>VHKM01000123.1:175000-897155 GCA_007210695.1 Neogobius melanostomus | reverse complement strand
GTGAGGAGAGGTCAGTGTCCGAGTGGGAAGAGTCAGTGTGAGTAGGAGAGGTTCAGTGTGGAGTGAGGAGAGGGTCAGTGTTTGAAGTGAGGGAGGGGTCAGTGTCCGAGTGAGGGGGTCATGTGAGAGAGGAGAGGCAGTGTGAGTGAGGAGAGGTCAGTGTCTGAGTGAGAGGTCAGTGTAGTGGGAGAGGTCAGTGTCTGAGTGAAGGAGAGGTCAGTGTCCAAGTGAGGAGAGGTCAGTGTGAGTGAGGAGAGGTCAGTGTGAAGTGAGGAGAGGTCAGTGTTGAGAGGTCAGTGTGAGTGAGGAGAGTCGTGTGAGGAGGGAGTCAGTGTGAGTGAGAAGGTCTAGTGTGAGTGAGGAAGGGGGGGGTGGTCAGTGTCCGAGTGAGGAGAGGGTCAGTGTGAGGAGGAGAGGTCAGTGTGAGTGAGGAAAGGTAAGTGTGAGTGAGGAAGGAGGTCATTTGTGAAGTGAGGGGAGAGGTCTTTGATTTTTTGTGGTGTCTGAGGTGAGAGAAGGTCAGTGTTGAAGTGAGGAGAGGTCAATGTGAGTGAAGGAGAGGTCAGTGTCAAGTGAGGATGAGTCAGTGTGAGTTGAGAAGAGGTCAGTGTCCGAGTGAGAGGAGGATCAGTGTCCAAGTGGAGAGTCAGGTGGTGAGGAGAGGTCAGTGTGAGTGCGGAGAGGTCAGTGTCCAAGTGGGAGGTCAGTTGAGTGAAGGAGAGGTCAGTGTCCAGGTGGTGCGAGTGAGGAGATGTCAGTATCCGTGATGGTGGCGAGTGAGGAGAGGTCAGTGTCCAGGTGGTGCGAGTTCGGGAGAGTCAGTGTCCAAGTGAGGAGAGTCATGGTCCAAAGTGAGGAGAGGGTCAGTGTGAGTGAGGAGAGGTCGTTGTGATGTGGAGGAAGAGGCAGTGTGAGTAAGGAAGGTCGTGTCCGAGTGAGGAGAGGTCAGTGGTGAGTGAGGAGAGGTCAGTGTCCGAGTGAGGAGAGGTCAGTGTGAGTGAGGAGAGGTCAGTGTCCGGAGTGAGAGAGCAGTGTTCCGAGTGAGGAGAGTCAGTGTGAGGAGTGAGAGGTCAGTGCGAGTGAGGAGAGGTTCAGTTGTCCGAGTAGGAGAGGTCAAGTGTGAGTGAGGAGAGGGTCGTGTGAGTGGAGGAGAGTCACGTGTCCGAGTGAGGAGAGGTCAGTGGAGTGAGGAGAGTCAGTGTGAGTGAGGAGAGGTCAGTGTCCAAGTGAGAGAGGTCAGTGTGGATGTTGAGGAGAGGTCAGTGTGCCGAGTGAGGAGAGGTCAGTGTGAGTTGAGGAGAGGTCAGTGTGAGGTGAAAAGCAGAGGTCAGTGTTCCGAGTGAGGAGAGGTCAGTTCCAGTGAGGAGAGGTCAGGTGAGTGAGAAGAGGTCAGGTGAGTGAGGAGAGCGTCAGTGTCCGAGTGAAGAGAGGTCAGTGTGAGTGAGGAAGAGTCAGTCGTGAATGAAGGAGAGTCAGTGTCCCAAGTGAGGAGAGGTCAGTGTGAGTAGAGGAGAGGTCAATGTGGAGTGAGAGAGGTCAGTGTTCGAGTGAGGAGAGGTTCGTGTAGTGAGGGAGGTCAGTGTGAGTGAGAGAGGTCAGTGTGAGTGAGTGGAGAGGTCAGTGTGAGTGAGGAGAGGTCAGTGTGAGTGAGGAGAGGTTCAGTGTCCGGAGTGAGGAGAGGTCAGTGTGAGTGAGGAGAGGTCATGTGAGTGAGAGATCAGTGTGAGTTAGGAGAGGTCAGTGTCGAGTGAGGAGAGGTTCAGTGTGAGTGAGGAAGAGGTCAGGTGTGAGTGAGGACGAGGGTCAGTGTTGAGTGAGGAGAAGGTCAGTGTCCGAGTGAGAAGAGGTCCAGTGTGGAGTGGGAGAGGTCAGTGTGAGTGAGGAGAGGTCAGTGTGAGTGAGGAGAGGTCAGTGTTCCGAGTGAGGAAGATAGGCAGTGTGAGTGAGGAAAGAGGTCAGTGCCGAGTGAGGAGAGGTCAGGTTTTGAATGAGGAGAGTCAGTGTCCGAGTTGAGGAGAGTCAGTGTCCGAGTGAGGAGGAAGGTCCATGTCCGGTGAGGGAGAGTCAGTGTGAGTAGAGGAGAGGTCAGTGTGAGTGAGGAGAGGTCAGTGTCCAAGTGAAGGAGAGGTCAGTGTGATGAGGAGAGGTTCAGTGTCCGAGTGAGGAGAGGTCAGGTGACGTGAGGAGAGCGGTCAGTGTGAGTGAGGAGAGAGATCAGTGTCCAGGTGGTGCGAGTGAGGAGATGTCAGTATCCGTGATGGTGGCGAGTGAGGAGAGGTCAGTGTCCAGGTGGTGCGAGTGAGGAAGGTCAGTGTCCAGGAGGAGAGGTCAGTGTTCCGATGAGGAGAGGTCCAGTGTCCGAATGAGGAGAGGTCAATGTGAGTGAGGAGTGTGAAGGCAGTTTCGTAAAACAGTGTCCAAGTGAGGAGAGGTCAGTTCGAGTGAGGATAGGTCATGTCCAAGTGAGGGAGAGGTCAGGGCAAGTGAGTATTCAGTGTCCAAGTGAGACGAGGTCAATGTGAGTGAGGAAGAGAATCAGTGGTCCATATATGAGAGGTCAGTGGTCCGATATTATGATGGTCAGTGTTCGACGCTGAGGAGAGGTCTATGTCTGAGTGAGGATGAGGTCAGTGTCGAGTGAGGAGAGTCAGTGTAGTGTATTATCAGTGTCCGAGTGAGGAGAGGTCTCTAGTGAGGGAGGGTCATAGTCCGATGGTGAGGAGAGGTCAGTGTATCGATGTGAGGGGATGAGGTCATTTCTGGATTGAGGAGGAGTCAGTGTCCAAGTGAGGAGAGGTCAGTGATCTATGTGAGGATTGAGGTCAGTGGTGAGTGAGGAGAGGTCAGTGTCCGAGTGAGGAGAGGTCAGTGTGAGTGAGGAGAGGTCAGTGTCCGAGTGAAGGAGTGGTCAGTGTGAAGTGAGGGAGAGGTCAGTGTGAGTGAGCAGAGTCAGTGTCCGAGTGAGAGAGGTCAGTGGTCCGGAATGTGAGGAGAGGTCATGTGTTCTTTATTGAGGAGAGGTCAGTGTTCGAGTTGAGAGATGTCATTTGTCCGAGTTGAAGGATTGAGGTCAGTGCCCGAGTGAGAGAGGTCAGTTGTTCGATAGAGGAGAGGTTCAGCGTGATGAGGAGAGGTCAGTGTCCGAGTGAGGAGAGGTCAGCGACCGAGTGAGGAGAGGTCAGTGTGAGTGAGGAGAGGTCAGTGTGAGTGAGGAGAGGTCATTGTCCGAGCACAAGTGAGGAGAGGTCAGTGTCCGAGTGAGGAGAGGTCAGTGTCGGAGTGAGGAGAGGTCAGTATTCGAGGTGAGGAGAGATCAGTGTGAGTGAAGAGGTCAGTGTCCGAGTGAGGAGAGGTCAGTGTTGAGTGGGGAGAGTCAGTGTCCGAGTGAGGAGAGGTCAGTGTCGAGTGAGGAGAGGTCCAGTTTCGAGTGAGGAGAGTCAGTGTCGAGGAGAGAGGTCAGTGTCCGAGTGAGGAGAGGTCAGTGTCCGAGTGGGAGAGGTCAGTGTTTCGAGTGAGGAGAGGTCAGGTCCGAGTGAGGAGAGGTCAGTTCGAGTGAGAGAGATCAGTGTCCGAGTGAGGAGAGATCAGTGTTGATGAGGAGAGGTCAGTTGTTCGAGTGAGGAGAGGTCAGTGTCCGAGTGAGGAGAGGTCAGTGTTCGAGTGAGGAGAGGTCAGTGGTCCGACGTGAGAGAGGTCAGTGTCCGAGTGAGGAGAGGTCAGTGTTCGACGTGAGGGAGGTTCAGTGTCCGAGTGAGGAGAGGTCAGTGTCCGACGTGAGGAGAGGTCTTACAGTGTGAGTGAGGAGAGGTCCATGTCCAAGTGGAGGAAAGGTCAGTTGTCCAAGTAGAAAGGTCAAGTGTCCAAGTGACGAGAGGTCAGTGTGAGTGAGGAGAGGTCAATGTGAGTGAGGAGAGATCAGTGTCCAAGTGAGGAGAGGTCAGTTCCAAGTGAGGAGAGGTCAGTGGTCCCAAGTGAGAGAGATCAGTGTCCAAAGTGAGGAGAGGTCAGTGTCCAAGTGAGGAGAGGTCAGTGTCAAAGTGAGGAGAGATCAGTGTCCAATGAGGAGAGAGTCAGTGTCCAATGACGAAGAGGGTCATGTGAGTGAGGAGAGGTCAGTGTGAGTAGGAAGGTCAGTGTTTTTGAAGTGAGGAGAGGTCAGTGTGAGTGAGGAGAGGTCAGTGTCTCCAAGTGAGGAGAGGTCAGTGTCCAAGTGAGGAGAGGTCAGTGTCCAATGAGGATAAAGAGCGTGTCCATGAGGAGAGGTCAGTGTCCAAAGTGAGGAGAATCAGTGTCCAAGTTGAGGAGAGGCTCAGTGTAGTTGAGGAGAGGTCACGTGTTGGTGAGGAGAGGTCAGTGTCCAAGTGAGGAGAGGTCAGTGTCCAAGTGAGAGAGGTCAGTGTCCCAAGCTGAGAGAGGTCAGTGTCCAAGTGAGAGAGATCAGTGTCCAAGTGAGAGAGGTCAGTGTGAGTGAGGAGAGTTCAGTGTCCAAGTGAGGAGAGGTCAGTGTCCAAGAGTGAGGAGAGTCAGTGTCCGAGTGAGAGAAGGTCAGTGTGAGTGAGGAGAGGTAGTCAGTGTGAGTGAGGAGAGGTCAGTGTCCGAGTGAGAGAGGTCAGTGGATGGAGGGAGAGTGTCAGTGTTTGAGTGAGAGAGGTCAGTGTGAGTGAGGAGAGGTCAGTGTGAGGGTGAGCGGAGAGGTCAGTGTCCGAGTGAGGAGATGTCAGTGTGAGTGAAGGAGAGGTCAGTGTTGGTGAGGAGAGGTCAGTGTCCGAGTGAGGATAGAAGGTCGTTGAGTGAGGAGAGGTCAGTGTGGAGTGAGGAGAGGTCAGTGTCCGATGAGGAGAGGTTCAGTTGAGGAGAGGTCAGTGTGAAGTGAGGAGAGGTCAGTGGAGTGAGGAGAGGTCGTGTGAGTGAGAGATCAGTGTGGTGAGGAGAGGTCAGTGTGAGGTGAGGAGTGGTCAGTGTCCGAGTGAGGAGAGGTCAGTGTGGAGTGAGGAGAGGTCAGTGTGGTGAGGAGAGGTCAGTGTCCGAGTGAAGGAAGGTCAGTGTCCGAGTGAGGAGAGGTCAGTGTTTGAGTGAGGAGGAGGGTCAGTGTGAGTGAGAAGAGTCAGTGTGCCGAGTGAGGAGAGGTCAGGTTTGAGTGAGGAGAGGTCAGTGTTTGGAGTGAGGAGAGGTTCAGTGTGATGAGGAGAGGTCAGTGCCGAGTGAGGAGAGGTCACAAGTGTTTGAGTGAGGAGAGGTCAGTGTCGTTGAGGAGAGGTCAGTGTCCGAAGTGAGGAAGAGGTCAGTGTTGAGTGAGAAGGTCAGTGTGAGTGAGGAGAGGTCAGTGTCCGATGAGGAGAGGTCATGTGAGTGAGGAGAGGTCAGTGTAGTGAGGAGAGGTTCAGTGTGAGAGAGAGGTCAGGTGAGTGAGGAGAGGTCATGTCCAAGGAGAGAGGTCAGTGTTTGGTGAGGAGAGGTCAGTGTGAGTGAGGAGAGGCAGTGTGATGTTAGGAGAGGGTCAGTTGAGTGAGAGGGGTCAGTGTCCGAGTGAGGAGAGGTCAGTGTCCGAGTGAGGAGAGGTCGTGTGAGTGAGGGAGGTCAGTGTGAGTGAGGAGAGCGTCAGTGTCGCGAGAGAGATAGGTCAGTGTGAGTGGAGGAGAGGTCAATGTGAGTGAGGAGAGCAGTGTCCAAAGTGAGGAGAGGTCAGTGTGGAGTGAGGAGAGGGTTCAGTGTTGGACGGAGGAGAGTCTAGTGGTGAGTGAGGAGAGTGTCATGTGTCAAGTGAAGGAGAGGTCAGTGTCCAAGTGAGGAGAGGTCAGTGTGAGTGAGGAGTAAGGTCAGTGTGAGTGAGGAGAGGTCAGCTGTGCGAGTGAGGAGAGGTCTAGTGTGAGTGAGGAGCGAGGTAGTGTGAGTGAGGAGACGGTCGATGGTCCCGGAGTGAGGGGTGGTCAGTGTCCGAGGTGGAGGAGTGATCAGGTCCGAGTTGAGGAGTGGTCAGCGTCCGAGTGAGGGTGTCAGTGTCCGAGTGAGGCAGGTAGTGTCAAGTGAGCGAGAGGTAGTGTGAGTGAGGAGGTCAGGTGTGGAGTGAGGGAGGTCAGTGTGAGAGGTCAGTTGTGAGTGAGGGAGAGGTAGTGTGAGGTGAGGAGAGGTCGTGTGAGTGAGGAGTAGTAGTGTGAGTGAGGGGAGAGGTCAGTGTCGAGTGAGGAGAGGTCAAGTGTGATGAGGAGAGGTCAGTGTAGTGAGGAGAGGTCAGTGTGCAGTTGAGGAGAGGTCAAGTGTGAAGTGAGGAGAGGTCAGTCGTGTCCGAGTGAGGAGAGGTCATGTGCGTGAGGAGAGGTCAGTGTGATGAGGAAGGTCAGTGTGAGTGGGGGGTGGGGAGGAGATTAGTGTCCAAGTGAGAGAGGTCAGTGTCCAGTGAGGAGAGGTCAGTGTTGGAGTGGGAGAGGTCAGGAGTGTCTGAGTGAGGAGAGGATCAGTGTGATGTGAGGAAGGTAGTGTGAGTTGAGGAGAGGTCGTGTGAGTGAGGAGAGGTTCAAGTGTCCGAGTGAGGGAGAGGGTCAGTGTGAGTGAGGAGAGGTCATGTCCGAGTGGAGGGAGAGGTCGTGTACGAGGTGAGGAGAGGTCAGTATGAGTGAGGAGAGTAGTGTCCGAGTGAGGAGAAGGTCAGTGTGAGTGAGGATGAGGTCAGTGTCGGAGTGAGGAAGAGGTAGTGGTCCGAGTGAGGAGCGGTCAGTGTTCGTGGTGAGGAGAGGTCAGTGTGAGTGCGGAGAGGTAGTGTGAGTGAGGAGAGGTCAGTGTGAGTGAGGAGAGGTCAGTGTCCAGAGTGAGGAGAGGTCAGTGTGAGTGAGGAGAGGTGCAGTGTGAGTTGGCAAGGAGAGGTAGTGGTGAGTGAGGGAGTCAGTGTTCAGAGTGAGGAGAGGTCAGTGTGAGTGAGGAGAGGTTAAGTGTCGCATGTGAGGGAGGTCATGTCAGTGAGGAGAGGTCAGTGTGAAGTGAGGAGAGGTCAGTGTCCGAGTGAGGAGAGGTCAGTGTGAGTGGGAGAGTCAGTGTGAGTGAGGAGAGGTCGCTGGTGAGTGATGAGAGGTCAGTGTCCCGAGTGATGGAGAGGTCAGTTGAGTTGAGGAGAGGTCAGTGGTGTGAGTGAGGAAGGTCAGTGTCTGAGTGAGGAGAGGTCAGTGTGAGGAGAGGTCAGTGTGAGTGAGGAGAGGTCAGTGTGAGTGAGGAGAGGTCATGTGTCGAGTGAGGATGAGGTCAGTGTCCGAGGTGAGGAGAGAGTCGTGTCCGAGGTGAGGAGTAGGTCAGTGGTCCTGTGTGGAGGAGAGGTCAGTGTGAGTGAAGGAGAGGTCAGTGTGAGTGAGGAGAGGTCAGTGTGAGTGGAGGAGAGGTCAGTGTGAAGAGAGGAGAGGTCAGTGTCCCTGAGTGAGGAGAGGTCAGCGGTCCGAGTGAGGAGAGGTCAGTGTCGAAGTGAGGAGAGGTGGTGTGAGTGAGGAGAGGTTCAGTGTCGCGAGTGTAGAAGTGTCAGTGTACGAGTGAGGAGAGGTAGTGTGTGGAGTGAGTGAGAGTCAGTGTGAGGAGGAGAGGTCAGTGTGAAGTGCGGAGAGGTAGTGTGAGTGAGGAGAGGTCCAGTGTGAGTGAGGAGTATGGTTCAGTGTGCGTGAGGAGAGTCAGTGTGAGTGAGGAGCAAGTCAATGTGCGTGAGGAAGAGGTTCAGTGTGAGTGAGGAGAGGTCAGTGTGAGTGAGGAGAAGGTAGTGTGAGTGGGAGAGGTCAGTGTCAAGTGAGGAAGGTCAGTGTGAGTGGAGGAGAGGTCAGTGTGAGTGGAGGAGAGGTCAGTGTTGAGTGAGGAGAGGTCCAGTGAGAGTGCGGAGAGGCTCAAGTGTAAAGGTCGAGAGGGTCAGTGTGGAGTGAGGAGAGGGTCAAGTGTGAGTGAGGAGAGGTAGTGTGACGTTGAGGAGAGGTCAGTGGTGAGTGAGGAGATGTCAGTGTTCCGAGTGAGGGAGGTCAAGTGTCCGAGGTGAGGAGAGTCAGTGTCCGTGTGAGGAGAGGTCGTTGTGAAGTGAGGAGAGGTCAGTGGTCCGAGTGAGGAGAGGTCGTTGTCCGAGTGAGGAAGGTCAGTGCTCAAGAGTGAGGAGAGGTCAGTGTAGTGAGGAGAGGTCAGTGTCGAGTGGGAGAGGTCAGTGTCCGAGTGAGGAGAGGTTCGTGTGAGTGAGGAGAGGTCAGTGTGAGTTGAGGAGAGGTCATGTGAGTGAGGAGATGGTCAGTTGTCCGAGTGAGAGAGGTCAGTGTGAGTGACGAGAGGTCAGTGTGAAGTGGGAGAGGTAAGTGTCCAAGTGAGGAGAAGGTCAGGCGTCCGAGTGAGGAAGGCAGCGCCGAGTGAGGAGAGGTCAGCGTCCGAGTGAGGAAGGGTCAGTGTGTGAGTGAGGAGAAGGTCAGTGGTGAGTGGGAGAGGTCAGTGTGAGTGAGGAGAGGTCAGTGGTGAGTGAGGAGAGGTCTAGTGTGAAGTGAGAGAGGTCAGTGTGAGTGAGGAGAGGTCGAGTGTCCGAGTGAGGAGGAGGTCCAGTGTATGAGTGAGGAGAGGTCAGTGTCAAGTGAGGAGATGTGTCAGTGTGAGTGAGGGAAGGTCAGTGTCGCGAGTGAGGAGAGGTCAGTGGTGAGTGAGGGAGAGGTCAGTGTCCGAGTGAGGAGAGGTCATGTGAAAGTGTAGGAGATGGTTCAGTGTGAGTGAGGAGAGGTCAGTGTGAGTGAGGAGAGGTCAGTGTCCGAGTGAGGAGAGGTCCAGTGTGAGTGAGGAGAGGTCATTGTCCCGAGTAGGAGAGGTCAGTGTGACGTGAGGAGAGGTCAATGTGAGTGAGGAGAGGTCAGTTCAAAGGAGGAGAGGTTCAGTGTGAGTGAGGAAGTAGGTCAGTGTCAGAGTGAGGAGAGGTCGAGTGTGAGTGCAGGAGAGTCAGTGGTTCCGAGTGAGGATGTGGTCAGCGTCCCGAAGTGAGGGGTGGTCAGTGTCCGAGTGAGGAGTGAGTCAGTGTCCGATGAGGGTGGGTCAGTGTCCGAGTGAGGAGTGGCAGTGTCGAGTGAGGAGAGGTCAGTGAGAGTGCGGAGAGGTCAGTGTCCAGTGAGGAGAGGTCAGTGTGAGTGAGGAGGGTCAGTGAGAGTGCGGAGAGGTCAGTGTCCAATGAGGAGAGGTTCAGTGTGAGTGGAGAGGTCAATGTGGAGTGAGGAAAGGTCGCAGTGTCAAAGTGAGGAGAGGTCAGTGTGAGTGAGGAGAGGTCAGTGTGAGTGGAGGGAGGTCAGTGTGAGTGAGGAGAGGTCAGTGTCCGATGAGGAAGTCAGTGTGAGTGAGGATGAGGTCATGTGAGTGAGGAGAGGTCAGTGAGAGTGCGGAGAGGGTACAGTGTCAAAGTGGAGGAGAGGTCAGTGTGAGTGAGGAGAGGTCAGTGTGAGTGGAGGAGAGGTCAGTGTGAGTGACGGAGAGGTCAGGGCTGTGAGTGAGGAGATGTCATGTCCGAGTGAGGAGAAGGTCAGTGGTGCCGAGTGAAGGAGTAGGTCAGTGTTGTGAGGAGAGGTCAGTGTGAGGTGATGGAGAAGGTCAGTGTCGAGGTGAGGAGAGGTCAGTGTCCGGTGAGGAGAGGTCAGTGTCGACGTGAGGAGAGGTCCAGTGTGAGTGGGAAGCAGGTCAAGTGTCGAGTAGAGGAGAAGGTCCATGGGTCGAGTGGAGGAGAGGTCAGTGTGAGTGAGGAGAGGTAGTGTGAGTGAGGAGAGGTCAGTGTCCGAGTGAGGGAGAGTCAGTGTGAGTGAGGTGAGGAGAGGTCAGTGTGAGTGATTGGAGATGGTTCGTGTCCAAGTGAGGAGAGGTCAGTGTGAAGTGAGGAGAGGTCAGCGTCCGAGTGAGGAGAGGTCAGCGTCCGAGTGAGGAGAGGTCAGCGTCCGATGAGGAGAGGTCAAGCGTCCGAGTGAGGAGAGGTCAGTGTGAGAGGTCAGTGTGAGTGAGGAGAGGTCAGTGTGAAGTGAGGAGAGGTCAGTGTGGAGTGAGGAGAGGTCTAGTGTGAGTGAGGAGAGGTGCAGTGTCCGAGTGAGGAGGAGGTCAGTGTCCGAGTGAGGAAGAGGTCAGTGTGAGGTGAGGAGAGGTCAGTGTCTAAAGTGATGAGAGGTAAATGTGAGTGAGGAGGATGGTCAGTGTCCGATGAGGAAGTGCAGTGTGAGTGAGGAGAGGTTCAGTGTCCGAGTGAGAGAGGTCAGTGTGAGGTGAGGAGAGGTCGGTGGTGAGTGAGGAGAGTCAGTGTGAGTGAGGAGAGGTCAGTGGTCGCGAGTGAGGAGAGTAGTGTGAGTGAGGAGAGGCAGTGTCCGAGTGAGGAGAGGTCAGTGTCCGATGTGAGGAGAGTCATGTGAGTGAGGAGTAAGGTCAGTGTCATGTGAGGAGAGGTCAGTGTGCAGTGAGGAGAGGTCAGTGTCCGAGTGCAGGAGAGGTCAGTGTTGAGTGAGGAGAGTTCAGTGGGTCCAAGTGAGGAGAGATCAGTGTCAAGTGAGGAGAGGTCAGTGTGAGTGAAGGAGGAGGTGTGTGAGTGCGGAGAGGTCGTGGTCCAAGGGTGAGGAGAGGTCAGTGGTGAGTGAGGAGAGGTCAGTGATGAGTGCGGAGAGGTCAGTGTCCAAGTGAGGAGAGGTCAGTGGAGTGAGGAGAGGTCAGTGTCCGAGTGAGGAGAGGTTCAGTGTCCGAGTGAGGAAGGTTCAGATGTCCAGTGAGGAGGGTCAGTGGAGTGAGGAGAGGTCAGTGTCAAAGTGAGGAGAGGTCAAGTGTGAGTGAGGAGAGGTCAGTGTGAGTGAGGAGAGGTAGTGTGAGTGAGGAGAGGTCAGTGTGATTAGGAGAGGTAAGTGTCCGAGTGAGGAGAGGTCAGTGTCCGAGTGAGGAGGGTCGTGTGAGTGAGGAGAGGTCATGAGAGTGCGGAGAGGTCAGTGTGAGTTGAGGAGAGGTCCAGTGTCAAGTGATGTTTAGAAGGTCAGTGGTTGAGGTGAGGAGAGGTCAGTGTCCGAGTGAGGAGAGGTCAGTGTGAGTGAGAGAGGTCAGTGTCCAAGTGAGGATGAGATCAGTGTTCCAAGTGAGGAGAGGGTCAGTGTGAGTGAGGAGAGGTCAGTGTTGAGTGCGGAGAGGTCAGTGGTCCAAGTGAGGAGAGTCAGTGTGAGTGAGGAGAGGTAAGTGAGACGTGCGGAGAGTCAGTGTCAAGTTGAGGAGAGGTTCGTGTGAGTGAGGAGAGGTCAGTGAGAGTGCGGCAGAGGTCAGTGTCGACAGTGAGGAGAGGTCAGTGTGAGTGAGGAGAGGTCAAGTTGAGTGAGGAGAGGTCAGTGTCAAAGTGAGGAGAGGTCAGTGGTGAGATGAGGAGAGGTCATTTGAAGTGAGGAGAGGTCAGTGTGTAGTGAGGAGAGGTCAGTGTGAGTGAGGAGAGCGGTAGTGGGTCCGCGTGAGGAGAGGTCAGTGTGAGAGGTGTCAGGTGGTGAGTGGGAGAGGTAGTGTGAGTGAGGAGAGGTAAGTGTGAGTGAGGAGAGGTATGTGATGAGGAGAAGTGTCCGAGTGAGGAAGAGGTCAGTGTCCGAGTGAGGAAGAGGTCAGTGTGAGTGAGGGAGAGGTCAGTGTGAGTGAGGAGAGGTCAGTGTGAGGAGGAGAGTCATGTGAGTGAGGAGAGGTCAATGTGTGAGTGAGGAGAGGTCAGTGTCCAAGTGAGGAAGGTCAGTGTCCAGTGAGGAGAGGTCAGTGGAGTGAGGAGAGGTCCAGTGTCCGAGTGAGGAGAGCGTTCAGTGTCCGAGTGAGGAGAGGTCAGTGTCCGAGTGAGGAGAGGTCAGTGTGATGTGAGGGAGAGGTCAGTGGTCCGAGTGAGGAGGGTAAGGTGTGTAGTGGAGGAGAGGTCCAGTGGTGAGTGAGGAGAGGTTAGTGGGTGAGAGGTCATGTGAGTGAGGAGAGTCAGTGTGAGTGAGGAGAGGTCAGTGTGGAGTGGAGGAGAGGTCAGTGTCGAGTGGGAAGGAGGCAGTCGTGAGTTGCGGAGAGTCAGTGTGACGGGTGAGGGAGGTGTAGTGTCGAGTGAGGATGAGGTGCAGTGTGAGTGAGGAGAGGTCAGTGTTTTCGGGTGAGGAGATGGTCAGTGGTGAGTGAGGAGAGTCAGTGTGGTGGCGGAGAGGTCAGTGTGAGTGAGAGAGGTCAGTGTCCGAGTGAGAGAGGTTCAGTGTGAGTGAGGAGAGGGTCAGTGTGAGTGAGGAAGGTCAGTGGTGAGAGGGTCAGTGTGAGTGAGGAGAGGTCAGTGTCGCAGTGAGGAGAGGTCAGTTGAGTGAGGAGAGGTCAGTGTGAGTGCGGAGAGTTCAGATGTGAGTGCGGAGAGGTCAGTGTAGTGGGGGAGGTCAGTGTGAGTGCGGAGGAGGTCAGTTGAGTGAGGAAGAGGTAGTGTCCAAGTGAGGAGAGGTCAGTGTGAGGTGATGCGAGAGGTCATGTGAGTGGGAGAGGTCAGTGTCCAAGTGAGGAGAGGTCAGTGTGAGGAGGAGAGGTCAGTGTGAGTGCGGAGAGGTCAGTGGTGAGTGAGGAGAGGTCAGTGTCCAATGGTGAGGAGAGGTCGTGTGAGTGAGGAGAGGTCAGTGTGAGGTGCGGAGGAGGTCAGTGGTCCGAGTGAGGAGAGTCAGTGTGAGTGGCGGAGAGGTCAGTGTGAAGTGAGGAGAGGTCAGTGTGAGTGAGCGAGAGGTCAGTGTCCAAGTGAAGGAGAGGTAGTGTGAGTGAGGAGAGGTCATAGTGTGAGTGCGGAGAGGTCAGTGTCCGAGTGAGGAGAGGTAGTGGTGAGTGAAGGAGAGGTCAGTGTCCGAGTGAAGGAAGGTCAGTGTGAGTGAGGAGAAGGTCAAGTGTCCGAGTGAGGAGAGGTTCAGTGTCCGAGTGAGGAGAGGTCAGTGTCCGACGTGAGGGAGGTTCAGTGTCCGAGTGAGGAGGGGTCAGTGTGAGTGAGGAGAGGTCAGTGTGAGTGATGGAGGAGGTCAGTGGTCCGAGTTGAGGAGAGGTCAGTGTGGAGTGAGGAGAGGTCAGTGTGATGTGCGGGAGAGGGTCAGGTGAGTGAGGAGAGGTCAGTGATCGCGAGTGAGGAGAGGTCAGTGTCCGAGTGAGGAGAGTAGTGTCCTGAGTGAGGAGGGGTCAGTGGTGAGTGAGGAAGAGGTCAGTGGAGTGAGGAGAGGGTAGTGTCCGAGTGAGGATGAGGTCAGTGTGAGTGAAGGAGAGGTCAGTGTGAGTGCGGAGAGGTCGTGTGAGTAGGAGAGGTCAGTGTCCGAGTGAGGAGAAGGTCGTGTGAGTGAGGAGAGGTCCAGTGTGAGTGAGGAGAGGTAGTGTTGAGAGGTCAGTGGTGAGTGAGGAGAGGTCAGTGTGAGTGAGGAGAGGTAGTGTGAGTGGAGGAGAGGGTCAGTGTCCCGAGTGAGGAGAGGTCAGGTCCGAGTGAGGAGAGGTCAGTGTCGAGTGAGGAGGGTCAGTGTGAGTGCGGAGAGGTCAGTGTGAGTGAGGAGAAGGTCAGTGTCCGAGTGCACGGAGAGGTCAGTGTTGAGTGAGGAGAGGTCGTGCGAGTGAGGAGAGGTCGGTGTGAGTGGGAGAGGTTCAGTGTGAAGTGAGGAGAGGTCAGTGTCCAGTGGGAGAAGGTCAGTGGTGAGTGAGGAGAGGTCAGTCCGAGTGAGGAGAGGTCAAGCGTCCAAGTGAGGAGAGGTCAGTGTGAGTGAGGAGAGGTCAGTGTGAGTGAGGAGAGGTCAGTGTGAGTGAGGAGAAGGTCAGTGTCCAAAGTGAGGAGAGTCAGTGGTGAGTGAGGAGAGGTCGTGTCCAAGTGACGAGAGGTAGTGTGAGTGAGGAGAGGTCAGGTGAGTGAGAGAGGTCAGTGTGAGTGAGGAGAGGTCAGTGTGAGAGGTCAGTGTGAGTGAGGAAGAGGTCATGTGAGTGAGGAGAGGTCAGTGTCGAGTGAGGAGAGGGTTCAGTGTGAGTGGGAGAGGTCAGTGGTGAGTGAGGGAGAGGTCAGTGTCCGATGTGAGGAGAGGTCAGTGTCCGTATGAGGAGAGGTCAAGTGTGAGTGAGGAGAGGCTGCAGTGTCCGAGTGGGAGAGGTCAGTGTCGAGTGAGGAGAGGTCGTGTGAGTGAGGAGAGGTCAGTTGTCGCAGTGGAGAGGTCAGTGTGAGTGAAGGAGAGGTTAGTGTCCGAGTGAGGAGAGGTCAGTGTGAGTGAGGAGAGGTAGTATCCGTCTGGTGTTCAGGGAGGGAGGACAGTGGGAGCGCGGTGCCGTGTGACTGCGTTAAGACTGGCTCGTGTTCTGCAGTCTGTGACCCGAGCTTTTGACTAACCCGTTGGTTTCAGTTAAGCCAGCGGGATCATTCCTGCTTCCGGTTTAAAGGCTCAGCGTCAGTGCACATAGTGCAGAGGTTACGAGCGTTCACCGGCGTGCACGTATGTGCAAAACAAGTGGTTTTTTCAGCAAATATCGTGTTAAGTTTGCTCATTTATTCTGAATCTTTGTAATCTGATGAATAATAAAGTTTCAATGAACTATTTCAAAAGGTGACAAACATTGAATTCTCAATACTGTCCTCCCCTAGCTGCTTTCCTCTGCATCTCCTGTCTCCAGCGCAGTGTTTATGAATAAGTGCGGACCTCGTACGGAGCTATATAGTTTTGCGTGAGGAGGCAATGTCACGTTCAGTTTTGTTTTTCTATAAATACCATCTTTGCGCATGAGGAGCGGCTACGCAAAGTTTGGCCTCATTTTTGTCGGTAGCAAGCTTGATAAATGAGGCCCTGTGTGTTCTCTGAGTGACAGACAGGGGCGCTGTTAAACTCATACAGTTATACAGTGACCTGGTGTGTTTCTCGAGTGACAGACAGGGGGCGCTGTGTAACTCATTAGAGTTATCACAGTGACTGGTGTGTTCCGAGTGACAGACAGGGGGGCTTGTGTAAACTCATTACAGTTATCGACAGTGATATATTCTGTCACTGGCAGATTACGCTCTTGCCCTTGAGCGGACCTCTGCTGTGTTATCGCCGCGCATGTCGGCTGAGCAATCTCCCATATGCTCTCTGCCCCGGTCTCGCCCTTCCCCACCCCCCCCGCCCTGAAGTGGAGAGAGGAGGGAGCGGCTGCATCCATTACTGAACATCAATGAGTAAAAAAAAATATGCCGGTGTTTTCTCTAATGTTTTATTCATAATAGGCATTTCTACTTAAAGGCACACTGCGGTAACATTTGGACTTTACTGTTGTCATTATTAAAATGTCTAATCGAGCAGGCTCCACACATCTAAATAATGAATCTTTTAATTGCTTTTTGTGTTACAATACGCAATATCATATAGACATAAACAGCTATATATACAAACAATATAAATGTAAGTAGTGGCTGAGCGATATGGGATACCATAAGTGGACGATAGAAAAGTTTTAATCGTCATTCTCTTATGTTCTAACCTAATTTAATCAATTTATTAAAGCAAATATTTCATTTTTTAAATAGGCAAAGATTTATGGCTTGTCACGTTCTCTAAGTTTATATTAAGTGATTAATTAAAAGAATAAAAAGAAAGACTTTTCGCAAAGAAACTCTGCCTTGTGTTTTGCGACACCACTCTGCTTTACGATATTCTGTCCGCGCAATGCTGCTGTGCAACGGCGCCATCGTAAATGGACGTAACACGCGGGGCTCTCTCTCCTGTTAAACACGCGTGGGTTTTACTCTGCTTTCGACGGCAACTAAACAGCTTTTTACTGGATGGATCTTTTTAGCGCCGTGGATTAAACACACGAGAGAGAAGAGAGGAGAGGCGTGGTGCAGGAGGTACAGGAGACGGATCGGAGCGCGTTAGAGCGATAAAGACGTACAATTACAAACTGGCATGCCACTGTTTTCTTAAACATTACATTAAAGTTGAGAAAATGGCGGTAATAAGCTCCATTTCATTTGTTTTTAGTGTATATGAGCTTGAATATTGAGGAGCAGATGATGCTCTGAGTACGTAGTTCTCACGCAACGAGTTTTAACATTTCTGTTGTTAAATCGTGATTGATTCTGGTAGATCATGTTTAGCCATTTATCTCTGCAGTCTATTTTTCCTCGACATTGACAATATAGGCTATATAATTATCCATAGCAAACCCATGTTAAAATAAGTTTAAAAGTAAGCAATGATATTTTGTCAAAACTTTTCAAAGAATAATGAAAAATGGACATTTATTGTGTTATCGTGATTGTATCGTTATCGTGATATAAATATCCTATCGTGAATTAAGTTTTTTTTCCATATCGCCAGCACTAAATGTAAAGCAGATACTTAGAGATAAACAAATCTAAAGTTATACTGTTGGTACACGCTCTTAGAGGCACAGTCAGAGCCAGGGCTTAAGGGAAGGACTGGATCAAGTTGGTCATAGTTTTTATACTCGCTATTGGCACTAGGTCTTAGGCATAATGCAGTCTCTATATTAGAGCTCAATGCAGCACGCTTCTGTAGAAGAGCCAGAGATTATCAGCACTTTCAAACATTTAAACTAAGGGGCGGACATTTTTTTCGAATTAATTTCGGCGATTAATTCATTACATGGGTTTAGGATAAAAATGAATCGAAATTACACACTTTGCTTTCCACACTTCAGTTTACTTTTTTTGCAGACGACAATTAATGGCAATATTAACTGGTCTGTTGGACTTGGTGAGACAAAAAACAATATTTTTGTTGCTTGAGCTTATGTATCCAGTCATATCAATGGGTATAATATAAATCCTTATGAAAAAACTACTTCTCAACTGTTCCTCAGGTCAAATATTTATATGGCGATTAATTTGATTAATTAATTACAAGCGTACACTGGTAGCCCTAGGAGAGACAACAGCCCGGTTTGAAACGTGGAGGCCGTCCTTCCGTGGACCCACCACTGCAGAAGGAGCCATGGGGGCTGGTGCTACTGTGACCTGGCAGCTTTCCAGCGGCTGCCCCACGACCCGGCAACGGACAAGTGGAAGAAAATGGATGGGATGGATGGATAAGTTAACAAAAGCCTCTAATTAATTAGATTATTTTTTTAATCGAGTCGCGGCCCTAGTTTACACCAAACATCTCCGTCCAAATGGAGCGTATTTCTTGTCTCACTGGCGTCGGCGTCTGTGGCACAGACGTTGAGCTCTGGCTTGCAGTCGGCTGGTTTTGGACTGGTTGTTGAGGACCAGAGCTCACAGCGGAGTCTGAGCCTCAGGAACGACGGGGAGAACGGCAGAGAACACCTCGAGCTCATCAGATCCAGAACCAGGAGCAGCAGGACGAGACCCAGGCACACTAGGAGGAACATGTGTGAGACTGAGGAGGAACATCTGTGAACTGAGGAGGAACATGTGTGGACTGAGGAGGAAATTCGAGACTGAGGAGGAACATCTGCGAGACTGGGAGGAAATCTGCGAGATCCATGAGGAGGATACATCTGCGAGACTGAGGAGGAAACATTGTAGCTGAGGGGAATCTGCGAGACATGAGGAGGACATGTCTGCGTAGACTGAAGGAGAAGGGAACATCTTGCGAGGATGAGGAGGAACATTGCGAGACTGAGGAGGAAATCTGCGAGACTGAGGAGGAACATTCTGCGAGACTGAGGAGGAACATCTGTGAGACTGAGGAGGAACATGTGTGGAGACTAGGAGGAATCTGCGAGACTGAGGGAGGAACATCTGTGAGACTGAGGAGGAACAATGTGTGAGACTGAGGAGGAATCTGCGAGATGAGGAGGAACATCTGCGAGACGAGAGGAACAGTGTGCGAGACTGCGCGAGGAACATCTGCGAGACTGAGGAGGAAATCTGCGAGATGAGGAGGAACATCTGCGAGACTGAGGAGGAACATCTGTAGACTGAGGGGAACATCTGTGATGACTGAGGAGGAACATCTGCGTAGACTGAGGAGACATGCTGCGAGACTGAGGAGGAACATCTGCGAGACTGAGGAGGAACATCTGCGAGACTGGAGGAGGCATTGCGGGACTGGAGGAGGAACATCTGTGAGACTGAGCGAGGAAACAGGTGTGAGGACTGAGGAGGAACATTGGAGACTGAGGAGGAACATGTGTGAGACTGAGGAGGAACATGTGTGAGACTGAGGAGGACATCTGAGACCTGAGGAGGAACATCCTGCGAGACATGAGAGGAACACTCTGCGCGACTGAGGAGGAACATTGCGAGACTGAGGAGGAACATCTGGAGACTAGGAGGATAATCTGTGGGAGACTGAGGAGGAACATGTGTGGACTATAAGGAGGAACTTGTGGAGACTGAGGAGTAACAATCTGGCGAGACTGAGGAGGAACATCTGGAGACACTGAGGAGGAACATCTGTGAGACTGAGGAGGAACAATTGTGAGACTGAGGAGGAACATGTGTGGACTGAGGAGAACATCTGTGCGACTGAGGAGCAACATCTGTCGAGACTGAGAGGAACATCTGAGACTGAGGAGGAACATGTGTGAGACTGAGAAGGAACATGTGTGAGACTAAGGAGGACATCTGTGAGACTGGAGGAGGAACATGTGTGAGACGAGGAGGAACATGTGAGGACTAGGAGGAACATCTGTGAGATGAGGATGAAACATGTGTGAGACTTGAGGGTTGAAACATGTGTGCAGACTGAGGAGGAACATTCTGTGAGGGACTAAGGCAGGAACATGTGTGGAGACTGAGGGGAACATGTGGAGACTGAGAGGAACATCTGTGAGACTGGAGGAGGAACATGTGTGAGACTGAGGAGGAACATCTGTTGAGACTGAGGAGGAACATGTGTGAGACTGAGGAGGAACATGTGTGAGACTGAGAGGAACATGTGTGAGACTAAGGAGAACATCTGTGAGACTGAGGAGGAACATGTGTGAGACTGAGGGTGAACATGTGTGAGACTGAGGAGGAACATGTGTGAGACTGAGGAGGAACATCTGTGAGACTGAGGAGGAACATGTGTGAGACTGAGGAGGAACATCTGTGAGACTGAGGAGGAACATCTGTGAGACTGAGGGAACATGTGTGAGACTGAGGGTGAACATGTGTGAGACTGAGGAGGAACATCTGTGAGACTGAGGAGGAACATCTGTGAGACTGAGGAGGAACATGTGTGAGACTGAGGAGGAACATCTGTGAGACTGAGGAGGAACATGTGTGAGACTAAGGAGGAACATCTGTGAGACTGAGGAGGACATCTGCGAGATAAGGAGGACATGTGAGACGAGGGAACATGTGTGAGATGAGGAGGAACATCTGGAGACTAGGAGGAACATGTGTGAGACCGAGGAGGACATGTGTGAGACTGAGGAGGAACATCTGTGAGACTGAGGAGGAACATGTGTGAGACCGAGGAGGAACATGTGTGAGATAAGGAGGAACATCTGTGAGACTGAGGAGGAACATCTGTGAGACTGAGGAGGAACATCTGTGAGACTGAGGGACCTGGAGGAGGAACATGTGTGAGACTAAGGAGGAACATCTGTGAGACTGAGGAGGAACATCTGTGAGACTGAGGAGGAACATCTGTGAGACTGAGAGGAACATCTGCGAGACTAAGGAGGAACATGTGTGAGACTAAGGAGGAACATGTGTGAGACTGAGGGGAACATGTGTGAGACTGGAGGACATGTTGAGACTAGGAACATGTGTGAGACTGAGGAGGAACATCTGTGAGACTAAGGAGGAACATGTGTGAGACTAAGAGGAATGTGTGAGACTGAGGGGAACATGTGTGAGACTAAGGAGGGACATGTGTGAGACTGAGGAGGAACATGTGTGAGACTGAGGGGAACATGTGTGAGACTGAGGAGAACATTGTAGACTGGGAGGAACATCTGGAGACTAAGGAGGACATGTGTGAGACTGAGGAGGAACATGTGTGAGACTGAAGGGGGACATGTGTGAGACTGAGGAGTGAAACATGTGTGAGGACTGAGGAGGAACATCTGTGAGACTGAGGAGGAACATGTGTGAGACTGAGGGGGAACATGTGTGAGACTAAGGAGGGACATGTGTGAGACTGAGGAGGAACATGTGTGAGACTGAGGGGGAACATGTTGTGAGACTGAGGGAGGAACATCTGTGAGACTAAGGAGGAACATGTGTGAGACTGAGGGGGAACATGTGTGAGACTGAGGAGGAACATGTGTGAGACTGAGGGGGAACATGTGTGAGACTGAGGAGGAACATGTGTGAGACTGACGGGGAACATGTGTGAGACTGAGGAGGAACATGTGTGAGACTGAGGAGGAACATTGTGAGACTGAGGGGAACATCTGTGAGACTGAGGAGGAACATCTGTGAGACTGAGGAGGAACATCTGTGAGACTAAGGAGGAACATCTGTGAGACTGAGGAGGAACATCTGTGAGACTGAGCGGGAACATCTGTGAGACTGAGGAGGAACATCTGTGAGACTGAGGAGGAACATCTGTGAGACTGAGGGGGAAACATCTGTGAGACTGAGGAGGAACATCTGTGAGACTGAGGAGGAACATCTGTGAGACTGAGAGCAGAGGGAGTACCTTGCTGGTGGTGGCTCCTCTGGTGTGGCTCATGATGTTCGGCAGGTCGCTCTCCTCCACACTGAGCAGACTGAAGCCTCTGGAAGA
The DNA here is from genome assembly GCA_007210695.1 of Neogobius melanostomus. Taxonomy (NCBI): domain Eukaryota; kingdom Metazoa; phylum Chordata; class Actinopteri; order Gobiiformes; family Gobiidae; genus Neogobius; species Neogobius melanostomus. The sequence goes on along the minus strand of VHKM01000123.1, from coordinate 876,561 downwards.
AACAGACGCCATGAGCTTCAGAGAAACGACAGACTGAATGAAAACACTGATCTATAATCGATGGAAGAGCTCGGTTACAGTTGAGTTGTTTCTCAAAGCATTTATTTAGACACTGAGGTGAAGGGGGTGATGTGAGTGTTGAACATCTGGGCGATATCGACAAAAATATTATCTCATTGTGGGAGTTTCTCGATGTTTTCATTAATTTCATTTATTCATTTATTTCAGGCAGACAATGGTAACAAAAGAAAAAATATACAATATATAAATAAAATGATCAATTTCTTTCTTTTTCAGAAATATCAGAAATATGTAAAAACATGCTGCAAACATCTACATTTACTTCGCTTTGACGCTGAAAAACATAAATAAGGAATAAAAAAATTCAAATTTACCTCATTTTAATGTTTTTCCTTATTTTTACCCTTTTAAATGTTTACACGTTTTTGTAAATCCCAATTTCCCCCCTCTTTTCTATTTTTTGTTTGTTTTTGTTTACTTTATTGTCCCCGTAGGGAAATGTGTCCTCTGCATTTGACCCATCCTTCGATGTTACTGGGGCGACCCGTCAGGAGCAGTGGGCGATGGCAGTGCCGCTCTCGGGGACCCATCTCCATGATGTGGGGTCAGGCTGAACCCGGAGGAACCTCTAGCTGTGAAGCTTAAGCTCTAACCACTGCGCCACCGTGCCGCCCGTTTCACATTTTAATTGTTGTTTCCCTCTTTACTCCCCATTTCCTGAACTCGATATAAATGTGCAGATCTTCCACAGAACAGTTGTGTTATTATTTAGTAGAGGATATATTGCCCAGTGCCCCCTCACACAGAGGCACAAACTCATACTGACTTCCCTTTATCAGAACAGAAATACGAGTCTCTAGGAACATTTCAGATCCATGATTTAAATTCACACACCTCAAGCTTTTACTCATGTTCTTTTATAAATCAGATGAACTGAAGTTTATGAACAAACAGCTGATTAGGATAAAGCGGCTGCAGATTCTGTGACTCTTAACCTACTGTAAAACTAAGGCCTAGAGTCCTGACATAAAGCTTTAGGAGAACACTGAGGTCCAAGGACTCGAGGACAGTCTCGGTGTGTGGGTTAGCTGGAGCTTCCCTTTTAAACTGTGTTCCCCACTGAGCCACATCTGAGAAGGTCAGACCTGTTTGGGTAAAGGTGGTCCGACCTGTGCAGTACAGTGTGGTGGGACATACCCTGGCTGTCGAAGGCTGAGATGTTTCTACAGACATCCAGAGCGTGTTCCCAGCTCAGCCGCTTCTTCACCAGGACCAGGCTGACTCGTTCACAGATGAAGGGAAAGGCCTGGGAGCAGTCGTAGGCCCTCATTGTGTTGTAATGGGAGGTGATGCTCACACAGGAACCAGGACCTAGAACAACAACAAAAACATCAGCTCAAGTCTTATTATTTCACACGTTCTCTCTCAGGTGGAGCCCATTGAAGGTCATAGAAGTTGTTAAAGCTGGTTTCACAAAGGTTGTTTTTAGATGGACCCTGCTTTATTCTAACCTCACGCTGAAGGACAAACAACTTTAATGTATCTGATGTAATTATTCCCATGTCCAGCTTCACTCCTGCTTTTTGTTTCTGTCCAAATCAGGACCATCTGGAACTTTGGTAACAGCCTCGAATCTCAAAAAGTTCTATATTGATCCAATCACAGAAAGGAACCAAATATTTTCTTCTGTGAATTTAACCAGAATGTTCCTGCTTCATTTTCTCTCAGAGGATTCTGACTGGACAGGCTCGTAATGATCACAGTGAGTTCAGCTCAGTTTAAAAGCATTAAAGTCCTCTCTGTGAATCATCTGAAGCAACAGATCTGCTCCTTTTATATCTGACAAATAAATAAATTCAATCATATTAATTTGACTGGACGACGGTCTGATCTCAGTGTGAGCAAAGCAGGTAAAGAGTCAGAGATCAGGGCGTGACACGTTTCCTCACCGTCGACCGAGGTCCAGCGCTGGGAGGGCGTCCCATCGCTCCATCTCCAGGCGGATCCTGAAACACAGCCGGGTCAGTGTGGGCAGTGAGTGGGCTGAGGTTCAATACCAGTACTTTAACGATACTTCGATACCGATACCTGAACGATACACTTTCAGATACATATAACACTTTGATCTAGAACCAGAAACAATAACGTGTGGAAGATCTGCACATTTACAATATCGGGTTCATCTGCAATGTCAAGAAATCCGGGGAAAATTTAAGTATTGTTGAAAGTATTGGAAAACAATGGGTAATGGGAAAGTGGTAAACAATGGAGGAAAAAAGGAAAATATTAATAACTAGAAACGTTTGCAATGGCTGAAGCCATTGCGATTGACTGCGGAATAATGCTATTGCAGAAGTAGACTGAACAATACTTGAAAATGCCTCGAAAACTGTTCAAACCTTGAAACTCCTGAAATCCTTGAAACTATTGAAACCTTGAAATTCCTAAAATCCCTGACACATTTTTATTCCTCAAAACTCCTTAGATACCTGAAACTCCTGACATCATTGAAATTGGTTAATTCTTTAAACAGTTGAAATCCTTGAAACTCCTGAAATAATTGAAAGTATCCTTGAAACAGATGCATACAGGTATAGTATACATGTAATATTTACAGAAATTATTAACAACATAAGAAGTATATGTGCTGCTCAAAGGGGGTAGGAAGAAGTTAAATAACTTATGAGGCCCTACCCCTCCTTTCAGTTGACTTACACAACTTAAAACTACTGCTCACGGAAACATCATTATCAAATGTGTATTTAAGCTTTAACCTTGAGATCTATGCAGCAATTCCAATATATGGAATTGCCTTGGTAGCTAATTAAATCAATACATGGCTCCTCTTAGCTGACCCAAAACAGTAAAGTAACTTAGTTCAAAACAGTGCGCTTGCATAAGATTGAAGGAGCACATGCTGTACATCAAGTTATAAGTCCGGATTCATTACAAACTTCTCATAATCAGATCAAAATACAAAAAAACAAACAAACAGAAAAAAAAACAAAAAAAAACGATTCATCGTCCAGGAACAGATGATTAATTTACAAGAGTTCTGCATACTTTTCCAGTATTTGCTTTCTGTACATTATTTTAAATTGTACTACAGTTGAATGCAATCCTCTTTTAATGTGTTCCTGAGGTCAACTCCACTTCGTGGTAACTATAGCAACTTGGTCTGGTCTTGGTCTGGGTCTTGGTTCAGGTCTGGGTCTGGCTCTGGGTCTTGGTCTGGCTCTGGGTCCGGAATCTTGTCTTGGTTTGGGTTCTGGTCTTGGTCTGCCTTGATCTGGTTTTGGTTCCAGTTACTATGGTAACATGGTCTGAACTTGACCTGGCTTCTGTAGTTTTCTTGGATATGGTTTTGGTTCCGGTAACTATGGCAACCTGGTCTGGGACTTGGTCTGGGTTTTGGTTTGGGTCTTGGTTCGGGTCTTGGTTCGGGTCTTGATTCAGGTCTTGGTCTGGGACTTGGTTGGGGTCTTGAAACTTTCCTACAATCTGCTGAAGTCCGTGAAACTGCTGAAATTGCATCAGCTGCAGAAATGGCTGAAAGGCCTGAATGAGCCTGAAGTCCTATTAAAATGAATGGGCAGAATTCCCAAGCCGAAGAGAAAAAATGGAAAACTGCAGAACTCTAATTTTTTCTGAAAACTGACAAGTTGCAGATGCTGAACATGCACAAACTGCAGAAATGGTTGAAACTGTGGAAAAAACTGCAGAATCTGTGAATTTGCTGAAGCCCCATGTAAGTCAATGGGAAAAATCTGCGGAATTCCGGCCAATTGCGGAAAAAACGGAAATCGCTGAATTCCCAAAAGTAATAGCGTCATTCTGGTGAACATGCGGAACGTTTTGCTGTATAACTTGCAGAAATTGCTGAAACTGTGAAAGCTGTGAAAAACCTATAAGTTTAATAATGGACAAAGAAACGGGAAACAATGGTTGACTGCGGAAGGTATTCGGCAGTCAATCAATAACGTGAAAACCAATGATTGACGGTGGAAAGTTTCACAGTCAATCATTGACATGGCTCTAATTCAATTTATCCTAAATTTTGTCAAATACTGTATATCGCCCAATACTATACTGTTATTATGATATTCTCTTTTATATGGTATATCACGGTGCCAGAACACTGTACAGGAAAAACACAAGCCTTAGATTTGATCACTCACCATAGAGCTACGCTCGCAGGAATAGGAAACCTGCAGGTATTTGTAGGTGCCCACACAGGGGTCTCCATACACAGTGGCACTGGCTGTGACTGAGCAGTGGCTTTTCCCATGCACCTGGGACGCAGAGAGAGAATACAGGTGATAAAGAGACACAGGCAGGCCCCGTAGTCTCTGGATTAAAAAGAGGTCAGTAAAAAACCTAAGCAGAGGGTAAACCTTAGTCTCACAAACAGAAGATGTGGATTTCTTCACAACAATCATGACATTTTCCTGGGCCTGGTCAATCGAGAGCTTAGTGGACACGTCATGCATATGGAGCTTAAAAATAGACTTTAAAACCTTATTTTGGAGCCTCAGCTTTGATGTTTACATTTTGTAATTTGAAAATATGTCCCCTGGTTTAAACCAAATCTTACATTGTAGCCACGTGGTCATTGGTCGTAGACGCAGCACAGTTCACGTTTTGGAGTTGCTCTGCAGGACGTCCTTGAGAGCAGGTGGTGCTGTCGGATCGGCCGTAGTCTGCCCTGTGGATATGGATCACCTTTCCAGAATCTGACAGAGACACAGCGTTTAAACCACACTTCTTTGGATAATATCACAGCGTTTTTAGTGTTTGGTTGGATACGTACCGCAGCTGAGGGTCGGCAGTTTGGCCCTCGCAGGACACCGTACGGACTGCAACATAGAACACACAGCTCAGAAAACCTATAATATCATCATCAAAATGAACATAAAATGGGAGAACTTGCTGACATGGTGACACAATAAACCAAGGATTGACACATGAAGGATATTTTAGTTTATGACATTGGAAAAAGTGTTTTGAGATAAAGGACCACATTTGAGCGCGGTCAAAGCTTGATCTGTTCAAAGCTCCAATCAGGTGCAGAGTTATACAGAACGGTTGATAAAAGCTGATGGGTCTAGATCCACTTTTCCAGCAGAGGGCGCACTTTCATGTTGGATCTGCAGCTTTCCCTACTCAGCCTCTTTCATCTGTGTGTGAGGGATGGGCGCATCAATAACACAGAATCAATCAATCAATGGCAATTCTTTTCATTTGAGTTCAATTCGATCCATTGTGGTGAATGCTGCTGGTGTGCGCCTGAACTAGAGTTCTTTTTTGTATATTTTCAGGTCTTGTCAAACCTATGACAAAAGTGTGGTATTAATTGTGATCAATGGTTCTCATTCACGACACCTTATTACGCTTTGTGAAAGAATTTGTAAAATTATCATAGGTATTGCATTTGTTTACTGTTGCTAAATGAATTTGTGTATTGATGAATACTATGATCTGTGTTGGTTGACATGTTAATCTTTAAACCTTGACTTGGTGTTGGAGGCCAAATGTCTTCAGCAGATAAAGGTGCAACGGTCTCCTGTTTGTTGGTTAAAAGCCATAAAGCCCCATGAAGGGAACATTCTGACCACTGATGCTTGACTTAAACCTTCTTAGGAAGGTTTTTGGATGTATTATTACATCATTGGCTGAAATTGTTACTTTTGTGAATGTATGTCAGGAATGGGTGCATCAATAACATAGAATCAATAAATCAATACCAAACAGCTACTTTTTAAGTATCGATACTTGGCAAAAGGTATCAATACTAATTTGCATAATGTAAAGAGAAGACACAGCAGCAATTATAAAAATAAAAAAAGACTGACATGGCTTTAAATCAATTTATTCTAGATTTTGTCAAATACTGTATATCGCCCAATACTATACTGTTATTATGATATTTCTCTTTTATATGGTATATCACGGTGCCAGAACACTGTACAGGAAAAAACAAAACACAAAGCCTACGCTCGCAGGAATAGGAAACCTGCAGGTATTTGTAGGTGCCCCCACAGGGGTCTCCATAATCAGTGTGACTGGCTGTGACTGAGCAGTGTTTTCCCATTGCACCTGGGACACAGAGAGAGAATACAGGTGATAAAGAGACACAGGCAGGCCCCGTAGTCTCTGGATTAAAAAGAGGTCAGTAAAAAACCTAAGCACAGGGTAAACCTTAGTCTCACAAACAGAAGATGTGGATTTCTTCACAACAATCATGACATTTCCTGGGCCTGGTCAATCGAGAGCTTAGTGGACACGTCATGCATATGGAGCTTAAAATAGACTTTAAAACCTTATTTGGAGCCTCAGCTTTGATGTTTTACATTTTGTAATTTGAAATATGTCCCTGGTTTAAACCAAATCTTACATTTTAGCCACGTGGTCATTGGTCGTAGACGCAGCACAGTTCACGTTTTGGAGTTGCTCTGCAGGACGTCCTTGAGAGCAGGTGATGCTGTCGGATCGGCCGTAGTCTGCCCTGTGGATATGGATCACCTTTCCAGAATCTGACAGAGACACAGCGTTTAAACCACACTTCTTGGATAATATCACAGCGTTTAGTGTTTGGTTGGATACGTACCGCAGCTGAGGTCGGCAGTTTGGCCCTCGCAGGACACCGTACGGACTGCAACATAGAACACACAGCTCAGAAAACCTATAATATCATCATCAAAATGAACATAAAATGGGAGAACTTGCTGACATGGTGACACAATAGTTTATTCATAGGGAAAACAAAGGATTTACACGTGAAGATTTTAGTTTTATGACATTGGGAAAGTGTTTTGAGATACAGGACCACATTTGAGCGCGGTCACAGCTGTGATCTGTTCAAAGCTCCAATCAGGTGCAGAGTTATACAGAATGGTTTTGTTCCAGTAACAACGGTAACCTGGTCTGGACTTGGACCATCTTCTGTGGTTTGGCCTGGATCTGATTTGGTTCCAGTAACTATGGCAACCGGGTCTTGACTTGTCCGGCTACTGTGGTTTTCCTGGATATGGTTTAAGTTCCGGTAACTATGGCAACCTGGTCTGGACTTGGCCTGGCTTCTGTGGTTCACCTCGATCTGATTTTGATTCCAGTAACTATGGCAACCTAGTCTGGACTTGGTCCGGTTTCCGTGTTTGGCCTTGATCTGCTTTTGCTTCTGGTAACTATAGCAACTTGGTCTGGTCTTGGTCTGGGTCTGGTTCAGGTCTGGCTCTGGGTCTTGGTCTGGCTCTTGATTCCGAAGCTTGTCTTGGTTTGGGTTCTGGTCTTGGTCTGCCTTGATCTGGTTTTGGTTCCAGTTACTATGGTAACATGGTCTGGACTTGACCTGGCTTCTGTAGTTTTGTTGGATATGGTTTTGGTTCCGGTAACTATGGCGACATGGTCTGTGTTTTGGTTTGGGTCTTGATTCAGGAAAAAATTAGAAATTGTGGCAAAAGTAAGGAAACATTTTGGGCAGAAATGGAGAATAAATTGGAGGAAACTTTTGAAAAAATGGGGGGAAATATTAGTGATAAAAATTAGGCGAAAATATGAAAAGAAAAACATTGGGCAAATATGTTAGCAAAAAATTGGGGAAAAAATAAAAATTGAATCTGAAACATCAAAATTGAAAAATTGGGAAGAAATAAACTAAGTATTGGGAAAAATTGAGAAATTGTGGCAAAATAAGGAAATAATAAATTGGAGGAAACCTTTGAAAAAAGGGGGAAATATTAGTAATAAAAATGAGGGGAAATAATTGGTAAAATGGAAAAATATAAAAATTGGAGCTGAAACATCCTGTCCTGGACCCAAAGCATCAAAACTTGGATCTAAGAGAAGCCTTTATTTCGGTTCCTGCTTTCGATACTTTTATTCTTTGATACCGGTAGAACCTAAATGTTACAGTACGATACTATACTGTTATGGTTGACGGTACCCAGCCCTAGACATGAGAGCCGTGGATGTGAAAGTGCTCACCGTTGTGGTGCAGGCCGATCCACACCGGGAAGTGCTGCTGTGAAGTGACCTTGTCCCAGGGTAAGTCAGAGTAGTCTATGAAGTCCATGAGCTTCCAACTCTGGTCCTGACAGTACTGCAGCGCCTCAGCCCAGGGTTGGTCACAGCCACAAAAGGAACTCTTTGTTGGAGCCTCCGGTCTCACAGAAGAGAAATGTCTTGCTCACAGTCATCGGTGTAGGCTCTGTGGAGAGAGAGACCATAACTTATAAAAACAAATATCAGAATCTCTCTGGACTTTAGAGGGATGAGTTTTTAAGCCCGTTCCAAATGATAAGCAGGTGATAGTTTATATCAGGGCTTTTCAATTCAACTTTTTTCACTGGGCCAGATTTGTCGGAGGTCATTGGCCACTGGGCCGGTCAGTCTGTGAGCCTACCACCAGCAGCGAACCTTTGAACAAATGCACCGTGGAGTGACATGAGATCTATATTTTTATGGAAAATGAGACACAGGTCAGATTGTATTGTTCGGACAGTGTTTAACTCACAGCTGGAGAAATAACTAGTTTATAGTTTGTCCTAAAAAAGCTTAATAACGCGATGTAAGAAGAGCGAGCAGGAAGTGCTCGTTGTAGTCAGTGCTGTCTGTAGCCGACCCCTTTCTGTATAAGCGACTCCCTCAGGCGACCGGCCAAAGCACTGGCGACCGTATTTAATACACAAGAGACCTATTTCGCCTTGAGCAACGCTGATGTTGCACCAAGAGGAAGATCAGGCCCTGAGGCTTCGAGCTGAAACAGGAAACAGGAGACCTTGGAACAGACTCACGTACTTTGTGTCCGAGCGAATCATCTTCCAACACTCGTGTCCACTCTGTGCCCCCAGCCAGGCGTGGTAAACACTCGTATCTGTCGCCTTTAAGTCAGCAATGTCAGAAGAAGTCTCTCTTGTGGCCAGCTCTCCTCCATACTCACTGAAACACAAGAAGAACTCGCACTATTCTGATGTTTCCTCCTGTTTTCAAGCTGCAAAACTCAGACACATTGTTTTCACAGAAATCAAGCCAAACAGCACTGAAATACACTGTGCAGATTTATGAACATGTTCTGGAAAGCAGATGTAAACGTCCTGTAGATGTTGGACACGAACCTCCTGCAGAACTGCCGCGCCTCGTCCCACGTCCGGGCCCAGGCTCGTACCACAGCTTTTTCTCTGTCACCAACGACAGCACTGGAGCTGAGCACAACCAGAGGAACCACAGGAGAACCTCCATCACCTACAACACAGAAGAACCTCCATCACCTACAACACAGGACAACCTCCATCACCTACAACACAGGACAACCTCCATCACCTACAACACAGGACAACCTCCATCACCTACAACACAGAGGAACCTCCATCACCTACAACACAGGAGAACCTCCATCACCTAAACACAGAAGAACCTCCATCACCTACAACACAGAAGAACCTCCATCACCTACAACACAGGACAACCTCCATCACCTACAACACAGAAGAACCTCCATCACCTACAACACAGGAGAACCTCCATCACCTACAACACAGAAGAACCTCCATCACTACAACACAGAAGAACCTCCATCACCTACAACACAGAAGAACCTCCATCACCTACAACACAGGAGAACCTCCATCACCTACACACAGAAGAACCTCCATCACCTACAACGAAGAACCTCCATCGCTCAAAAGTTGCCTGAAGCTTATAAGCGCAATCCCCAAACTATATATAATATTCATTTCACAATAGCAGGGTCGTGCACATTTATTTATTTATTTCAAATCCATTTTTGTTATTTATTTTATACAACAGTAAAAGGAGCTGTATAGGCTTTAAGTTTTGGGAAAGTTAACTGCCATTATTATTTCAGTTTATTAATACTATTTCTTGCCAGTATCTTTTGCTAGTGGGTCCTTTTCAAGGGGCATCTGCCCCAGGCCACAAGTGTCTTAGCAGCGCCCCTACAGAAACACCCCTCATGTCTCTCTGTTCTCTGGGCTGTGGCTGAAAACAGGGGCTTAAGAAAAGGACATAAACTATTGAGAATGTCTGGGCGTGAGTTTCACGTTGTTTTAAGAGAACATAGAGCTGAAATATTGTGACACAAATACGTGGCGAGGATGCGGTGCTGAGCTAAACTCGCTCACGTCTAACACAAGGTTTATTTTTAGATCACATACAAAACTGTCGCTTGTTGACCTCATTAGTCCTCGTTTATGAGGCTGACTGATAAAAAACAAAGAGCGATCTGAAGCACAAGGTGCGGAGATCGTTGTTCTGTGCAGGAGAGGCCTCTGCTCTCACTTCCTCCTCTCTCTGAGCGCAGCTCTCTGCAGGGCCGGTGGGCGGGGCATTGAAAACACACGAACTAACGAGGGGCGTGTTCATTTCTGATTTGATTTATTAATATAAGATTATAAGGCTTATTGGGACAAAACCAATGATAAGGACCATGGTAAAGCTTTGGATAAACAAAATATAATACAAATAAATACAAGGTATGGAGGGAAAAGGCCCCCCCCCCCTGCAATCTGTTTAAGAAGGAGAATGACACATGTGCTGTATATAACCTCTAAAAAGAGTAATACTGATAAATACTGATTACAGTACGGCAGTAAGACAATTTATGTGTTTAGTTTTCCAGACGGCACAAACAAACCAAATACATTTATCCTATTGCAGTTACATTATCAATTATACAATTAGAAGCATCATTTTGAAATTAGTCTCATTGACAAAGGAAGAACTTGTTACATTTCAAACACTAAACTTCCAAACCACTGTTCATATAATTAACAACAACAACAACAACAACAACGCTCTTGTTTCTTTGAGATTCACACAAAGCAAGTAACAAAATGTGACCATTATTAATACATTTCTTCCAGTTAACAATGACAAACTTTAACAATAGTCACTAGTTTCAAACTATAAACATTAATATACATATTACATTCCATTGTCTTACTACTTCCCTGTTGTCATTACTCATTTGTACAACCTTTTACATTATGTGAGAGATCTGCACAACTATCCAACTAGGCAAGCGGCTCAGGGTCATTTGACCCGCCCCAAACCCAGAACAGAAGCCGTGCGTAGGTCGGTCATATTTAGAGCTGTGACTTTATGGAACAAACTGCCACCGGCTGTTAAACAGGCTGAAACAAAGCTCTCTTTTAAAAGACTATTGAAAAGACATTTTCTGATGGAAGCCTAAGTCTGTTTGTGTGTGTATGTCTATATCTTCATATACAGTATATTTAAATTCTTTATATGTACAGTATGTGTGCGTATAACTGAGGAGAGGTTTGTATGTGAAGTGTTTTTTTCAATTTAACTGCATGATGTGAATATTGTAATTGCTTGAACCGGACCCCAGGAAGAGTAGCTGTCCATTTGGAGACAGCTAATGGGGATCCAAATAAATAAACAAATAAACAAACCGTCCTCAGTACAATATTCATTTGTACATATGTTTATATATTTTTACTTTTGTATGTACTGTGTAGTGTGGAGGAAGCAATGAAAAAACGACAGAAACATGACAAAAATGCAACAAAACCTGAGATAAACGCGGCCACAGCGCAACTAAAAAGTTAGAATCAGTTTGTTGGTCTTAGCTTTCAAATGAGGCGTGACACTGACCTAAAGCTCCAGTCTGGAAGCTTTTAGATTCAGGTAAAGTTAAGAGGTTTTGAAGGAGCTGTCAGTGTTTTTTCCTCCATTAAAGCAGCTCATGAGGAAAAGGTTAGAGACGAGAGAAACAAAGGAGAGAAAAGCTCCAGTCGGTCACTCACCTGTCGCTCTTTAGTCCAGAGTGAAGAAACAAACACTGCAGGTGAATATCGACAGAGCCATATGTAAAAGACTGTCCTCATGAGATGGAAACGTATTTGACTAAGAAATTAAATATTTAAATGGATCTGGATGAAGGTCACCCTGGACTGAAGCAGCTCGGAGTCTTTACACTTTCACTATAATAACATCGTAAAGGTGCTGGATTTTCTTTCTCGTTGTGGGACGAGATTTGTTTTTTTTCCTCCTAAAGTCGTCTCATGAACTGAGGAAAAACACTTTGCACCTGATCATCATTTTCTGACATTAAGTATCAAATTATTTTTCCATACACAATAAAGACTTATTTTAAATATAAACATATCTTGGTGGAGTTGCTCTGTATGTGCGCGAGGATTTTGATGTAAAATTGGTTGAAAACATGACCATGGAGATTGATCATATGTTTGAATGTGTGACAGTAGAGATAACTCTGGAAAAAACAAATATATTAGTTTCTTGTATCTATCGAGCACCGGGTGCAGACATTGAAGTCTTTAACGAACATATTGAAAAAATATTTACAAACGGCAACCACAAAGACATTTTTGTCTGTGGGGATTTTAATAAAGATTTACTGAAAGCAAAATCGCATAAACCCACTGAAAAATGTGTGGACACCATGTACAGTCTGTCACTTTACCCCTGTATTACACGCCCCACTAGGATAACTGCACACGGTGCTACATTAGTTGATCATTTTTTCACAAACGTCCTAAACAATATGACAAGTGGTATACTGATTAATGACATTAGCGACCACCTGCCAGTCTTCTCACTATTTGAAATACAACTAAAAAGTAAGACAAACACAGTTATAGTAAAAAATGTAAGATTAACATCTGAGAGCTCGATAAACGCCTTCAAGCAGAGTTTGTCTGATCATGACTGGAAAAATGTCCTTGGAGAACAGGATGTTAATATTGCATATACTCATTTTGTCAACACAATCACACCTTTTTATCGTAAACATTGTCCAGTACTAACGCGCAAATATACACAAACAAATACTTGTGGCTCGTGGATGACGAGGGGGTTATTGAACGCATGTAAAAGAAAAACTCCTTATATAAAATATTTATAAGGAACAGAACATTAGAAACTGAAACTAAATATAAAAATATAACAATTAACTGACAAGTATTATAAAATATTATAAAAGAAATTATTTAGAAATATGATTGCTTTAAGTTACCCAGACTACATGATTAATAATGATGAGAAAATTACAAACGTAGAGAATGTAGTTAATGTGTTCAATGATTACTGTGTCACCATTGGGCCTCACCTGGCATCAAAATATCCAAAACACAAAAATGTGAATGTTCACTCCTTTTTTTCTTAAGGCAACAAATGAAAATGAAATAATTAAAATAGTTAAAGCTTTCCAGAATAAAATATCCACCAATCGGAATGACTTTGACATGAACATGATTAAAAAAGTAATACAAAATATATCAATGCCTTTAACACATATATGCAACCTCTCCTTTTCAACGGGTGAATTCCCTGACCTCATGAAGATTGCCAAGGTCCTTTTGAGCAGAACAACTGCTCAAATAAACACATAAAAAAAAAAACTAATGTTGTTCCAATTTATAAAAGTGGGGATAATCGTCAGTTTACAAATTACAGACCGATCTCTATACTTCCTCAACTATCTAAGATTCTGGAAAAAACTATTTTATTTTTATTGATGTATTATTTATTAGGGACAGTGCAAGTTAATGAACAAGCCACACCGGATTGTAGCCTTGGGCTAATTTGCATCCGTCGTCCCCCATGCGCACTCTCAAACACACTCTCATACATCCTGACCTATTGTACATGTTTTAGTGGTAGGGGAAACCGGAATATCCAGAGGAAACCTACGCAGACATGGGAGAACATGTAAACTCCACGAAGAAAGGCCAGGTCTCTGTTGGGAATCGAACCTGGACCTTCTAGCTGTGAAGCACAAGCGCTAACCACTGTGCTACCGTGCCGCGGTTGTACAGCGGGCACGGTAGCGGCAGCGGGCAACTTTTTGCTGCCCGCTTGGACCGCTTTGTGAATAAACATAATTTTCTTAGTGACTGTCAATATGGGTTCAGAATCAATAGGTCAACTGCACATATATACCATCACTGCAATATACTTGAAAAATACAGCATACTAAGCTTTGACAATCTGATCAGGTATTCCGAAGTACGTTTGGTTCATAAGATTCATAATGATACTGCCCCACCCCCCCTAAAAATATATGCACAGCTTCGCTCACAGCTAACCAACAGAGCATTAAGATCTGTGTCCACACTGTAAACCCAAATTAGTAATCATTACTAAAGCCGTGCATGGTAACTGATTGCACTGGGATGTCTAGTTTTTACAAAATCCAAAACCTAACAAATCAAGCTCTGTTAACATAAAGTCTTGTGTCCAAGATAATCCATTACTAAAGAACTCAAGGTTTTAAAACGAATGTTTACGAGTAACCAACTTAACCATTACTTGTGTATATCAGTAATCATTATTCATGTTTATCATTATTTATATCTCATGTTTATAAGTATTTATGTCTCATATTTATGAGAATGTATTACCCTTGTTTGTTAGAATTAATAAATGTAAATCATATAATCATGTTTTTTTAACATTACACAATAATAGACTGTATATCCATTGTTTCTTACATAAAATGACAATTACATTTTATTTTCACAAATGTATTGCAAAAATAGTGCAATAGTAACATTTTTAACATTTAAATGTAAGTATCCCAGTCTTCTGTTACCAATAAGCACAGCGTTAAACATTTTTAACATTAATATAAAACAAAATCTGAGTACATCATTTACATCATTAATGTGGTCAAAGGACTATGGAACCCAGGCATGGATCAGACATACATTGTAACTCTTGTTCACATTTTAATGAATTATGTTTGTACTGCTAAATTTGTTTGTAGCCAATGAACTTCTAGCTGCTAAATACTGTACATTTTCAAAACACCAAACCTTTTGCGTCTAGCCCAAAATAGAGGCCCTGCACCATTTAACATAAGTAGTTGATTTTTCAGTGTTTAAAGTCTCCGTTGAATGAACTGTAGGGTATTTCAGATTTTCTTGGGGTAGTTTATGTCGAGTCCATATGTGAGTTCAAAAAGGAGGCAGACAGCTTCTGGCAGGGTCATCAGCTTTTCCACAACTTCGCCCTCAATGACGATGGGTGAAGATCTGATGTTGAGGGAGAGGCACCTTCAGGATTCACCAACAAGATCCCAACGTCCATTTGGCCAAAGACTCATCACCATCCTAAAGATAAACAACAAAATATTGCCAGAAATATAACCATTAGTGAAAAAATATTACTGAACTGCAACAGACCACCATTAAGAATGACAGAACAGGAACTACTTGAAGATTACCTGTGAGGTGTCTGAGGGTGCGGTTTCATATAACAAGCAAGATTCAGAACATGTACTTAAAATTTTTTGCAATCATAATTCATTTTGGCTATGCCAAAAGGTAATCTAGCTTTTTGTTTGTGTTAAATTAATAATATTTATGGACTGGCTGGAGCTCCTAACGTAGGCTAATTATGGCTTGTTCAAATTAAACAATGAATGTCAAATTATTAAAGATGCAGATTACAAACTAAATGTATACTTACAAACCTAGATTTGAAGAACTCAGTGATTGTCTCAGAGTAGGTGATGAAGCCCTCTCAGTGCAACCGTTCTTTTTTCCCCAGAGGATCCAGAGACTGTAAGACAGAAAATGGATGATACATTAAAATAAATAAAGTATCGCATACACGCAGACAGACAAGACAATTTGTGCTTTGTTGTTTGTCCCGATTATAAAGTGTTACCTGCATTTGCTGCAAAAGCTGTGCCAAATGTTGACAATTTCCCACAATCCATTGGAATTCCAGATAAATCTAAAAAAGCAGAAGAAAGAAATTAGTTTGCTGTACAACTAGAGAGCAATGTCTGATACAGAATAGTTACATATACCTGCTCATTAGTAAGTGCAGGCCAGGTCCCCACTCACAGCACCACTCTTTATTGAGGAAGATTCTGTGGGTCTGGTTTCCAGGGTCAGTTTTCGTGCATCAGCTTCAGTAAAGATGGCCCTCATGGTCCTTTTCTCAGGTGCCGTCATCTAGAGGAAAGAAGTCACATCAGAGTTTGTATTATGCATGTAAGGAGAACTCGTATGTTTTACTTGTATGTTTCAAGACAATGTAACGCCTGAGTGTTACGATTTGACTCCATGATGTTGACGCAAAGCTCAGAGTTTTCTACATTAATCTCTTTTATCTGTTCAAATTCAGACAGTGCGTACTGGGCCTTATTGCAGTTGTTACCAAAGTGGGGGTTGGGGGACCCCTAAGTATAGCAAGATGATTTTAGAGACCATATTTTACATTTCTGACATTTTCTGTATTAAAAAAAAAAAGAAAACCGCATATTTTAGGGAAATTAAGACAACTATCTAATACAGTATCCAAACTAACATTAATAAACCAGATATTAAAATGTCATGCACCTGAAATTATTACAAATACTAATTACGTTTTACAGAAGGGGGTCCTGGTTGATTATCAAGGGGGTTGCAGCCTGAAAGGTTTGGGAACCCCTGCCAAATATATATATTTGATACAGTATCAGCCGAATCAAATGTGGAGGTTTACAAAAGAAAAGGACACAACCAACAGCCCTGGGTTTGCACTGTTCCCTGTCAAAGTTACGAAAAATATAAAGCATGTGATAAATTATTCTGTACGCAACAGAAAGCTAACATTACCGATGGCTACCACTTAGCATTAGCCGTAGTCTGTTGGTGGCAGTAAGCCTTACGTTCGCTACAAGCACTTTTCAGTCCTAAAAGAATAACCACAAAGCACTCTCAGATATCATCGACTAGCAGGTTGGGGCTAAATTGCGAGGTTGAGTTTGCGGTTTAATATTATCACTAACGTTAACATGCGCACGTTTCAAATGTTACTTTACAAAGCAAGCTGAAATATTATGATGCTAATTAACTCTGTTATGTATTTTAATTGTATTTTTGATTGTATAAGGACTACAGATGGAAGTTAGCATTGTGCTAAATCTGGGGCAGCCATTTTTTTAATGTACCTGTTCGTTGTCCTTTTAAATAAATAAATAACTAAATACCTAACTAACATGCTCTAATCAATCTAAGCGAAGAACTCACCAACAATATTGACACTAATTTGTATTGTTTGGGTATATTCATAGACCTCCAGAAAGCTTTTGACACTATAGATCATGAAATACTCTTAAATAAACTAAATAATAATGGATTAGAGGGATCACTAACAATTGGTTGAAGTCATACTTGACAGTATGTACAAATTGATGAACATGTATCAGGATGGATTAATATAATATGTGGGGTCCCCCAGGGGTCGACTTTAGGACCTAAATTGTTTCTGCTCTACATCAATGATTTGTGTGAAGTCTTAACAAAGCTAAAATGTATGTTATTTTCTGATGACACAACTATACTAGGCTCTAGCAAAGACTTACAACTGCCCAAATCAGAGGTCACAACAGAATTATACAAATTCAAAACAAAACAAAATGATTTTATTTGGAAAATCGGAATAGTGACACTCAAATCAATATTAACAATGTTCAAATAGAACAATTCAAGGAATATAAATTTGTGGGTGTGATCTTCAATCATAAGTAGAGCATAAGAGACCACAAATAAAGTGGCAAAAAATGTGGCCATAATGGGCAAGTGTAGGCAAGGCAAGGCAAGGCAAGTTTATTTGTAGAGCAAAATTCATACACAAGGCAATTCAAAGTGCTTCACAGTTGCAGAAATTACAAGAAAACAGATAAAATCAATCAATAAAACATCAACATAAAGTTAATCAATGACAGTAAAAGGCAAGAGTGCAGATAAAATACTTTCAGTTTTCATATGCTCGGGTAAAAGAGCTGTTTTCAGCCTGGATTTGAACATTGTCAGAGTTGAGGCCTGTCTCACATCCTCATGAAGACTGTTCCAGATTTTAGCTGCATGAAACTGAAACGCAGCCTCACCTTGTTTATTTTGATTCTGGTAACCACAAGATATTTTCTGGACCAAAAGTCTCTCTTTACCCTGTACTGTTCCTTAATGTAACCGTACATAAACTACTGCTCAGAGGTCTTGGGTAATACCTACAATAGTCATTTGCTGGTTTATATAGACTTCAAAAGAAGGCCATCAGAATTGTTCATAAAGTGGGGTATAGGGACCATACAAATATACTGTTCTTAAAATCCAACACCATGAAACATGATGACATCATAAAACTCAATTCCCTACTACAGATATATAGAGCTGTAAATAACCACCTCCCTAGTAACATACAATTAATGTTTGGTAAAAGAGAGGGAAGATACGATTTAAGGGGAACTCATAATCCGTCTCCTCCTTGCACTGGCTCCCGGTCCATTTTCGGATTGATATTAAAATGTTAATGCTTGTTTTTAAAGCTCTTCATGGTCTCGCTCCATTACATCTGAGTTGTGACCGTACACTGCCCCAGCAGAGCTCTCCGGTCTGCCAATCAAATGGTTCTGGATGTGCCCAGGTCCAGTACAAACAGTGGGCGATCGTTCCTTCAGGTTTGTAGCGCCTAAACTGTGGAACAGCCTGCCCCTCAGTCTGCGTGTTCTCACGGACCTTTTTAAATCCAGATTAAAGACTCATCTTTTCAAACTTGCTTTTAATACTTAGGGCACACTGAATTGTGTCTTTGTTGTTTTAAATTGTTTTAATCTGTCTGTGAAGCACTTTGGTCCTCCTGGTGTTGTTGTAAAGTGCTATATAAATAAACTTTGATTGATTGATTGATTGATTGATTGATTGATTGATTGATAGATAATCTGAAAGTACAATGTATCCATTCCACCTAAAAAGTCATTGTATTACACAGAGAGGAGTAAATCTGTGGAATAATTTAGATGAAGACTTAAAAGGTGCAGCTAGTCTACAGTAATTTAAAAGACAGTATAGGAGAAGTGTGTTTGAGGAGTTTGCTGAAGACATGTGACCTTGTCTCTCAGTCACTCTCCTTAAGTAATCTGTATTACTATGAACTGGTGAAATACCACATAATTGCTGATATAATAAATTGTCACCTATTCTATCAACCAAGTCTATTTGATCTGTATTAAAGGAACTTGAGATAAATTACAAGCATTAAAAATGCTGTATGGCTGCTTCCGCTGGTCATTACAAATAAAATAGAATCAGGACAGGCGAGATGTGGCCCTGTTGTAGGGTCCCCCTCTCAATGGGCTCATAAATCTTGTCTTTTTTAAACACCACTCAGTATAGGATTATAAAGCGGTTCACAACATCAACTAGTTAGGGCAGCAGGGTGGGGGCTCACTGGTGGGGGGGCTACCGCCCTCTACCAGCCACATAATACCCTGGCTTTTAAACACCTCACAAATAGGGAAAACAATCAAAAACCACTGACAGAACAATCTTACCACATTATTACAGTGGAAGCAGGTATGACGGCAATAAGAAACATGATGATGATATTTTTGAGAATGATACTTTTGAGAATGCTATTATTGTCATTGTTATTAACGACATTTTGATGATCCATCCATCCATCCATCCATCCATTTTCTTCCACTTGTCCGTTGCCGGGTCGTGGGGGCAGTTGGAGCTGCCCAGGTCACATAGCACCGGCCCCCATGGCTCCTTCTGCAGTGGTGGGTCCACGGAAGGACGGCCTCACGATTCAAACCGGGCCTGTTGGTCTCTCTAGGGGGCTACCAGTGTACGCAGACACTGGAGGCAATGTGGGTGAAGTGTCTTGCCCAAGGACACAACGACAATGTGCACCTTCAGGAGGCGGGATTCGAACCCCTGACCTTCCGATCATGAGACGACCCGCTCTACCATCTGCGCCACTGTCGCCCCCATATATTTTGATGATAATATATGTATAATACATATGTGCGCTAGTAATGTATCTGTATGTGTGTAAATATATATGTATATCTAAAACACTATGACTACTTAAACAATAAGTAAATCAATAGAATGGTGACCAGAATGGTATATAAGCAACGTTAAAAAATAAGAGAAAATTATAAACAAAGTAAATACACTCAGAAATCACAAACCTTTCTATTTTCGCTCTGTTTTTCATACCTGTAAGTCTCATCAGATTTTGTTGTTGTTTTTTTACATGTAAAAGCTTCAAATTATCATGCTGCTAATCAATATTGTATTTGAAAGTGGGGTAGGTACTTATAAGCTTTCTTGCTTTGGCCTACGCCTTTTGAATTATTTTTTATTTTTATTGTTTTTTTGTGATATTGTAAATGTAATGATGTAAATATTGTAATAATAACTCAAATCAATCCAATCAATCAATCTTATTTTTTCCTGGAGAAATGGTGAGTTATATTCTAGTTATATTCTAATAAGAGTACAATAGTTTTTGTCCTTTTATCTGCTGCTATTTTAGCAGGAGATTCAGAATCAGAATAGTTTTATTGCCATTGTTTGAGAACAGGTTCACAAACTAGGAATTTTTTCTTGATGCAGACGAGCAACATAAAACATATAACACAGACTTTACATAAAAATAACACTTTAAACTATGAAGCTTTAGGGCATGCATAAATAAAATTAAATAAGATACAAATTAAAAAAGGAAAATATGGTAAGACGACAACAACTGACATAGAACAGCATTGGGAGTATATTACTAATAAGTAGGTTCAGTAACTCTACGTTGAGTTTCAGAAATATTGATTACGGACCCGGAAGTAGATCTGTGATGTCACACTATCGAACCGAATTCCCCCCTGCTGAAAGCTGATTGGGCTGACAGCTCCTGAGGCTCTGGCTGTTTCTTAAAGCCCAGGTGCCTCGCTTTGCCTTGGGGTTCATCGGAAACCAGTAAATGTGAAAGAGGTCTTACGCCAAACCGGATGTGCGTCAGCGTCCGCCATGACAAGAAGCGTCCAGATAGTGCTGTCAGTGAGTAAGGATGTAGGAGAAGGAGCCTCAATGCTTCTATCATACCTCCTTTAGCATAGGGACCACTGGTGGTTCCTCACCGGCGATAAGGAGCTATGTGCCATCCCATAAATTACCGTCATCGTCTGTTTTCTATGTGGCTTCATTTTGTTATTGTGGTTCATGTTTGAGTCATTAAGTCCGTGGCTGCAGTTGAAGTGTTTTTTGTAGTCCAATACTATATGGGAATGTAGTTTTTTCTGAAACAGCTGTTGGTGATGTCACTATCCCTGTGTTTCCCGCCCTGGGTGAGGACGGTCGGATTGTGCAAACACTGCTGAAGCTCTAGTTCCAAACTGCAGAGGACAGTTGACCTTACCACGTCATACAGGTGAGGAACTAGGATCAGGACATAGGAGTTACGTATTTGAGGAATTCAGACGCAGCCTCGGTGTGAAGTGGGCTGGTCAGGCAGCCACATCATCACTGTGCAGGTCGTCCGGAGGCCTGTGTCCTCCCTTTGGTGTTAGCATGTGGCTAATATACCAAGAATACATCAGGGTAGCCAAATTACCCATAATGCACCACAGCTCTCAAGAAAAAGAAAAGATGGTGGTGCTAGTGTGACTTGTTCAAGATTTCGTCAAATAATGAATTTTATGTTTTGCCACTTTAGTGTTTAGTGTAATTTGTTTTGTTAACTCAAAGTTTATATAATTGATTCAAACATTAAAGCAAATATCACAGCTTCAAAAAGCAACAAAGGATATGATTGTTTTGCTTTAATTTAATTTATTATATGGCCTTCACAATGAAAGTAGAATGCTCCATTGACTGAATGTGATTTCCAATGTTCTACCGGTCATTATTTCTGATAGAGGACCTCTGAATAAAATAATGACGCTGCCAATGGCAACAGAGTTCGTGCTTGTCAGGTCTTTCATTTCACTCCGCTGTAGTAGAGGACACTATCTCTGTCTCTGTCCCTGCGCGTCGGGTCCAGTTCGCCCTGTCGGTACTTATTTTCCCGATAACTGGCGTTCTATATATTATCCCTTACTTATTTAACTGATATAAGGCACTTTCAAATGTTTATTTCTACAGTTTTTAGTCTCCCTTTTCGAATCTTAATTTGTATTTTCAGATCGGTTTCATCATCTCTGATGAGTCCAGAGTGAAGAAACAAACACGCTGCAGGTGAATATCGACAGAGCCATATGTAAAAGACTGTCGTCATGAGATGCAAACGTATTTGACTAAGAAATAAATATTTAAATGGAGGTGGATAAAGGTCACCCTGGACTGAAGCAGCTCGGAGTCTTTACACTTTCACTATAATAACATCGTAAAGGTGCCATTGTAAAGCTGACATTAAGTATCAAATTATTTTTCCATACACAATAAAGGCTTAAAATATCTTGGTGGAGTTGCTCTGTATGTGCGCGAGGATTTCAATGTAAAATTGGTTGACAACATGATCATGGCAATTGATCATATGTTTGAATGTGTGACAGTAGAGATAACTCTGGAAAAAAGGAAACAATATTAGTTTCTTGTATCTATCGAGCACCGGGTGCAGACATTGAAGTCTTTAACGAACATATTGAAAAAATATTTACAAACGGAAACCACAAAGACATTTTTGTCTGTGGGGATTTTAATATTGATTTACTGGAAAGCAAAATCGCATAAACCGACTGAAAAATGTGTGGACACCATGTACAGTCTGTCACTTTACCCCTTAATTACACGCCCCACTAGGATAACTGCACACGGTGCTACATTAATTGATCATTTTTTCACAAACATCCTAAACAATATGACAAGTGGTATACTGATTAATGACATTAGCGACCACTTGCCAGTCTTCTCACTATTTAAATACAACTAAAAGTAAGACAAACAAAGTTATAGTAAAATATGTAAGATTAACATCTGAGAGCTCGATAAACGCCTTCAGAGTTTGTCTGATCATGACTGGAAAAATGTCCTTGGAGAACAGGATGTTAATATTGCATATACTCATTTTGTCAACACAATCACACTTTTGTATGATCAAAATTGTCCAGTACTAACACGCAAATATACACAAACAAATACTTGTGGCTCATGGATGACGAGGGGGTTATTGAACGCATCTAAAAATAACTCCTTATATAAAATATTTAAAAGGAAACGAACATTAGAAACTGAAACTAAGTATAAAAAGTATAACAATAAACAAGTATTATAAAATATTATAAAATAAATTATTTTAGAAATATGATTGAGGTCAGTAAAATAATATGAAAGGACTATGGAAAGTCTTAAATCATGAAATGTTTAAAGACTCGAAAGCTTTAAGTTACCCAGACTACATGATTAATAATGATGAGAAAAATTACAGGGGAGACGGGGAGAATGTAGTTAATGCGTTCAATAATAACGTTGTCACCATTGGGCGTCACCTGGCATCTAAATAGCCAAAACAAACAGTGATGTTTCTCAACACAAAAATGTGAATGTACACTCCTTTTTTCTTACGGCAACACATTAAAGTGAAATAATTAAAATAGTTAAAGCATTCAAGAATAAAATATCCACTGATTGGAATGACTTTGACATGAACATGATTAAAAAAGTAATACAAAATATATCTATGCCTTTAACACATATATCAACCTCTCCTTTTCAACTGGTTAATTCCCTGACCTCATGAAGATTGCCAAGGTCCTTTTGAGCAGAACAACTGCTCAAATAAACAACTAAAAACTAAACTAATGTTGTTCCAATTTATAAAAGTGGGGATAATCGTCAGTTTACAAATTACAGACCGATCTCTATACTTCCTCAACTATCTAACTATGCCCGCCTGGACAGTTTTGTGAATAAACATAATTTACTTAGTGACTGTCAGCATGTCAACTGCACATGCATTAATCAGTCTAAGCAAAGAACTCACCAACAATATTGACTATAATTTGTATTGTTTGGGTATATTCATAGACTCCAGAAAGCTTTTGACACTATAGATCATGAAATTCTTTAAATAAACTAAATAATAATGGGATTAGAGGGATCACTAACAATTGGTTGAAGTCATACTGACAGTACGTACAAATTGATGAACATGTATCAGGATGGAGGAATATAATATGTGGGGTCCCCAGGGGTCGACTTTAGGACCTAAATTGTTTCTGCTCTATATCAATGATGTGTGTGAAGTCTTAACAAAGCTAAATGTATGTTATTTTCTGTGACACAACTATACTAGGCTCTATCAAAGACTTACAACTGCCCAAATCAGAGGTCACAACAGAATTATACAAACTCAAAACAAAACAAAATGATTTATTTGGCAAACGGAATAGTGACACTCAGATTCAAATCAATATTGACAATGTTCAAATAGAACAAGTCAAGAAATATAAACTTGTGGGTTGATCTTCAAGCATAAGGTTAGCTGGAGACCACAAATAAACATTATTTGTGGTAAAGTGGCAAAACATGTGGCCATAATGGGCAAGTGTAGGCAAGGCAAGGCAAGTTCATTTGTAGAGCAAATTCATACACAAGGCAATTCAAAGTGCTTCACAGTTGCAGAAAATTACAAGAAAACAGATAAAATCAATAAATAAAACATCAACATAAAGTTAATCAATGACAGTAAAAGGCAAGAGTGCAGATAAAATACTTTCAGTTTTCATATGCACGGGTAAAAGAGCTGTTTTCAGCCTGGATTTGAACATTGTCAGAGTTGAGGCCTGACTCACATCCTCATGAAGACTGTTCCAGATTTTAGCTGCATGAAACTGAAACGCAGCCTCACCTTGTTTATTATTGATTCTGGTAACCACAAGATATTTCTGGACCAAAAGTCTCTCTTTACCCTGTACTGTTCCTTAATCCAACCGTACATACACTACTGCTCAGAGTCTTGGGTAATACCTACAATAGTCATTTGCTGGTTTTATATAGACTTCAAAAGAAGGCCATCAGAATTGTTCATAAAGTGGGGTATAGGGACCATACAAATATACTGTTCTTAAAATCCAACACCATGAAACATGATGACATCATAAAACTCAATTCCCTACTACAGATATATAGAGCTGTAAATAACCACCTCCCTAGTAACATACAATTAATGTTGTGTAAAAGAGAGGGAAGATACGATTTAAGGGGAACTCATAATCCGTCTCCTCCTTGCACTGGCTCCCGGTCCATTTTCGGATTGATATTAAAATGTTAATGCTTGTTTTTAAAGCTCTTCATGGTCTCGCTCCATTACATCTAACTGAGTTGTTGACCGTACATTGCCCCAGCAGAGCTCTCCGGTCTGCAATCAAATGGTTCTGGATGTGCCCAGGTCCCAGTACAAACAGTGGGGCGATCGTTCCTTCAGGTTTGTAGCGCCTAAACTGTGGAACAGCCTGCCCCTCAGTCTGCGTGTTCTCACGGACCTTTTTAAACCCAGATTAAAGACTCATCTTTTCAAACTTGCTTTTAATACTTATTTATTTATTTATTGGTTTATTTGGTCGGGACAGTGCATGTTAATGAACATACATGGGTCTCATGCATGTAAACAAGCCACACCGGATTGTAGCCTTGGGCTAATTTGCATCCGTCGTCCCCATGCGCACTCTCAAACACACTCTCATTCATCCTGGCCTATTGTACATGTTTTTAGTGGTAGGGGAAACTGGAGTACCCGGAGGAAACCTACGCAGACACGGGGAGAACATGCAAACTCCACACAGAAATGCCCCGTCCAGGTGGGAATCGAACCAGGGACCTTCTAGCTGTGAAGCACGAGCACTAACCGCTGTGCCACCGTGCCGCCCGGAGGGCACACTGAATTGTGTCTGTGTTGTTTTTAAATTGTTTTAATCTGTCTGTGAAGCACTTTGGTCCTCCTGGTGTTGTTGTAAAGTGCTATATAAATAAACTTTGATTGATTGATTGATAATCTGAAAGTACAATGTATCCATTCCTCTCTAAAAAGTCATTGTATTACACGGAGAGGAGTAAATCTGTGGAATAATTTAGATGAAGACTTAAAAGGTGCAGCTAGTCTACAGTAATTTAAAAGACAGTATAGGAGAAGTGTGTTTGAGAAGTATGCTGAAGACATGTGACCTTGTCTCTCAGTCACTCTCCTTAAGTAATCTGTATTACTATGAACTGGTGAAATACCACATCATTGCTGATATAATAAATTGTCACCTATTCTATCAACCAAACCAATAAATTACAAGCATTAAAAATGCTGTTATGGCTGCTTCCGCTGGTCAATACAAATAAAATAGAATTGGGCAGGTGAGATGTGGACCTGTTGTAGGGCCCCCCTCTCAATGGGCTCATAAATCTTGTCTTTTTTAAACACCACTCAGTATAGGATTATAAAGCGGTTCACAACATCAACTAGTTAGGGCAGCAGGGTGGGGACTCACTGGTGGGGGGCTACCGCCCTCTACCAGCTTGTCACATAATACCCTGGCTTTTTAACACACCTCACAAATAGGGAAAACAATCAAAAACCACTGACAGAACAATCTTAACCAACATTATTACAGTGGAAGCAGGTATGACGGCAATGAGAACATGATGATGATATTTTTGAGAATGATATTTTGAGAATGCTATTATTGTCATTGTTATTAACGACATTTTGATGATAATATATGTATAATACATATGTGCGCTAGTAATGTATCTGTATGTGTGTAAATATATATGTATATCTAAAACATTATGACTACTTAAACAATTAGTAAATCAATAGAATGGTGACCAGAATGGTAAGCAACGTTAAAAAATAAGAGAAAATTATAAAACAAAGTAAATACACTCAGAAATCACAAACCTTTCTATTTTCGCTCTGTTTTTCATACCTGTAAGTCTCATCAGATTTTTTTTGTTTTTTTACATGTAAAAGCTTCAAATTATCAATGCTGCTAATCAATAATTGTATTTTGAAAGTGGGGTAGGTACTTATAAGCTTTCTTGCTTTGGCCTACTCCTTTTGAGTTATTTTTTATTTTTATTGTTTTTTGTGATATTGTAAATGTAATGATGTAAATATTGTAAATAATAACTCAAATCAATCCAATCAATCAATCTTATTTTTTCCTGGAGAAATGGTGAGTTATATTCTAGTTATATTCTAATTAGGAGTACAATAGTTTTTGTCCTTTTATCTGCTGCTATTTTAGCAGGAGATTCAGAATCAGAATAGTTTTTATTGCCATTGTTTGAGAACAGGTTCACAAACTAGGAATTTTTCTTGATGCAGACGAGCAACATAAAACATATAACACAGACTTTACATAAAAATAACACTTTAAACTATGAAGCTTTAGGGGCATGCATAAATAAATTAAATAAGATACAAATTAAAAAGGAAAATATGGTAAGACGACAACAACTGACATAGAACAGCATTGGGATTATATTACTAATAAGTAGGTTCAGTAACTCTACGTTGAGTTTCAGAAATATTGATTACGGACCCGGAAGTAGATCTGTGATGTCACACTATCGAACCGAATTCCCCCCTGCTGAAAGCTGATTGGTTGACAGCTCCTGAGGCTCTGGCTGTTTCTTAAAGCCCAGGTGCCTCGCCTTGCCTTGGGGTTCATCGGAAACCAGTAAATGTGAAAGAGGTCTTACGCCAAACCGGATGTGCGTCAGTGTCCGCCATGACAAGAAGCGTCTGGATAGTGCTGTCAGTGAGTAAGGACATAGGAGAAGGAGCCTCAATGCTTTCTATCATACCTCCTTTAGCATAGGGACCTCTGGTGGTTCCTCACCGGCGATAAGGAGCTATGTGCCATCCCATAAATTACCTCATCGTCTGTTTTCTATGTGGCTTCATTTTGTTATTGTGGTTCATGTTTGAGTCATTAAAGTCCGTGGCTGCAGTTGAAGTGTTTTTTGTAGTCCAATACTATATGGGAATGTAGCTTTTCTGAAACAGCTGTTGGTGATGTCACTATCCCTGTGTTTCCCGCCCTGGGTGAGGACGGTCGGATTGTGCAAACGCTGCTGAAGCTCTAGTTCCAAACTGCAGAGGACAGTTGACCTTACCACGTCATACAGGTGAGGAACTAGGATCAGGACATAGGAGTTACGTATTTGAGGAATTCAGACACAGCCTCGGTGTGAAGTGGGCGTGGTCAGGCAGCCACATCATCACTGTGCAGGTCGTCCGGAGGCCTGTGTCCTCCCTTTGGTGTTAGCATGTGGCTAATATACCAAGAATACATCAGGGTAGCCAAATTACCCATAATGCACCACAGCTCTCAAGAAAAAGAAAAAGATGGTGGTGCTAGTGTGACTTGTTCAAGATTTCGTCAAATAATGAATTTATGTTTTTGCCACTTTAGTGTTTAGTGTAATTTGTTTTGTTAACTCAAAGTTTATATAATTTGATTCAAACATTAAAGCAAATATCACAGCTTCAAAAAGCAACAAAGGATATGATTTGTTTTGCTTTAATTTAATTTATTATATGGCCCTTCACAATGAAAGTAGAACGCTCCATTGACTTGAATGTGATTTTCCAATGTTCTACCGGTCATTATTTTCTGATAGAGGAACCTCTGAATAAAATAATGACGCTGCCAATGGCAACAGAGTTCGTGCTTGTCAGGTCTTTCATTTCACTCCGCTGTAGTAGAGGACACTATCTCTGTCCATGTCGCTGCGCGTCGGGGTCCAGTTCGCCCTGTCGGTACTTATTTTCCCGATAACTGGCGTTCTATATATTATCCCTTACTTAATTTAACTGATATAAGGCACTTTCAAATGTTTATTTCTACAGTTTTTAGTCTCCCTTTTCGAATCTTAATTTGTATTTTCAGATCGGTTTCATCATCTCTGATGAGTCCAGAGTGAAGAAACAAACACGCTGCAGGTGAATATCGACAGAGCCATATGTAAAAGACTGTCGTCATGAGATGCAAACGTATTTGACTAAGAAATAAATATTTAAATGGAGGTGGATAAAGGTCACCCTGGACTGAAGCAGCTCGGAGTCTTTACACTTTCACTATAATAACATTGTAAAGGTGCCATTGTAAAGCTGACATTAAGTATCAAATTATTTTTCCATACACAATAAAGGCTTAAAATATCTTGGTGGAGTTGCTCTGTATGTGCGCGAGGATTTCAATGTAAAATTGGTTGACAACATGATTATGGCAATTGATCATATGTTGAATGTGTGACAGTAGAGATAACTCTGGAAAAAGGAAAACAATATTAGTTTCTTGTATCTATCGAGCACCGGGTGCAGACATTGAAGTCTTTAACGAACATATTGAAAAAATATTTACAAACGGAAACCACAAAGACTTTTTGTCTGTGGGGATTTTAATATTGATTTACTGAAAGCAAAATCGCATAAACCGACTGAAAAATGTGTGGACACCATGTACAGTCTGTCACTTTACCCCTTAATCACACGCCCCACTAGGATAACTGCACACGGTGCTACATTAATTGATCATTTTTTCACAAACATCCTAAACAATATGACAAGTGGTATACTGATTAATGACATTAGCGACCACTTGCCAGTCTTCTCACTATTTAAATACAACTAAAAAGTAAGACAAACAAGTTATAGTAAAATATGTAAGATTAACATCTGAGAGCTCGATAAACGCCTTCAGAGTTTGTCTGATCATGACTGGAAAAATGTCCTTGGAGAACAGGATGTTAATATTGCATATACTCATTTTGTCAACACAATCAAACTGTTGTATCATAAACATTGTCCAGTACTAACGCGCAAATATACACAAACAAATACTTGTGGCTCATGGATGACGAGGGGGTTATTGAACGCATCTAAAAATAACTCCTTATATAAAATATTTAAAAGGAAACGAACATTAGAAACTGAAACTAAGTATAAAAAAGTATAACAATAAACAAGTATTATAAAATATTATAAAATAAATTATTTTAGAAATATGATTGAGGTCAGTAAAAATAATATGAAGGACTATGGAAAGTCTTAAATCATGAAATGTTTAAAGACTCGAAAGCTTTAAGTTACCCAGACTACATGATTAATAATGATGAGAAAATTACAGGGGAGACGGGGAGAATGTAGTTAATGCGTTCAATAATAACGTTGTCACCATTGGGCCTCACCTGGCATCTAAAATAGCCAAAACAAACAGTGATGTTTCTCAACACAAAAATGTGAATGTACACTCCTTTTTTTCTTACGGCAACACATTAAGTGAAATAATTAAAATAGTTAAAGCATTCAAGAATAAAATATCCACTGATTGGAATGACTTTGACATGAACATGATTAAAAAAGTAATACAAAATATATCTATGCCTTTAACACATATATGCAACCTCTCCTTTTCAACTGGTTAATTCCCTGACCTCATGAAGATTGCCAAGGTCCTTTTGAGCAGACCAACTGCTCAAATAAACAAATAAAAACATAAACTAATGTTGTTCCAATTTATAAAAGTGGGGATAATCGTCAGTTTACAAATTACAGACCGATCTCTATACTTCCTCAACTATCTAACTATGCCCGCCTGGACAGTTTTGTGAATAAACAGAATTTACTTAGTGACTGTCAGCATGTCAACTGCACATGCATTAATCAGTCTAAGCAAAGAACTCACCAACAATATTGACTATAATTTGTATTGTTTGGGTATATTCATAGACCTCCAGAAAGCTTTTGACACTATAGATCATGAAATTCTCTTAAATAAACTAAATAATAATGGGATTAGAGGGATCACTAACAATTGGTTGAAGTCATACTTGACAGTATGTACAAATGATGAACATGTATCAGGATGGAGGAATATAATATGTGGGGTCCCCCAGGGGTCGACTTTAGGACCTAAATTGTTTCTGCTCTATATCAATGATGTGTGTGAAGTCTTAACAAAGCTAAAATGTATGTTATTTTCTGATGACACAACTATACTAGGCTCTATCAAAGACTTACAACTGCCCAAATCAGAGGTCACAACAGAATTATACAAACTCAAAACAAACAAAAATGATTTTATTTGGCAAACGGAATAGTGACACTCAGATTCAAATCAATATTGACAATGTTCAAATAGAACAAGTCAAGAAATATAAACTTGTGGGTGTGATCTTCAAGCATAAGGTTAGCTGGAGACCACAAATAAACATTATTTGTGGTAAAGTGGCAAAACATGTGGCCATAATGGGCAAGTGTAGGCAAGGCAAGGCAAGTTTATTTGTAGAGCAAAATTCATACACAAGGCAATTCAAAGTGCTTCACAGTTGCAGAAAATTACAAGAAAACAGATCAAATCAATCAATAAAACATCAACATAAAGTTAATCAATGACAGTAAAAGGCAAGAGTGCAGATAAAATACTTTCAGTTTTCATATGCTCGGGTAAAAAGAGCTGTTTTCAGCCTGGATTTGAACATTGTCAGAGTTGAGGCCTGACTCACATCCTCATGAAGACTGTTCCAGATTTTAGCTGCATGAAACTGAAACGCAGCCTCACCTTGTTTATTATTGATTCTGGTAACCACAAGATATTTTCTGGACCAAAAGTCTCTCTTTACCCTGTACTGTTCCTTAATCCAACCGTACATAAACTACTGCTCAGAGGTCTTGGGTAATACCTACAATAGTCATTTGCTGGTTTTATATAGACTTCAAAAGAAGGCCATCAGAATTGTTCATAAAGTGGGGTATAGGGACCATACAAATATACTGTTCTTAAAATCCAACACCATGAAACATGATGACATCATAAAACTCAATTCCCTACTACAGATATATAGAGCTGTAAATAACCACCTCCCTAGTAACATACAATTAATGTTTGGTAAAAGAGAGGGAAGATACGATTTAAGGGGAACTCATAATCCGTCTCCTCCTTGCACTGGCTCCCGGTCCATTTTCGGATTGATATTAAAATGTTAATGCTTGTTTTTAAAGCTCTTCATGGTCTCGCTCCATTACATCTAACAGAGTTGTTGACCGTACATTGCCCCAGCAGAGCTCTCCGGTCTGCCAATCAAATGGTTCTGGATGTGCCAGTCCCAGTACAAACAGTGGGGCGATCGTTCCTTCAGGTTTGTAGCGCCTAAACTGTGGAACAGCCTGCCCTTCAGTCTGCGTGTTCTCACGGACCTTTTAAACCCAGATTAAAGACTCATCTTTTCAAACTTGCTTTTAATACTTATTTATTTATTTATTGGTTTATTTGGTCGGGACAGTGCATGTTAATGAACATACATGGGTCTCATGCATGTAAACAAGCCACACCGGATTGTAGCCTTGGGCTAATTTGCATCCGTCGTCCCCCATGCGCACTCTCAAACACACTCTCATTCATCCTGGCCTATTGTACATGTTTTTAGTGGTAGGGGAAACTGGAGTACCCGGAGGAAACCTACGCAGACACGGGGAGAACATGCAAACTCCACACAGAAATGCCCCGTCCAGGTGGGAATCGAACCAGGGACCTTCTAGCTGTGAAGCACGAGCACTAACCGCTGTGCCACCGTGCCGCCCGGAGGGCACACTGAATTGTGTCTGTGTTGTTTTTAAATTGTTTTAATCTGTCTGTGAAGCACTTTGGTCCTCCTGGTGTTGTTGTAAAGTGCTATATAAATAACTTTGATTGATTGATTGATAATCTGAAAGTACAATGTATCCATTCCTCTCTAAAAAGTCATTGTATTACACGGAGAGGAGTAAATCTGTGGAATAATTTAGATGAAGACTTAAAAGGTGCAGCTAGTCTACAGTAATTTAAAAGACAGTATAGGAGAAGTGTGTTTGAGACGTTTGCTGAAGACATGTGACCTTGTCTCTCAGTCACTCTCCTTAAGTAATCTGTATTACTATGAACTGGTGAAATACCACATCATTGCTGATATAATAAATTGTCACCTATTCTATCAACCAAACCAATAAATTACAAGCATTAAAATGCTGTTATGGCTTCCGCTGGTCAATACAAATAAAATAGAATTGGGGCAGGAGAGATGTGGACCTGTTGTAGGGTCCCCTCTCAATGGGCTCATAAATCTTGTCTTTTTTAAACACCACTCAGTATAGGATTATAAAGCGGTTCACAACATCAACTAGTTAGGGCAGCAGGGTGGGGACTCACTGGTGGGGGGGCTACCGCCCTCTACCAGCTTGTCACATAATACCCTGGCTTTTTAACACACCTCACAAATAGGGAAAACAATCAAAACACTGACAGAACAATCTTAACCAACATTATTACAGTGGAAGCAGGTATGACGGCAATGAGAAACATGATGATGATATTTTGAGAATGATACTTTTGAGAATGCTATTATTGTCATTGTTATTAACGACATTTTGATGATAATATATGTATAATACATATGTGCGCTAGTAATGTATCTGTATGTGTGTAAATATATATGTATATCTAAAACATTATGACTACTTAAACAATTAGTAAATCAATAGAATGGTGACCAGAATGGTAAGCAACGTTAAAAAATAAGAGAAAATTATAAAACAAAGTAAATACACTCAGAAATCACAAACCTTTCTATTTTCGCTCTGTTTTTCATACCTGTAAGTCTCATCAGATTTTTTTTGTTTTTTTACATGTAAAGCTTCAAATTATCAATGCTGCTAATCAATAATTGTATTTTGAAGTGGGGTAGGTACTTATAAGCTTTCTTGCTTCGGCCTACGCCTTTTGAGTTATTTTTTATTTTTATTGTTTTTTTGTGATATTGTAATGTAATGATGTAAATATTGTAAATAATAACTCAAATCAATCCAATCAATCAATCTTATTTTTCCTGGAGAAATGGTGAGTTATATTATTCTAATTAAGAGTACAATAGTTTTTGTCCTTTTATCTGCTGCTATTTTAGCAGGAGATTCAGAATCAGAATAGTTTTTATTGCCATTGTTTGAGAACAGGTTCACAAACTAGGAATTTTTCTTGATGCAGACGAGCACATAAAACATATAACACAGACTTTAGATAAAAATAACACTTTAAACTATGAAGCTTTAGGGGCATGCATAAATAAAATTAAATAAGATACAAATTAAAAGGAAAATATGGTAAGACGACACAACTGACATAGAACAGCATTGGGATTATATTACTAATAAGTAGGTTCAGTAACTCTACGTTGAGTTTCAGAATATTGATTACGGACCCGGAAGTAGATCTGTGATGTCACACTATCGAACCGAATTCCCCCCTGCTGAAAGCTGATTGGTTGACAGCTCCTGAGGCTCTGGCTGTTTCTTAAAGCCCAGGTGCCTCGCTTTGCCTTGGGTTCATCGCAAACCAGTAAATGTGAAAGAGGTCTTACGCCAAACCGGATGTGCGTCAGTGTCCGCCATGACAAGAAGCGTCTGGATAGTGCTGTCAGTGAGTAAGGACATAGGAGAAGGAGCCTCAATGCTTTCTATCATACCTCCTTTAGCATAGGGACCTCTGGTGGTTCCTCACCGGCGATAAGGAGCTATGTGCCATCCCATAAATTACCGTCATCGTCTGTTTTCTATGTGGCTTCATTTTGTTATTGTGGTTCATGTTTGAGTCATTAAAGTCCGTGGCTGCAGTTGAAGTGTTTTTTGTAGTCCAATACTATATGGGGAATGTAGCTTTTTCTGAAACAGCTGTTGGTGATGTCACTATCCCTGTGTTTCCCGCCCTGGGTGAGGACGGTCGGATTGTGCAAACGCTGCTGAAGCTCTAGTTCCAAACTGCAGAGGACAGTTGACCTTACCACGTCATACAGGTGAGGAACTAGGATCAGGACATAGGAGTTATGTATTTGAGGAATTCAGACGCAGCCTCGGTGTGAAGTGGGCGTGGTCAGGCAGCCACATCATCACTGTGCAGGTCGTCCGGAGGCCTGTGTCCTCCCTTTGGTGTTAGCATGTGGCTAATATACCAAGAATACATCAGGGTAGCCAAATTACCCATAATGCACCACAGCTCTCAAGAAAAAGAAAAAGATGGTGGTGCTAGTGTGACTTGTTCAAGATTTCGTCAAATAATGAATTTTATGTTTTTGCCACTTTAGTGTTTAGTGTAATTTGTTTTGTTAACTCAAAGTGTATATAATTTGATTCAAACATTAAAGCAATATCACAGCTTCAAAAAGCAACAAAGGATATGATTTGTTTTGCTTTAATTTAATTTATTATATGGCCCTTCACAATGAAAGTAGAATGCTCCATTGACTTGAATGTGATTTTCCAATGTTCTACCGGTCATTATTTTCTGATAGAGGACCTCTGAATAAAATAATGACGCTGCCAATGGGCACAGAGTTCGTGCTTGTCAGGTCTTTCATTTCACTCCGCTGTAGTAGAGGACACTATCTCTGTCCCTGTCCCTGCGCGTCGGGGTCCAGTTCGCCCTGTCGGTACTTATTTTCCCGATAACTGGCGTTCTATATATTATCCCTTACTTAATTTAACTGATATAAGGCACTTTGAAATGTTTATTTCTACAGTTTTTAGTCTCCCTTTTCGAATCTTAATTTGTATTTTCAGATCGGTTTCATCATCTCTGATGAGTCCAGAGTGAAGAAACAAACACGCTGCAGGTGAACATCGACAGAGCCATATGTAAAAGACTGTCGTCATGAGATGCAAACGTATTTGACTAAGAAATAAATATTGAAATGGATCTGGATGAAGGTCATCCTGGACTGAAGCAGCTCGGAGTCTTTACACTTTCACTATAATAACATCGTAAAGGTGCTGGATTTTCTTTCTCGTTGTGGGACGAGATTTGTTTTTTTCCTCCTAAAGTCGTCTCATGAACTGGGGAAAAACACTTTGCACCTGATCATCATTTTCTGACATTAAGTATCAATTATTTTTCCATACACAATAAAGGCTTATTAAATATAAAATATCTTCATTTTTCCTGGAGAAATGGTGAGTTATATTATTGTAATTAGGAGTACAACAGTTTGTGTCCTTTTATCTGCTGTTATTTTAGCAGGAGATTCAGAATCAGAATAGTTTTTATTGCCATTGTTTGAGAACAGCTTCACAAACTAGGAATTGTTCTTGATGCAGACGTGCAACATAAAACATATAACACAGAATTTAAATAAAATAAGCTATAAACTTTAACTATAAGGCTTTAGGGGCATGCATGAAGAATATTAAATAAATAAGATACAAATAAAAGTAAAATATGGTAAGACGACAACAATTGACATAGAACAACAGTGGGATTATATTTACAGATGTGTAGGCGTATAAAGTAAAGTGATAAAGTGATAGATCTAAGTGTGGACACACCACAGAGCAACAGAGCAGATACATCCATGAGTCTGTAAGTTATTGGGTCTTGTTATTGTTCATGAGTCTGATGGTGGAGAGAAAAACTGTTCAAGTGGTGGGAGGTATGAGTCTGGATAGACCGTAGCCTCCTGCCTGAGGGGAGAGGGTGAATAGTTTGTGTCCAGGGTGAGAAGGGTCAGCTGTGATCCAACCCACACGCCTCCGGGTCCTGGAGGTGAACAGGTCCTGGAGAGATGGAGCTCACAGCAGCTGTGTTACTCAAACCAAATTACCCATAATGCACCACAGCTCTCAAGAAAACAAAGAAAAAATGGTTTTGCCTGTGCGACTTGTTAAAGTTTAAATTCCACTTTTTAACAAAATACACATACTTTGACTAGTTTAATGGCTCGGCCGCCAGTGTTCATGTTACCTGTAGTCTTTTTAGAACAAATGGCAATGTTTTTGTCAAGATTTGGTCAAATAATTATTTTTAAAGACATCAATTACAAAGTTTTGCAGTAAACAAAAATAAAATCTGTACATTTTAGTCAATTTCACATTATGTTTACATTTATACATAAATAAGGCATTATGTGTAAAGTAATTAAAAATATATATTTTATGTGCAAATTAGGTCAAATAATAATGTTTAACTTAATTGTTTGGGGATACAAATTATTCTGAAAAAAACAATTTAAACTTTAAAATATGAAAATGTTTTTGAAGTTCCATGAAAGATTTGTCTGCAGTGCCCCATTAATAAAAACATGTCAAATTAAAGCCGCAAGCGGCGATGTAGGCCTCGCCCCTGATGCATCCCCCCTTGCGACCGCTCCCCATTGCTACCGCCCCGCTCTCGCCCAAACCTGCTCTCCCCTCATTTTCACACACAACCTGTGTGCTCTCTGCTAACTCTTGCTCCGGCCCACTCTCGCCTTTCCGTCGTCAGACTCCGGCCTTACTCTTGCCCCAGGTATCTCTGATGCCACTCTTGCTTCAGCCTCAGGGCCCGGCCTCACGCTCGCCGCAGCGGTGCTTTTCACTCGTTCTATAGTTGAAATACCTTCTATGGCCAGTGAACTGCAATACTCGGGAGAAGCCAGCAGGCAAAACAGCATCTGGACAGATGTGCCAAATTACACAGAAGTCAGCAAATACAATAGCACCCGGAGGTACCTAATATACATGTACAGTGGCCCATGTAAAAGGCCCTACCCTGGTACGAGCAACACCTGTCAAATAGTTACAAATAAAAAGTTCAAAGTGTATTCAAAAAAAGAGTCAAGGTTGGGATTGATCCAGCAATCTCATGGTTGCAAACCCAGTGCTCTACCTATGGAGCTACACAGCCACAACATTTGTCACAGCAAAATGATGATTATCTATGAAACGCCCCGCGCCCATCTAATTTAGGCTTGGACAATGTGTACAGTGGCCCATGTAAAAGGCCTCTATCCTGGTACAAGCAACACCCACACTAAAGCAACCTGAACTCCAGACCAAGCTTGATAGCTGCACAGTGCACATGCACATGATGTTTGTAGCTTGCATCTTTCTAACCTACGACACAGAAGAACCTCCATCACCTACAACACAGGACAATATCCATCACCTACAACACAGAAGAACCTCCATCATCTACAACACAGATCAATATCCATCACCTACAACATAGAAGACCTCCATCACCTACAACACAGGAGAACCTTGAACTCCAGAAACTACACAGGGATCTCAGACCAGAAGCTCCGTTCCTGCTCCATCCGTCTTTATTCTTGATTGAAACTGGAGTCTAGAGCTGGTTTGGTGATCAGAGAACAGGTTCAACCTAAGGCTCTGTTCAGAGCTTTGTTTAAGAGCCGTTTCCTGCCGTTCACCTCCTGTAAGCGGTTTCACTCACACAGATCTTACACATATTTCAGAACTACAAGGTCTTAGCTTTCAAATGCACTGGCCTATACAAGACACCATTTCAAAAAGCAACAAAATGTTTAGTTTAGTTTACTGTATACGATCCCAAAGGAGTAATACTAATTACAATAATAATATATTTGAATTATCCGCCCTGCCTGAAGCAACAAGGCGCTTCACGCACTTTTGTTTACAAACTGGTCTCTTACAATGAAACCACTTTTAGACAAATAGAATCCTTATATAAAAAAGCTTTAAAGTTTTGCCAGAAAACCTGTTTCGTACCAACACTGCCGCATTCTTGAGACGTACAACCTTCTTGTTACAACCCAGCTCTGCTAGGTTAAAGGCAGTTAAAAAACAAGATGTAAAATGGATGTTAAGTTAAGCTGTATTTTAATAAAAGGGTTGTAAAGGGTAGTTTAACAAAAACAAAACAAAATGCTATTACAATATACACAATGTACAAGTTAACAGATTTAACTAACCTAACTAAACCAAAATGTGCACAAACCAAGGTTACTGAAATAGGCTAAACGAGTGTATCAAAAACAAGTGTCACATATAGGCCTAAACGAAAACGAGTGACACAGAAATGCACAACCGGGAAACACAATTAAAGCAATCAAAACGAGTGTTCCTGGAAAAACAAACAAAGGAACACAGACGACAGAGACATACTGGCCACAAAGGCCAGTAGCCTAACAAACAAAACAAAAGCAAAAAGTGGAATAAACAGTATGGCGTACTGGTCACCAAGACCAGCAGCCTCGAAAGGGGTGGGCCATATCGTATCGCATATCGTTATCGTGATATGCGTTTTTGATATCGTTGTCATTTTTTATATCGTTGTGGACACGATATAATTTATGTTACGCTCAGCTCCATCAGAGCAGCAGAAACACTGACTGTAGAACACGGGAGCAGGTGCTTAAACAGTTTAGTTTAGTTTAGTTTATTTATTTGTTTGAGCAGTTAACCTGCCCAAGGGAGTGGGCTGAAGCCAAAGGCTTATAAGCGCCCACCCAAAATAAAAATAATAACATTACATTTAATATTTACAAGGTAGCAAATCATAAACAAAGGAACATAGGGCAAAGTAACAATAAATGATGAAGAAGAATAAACAAAAACACAGCAAAAATAAAGAACAAAGAATGTGCTACTTTTATGTTATAAAGGTTCATTAATACATATTATACTCTGAGATCTTGCTACTTCCCAGTTGTCATTACCATCCTTAATATAATTTAATTTGGGTTTAATTATCATTATTATTATATTGTTTAATTGAGTTATATGTGAAGTATGATGTAAGCCTGCATAATGAGGTGCATTAAAAAGCCAGGGTGTAGAGCGGGCCAGTTGAAGAGGGCAGTAATCCCCTCAACAACCCCCACCAGCTGCCCTAACAGCTGATTTGTAGATGATGTTCCTATGCTGAGTGGTGCATTAAAAGACAAGGTTTTGAGCCCGTTGGAGGGTCCTCTCAACAGATTCATAACTTGCTTACCCTAATCTCAATTTGTAAATTTGAGCAATAGATGACAACCGTTCCAGCAGCAACACTCTTCCTTGATAGGAAATACACATAATTGATCCTACTGCGCCTCCTAGTGGCAACACATTTCTTGTTCTCTGTATGTTTCAAAAGTCTTTTGTTTGTATTTATATTTGAACAGGTTGATGTTTGGACATCGTTTCAACTCCATTTCAGTTTATTCCACAATTGTACACCATTAACTGTTGGGCTAAAACTTTTCAAAGTTGAGCTATGTTCTGAGTCCTAAAGTTTAATTCATCACGTAATTCATAACAACCAGTACGTTCTTGGAACCTTCTTTGTATTTGGCCTGGCAACAGTTTGTATCTTGCTTTGTATAACATCTGTACAGTTTGGAACTCACAATGTCACAAACTCATGATCTTTGATTTTAAAAATAATGAGTTTGTGTGATCCAAAACCCAACTTTATGAATTACTCGGATAGCTCTTTTTTGCAACAATACTATTGGTTTTAATGTGTTTTTATAAGTACTACCCCAAACCACAGTACAATATATAAATATGGCAAAATCAGAGAACAGTATAAGATATGTAGAGCTTTGATGTTTAAAATGTGCTTTGCTTTTGCTATTACTGAAATGCTTCTAGAAATTTTCGTAGATATATATTTAATATGAGCTTTCCAAGTAATTCTGTCATCTATAATAACACCAAGGAATTTGATTCATGCACTCGCTCTATGACAACACCTCTATCTGAATTGCTTCCTGAGCATTGGAATTACGGTTGCCAAATATCATCATTTTGCTTTTACTCAGATTTAGAGATAGTTTATTTTGTTTGAACCACTTATTGACACTTTTGAGTTCCAAGTTAACAATCCGACACAGTTGCTGTAAGTCGTCACCTGATGCAAAAATATTTGTATCATCAGCAACAAGATAAATTTAAGTACTTGAGACGTTTTACAAATGTCGTTAATGTACATGTTAAACAATTTTGGGCCCAGAATGGAACCTTGAGGTAAACCACACACAATTTGTCGACACTCGACTGATAATCACCTATTTTCACACATTGTTTTCTATTTTTTAAATAACTGGTAACCCACTGTAGAGCTACCCCCTAATCCCATAATGTTCTAGTTTATTAATTAGTATATCATAGTTTATTGTATCAAACGCTTTACTCAGGTCAATAAATAACCTATGGCATATTTCTTGTTATCTACAGCATTAGTTATTTCTTCAATTATATCAAAGAGAGCGTGTGAGGTTGAGTGATTATTCCTAAAACCAAACTGATTGTCCGAGAGTAAATTACACCTTTCAATAAAGCTGTCAAGTCTAGAGTTATAAACCTTCTCTAAGATTTTTGAGAATTGCGGTAAAAGGGAAACAGGCCTGTAGTTTGTGAAGAGATGTTTATCTCCTGCCTTGAACAGAGGAATTACTTTTGCTACTTTCATACTTTCAGGAAATTGTCCAGTTTGCAGAGACAGGTTACAGATGTATGTTAACGGCTTAGAGATACTTTCAATAACACTTTTTATAGTTTTCATATCCATGTCATAATAATCTGTCGAGGTTTTATTTTTACACCCTTTAACAATGTCCAGTATCTCCTTTTCCTTCACAGGTTTGAGGAACATGGACAGAGGATTTGTGTCTATCAGTTCACAATTATAGTTCTCAACATTTGTAATTTTTGCAGCAAGATTCGGTCCAACATCTACAAGAATTTATTAAATGTATCGACTACTTCATTCATATTATTAAAGTGTTATCCTCATCTTTGAAATATTTTGGATAATTAATTGTTCTCCGTTTATTTCTAATTATACTATTTAAGATATTCCATAAACCTTTAATATTATTCTTATTGCTATCTAACAACTTATTATAATAATCCTGTTTACATTTTCTAATGATACCTGTCAGTTTATTTTTATATTTCTTATATTTATCCTCAGCTTCTTTTGTTCTATCATTTATAAATTTTTTGTAGAGTGAATTTTTTTTCTTGCATGCATTTAGTAATCCTTAGACATCCATGGGTTTTCTTTACACTTTCTGTTTTTACAATATTTTTTCATTGGGCAATTTTGTCATATACTTTATGAAATATTCGCGTAAACTCATCATATGCCTTATTAGTATCATTCTCTCTGTATACAATACTCCAGTCTTGAGCTAATAGTTCCTTTTTAAATGCATCAATAGTTTTTTCTGTTTTTACCCTTCTAAACCAATAAATGTTTTCATCATTAATATTTAAATATCCATTTTTGTACAATACAAAAACTGGCAGGTGATCACTAATATCATTTATCATTAATCCACTGACTGTATCACTA
Source organism: Neogobius melanostomus (assembly GCA_007210695.1). Classification (NCBI taxonomy): domain Eukaryota; kingdom Metazoa; phylum Chordata; class Actinopteri; order Gobiiformes; family Gobiidae; genus Neogobius; species Neogobius melanostomus. The sequence goes on along the minus strand of VHKM01000123.1, from coordinate 834,653 downwards.
TCTATTTCATTAGAGAAAATGTTATCAATCAAAGTCGCACTGTGAAACAGTGAAATAAAAGGAAGGATGTAAACTGCTTGAGTAGATCATATTTGCGAGAATTAGTATGCCGTTAAAAAAAAGAAAGAATAAAATATCACTGAATTAATCTTCCCAATAGATGTAAGGCTGGGATTTTTAAGTAATTTGTCCATTGTCAGTTATATCGTCAAATATATCGTTATCGAGATATTTCTTTTTTTTTTTTATATCGTGATACAGATTTTTGGCCATATCGCCCAGCCCTAGCCTCGAATGTTCTCTGGTGTTGGCTTTATAAAGGCGTGGCTGCACCAGGAGGTTGATTGGGGCCAGGTGTTCCGAAACCGCACCAATCAGGACCAGGGACGAGCAGCCATCCAGAACGAGTCCTCCAATCCAGACCAGGGCTCACACAGCCAGGTTTCCATGGAGGGAAAGGGGGAAATTAGCACCACACAAACAGAACCACCAAAAGGGAGGGACACTGGAGGCTGGGGCCGTAACACTTCTAAACTTCGAACATTTTAAATACTTTAAATTTGCTTGTATGGTCTACAAAATACTCAATGGACTTGCACCACCGCCATTAAGGGAATTCGTAAAATTGAAATCCTCTTCTGGCAGAGCCACTCGGTCTATGGTTCGAGGAGATTGTGAAGTGCCTTCAGACATACCACCTTTGGCCAGACTGTTCTTTCAGTCAGAGGCTGTAACATCTGGAACAGCATCCCTCTCACTATAAGAGAATGCCCACATTTAACACATTTAGGACTCAATTAAAAAACTGGTTGAAATCCAATCACCGATGTGCTCATTAGATCCTATACAGATCTCCTGGTGCAGGACTGAGCCAAGTGTCAGGATCCTCTGCACAGATGTTGCTTTGTAAATAATTGTACATATTTATCCTTATAATGTTTGTTTGAACTGTATGACCTGCCCTTGCACCAAAATCTCCATTCTATTGTGCAAGTCACAGAACGAACATTCAGACGTTATTAATGTATGAATTGTATCAACATTTGTTATGTATGTTTTAAATTGTTTTATGTTTTATAATTGTTGTTGGTATTATACACCTTGCCCAGGGACAACAGTTTAAAAATAGCTTTGCAGCTATACTGACACATTTACAGAAATGTTCATTAATGTGTACTGTCCCTGTGAAATAAACTAAATAAAAAAATTTAAAAAATGTTTGTCTACCTCAGTCTTTGATTACAGTATTGTTACTGCCTTTATGTTTTTTGTTTTTAGTGGTCCTAGTTTTTAGGTGTAGGAATATGGCGATTTCAGTAATTGAGTTTTTCTTTTAGCAGGGGGCGCTAATGAGCCCTGTTGGTGCCTGACAAAATGTAAAGGTGTTTTTGGACCAAGCTGAGCTCCGCATTTCTAACCTTATACAGACAGAAATGAGTATGACTTTGTGTCACTCCATATGTGCAAACTGAAGCATATTTCAGTTTGTTCAAATATCTACATTTAGATATATAGATCTTTATTCATCGAAACATCGATGGAGCTTCTGTACTTAGGGTTGCAGCGATGTGACTTTCCAGTAGAATAAAGTGGGACGTTCTGGTCATCGCTACGGCGACACTGTGAAATGTATGGCCTGGTTGTGACGTTTTGATCGAAACGACCAAATGGAATTTGTGGCAAATTATTTTAATTTTTGTTAAACTAAAGTTTCACTCTCCATATAATTTCTATAGGGGGCGCTATTGCGCCCAATTTGAATTTTATCAAATGAAAGTGTTCAGGGCTGGGACTTTAACAACTGAAACGAAATGTCTCGCAAAGTCTTCGTACAACTTAAAGTAATTTGGATAACTTTCCATCCATCCATTTTCTTTATCCGGGGCCGGGTCGCGGGGGCAGCAGTCTCAGCAGAGATGCCCAGACTTCCCGATCCACGCACACCTCCTCCAGCTGTTCTGGGGGGACCCCGAGGCGACACTAGGCCAGCTCAGAGACATTTCACTGCGTGAAAATTGTGACGGCATGAAAGAAAAATAATAAGAAAGAAAGAATAATATTCCCAAACGAAAACAATCCACTTTTGCAGGTAAAACTATAAACTATATGTTTTCAGAAAGTGTTCGCACATTCCTCGAGCTCTCAGTCGCCCATGGACTTTTATGGGCTCTGTACAATTACAGTGTTGATCATTACATTATATATGTTTGTATATGGGAGTGCGTTAGAGAGGAGGCTCTGTGCACTTTGGGGCAGTGCTCGATGGTTTTAAAAGCCCCGTCACCCTGATGGCGCTCAGGTCAAAGAATAACTATGATAAAGTGTCGTAATGAATCTGTGATCTGTCGCCTGCACTATCCCTGCAGCGCCTGTTTCCACGGCAATAAGAAAATACATTTACATGTTCCGTTCTCCAGACCCAGGCAAACACACACACTGAATACATGTGCCTGTTCATGAGTTACATTTATCTTTGGTTATCGATCTAATCAAGCCTTGGGCCAGCGACTGAGAAAAGGCTGATCCCGGTTCGAAGCTTTTCCCATAATTATGAAAGTGTGAATATTTGGTTAATAAAATGTGTAATCAATAATCAAATGCTTTAAATGTAAGTGTTTTATGTTGGTACATTCTAAATTTCTCAATTGTGAGATCAATAAAGGCTCTTATCTTATCTTGGTATTAAGTATTAAAAATGAATAGAATTATTAGACAAAATTAACCGCAATGAATAGAATTTTACTGTGAAGAAACAAGGCCCATAGTTCCTCTAAAACGAGCTGTCAGTGTTTTTTCCTCCATTAAAGCAGCTCATGAGGAAAAGGTTAGAGACGAGAGAAACAAAGGAGAGAAAAGCTCCAGTCGGTCACTCACCTGTCGCTCTTTGGTCCAGAGTGAAGAAACAAATGCGCTGCAGGTGCCGACAGAGCCATATGTAAAAACTGTCCTCATAAGATGCAAACATAATATGTTTGCATCTTATGAGGACAGAGCTGGAGGAAGGTCACACAGGATAGAGCTCATCTTTTTCATGTTTATTCATTTGCATTTTGTTTATTTGCATTTTGTTTTTAGACATTTCTCTTCCCAGTTCTGCAGAGTTGTTTGTGGGTGTGATGCATTTATTCCCACATACAGTCAGGTACATAAATATTGGGACATCAATCCAAGTTTTCATCCATCCATCCATCCATTTTCTTCCACTTGTCCGTTGCCGGGTCGTGGGGGCAGTTGGAGCTGTAAAATGGGCGGAGCAGGTTTTCATCCAGGGATTTACAGCGAACTTGCTGAGAAGTGGACTTTGAATTGGAACAGGACTTGGGCCGTGATGACGTCTCACGAGTCCACGAGCCACAAGTCCACAGACTGAGAAACGGCCCAAGACCAGGCATTAGCATTAGCATTAGCTGTTATCACTGTTTTAATTCGACATTTATTTAACCTCTTTAACAGAGCACATTTTCTCCAGCTTTACCCTAATCTAAACGCTTCTGGACTGGAGCTTACAGCCTCATTTGAAAGCTAAGACCTCATCAAAGCTTCTTCCTTGTGTCACATTTTCATTGGATTTTTGTTGCGTTTTGGAGCTTCGATGGCTTAGGTAGGTCTTAGCTTTCAAATTACTCTGGCCTACAGGCTGTAAACTCCAGTCCAGAAGCTTTGGACTGTGGAATCTACGGGCCAGTTCCAGTTGACTTAAGAACAGTTTCATACACAAGGCCATCTGGAAGCTGAACTCCCTGCCCTCCCTCCCACCCCTCTTTCCCCAATAAAAACAATCTTGAATCTTTTACATTTGGGTAAAGCTTAGTTTAGTTTAGTTTATTTATTTGTTTGAGCAGTTAACCTGTTCAAAGGGAGTGGTCCGAAGCCAAAGGCTTATAACCCCAAAAATAAAAACAATAGCATTTACATTTAACATTTACAGGGTAGCAAATCATAAACAAATCATAAACAAAGGAACATAGGGCAAAGTAACAACAAATAATGAACAATAAAAAAACAACAGCAAAATAAACAACAAAAGAATGTGCTACAACTCATATCTAAGAAATATAAACTCTTTGTAAACATTTTTAAAATGTACCAGGTTATTGCAAAGTTTGATGTTTTGATCTAGATTATTCCATATTTCTACATCACGTCTCGTGGGACAGATGTTTTTCATGGTTGTTCTGGAGTTGTGTTTATTGAAGCTCATTTTATCTCTCAAGTTGTATTTGACTTGTCGTTTGCAGAACATATTTTGTAAACTTTCAGGAAGTGACTTTTGTGAGGCTTTGAACATGATTTGAGCATCTTAAATTCAGTAAGGTCCTCACATTTCATTGTTGTTGATTTAAAGAATAATGGATTAGTGTGATCACGGTATCCAGCTAAATGGATTATTCTTATTGCCTTTAAACAATGGGTCAAAATTACTTTTATACACATTTCCCCAGATCTCTACACAATATGTTAAATGGGGAAGGATAAGTGAACAGTATATAGTATATAGAGCTTTGTTATCGATGATATATTTGGATTTATTCATTATGGCTGAATCTTTGCAACTTTAGTTTTAATTTTTATGATTGCGAATTTTAACTGGTAATTGTACATTCATTACACGATTTCCAAAGAACATTGCTTTGGTTTTCATAATGTTTAGAGACAGTTTGTTTACGCAGAACTAATCTTTCAATTTATCCATTTCTTCTGTAATCTCGATCAGCATTTGCTGTAAGTCTGTACCTGAGAGTATGATTGTTATATCATCTGCAAAAAGGACCAGTTAAAGCTTCTTGGAAACCAAGTACAAATCATTTATATATAATAAAATAGTTCAGGTCCCAGCACCGATCCCTGGGGGACACCACACACTAGGGTATCACACATGGATCTGCACTGCCCCATTTGAACATACTTTTTACGGTTTGTTAAGTAGGATTCAATCCAGTTGAAAGCAATACCTCTGATCCCATATTTTTGTAGTTTGTTCAGGAGTATATTGTGATCCATAGTGTCGAAAGCCTTCTTAAGATCGATGAAAATACCTATTGAATACTTTTCCTTGTTGATATTATTTGTGATTTCCTCTATGAGTTCCATTGGCGATGTGAAAACAGGAAGAAACCTCACTCTCTCCTGGTACAACTTAATTTTTCACCTTTTTCTGCGACCTGCATTTGTGGTTTCTGTGTTCAACATTGTTTTTCTGGATACTTTTGTACGTCTTTGCCAAGTTTTTGTGGAGGTTTGGTGGCTTTGTTTACTTTGAGAGTACAAAATGGTCCTGAAGAAAGCAGCTTTTTAAAGGTAAACAAATGCTAGCTTATCAGCTAAACCCATTGAGACCTACACATTTCTTCTTCTGAGACACTGAAGAGGCACCAAGAGCCCCCCTGCAGCACAGAGGAGGCGTCACAAGAGGATCATCAGGAAACAAGTAAGGGACAAACGAAGAGATGGTGAAAGACTGTTGTGGAGCGGAGGGAGCTCCAGGAGGAGGAGGAGGAGGAGCTGACCAGTACAGGACACCACGCTCTGAAACAGGGACAAACCCAGGAGGCGGTGCACCGTTTCAGAGGATCAGAGGAGACAAAGGGCAGCCAGCCAGGTTTCTTCTGAGTGCTACAGTTTCCCCGACCTCCAAGGTCATGGGGTCAGGTTGACACACAGTGGCAGCGCGGCTCAGCCGCAGCAGCTCAGGACTAACACCTGAACACTATTTCATTGTACACTTGTACAACGACAATAAAGCACTTACTTACTTAACGCGAGAGCTGGAGATCTGCTTTTACGAAAGCCATGTTGACTGTCATTTAAAATATTGTATTTATCTATAAATGCGTCTAGTCGAGTTGTATAGAGCTTTTCTAATATTTTGAGAATTGAGGTAGTATTGAGATAGGTCTGTAATTAGAGAATTGAGTTTTGTCACCATTTTTATAGATGGGAATAACTTTAGCCATTTTCATTAAATCTGGAAATGTACCAGTTTTGAAAGACACATTAAAAATATGGGATAGCGGTGTGACGATGTACTTTACTTTAATCTTTATTGAAGGGACAATGTACATAAACATTAAGCTAATATCTACCTCGTCACAGTCCAAGGATTTCTTATTTATGACATTTGTAACTATATCAGTTATTTCTTGTCCTGTTGTTGGCGTAAGAAACATTGTATTTGGTTTTCCTGGACACAGTCATAATTATAATGTGTGCATGGTGGAGTTATTGAGGAGGATAATTGAGGTCCTATGCTTATGAAGTACTTATTGAACTCACTCACAATTTCATTTGAATTTTCAATGTTCTGACCATTTGACATAAAGCTCTGTGGTAATACATTTCCTTTTAAAGTCCTTCGAAGTACATCATTAATAGTACACCAGAGAGCTTTAGCTTTTTTTTCGAGTAGTGCAGTATAATATTTATTTTTTGTTATGTTAGTAAGTTTATTTTTGTATCTTTTGTACTTATTTTCAGATTCACTTGTTCTTGTCCAGTGTCTGCCTACACTGGTAGCCCCCTAGGAGAGACCAACAGGCCCGGTTTGAACCGTGAGGCCGTCCTTCCGTGGACCCACCACCTGCAGAAGGAGCCATGGGGGGCTGGTGCAATGTGATATGGGCAGCTCCGGCGGCTGCCCCCACGACCCGGCAACGGACAAGTGGAAGAAAATGGATGGATGGATGGACTTGTTCTTTTTGCTAAAAACACTTTGTATAGTGAATTCTTTTTCTTACATGCATTTGCTAAACCCATAGTCATCCAGGGACTCATTATCTTTTTCTTTTTACATTTGCTTTCTGTTTTTGGGCAGTGCAGGTCATAGAGGGTCATGAAAGTTCTTAAGAAGATATTATAAGCTGCATCTACATTGGTTTCTTCCAAGAGAGATTTCCAGTTTGTTTCAGCTAAGCTGACTTTAAAGGCGTCTAGCGCGTTATCATTTAACAATCTGATACATTTAGTGACATGAGTTTTATCATCTTTAGTTTTCCTGTTTTTTAGGTTATACAGAACAAAAACAGGTGATCACTTATATCTGTTACTAGAATCCCACTTGGAAGGTCTTTGCTGAGAACATTTGTAAATATATTATCAATTAGTGAGAAACTGTGTGGAGTTATTCGTGTTGGCCTGGTTATTTTAGGAAACAAAGATAGACTGTATAGAGCAGGGGTCGGCAAGTTGGCTTGGCTTCGGGCCAATATTTTTTACGCCGATAGGTGGCGGGACAGACGGTCAATTGATAAAAAATAGATTTATTCATGCATGGATATTCAATACTAGATAACCCCAAACTACATATTTTTAATTTAAAAAGAAAATATTGTCAGATTTCCGCGGGTTACACAGCACTAGCAAAAAATAAAGTTAGCATCACAAACATGTCGCTTTCCAAAGGACAAAAAAGAAAAGTACTCCGGGAGGAATGGAGACAAACATATGGTTTCATCCTACCTGGATATGTGAATGCCATACCTCTGTGCCTCATCTGCAACGAGCTAATCTCCGTTTGCAAAGAGTACAATATTCGGCGACATCACGAAACGAAACATGGGTCAATCAGTGCGTCCTTTCCACTTCAATCTGAGTCAAGGCGTCTCAAAATCAATGCTCTTTATGACAGTTATGTCCGGAGCAGCAGGGTCCTAGTTCGAGGCCTGACTACACAGGAAATGGTATCCAGTGCCTCGCTTAAAGCGTCCTGGATTTTGGCCCGGCATGGGAAGCCTTTTACTGATGCGGAGGTTATGAAGGCTGTGATGGTGTCCGTGTTGCAGGAGCTGTCACGGATAAAACTGCTGATGCACTAATCGCTTCTGTAAAACAGATGCCATTCTCCGTGCGCACTGCTGTACGGCGTATCGAAGCACTGTTCTCAGACCAGAGTCCTGCACCGGGTCGGGTATCCGCGGGTATCCGATGGGTACCCATCAAAAGTTGCTGAAACGGGCGGATTTTACAAGTGGGTAGTGATAACACACGGATGGGTCGGTGGGTAGCTGCTACCCGCACAATATTTAATTGATATCATTATGGTGTCTACAGACCTAACCACACAGCTCGCGCTGTTGCTTCTAAGATATGAATGAAAACGGTGTCCTGATTCTTTGTACTTTGGTGACAGTATAGTTTTAAGAGCCTACATTTCTCTGACACTTGAGGCAAATCTCGCCTCTTTCCTCTCTCCCTCTCCTGGATATTATTTCAGTTTGTGTGGGTTTGGAGTGTGTAGTAGCCTACCTGTCTGTCCAGCGATCATGTCATGATAAAATCCCCTTAAAAACATGTTTGTAATCCAGTGCGTCCTTTATTTTGACCGCGCCCGTGTTTCCTTATGATTCCTCTGATCCGAATGCCTGGGCTCGGGAAAGGCATTTCAAACTGCTGCTGCTTGACATGAAGATTACCTCTTTCCAGACAGTGTCTCCGTTTCACTTGTGTCTATATGAAGTAGTAGTACGGGTGGTTTATGATGTTCCAAATTCAGATGATCAATAACTTTTTCGCGAATCTGTGTTTTTACTCCTCCGGCCTCCTCGCGCCGCTCTGAACAGCGGGTGCGCATTCCCGCTGATTCCCACAGCTCCAAGGCACCTGCCGCCATGCACACTCATCACCCGCACATGTGCGCGCACTTACATTGACAATACACAGGAATCAACCGCACCGATGTATTACCAGTTTAAGCATTCAACACTCATTAGCGTCACGTTGTTTCGTTCAGATGTGCATCGAAAAAAATAAAGTGCTTCAATATAATACTTTTAATTTGTGTGATTTATCACGGGCACGGGTGGGTAAGGGTTAGAATGTTAACGGGTCCGGGCGAGTGCAGATTTAACTCTTGATATAATCACGGGTTTGCGGGCGGGTAGGTGCTGTAGCGGATGGGTGTGGGTCTCCAAAAATGGACCCGTGCAGGACTCTGCCTCAGACATACTGTACATGGGGAAATAACGCACGCTCTCCATAGGCTGATCATTATTCCCTGGCTATTGACGAAAGCAGGAGGAAAGGAGTGGCTCTGTTTCCTGTTTGGAGAAGAACACGCTGTCGGCACAAGGCTCCGCCCGGCTGCTGCTGCAGGCATTTCCCGGTGCTCCTCCTCGTTTGCATGGATCTATTATCAGCGCCATTTCAAGGCTCGTTTGCATCGGGCTGGTTCCTTCACTCATACCCAAGTCTTATAAACAACTTTTAATTTAGTTTTTGTCCAATTTCAGTCGGCAAAATATTACTTTAACTAAAATTCTGACTGAATATTTTAGTCGACGAAATGAACACTGCAAAAGAACGAGCCAAGATATTTGTAAGAAGTTCTTTTGTCTTAGCAACATTCAAGTCCTAGACGTTTCCGTCGTACCAAGAGATAAACTCAGTGAGGGCGTCTCCATGACCTGATTCCTGACACTGAGAAGAGACAAGAGCATCTGAACATGTTACCAAGTAGCTGTGCTCCTGGAGCTTCTACATTCAGCCGTGTACATCTCTGACATGTTAAAGCCGTATGAACCACCTCAGGCCTTAAGCTCCTCAGGGAGGGGTCTCCTGGTGGTTCCCAGAACAGCCTCAGTGAGGACATGAGACAGGCCTCAAATCTGACTGTTTAAGTCCAGGCTGAAAGGACACTTATTTACTGCTGCCTATGGCAATTGACTGTATTTTAACTAATTTTAATATATAATTTTAATATATACATATTTGTATTTTTATGAGTTGTATTGATTGAATTGTTTAATTGTGTTTTTATTGTGTTTATGTGTTGTTGGTGTTGCTGTGAGGCACATTGAGTCGCCTTGTGCATGAAATGTGCTGTAGAAATAAATGTGCCTTGCCTTACAAGATAAACAAAAGCGGAGAAAGAACGCCCCCTTGTGGTGAACCAGTGGATATGGCTACAACCTCAAATGACCACTTTCACTGTGAAACACTTTGTGATTTTAGAAAAAATGTAAAGGGAAACACATCGATGTAATTCATATAAACAGACAGAGATACTCACATAGTTCTTTATTTGGTTACAATATAGAGTAAACGCTAAAGGCTAAAGCCTTCCTCCACTTTGTGACGTCATCTGCAAACACCATTTAAACATTATCCACGTAAAGAGAGGAAGATATAATAGAGACAAAAATAATGTTGCGGCTGAAAAACCCTGACCTGAGAATCACAATTGCCTGGTTATTTATGTTACACAATGTGTCGTTTTAAAGTTAATGGTTTAGTCCTAGTTTAGGGTCAGTGTTTCTTCCTAAAGAGAGAATCTCTAAGGAGAGGAAAAGCCTCTCATCAAACCATCCCATGGCTGTGGTCAGCGGCGTCTGTGGCACAGCACGTTGAGCTCCTGGCTGCAGTCGGCTGGTTCTATGGAGCTGGTGTTGAGGACCAGAGCTCCACAGCGGAGTCTGGCCTCAGGACACGACGGGAGCGACGGCAGAGACGCCTCAGATCCATCAGACCAGAACCAGGAGCCGGCCAGGAACCGCAGACCCAGCCACACCTGAGGAGGAACATCTGTGAGACTGAGGAGGAACATCTGTGAGACTGAGGAGGAACATCTGTGAGACTGAGGAGGAACATCTGTGAGACTGAGGAGGAACATCTGTGAGACTGAGGGGGAACATCTGTGAGACTGAGGGGGAACATCTGTGAGACTGAGGAGGAACATCTGTGAGACTGAGGAGGAACATCTGTGAGACTGAGGAGGAACATCTGTGAGACTGAGGAGGAACATCTGTGAGACTGAGAGCAGAGGGAGTACCTTGCTGGTGGTGGCTCCTCTGGTGTGATTCATGATGTTCGGCAGGTCGCTCTTCTCCACACTGAGCAGACTGAAGCCTCTGGAAGAAACAGACGCCATGAGCTTCAGAGAAACGACAGACTGAATGAAAACACTGATCTATAATCGATGGAAGAGCTCGGTTACAGTTGAGTTGTTTCTCAAAGCATTTTTTTAGACGCTGATGTGAAGGGGTGATGTGAGTGTTAAACATCTGGGCGATATCGACAAAAATATTATCTCATTGTGGGAGATTCTTGATGCTGAAGCGATATTTTTCAAATATCAGAAATATGTAAAAATGTGCTGCAAACATTTACATTTACTTCGCTTTGACGATTAAAAAGACAAAAAAGGAATTAAAAACATCAAATTTACCCCATTTTATTTTTTTCCTCATTTTCCCCTTTTAAATTTTTACGCTTTTCTCCCCATTTTTGTAAATCCCAATTTCCCCCCTCTTTTCTATTAAAAAAAATGGTTTCCTTTATTGTCCCTGTAAGGAAACGTGTCCTCTGCATTTGACCCATCCTTCGATGTTACTGGGGCGACCCGTCAGGAGCAGTGGGCGACGGCAGTGCCGCTCCCGGGGACCCATCTCCATGATGTGGAGTCAGGCTGAACCCGGAGGAAACCTCTAGCTGTGAAGCTTAAGCTCTAACCACTGCGCCACCGTGCCGCCCGTTTCACATTTTAATTTTTGTTTCCCTCTTTACTCCCCATTTCCTGAACTCGATATAAATTTGCAGATCTTCCACAGAACAGTTGTGTTATTATTTAGTAGAGGATATATTGCCCAGTGCCCCTCACACAGAGGCACAAACTCATACTGACTTCCCTTTATCAGAAACAGAAATACGAGTCTCTAGGAACATTTCAGATCCATGATTTAAATCCACACACCTCAAGCTTTTACTCACGTTCTTTTATAAATCAGATGAACTGATGTTTATGAACAAACAGCTGATTAGGATAAAGCGGCTGCAGATTCTGTGACTCTTAAGCTACTGTAAAACTAAGGCCTGGAGTCCTGACGTAAAGCTTTAGGAGAACACTGAGGTCCAAGGACTCGAGGACAGTCTTGGTGTGTGGGTTAGCTGGAGCTTCCCTTTTAAACTGTGTTCCCCACTGAGCCACATCTGAGAAGGTCAGACCTGTTTGGGTAAAGGTGACCCGACCTGTGCAGTACAGTGTGGTGGGACATACCCCAGGCTGTCGTTTCCTGAGATGTTTCTGCAGACATCCAGAGCGTGTTCCCAGCTCAGCTGCTTCTTCACCAGGACCAGGCTGAGTCGTTCACAGACGAAGGGAAAGGCCTGGGAGCAGTCGTAGGCCTTCATAGTGTTGTAATAGGAGGTGATGCTCACACAGGAACCAGAACCTGGAACAACCACAAAAACATCAGCTTCAAGATTTATTATTTCACACGTTCTCTCTCAGGTGGAGCCCATTGAAGGTCATAGAAGTTGTTAAAGCTGGTTCACAAAGGTTGTTTTTAGATGGACCCTGCTTTATTCTAATCTCACGCTGAAGAACAAACAACTTTAATGTATCTGATGTAATTATTCCCATGTCCAGCTTCACTCCTACTTCTACTAAATCTCAACTTTGCTACCACCCTCAAACCTACAGACGCGTAACGACAGGAACAGAATTAACCACTGGGATAATATTTTCCTAAATTTATTTAACCAGAATGTTCCTGCTTCATCTTCTCTCAGAGGATTCTGACTGGACAGGCTCGTAATGATCACAGTGAGTTCAGCTCAGTTTAAAAGCATTAAAGTCCTCTCTGTGAATCATCTGAAGCAACAGATCTGCTCCTTTTTATATCTGACAAATAAATAAAATTCAATCATATTAATTTGACTGGACGACGGTCTGATCTCAGTGTGAGCAAAGCAGGTAAAGAGTCAGAGATCAGGGCGTGACACGTTTCCTCACCATCGACCGAGGTCCAGCGCTGGGAGGGCGTCCCATCGCTCCATCTCCAGGCGGATCCTGAAACACAGCCGGGTCAGTGTGGGCAGTGAGTGGGGCTGAGGTTTCAATACCAGTACTTTAACGATACTTCGATACCGATACCTGAACGATACTCTTTCAGATACCTATAACACTTTTGTCTAGAACCAGAAACAATAGCGTTTGGAAGATCTGCACATTTACAATATCGGGTTCATCTGCAATGTCAAGAAATCTGGGAAAGATTTAATATTTTGTTGAAAATAATGGGTAATAGGAAAGTGGTAAACAATGGAGGGGAAAATAAGGAAAATATTAATAATAAAAAGTGAGCAAAAATGAGGAGGAAAAATTGGGAAAATGAGAAAAAATGTGGCAAAAAAAAATTGAAAAATTGGGAAGAAATAAAACAAAATACTGGGAAAGAACTGAGAAATTGTGGCAAAAATAAAGACAGATTTTGGGCAGAAATGGGGAATAAATTGGAGGAAACTTTTGAAAAAATTGGGGAAAATATTAGTAATAAAAATGAGGAGAAACATCCTTTTCCTGGACCCACAGCATCAAAACTTGGATCTAAGAGAAGCCTTGTTTTCGGTTCCTGCTTTCGATACTTTTATTTCTTTGATACCGGTAGAACCTAAATGTTACAGTACGATACTATACTGTTATGGTTTGACGGTACCCAGCCCTAGACGGGAGAGCCGTGGATGTGAAAGTGCTCACCGTTGTGGTGCAGGCCGATCCACACCGGGAAGTGCGGCGGTGAAGTGACCTTGTCCTCAGAGAAGTGTGTGAAATCCAAGAGCTGCTGACTCTGGTCCAGACAGTACTCCTTCGCTTCAGCCCAGGGTTTGGTCACATTCACAAAAGGGAACGTTTTGTTGGAGCCTCCGGTCTCACAGAAGAAGAAATGTCTTTGCTCACAGTCATCGGTGTAGGCTCTGTGGAGAGAGAGACCATAACTTATAAAAACAAATATCCAAATCTCTGTGGACTTTAGAGGGATGAGTTTTAAGCCCGTTCCAAATGATTAGCAGGTGATAGTTTATATCAGGGCTCTTCAATTTAACTTTTTTCACTGGGCCAGATTTGTCCGAGGTCATTGGCCACTGGGCCGGTCAGTCTGTGAGCCTACCACCAGCAGAGAACCTTTGAACGAATGCACCGTGGAGTGACACGAGATCTATATTTTTATGGAAAATGAAGGACAGGCCAGATTGTATTGTTCGGACAGTGTTTAACTCACAGCTGGAGAAATAGCTAGTTTGTAGTTTGTCCTACAAAAGCTTAATAACGCGATGTAAGAAGAGCGAGCAGGAAGTGCTCGTTGTAGTCAGTGCTGTCTGTAGCCGAACCCTTTTCTGTATAAGCGACTCCCTCAGGCGACCGGCCAAAGCACTGGCGACCGTATTTAATACACAAGAGACCTATTTCGCCTTGAGCAACGCTGATGTTGCACCAAGAGGAAGATCAGGCCCTGAGGCTTCGAGCTGAAATAGGAAACAGGAGACCTTGGAACAGACTCACGTACTTTGTGTCCGAGCGAATGATCTTCCTACACTCGTGTCCGCTCTGTGCCCCCAGCCAGGCGTGGTAAACACTCGTATCCTTCGCCTCTAAGTCAGCAATGTCAGAAGAAGTCTCTCTTGTGGCCAGCTCTCCTCCATACTCACTGAAACACAAGAAGAACTCGAACTATTCTGATGTTTCCTCCTGTTTTCAAGCTGCAAAACTCTGACACATTGTTTTCACAGAAATCAAGCCAAAACAGCACTGAAATACACTGTGCAGATTTATGAACATGTTCTGGAAAGCAGATGTAAACCTTCCTGTAGATGTTGGACACGAACCTCCTGCAGAACTGCCGCGCCTCGTCCCACGTCCGGGCCTGGGCTCGTACCACAGCTGTTTCTCTGTCACCAACGACAGAACCGGAGCTGAGCACAGCCAGAGGAACCACAGGAGAACCTCCATCACCTACAACACAGAGAACCTCCATCACCTACAACACAGGAGAACCTCCATCACCTACAACACAGAAGAACTCCATCACCTACAACACAGGAGAACCTCCATCACCTACAACACAGAAGAACCTCCATCACCTACAACACAGAAGAACCTCCATCACCTAAACACAGGAGAACCTCCATCACCTACAACACAGAAGAACCTCCATCACCTACAACACAGAAGAACCTCCATCACCTACAACACAAGACAACCTCCATCACCTACAACACAGGACAACCTCCATCACCTACAACACAGAAGAACCTCCATCACCTACAACACAGACAACCTCCATCACCTACAACACAGGAGAACCTCCATCACCTACAACACAGGAGAACCTCCATCACCTACAACACAGGACAACCTCCATCACCTACAACACAGAAGAACCTCCATCACCTACAACACAAGACAACCTCCATCACCTACAACACAGGAGAACCTCCATCACCTACAACACAGGAGAACCTCCATCACCTACAACACAGAAAACCTCCATCACCTACAACACAGAGAACCTCCATCACCTACAACACAGAGACAACCTCCATCACCTACAACACAGACAACCTCCATCACCTACAACACAGAAGAACCTCCATCACCTACAACACAGGAGAAGCTCCATCACCTACAACACAGGAGAACCTCCATCACCTACAACACAGGACAACCTCCATCACCTACAACACAGAAGAACCTCCATCACCTACAACACAGGAGAAGCTCCATCACCTACAACACAGGAGAACCTCCATCACCTACAACACAGGACAACCTCCATCACCTACAACACAGAAGAAACTCCATCACCTACAACACAGGAGAAGCTCCATCACCTACAACACAGGAGAACCTCCATCACCTACAACACAGGAGAACCTCCATCACCTACAACACAGGACAACCTCCATCACCTACAACACAGAAGAACCTCCATCACCTACAACACAGGAGAAGCTCCATCACCTACAACACAGGAGAACCTCCATCACCTACAACACAGGACAACCTCCATCACCTACAACACAGAAGAACCTCAAAATCCAGAAACTAAACGAAAAGTGTGAAAAATGGCGGAAATTAGGGAAACTATTTATTAATAAAAAATGAGCAAAAATGAGGGGGGGAAATGGGAAAATAAAAATATATTGCATAATAAATTTGAAAAATGGGGCACAATTATTTTATTTTTTTTGTGGCAAAAAAAAGCAAAAAGGGTGGAAAAACTATTTGAAAAATGGGAACAATAGGGAAAATATATCTGATAAATGTGTGAACACTGGAAGCAGGAGACAGAGACAGACGTGAGCCAAGTCTCACAACCCGGAAGTCTATTCGCTGTAAGCACGAGCCACGGAGCGATACGGATCGTCCACTGCAGGCGTCCAAAGCCACAACTCTATGGAGTACACACCCCAAGCTGCACAGAGGGGAGGCCGTCTACGCTCTCGAGGAACCAGGACTGGGTATCGACCGGATCACCGCGGCTGCTTGAAATAAGACAAGGCTACAAACTACACTGCAAGTGGCTAGCTGGGGAGCTAGCTAACCGATGCGGTGTTTGTCTTCGCACCCGTTTAGGTGGACGGCGCAAAATACCCGGTGAGTCCTGTGAACACTCGAGTGTGCTAACAACTCTAAGATGCCCCCAAAAAGGAGATTGTTGAGGACAAAGTTGAGGCCATCAAGAAGTCGCTAAACAAAGTACTGGAGCAAAATGACATGATTGCAAAACAACAAACACCCATATTGGAGCTAATGGAAGAAATCAAAGCCTTAAAACTATTAATGAGGAGATGGATAACTCATTGTGTGACAGTCAGTGGTATCAAATCTACTTTTCTAAACTGTCAGGTTGGAGTTCCACAGGGATCCATACTTACACCCATACTCTTCTCATTATATATTAATGACTTACCAAATATTTGTCCACATTTCCATACCCAGCTTTATGCAGATGATGCAGTCATTTTTACCAATGCAAAATCTAATGCCAAAGTCTCAGAAAAATTGACTTCAGCACTGTGGACATCGCAAGGATTGCACGACAACTTAAAAAGCAGGGCAAGATTCAGCAAACCTGGGTAACAAACTGTAAGATCTTCATCAAACTTAATAGTTCGCCGGAGGAAGCAAAAGTATTGGTGGTGAAGAAGATGGAAGATCTTGAGAAGTACTGACAGCACCTGGTATTAAGGTAGCTTTTGACACTTTACACCATCACAATGCTGAACACACCAAGAACCCGGACTACACCAAGCATTGACATGGACATGTTACAGAATATTTTGCAACAACAACAAATGGAACTGGAAACGAGTGAGTATCATTGCAACCTGAAAAGACTCACAGAGACGTGTTGCGTTAGACAGTTTTATTGAACTTAATTGAGATTGGGGCTCAATTGAGATTGGGGCTCAGACCCAGGCGGAAGATGGCCGAACAATACGGACTGCCTGGTGTTGATGATGATGGCCAGCATCTTCCCCCGGAGCCTGGACCTGGTGGTGGTATAACGGGACCCGATGCGCGTAGATGTGACGGGCAAAGCCCGGGAGGAGGAGGGGCAGAGGAGGGTTGCTGCACGCTGTGAAACTCCGAGTGATTGACCGGGGAGCTTATGAAGGGGATCCTGAACTGTGAATGGCTGAGCGGGACAGCGCTGCGCTGATTGCTGATGCGAAAGCGCGCTTGCGATGGGGCCGTGATCGAGTGCTGGTAAAGCAGCCGTGAAAGATGAGTGAAGCTGCAGGTACGTCTCCAGGTTGAAATTGCGCTCAAGCTTCATTAGAACACCACAACAGAGACAGATACTGAGATAAACCCTGATAATAAATTTCTCTCTTCGATTGTTAGAAACTGTAATTATTTTACCCAAGAACAATATGGAAACAGTGTAAATCAGAAGATAACCTGTCAATGAAACATTTCAATAGTCGAAGCATGTACACTAACTTTGAGGCCATCAAAGATTACTTGAAACACTTCGCTCATTCATTTAGTATTATTGCAATCACTGAAACCTGGTTCAACGATGATAAAGATATTGATTTTTGTCTTGATGGCTATGAATTAAAATATACAAACATAAAAATAAAATAGGACGGGGAGTTGCTTTGTACATTCATAAATCTGTTAAATTTAATGTCTTAACAAATATGACCATAGCTGTGGATGGATTGTTTGAATGCTTAACAGTAGAAATTCTAAATAATAAAAAGACTAATATCCTCATGAGTTGTGTGTACCGGGCACCTTGTTCAAGTATAGAAACGTTCAATGAGTGGATGGATAAACTGTTTTCCACTGTGAACCAAAAAAATGTATTTATCTGTGGTGATTTTAACATTGATTTGTTAAATCCAACCAAGCTAAAAACCGTTGATGACTTCATTGACACAATGTACAGCTTGTCTCTGTATCCAACTATAACAAAACCGAGCAGAATAACGTCACACAGTGCCATTGACAACATTTTTACTAACATCACGGGGAATCAAATCACAAGTGGCCTATTTATATGTGACATCACTGACCACTTACCTGTTTTTACTTTGTATGACTGTAATCTCAAAAAACTAAAGAAGTTATGGTAAAAATCTCTAAACGAATAACAACTGAGGAAACGATCCATGCCCTAAATAGTAGTTTGTCCAGGATTGGACTTCAGTTTACAGAGAACCAAATGTGGACAGTGCTTATTGTAATTTTCTAGATATCTTCACTTCCCTGCATAATAAACACTGTCCTGTGAAAGAATATTTTGTAAAGGAAAAATATAAAAAAAGTCCTTGGATTACGAAAGGAATAATTAATGCCTGTAAAAGAAAAACAATCTCTACAAATTGTTTATCAAAGTAAAAACAAAAGAAGTGGAGCAAAGATATAAAAAGTACAACAATAAATTAACTGATATCATAAGAACAAGCAAACGTTTATATTATCAAAAAAAATTATATGAAAATAAAAACAATATAAAAGGAACTTGGGATGCTTTGAATAGCCTAATCAAACAAGGCTCTTCAAAGTTGAAATATCCCGATTACTTCATTGATGAAAATGGTGAAGATTATAATATGAACAATGTAGTAAATAAGTTCAACAATTTTTTTGTTAATGTTGGCCCTGAGTTGGCTGCTGATATTCCAGACCATCGAGTTGTCTCTGGGACACCCTCTAACACCTCGTACAGCTTCCACGTAATACAATAAGATGTCTTTCACTTAGGCTACATTAATATGTCTGTTGGCCAGCACTAATCTTGATTCTTTGTATTTTAAACCCAATTCGAAATAAAGATCAATTAATTTCCCCCATTCATGCTCCATTGTGTGTGGAGGATGATAGCGTAGAGTCTATACGCCGTAGACGCTGTAAGCGGCCTCGTTCTCTACCCAAATATGATTGCGTTATTTCGCAATAATTATTGCGTTTTATCGCAAAACTATTGCGTTATTTCGCAAAACTATTGCGTTATTTCGCAAAACTATTGCGTTATTTCGCAAACGTTTGCGTTATTTCACAAGTATGTGAAATAACGCAATAAAAAAAAATCTCGTCATGTCCCCTCGCGGGCTCCGTATATTTTAACTGTACCGCAAATTGGAAATAAAATGTAGAGTAATCATAAATAAATATAGGCCAAGAATTAATGCCTACTTATACAGTAGCCTCTATCTAACTTTGTTTCCCTTTTAAAGTACCGATAAGAGTACCGTTAATGTTATGTATTACCTATTGACATGTTGAAGTTTGTCCCTCCTGGTGGTATCCAGGAGGGACAAACTTCAACATGTCAATTACGTACGGGAGGTACGCCGATGCCTGTTGTCACTGTTGTTGAGCCATGAAGCTAATACACCATGCTTGAAGTAGCCCCGGTCTCTCGCCTCTTATTTAACAATATATATGCACGTATATAATAGTTAAAGTACCGGATCGATAAGGAGTATCGATAAGAGTAAGTAGTATCGATAAATCCTTCATAAAACTGAATGGCTCCCCAGAAGAGGCCAAAGTTTTATGGATAAAAGATGTGCATGACTTGGAAAAATACAAAAGAGGTAATGTGCCCCATTGACATTCCCTAAATCACTGTTTTGACTCACAGTACCTACAATGAATTGTCATCTGAAAATGAGTCACGTAGAAATGATTCTATAAATGGAGACTTTGAACTAAATACATCCATCTTCACTGAACAAAACATAAACCAAATAACTGATGATATTGATCCTGATACAAACTTCTATAATAATATAAACAGTATGTGCAAATACTATAAGGACTGTGAAATACAAAATAAAATGAACCGGGAGGAAAACTTATCTGTGATTCACCTAAATAGTCGGAGTCCGTATGCAAATTTTGAGAGCATAATAGAGTACTTAGACCAATTCAGCCCCCCCTTTGAGGTTATAGCAATTTCAGAAACATGGCTAAATGATAACAAACCTGATAACTTAAACATAAAAGGATATGACATGTTTAAAGTGAACAGAAACCACAGAAACCACAAAATATGGGGTGGGGTTGCCCTATATAATATGACTGTAACTACAGTAGGTACCTGTTAGTTTTGTCGCCTTTCACGCGTGATTAGCACGATCATCACGTGTGAAACACGGGTCTTTTTTTTTTTTTTCCTAGTGACGCTGCAATGACCCAAACCACCACCAGGTGGCACTTGTGAGCAGGGTTAGGAACATTGGCCTCTCACCGCTCTTTCTTCTCTCTTCACCGGCCAACTTTTCTGTGGGTTTATAGCTCAATGATAAGGCGCTAGACTCTGGTGCCGGAGGACCCGGGTTCAAGTACAGGCTATGACACTTTTGATTACATTTTGTTGACATTTACATTTTTTTCTAAAATATACTTAGTAATTAGGCCAACACATTTAAATAGTTGCTAGACTGTAGTAAACTGTTGTAAAACGCGCTGGGTGTCACACATGGCTGGGGCATTAACGCACGGGTTGCGCGGGTTACGGGATCCCCCGCTGTCCCCGCAGGCTGCCCGCGGATCGGGTCCGGCTATAAAAGTCTCCTTTGATCGCGGGCCGGGTTGGGGCGGGTGCCGCCACTCATTGCTGCCATGCGCGCATTCATAGTTCAGCCACGATTCATTCTATAAAAAGTCCACTCTCACAATATAGTTCCCCGGGGCTGTGCCATCCCGGGAGCGCGTCAGCTTTTAAAATAACCTACCCTGCTCCAAACATAGTTTATTGTAAAAACGTGAAACTATCACGCAGTAGCGTGCTGGGACCTCATTTTGGACCGTCAATTTAGAAAAGACCGACCAACGTTTCTGTGGGTTTATAGCTCAGTCATAACGCACTAGTCTTTGGTGCAGGAGAACCCGGGTTCAAATACAGGCTATGACACTTTTGACACAACTCCACGATCAGCACCAAGTTATGAAGATAAAAATATTTATTAGTCCACTTTTGTACTGGCTTTTTATCTTTGCTGTCTCTGGTATTCTATTACTTAGAAATAGCATTCAATAGCAACACGTTTAAACATAAAATACATTCTCACGATATTGCTAATAAAAATTTAACAGTAGTTGGCCTGACTG
This sequence comes from Neogobius melanostomus, assembly GCA_007210695.1. Lineage (NCBI taxonomy): Eukaryota > Metazoa > Chordata > Actinopteri > Gobiiformes > Gobiidae > Neogobius > Neogobius melanostomus. The sequence goes on along the minus strand of VHKM01000123.1, from coordinate 813,307 downwards.
GGACTCGTACCCCGCTCGTCCAAGTGACAGCCATTCACAATGCTGTTGCGCCACGCGGCACCCGTGGATTATTTTGCTAAACAGCCCTAAACCGGCCCCAGTCATTTTCAATGGTAGTTTTAAACCACTGCCCTCCTTGCGATTACACGTTTGGCCTGCGGCGTCGCTGTTTCGGGGCTCCGTTTTTGCTAGTAATTTGCATATCATCGGAGTAACAACACGGTAAGCAACCTTTCTTCCCAGATTGGGTAATCTTTTCACTGTTTTAGTCATTTAAGTTTGCAAAACACTCTGATAGATTGTCTTTAGAACAGACATTTGAGTAGTTTTTATGGTTAAGTTACTGTCATGCTGTTTCAACGTAGCTTTGTTTTGCATTATGTTTGATGCCCTAATTCAGTGTAGTACGCTTTTTTTATCACTACTATTTCATTATTACTCCTTTTCACTACTTTACACGTGTGTTTAATTGTTTACAGTAACGCGGTTGCGATGCATTGACTCGATCAGTCACATGTAGTAATTGTACGCTAAAGCTAACATTTATTCCTGGATTTGTCAGTTTTTTAAACTATTTTGGTTAATATGGTACTTTTGTTTATCATCCTTTGGTTTTAGCGCTCACATCAATAAGTACATGCGTAAACAATGTAACAGTAGTCCCAAGTCGGAGTTTTGTTTAATGTTGTTCACTCGACTGCAACTTGGATTAAAAGCTTTTTGTGCTACGTTTATATTTTGGTTTATTGCTGTCATGTATTGTAAAGTTATGAGTTAGAGTAATAAAATACAAAGCTACTCACAAATCAAGTTATTTCATTCACGTTGTTATCATGATTGTTTTGTTTGTGTACTATTCAAATTGAGGCATATATTTTGTATTTTTTATAATGCTTTGTAATATTTGGTTGAGTGGTATCATGATAAACAACTAATCTACTGGAATTAAAAAGGGTAAAAAATAGGGCTCAATGTTTCCTTACCATCCATCCATCAATTTTCTTCCACTTGTCCGTTGCCAGGTCGTGGGGGCAGCCGTTAGAGCTGCCCAGGTCACATAGCACCGGCCCCCATGGCTCCTTCTGCAGGTGGTGGGTCCACGGAAGGACGGCCTCACGGTTCAAACCGGGCCTGTTGGTCTCTCCTAGGGGCTACCAGTGTACGCAGACACTGGAGGCAATGTGGGTGAAGTGTCTTGCCCAAGGACACAACGACAATGTGCACCTTCAGGAGGCGGGATTCGAACCCCTGACCTTCCGATCATGAGACGACCCGCTCTACCATCTGCGCCACTGTCACTGTGTTTCCTTACCATTGTTGGTTTAATTTGTCTTTTACCATTATTGGTATATTGTCCATTACCATTGTTGGTATTGTTAATTTCTTTATATTGTTGGTATACAGTTTGTTGTAATGTAATAATTATTGTTACCTGTGGTAACGCCACCATGATCTTTCATTTGTAAAATAATCCTTGAACAAGTAACAGTGAAGCTGAATGTAGTAAGCTCTGAATGGGGAACTGGGGGTGGGATTAAATAAATTATCTTCTTCCCACTCCCTTTCAGGTAGAAATTGATCATTTTATTTATATATTGTATATTTTTTCTTTTGTTACCATTGTCTGCCTGAAATAAATGAATAAATGAATGAATGAATGAATGAAATCTTGTTGATGCCATTATTGGTCCCAAATATATTACTTGTACTTCAACATTTAACATAACTATCTTATAATGATGTAATTATAGTAGTTTGATTGGTGAATGATTGCACACTATGTTCTTTTAGTTGTTTGTTTTTTTAATTAATATTTCATAGTTTCTGATTACAATTTCTTGTTTCATTTCAGAGAAAATGAAGAAGACAGTTTTTTTCCCTGGCCCAACGACCACATTCAGGTCACTTTCTGCTTTGTTCCTCTCATGTGTGTTCTGCCTAAAGTCCAAGTGACGATGAATTGATACCATCTGCGATGAGGGTAAGTGACTTTTTTATTATGCATGGTTGTGAATATGTGTGAAGTGGTGAGTGCTGTTTTGTATTTTAACATTTGAGGTGAGTGCTTCTCCTGCTCAAATTATGTTTATTCTAGATAATGTGAAACGTTAAATAATCTTCTGGTACTCCTACAGCGCTCATTCAGCCCGACTCAGAGCCTTCAAATGAAGACGGAGCAGAAGGCCTGACAGATCCCAGGATGCCTTTTAGGAACTTTGTGGACACGGAGTTCTTCCAGAGGGAGCTGGAGGCCACAAGGCTGAGAGTGGATGAAAAACAGCAGCAGAAGAGGAAGAGAGAGGAGTCACCTGCACCAGGGAGAAAGTGTCGGTTCTGCAAACATGAGCTGAAACAGGGTCCAAACAGCCCCCACATCCACACAGGCTTCCCCGGGGTGCCAGGGAAATACGTTTACTGCCCTGCCAAAGTATTCTCCCTCTACCGAGAGCAGGGAATGGAGAGGGAGATGAGCTGGGAGGAGTTTAAACAGTCTCCTTTCTTTGAGAAGGAGAGGCAAAGATGGGTAACTAAATAAGAATATTTGTATCGTTTTATATGTTTATATAGTAAACTGACTTTTTAAATAAGTGAAATTAGTCTTTTATTATGCATACCTGGTTCATATATATATATATATATATATATACAATATCTATTATTACACATACTTTTTAAATATTGTCTGAAATGAGTGCTATACTGAATTATACATACCTACATAGAAAATGTTGTAAAATGACTGTTAAGTATATAACTACGAATCTATTATACATACCTATAAATAATATGTTTTAACTATCAATCTATTATACATACTTATCAATAATATTGATTTCATATTCCTTTTTTAAACACTGCTATTTTGGTTGTGCAACAATATCCATCCATCCATCCATTTTCTTCCGCTTTATCCGGGGCCGGGTCGCGGAGGCAGCAGTCTCAGCAGAGATGCCCAGACTTCCCGATCCACGCACACCTCCTCCAGCTGTTCTGGGGGACCCCGAGGCGACACCAGGCCAGCTCGGAGACATAGTCCCACCAGCGTGTCCTGGGCCTTCCACGAGGCCTCCTCCCAATAGGACATGCCTGGAACACCTCCCGAGGGAGGCGACCAGGAGGCATCCGGAACAGATGCCCGAGCCACCTCAGCTGGCTCCTTTCGACGTGAAGGAGCAGCGACTCTATCCCGAGCTCCTCCCGGGTAACTGAGCTCCTCACCCGATCTCGGAGGGTGCGCCCAGCCACCCTGCGAAGGAAACTTATTTTGGCCGCTTGTATTCACGATCTTGTCCTTTCGGTCATTACCCAGATCTCATGACCATAGGTGAGGGTGGGAACGTAGATCGATCGGTAAATCGAGAGCTTTGCCCCCTGACTCAGCTCCCTCTTCACCACAACAGTCCGATACAGCGACCGCATCACTGCTGACGCTGCACCGATCCGTCTATCGATCTCGCGCTCCATCCGTCCCTCACTCGTGAACAAGACCCCGAGATACTTGAACTCCTCCACTTGAGGTAAGGACTCCCCACCGACCTGAAGCGGGGAAGCCACCTTTTTCTGGTGGAGAACCATGGCCTCAGATTTGGAGGTGCTGATCCTCATCCCGGCCGCTTCACACTCGGCTGCAAACCGCCCCAGTGCGCGCTGGAGGTCCTGATTTGATGAAGCCAACAGAACAACATCATCTGCAAACAGCAGAGATGAGATCCTGAGGTTCCCAAACCGGACACCCTCCGGCCCCTGGCTGCGCCTAGAAATTCTGTCCATAAAGGTAATGAACAGAACCGGTGACATAGGGCAGCCCTGGCGGAGACCAACACGCACCGGAAACAAGTCTGACTTACTGCCGGCAATGCGAACCAAGCTCCTGCTGCGGTCATACAGGGAACGGACAGCCCTTAGCAGAGGGCCACGGACCCCATACTCCCGGAGCACCCCCCACAGGGCACCACGAGGGACACGGTCGAACGCTTTCTCCAGATCCACAAAGCACATGTGGACTGGTTGGGCGAACTCCCACGAACCCTCGAGCACCCGATGTAGGGTATAGGGCTGGTCCAGTGTGCCACGACCGGGACGAAAACCGCATTGTTCCTCCTGAATCCGAGGTTCGACTATCGGCCGGATCCTCCTCTCCAGCACCCTGGAGTAGACCTTACCGGGGAGGCTGAGATGTGTGATCCCTCTGTAATTGGAGCACACCCTCCGATCCCCCTTCTTAAAGAGAGGGACCACCACCCCGGTCTGCCAATCCAGGGCACTGTCCCCAACCGCCACGCGATGTTGCAGAGACGTGTCAGCCAAGACAGCCCTACAACATCCAGAGACTTAAGGTACTCGGGACGAATCTGTGTGCGCAACAATATCACTGTTAATAATATAGTTTAAAAAAATATTTTCACAGATGCAATGCTCTGTAAACGATGTTTTGACCCACTATAGAACTATTAATATCTAGCAAGAACTTTCAAAACTGGAATTATGTGTTGTCTTACATATTTTTCATGACAATATTACTTGTAGTAATGAGACTGTACAAACACATTGAAGTCTAGGGAGAGCGTAGCTGTCACAAAGGAGACATCTACGCTCCCCCGCCGCCCTGATTTCTCAGGCCTATTTACAAATGAATAGACCCTGCTCCAGGACTTCTGGGGGGGTGTCAATCCCTGCGTTTTCACACCTCTGGGGGGAGGGGGTCATGCAGTAGGTCTAATGCCAAACTCTAAATGTAGTGCTAACATCTGAAGTTTATTGTATGATAAATGATTGAAGGCCAGCAGACTACATATGTTTTTGAAGGAAATGCGATTCAAAATATAGCTTACTCTGTGAGAATTTTTTATTAGAAATGAACAATGTTGTTACATTTTGTGTAAATATGTATAACTATGTTTCCAGTTACCAAACCGGATCAGGGCTACAACATCTACTCCTATATATTTTGATTTGAATATTTTATTTCGAGCTAAAGAAGAAAAGAAAAACAGAAATATATATATACATAATAAAAGAAAAAATAATTTACATTACAGCTCGAAAAGGAGTGGGAAGAAGACAAGCTTATTGACTCCCACCCCTGTTCATAAACTTAAATAACAATAACTAACAACACTTCATATTTCTTACCATTTTACAAAACAACTATCAACCGAGTTGGTTACATATTAACAAATGCGACACTGCATTATACCAGGTCAACACTCACAGTATCTCACACGCTACAACCAGTGTATTATTTCTGTCTTACATACAGAATTCATTACCATGTTGGCATTACCGTTATTCATCATCACCATTACAACCCATATAACATTACTCTGTATCAAAGTGTTTGAATGATACATAAAATACTCCACATTTATTCATGAAAGGTACAGTAATCACAGACTGATTGATGTTCATGATAACAAGAATAGTCTTAATGATATGTGTTAAAAGGGATTCGGGGCTTTTCTTTCTTTTTCTTCTTTTCTGTGACTGGACCAGCTGCCAGAGGGGAGCAGCCCCCGAGCAACCGGACCATCATTTGTTAAGTGTCCTATACTATGCATTAAAAGAGACACATTTTAGGAGTCTGCTGCCAGAAGAGGGTTTCCTCGAGCTGCCGGCCCCCACATGTCTGCCCTATACTATGGGTTATGTTGAATGCGGAGTACATAGATATGTGCATGTTATACTTCTAAGAATTTAGTTCCTTTATATTACCATCATCATCAATAGCAGTACTGCTGTCTGAATCGATTGAGTTGGATTCTAAGAATAATCCACAGATTGTTAGGTATTAATCCTAGACTATTACATTTAAAGTTTAAAGTTAAAATAGTGATGATAACAACACAACAGCAATAGCAATAACAATAACAACTGTAATAGTATAATAGTAACAACCACAATATACTTCATTATTAGTTAGATCTGACCTTTAAAGTATACAGCACTTTGTGACACCCATTAGCAATCAAGTACCCATTTCCTCCTTCTGGTACTTTGACCATACCATTTTTTTATATCTTGATTTGAAATGATGAATATTTGGACATTGTTTATATTCTGCCCCCAATTTGTTCCAGAGTTTAACTCCACATACAGACACAAACATACTTTTCCTAGTGGAAGACACTGCTTGAACCTTAAAGTTATCACACCCCCTCAGGTTATATCCCCCTTCTGTGCGTGCAAAAAGCATTTGTATCCTTGCAGGTAGCACATTTTTGTTGGCTTTAAACAGAAGTTGGGCAGTAGAGAAATCAACTAAATCATGCATTTTTAACAGTTTAGACTGCAGAAATAATATATTAGTGTGATCATAATATCCTACTTTATGTATAATTCTTACAGCCCGTTTTGGAGTATAACAAGGGGGTGTAATGAGCTTTTATAGTTATTGCCCCAGACTTCTACACAGTAGTTTAGATATGGCAAAACTAATGAACTATATAACAAAAATAATGCATTGTAATTTAAGAAAAACTTTGCTTTGTTAATGATTGAGATACTTTTGGAGACTTTACCTTGTATGTGTCTTATGTGTGGTTTCCAGCTTAATTTACTGTCAATGGTGACTCCTAAGAATTTAATTTCTGATACTGTATCTAAAACTACACCGTCTATGTTTACTGAGTCTGGTTTTCCATTATAATTACCGAAAAACATTACTTTTGTTTTATTTAGGTTGAGGGACAATTTGTTAATGTCCATCCATGTTTTTAATTTCCTTAGTTCACAGTTTATGTTAGTTACTAAATTACTATAATTGTCATTGAATAGAAGACGTTTGTGTCATCTGCGAAAATCACTAATTTTAATAATTTAGACACATTAAAAATGTCATTAATATATAAATTGAACAACTTTGGGCCTAAGACAGATCCCTGTGGGACCCCACAACCAATGTCCAAATAACCTGATGTAAACTCCCCCATCTTCACATACTGTTGTCTCCCAGTTAATAGCTTTGAATCCAGCTCAAAGCCACTCCCCTTATGCCATATCTGTCTAATTTTTTTAATAATATAGAATGATTAGTGTATCAAATGCTTTTTTCAAGTCAATGAATATTCCAGCTGCATGTTTCTTTCCCTCTAAGCTATTAGTAATCTCTTCTATTGCATCGATGATGGCCATTGAAGTTGACCTTGTTGCTCGAAACCCATATTGACTTTCATTAATTAGTTTATGCTTATCTATGAAATTATCCATTCTACTGTTATAAAGTTTCTCTAAGATTTTGGAAAACTGGGGGAGCAGAGAGACAGGTCTGTAGTTAATGAAGATGTGTTTGTTCCCATTTTTATGTATAGGTATAACTTTTGCAATTTTCATTTTATTTGGAAATGTTCCTGTTTGAAACGATAGGTTGCATATGTAGGTTAATGGTTTCACGATACTATATATAATTTGTTTAACTAGTGTCATATCTATATCAAACAGTCTGTAGACGATTTGTTCTTACACCCGTTAATGACATCTATTATTTCTGTTTCAGTTACTCCAGACAAAACATCGTCTTTGAATTAATGTCTATCAATGACTCCATTTCGTTGTTACTACACTCCGGAATCTCTGCTGCCAGATCCGGTCCAACATTTACAAAACTTTCCACAATATCCTTCATATTATGATTGTCATTGATCCCATCAGTGAAATAGTTTGGATATGAATAATTTTTTGCATTACCCTTGATTATAGTGTTTAGTATTCCCCATACCCCTTTCATGTTGTTCTTGTTTGTATATAATAGATTGGTATAATATAGTTTCTTAGCCTTCCTTAATATATGGGTCAGTTTATTTTTATATGTTTTATATCTACTTTCAGAATCCTCTGTTCTTAGTCTAATGAACTGTTTATATAAAGTGTTTTTCTTCTTACAAGCATTTTGTAAACCCTTGGTTAGCCACGGACATTTTGTCGTATATAAAAAACAACAACTATTTCCTGCTGTGCCAACACTATCGAGCATCCACTGAGAGGTAAGAATAAAATTTAAAAATAATATGTATAAGGGGGCAAAGCTCTCGATTTACCGATCGATCTACGTTCCCACCCTCACCTATGGTCATGAGATCTGGGTAATGACCGAAAGGACAAGATCGCGAATACAAGCGGCCGAAATAAGTTTCCTTCGCAGGGTGGCTGGGCGCACCCTCCGAGATCGGGTGAGGAGCTCAGTTACCCGGGAGGAGCTCGGGGTAGAGTCGCTGCTCCTTCACATCGAAAGGAGCCAGCTGAGGTGGCTAGGGCATCTGTTCCGGATGCCTCCTGGTCGCCTCCCTCGGAGGTGTTCCAGGCATGTCCTATTGGGAGGAGGCCTCGTGGAAGGCCCAGGACACGCTGGTGGGACTATGTCTCCGAGCTGGCCTGGTGTCGCCTCGTGGTCCCCCCAGAACAGCTGGAGGAGGTGTGCGTGGATCGGGAAGTCTGGGCATCTCTGCTGAGACTGCTGCCTCCGCGACCCGGCCCCGGATAAAGCGGAAGAAAATGGATGGATGGATGGATGGATGTATAATAAAATGTATAGCCAGACCTTCCAGAATGGAATTATGTGTTGTCTTACATATTTTTCATGACAATATTACTTGTAGTAAAGATGATAGTAGTGTTACTTAATCATAATTAATACATTTTTGATTGTATTTGTTGTCTTTCAGATTTATCTGGCATGGTCAATGGCAGTAAGGACCAACAGTGTTTCAGAAGCAAAAAGGTGTCAGACAATTGCTGTAGCTAACAATGAAGTGATTCTTGACTGTGTACTTTCCGTTAAAGACTTAAATGTGTTTTGTCTGTATTTTTACAGTGGGAGAACCTGCCATCTGTGGCTACATACAAGATCTTCTGTGCTTGTCTAGAGCAGTGATTCCCAAACTTTTTGCGCCCAAGGCACACCAAAGGACAAGTAAAAATCTGAAGGCACACCTATTGTGCAAAATAGCCTTTATATTGCGTTCTCTCTCTTTTTTTTTCTTAAAGAATTGTTTTTAGGTATAGAGTTTGCCTCTGTATTATTAAATAAGTGCATACAAAGTACTGATATAGTAAATTAAAAAATAATTATTTTTGTGTAGTTGTATATTGCAATAATAATGTATGGTTGTCACCAGTGGTTTCACTAGGGATAATTTCTCTCCTTCAGTTTGACGGGCAGGTTTATAAAAAATCCGTCATGGGCTATTTTTATCCTTCATGAATTAATCTCACATTATAAGCAATTTTTAAAGACATTTACATAGGCTATATATAAGCTGCATATTGTGTATGTTAGGAAAAATGTGAGATCGCTGGATAAATGGAGTTTAACTAAACATTTGAACAATCATGGAACACACATTTTGCTACAGAAATGTGTATGAACTCGTGCGTAAAAGTCTCAGAGGCTTATTCAGAGCGTCATCTGCTCCTCATGTCAGGGCTCATATTACACTGATAGAAATGTAAAGTGGAGCTTATTATTTGCACTTTCTCTTTTAACGTTAATGTTTAAGAAACAGCGGACAATATTTACCAGTTGGCATCACTGCACAGAAACACACACACGGGAGGGAAAGAGAGAGAGAGGGGAGAGAAATAGATGAGCTCGTCCTGAGATTTACAGGAGTTAAAGTTAAAGAGCGGCTCCAGATGAGAAGGATATTATTAGCCTTTAACCGCGTTTGGATCGTGGTTTTCTTCCCCGTGTTGTTGTTAGCGCCCAGAAAGTTAGCTAGCTACGCAGTGATAGTGAAACAGTGAAGCTGCGTTTAGAGAGAGAGAGAGCCCCGCGCGCTCTGAAAAAAAGCAGCCCTGCGTTTTATTTTAATCACGGCTTGATTTTCAATCTGTCAAAATGACAGACGGCCTTTGAAATGTTCCGTCAAAGCTTAAAATATTCCGTAAATGACGGAGAATTTTCGGTTAATGTAACCTCTGGTTGTCACAAAATCCCACGGCACACCAGGACTTGCCTCACGGCACACCAGTGTGCCGCGGCACACCGTTTGGGAACCACTGGTCTGGAGGATTTTGGACAACAGAAGAATGATTCTGATGAGCACTCTTCTAAGATCATCAATAAAACTGCAGTCGTCCGAGGCCTCAGATTGCAGGTAAATGTATTTTTCTGTTTATCACCGTCTTATAATCAAGTCATGGATTTAGATGTACATGGATTTATTGAATTGGCCTAAATGAATATCGGAGTAGTAAGATTTTTTTTTTTTCATCAAAACTCAGGTCTGACCGGCTGACGTCAAGGATTCAAGCTGCTTTTCCTCCGATCACCGTCTAATCTGAGAAATAATAGTGAACTTGTGTTGCTGAAACACTTTGAACAAGGACTGTAGTTCAGGAGTTACACCCTACATCAGAAAGAGAGTCTTCACAGGACTCCAACTACAAGAACCTTTCAGCCTCCTTGCCTGGCTATAGAGGGTGCATTAGAACAGTGGTTCCCAACCTGGGGGCGGGCCTTCCCACCGGGGGCTCCTGGGACGGCAGGTGGGGCCAGAGCTTTGTCTGGTCAGAGGGTCAGGTCATAAATTTGCACAAATGAAATGGTTAAAAATCACAACGGAGAACAGAGTACAGGTGCTTAAAACAATCCAATTTAAAAAAAAAAGTGTTATCGGTAAATATTTTCATGTTTTGATGTTTTTGGATAATTGGACTGAGACTACAGCATGCACAGGATGGGCTTCAAGATAAAAGGTTGGGAACCACTGCATTAGAAGGTCTTACATTGAATGAATTACAAGACCTAACATGCAAGACTGAAGTCAAGCTTTCGTCCATATGTCAAGATACACTTGATCTGCAGCTGATGCTTACAAAACCCCAAATCACAAAAAATAAAAGAATGTTTGAAACTTATCTGGAGCAATTTATTTATGTTCATAAAATCTAATCTGAAAATGTTATATGTGGAAATAGTAGGTCCCATAGTGTGCTTGTTTCAATAGGACACATATTTCAAAAGAGGCATCATTTCAAAAGTTATTTCTTAAAAACTAGCACTCTTGTTGGTAGCTTTGAAGAAGTGGTTGTTGTTGTTGCATGTTTGTTTACATGCGCGTAGTGATATTAGCGTGATTTTGGCTCAGACCTACGTGAATTCTCGATGCTGATTGGTTGGAGCTCAACCGTTTTACTACTCAATATGCTGTTAATATAGTGCGCCAATAAATTACACTTTTCTCATTAACTGCAGGATAATGCGTGAGACCTTTTTGCTTGGATTCCTTTTATTAACGTTGAACCTATTGAACAAAAGAAAAAGTAGTGCCCCGTTTGTCGGAACGAAACTGAACGATACAGCTCACGTACAGCGGCCTAACAGTGAGGTGCTCTTCATCATGCTTTACAACAAAAAACGCACATGTATTCCTACTGGTATTTTATTCAGCTCACCTGGGATGGTAGTAGACCTCTCTCTCTCTCTCTCTCTCTCTCTCTCTCTCTCTCTCTTCTCTCTCTCTCTCTCTCTCTCTCTCTCTCTCTCTCTCTCTCTCTCTCTCTCTCTCTCTCTCTCTCTCTCTTCTCTCTCTCTCTCTCCTCTCTCTCTCTCTCTCTCTCTCTCTCTCTCTCTCTCTCTCTCTCTCTCTCTCTGCTCACGGGTGAGACTCGGCTCTCATCGTTCACTTAAAAGAGCCGGCTCTTTGTACCGACTCGTTCGCAGCGGCCATGTAAAAAGAGAAAGCGTTACAAAAGTGTCGAAGCCGTACTCGAGCCGGGGACCTTTTGCACCAGAGACCAGCACGTTGTCAGTGAAGTATAAAGCCACAGAGAAGTCATGCTTTGCAGGCACATTTATAGATTGACCTGAGCGGTTAATTCGTCAGATTTATTTAGTTTATAAACTGGTGTTCACTGAACAAAGATTATGAAACGATCACCTGGATAAAGTTGGTACAGTCCAATCCAGCGGAGATAGATAGGAAGAGTGTAGTTTTAGATGATAAAAGCTGATAACGTTACGTAATTGCACACCAGCGCACGGAGCCAAAATGCCTCAACAGGAATAGAACCCCGGTCTCCCGCTAGCCAATCTATAGCGCTAACCATTAGGCCAGCGTACTCTCACGAGCCAGACAAAGTCTGCTGGCAGTCTTATACCTGAGCGTTTAAGTCGCCGGCAGAGCTAAAGCGGACTTAACCTGCCACCTTGTGGCGATAAGATGTAATATATTTCACGCAGCTGCGTGATTCATGAAAAGCAGGAATGAAGACGCCAAAACGAAATGGGGTCCACTGTATAGATGGCCTTATGGAATGTCTCACTGTGGAAATGTGTTTTGAAAAAAGGAAAAAACATATATTAATAAGTTGCATCTATAGAACACCTGGATCCAAAATGACACCTTCACAGATTATATGGAGGGATTATTTTCAAATTTGGGACAAAGGGAAGTTTTTCTTTGTGGAGATTTTAACATCGATTTACTTAAAATAAAAACTCACAGGCCCTCGGAAAATGTCTTAAATACTCTATCCACCTTATTCCCGGGTCGCTCATGTAGAAACGGCGATGGGCGCAACTTCCGGTATCACACCGGAAGTTGCGCTGACCCGTTAAACTCTACGGCGGGGTTTTGTTTTGGACGGAGTTTTTCTCGAACACTTGAAGAGGATTTTCCTCACACTATTCTCGGTAATTAAAAAAGAAATGTCCTCACGCAGCTCGGGAACATGTTGCGCTGTTCCCGGTTGTACTAACAACCAGAGAAAGTTAAATGTATGGCTACAGCAGCAATGTTTCGAACATGCACCTCAGACGAAGAACCAGTGCGTCTGTGAGAGTCGATACAGCTTTCACCGCCTGCCCAGTGATGAGGATGTGGTTAAAAAACCTTAACCTGAAAAAACCACCAACAACTTTAAAAGTGTGTTCCTTCCACTTTGTTGATAAAAAGCCCACAGAGGAGCACCCGCATCCTACTTTGTGGTTGGGATATGACAAACCACCGGAGAAGAGACGCCGGGTGCTGAGGAGGTTTGACAGCAGCGTCACAAGAACAGGTATGATTTTACGTGTATCGAGGACACAGCACTGTATTGTTAGTCATGCAACAACATGTAGCATTAATTTTCTGAACAGATATAATGTAACCTAGAAGAAGAGAGGCAGAGTGCTTAGTATAGTACTACGGTTGATCACCGTAGTACTATAGTAAATGCTAAAAAATAGCAAATACACTTACAAATCAGGTGCTCTTCATTCTTGTAGGGCCAGGCATACTTAATAGTGAAAGAGGATGGGCTGAATTTGCAGATAAACTTTTATTGATAGTGTAAAACACTAGCAATAAAATTGGTTTAGACAGCTAGTGTCAAGAAATAAGTAAGAAATACCATCATTTGGGCAGAAAAATTTCAACAATGCAGTACTTTAATCTAGTTTGTTATTATGCACCAGGCTTTTCTTGATTTTTGGGAGCATAATGTGAAAAGTGGTGGGGTAGATGACTGATTTATAGAAAAATAATGCACTATGTCTTGATTACTAATGGACTCTGTGTTGCTACCCTCAGATGAGCAAGATGAGATGGATCAGGGAGTGGAGACCCATGGATGGAGGATCATGTTTATCCAAAGGGCCCACCTTCACATGCAGAACTCATACTCTACCACCAGAAGTGCGACACCCTGCTACTGACTGCATATTGGAGAGTGATGCAGACTCCCTTCTGTATACAGGGATTCCTCTCACAGAATTTCAAACACTTGTATCCTGCCTACAACCATTTGCCCCAGCTTCATTGTCAATGCCAGTTGTGGACCAAATTTTAATGACTTTGATGAAACTCAGACAAAACTTTGTCATGGCTGATCTAGCACGCCGATTTAAAATATCACAAAGTCAAGTCAGCAAGACTGTAGGAATGTGGATAGACATTATGTGTGACCACATGAGGGACCTTATTGTGTGGTTGCCTCGTGAAACAATCAAAGCAACATTGCCAAAGGCTTTTAAAGAACATTTTATTAACACAACATGTGTAATTGACTGCACAGAAACAGTTTTACAAAAAGCTAAAAACCTGGATTCAAGAAGCGAGTCATACAGCCACTACTATGCAAGTAACACAGTCAAGTATTTAGTGGCTGTTTCTCCCTCTGGAGTAATCATGTTCATTTCTGACGCTTATGGTGGAAATGCAGTGACAAGTACATTACACAGAACTCAGGTTTTCTAGACTACTTGCGTGCTGGAGATGAGGTGATGGGTGACCGCGGGTTTACAATGAGAGACTTGCTAGAGGAGCGTAGGGTGAACCTCATCATTCCAGCATTCACACGCAAAGGGTGCCAGCTGACCAACGAGAGGGTCACAGATACACGTGGCATTGCTCATGCTCGCATTCATGTTGAACGAGCAATAAGGCGTTTGAAGGTCTACAGGATTCTCTCACAAACAGTGCCTATCAACTTGGTACCCAAATAGACAAGATTCTAAAAATCTGTGCAGGTTTAGTAAATTTAAGGGCCGACCTCATTTCAAATGGCGACTGAGAAGATAATTAATAATTGTACTTTAGGGCTGCAACTAATGATTATTATGTAATCGATTAATCTGTTGATTATTTTTACGATTAATGGCTTGGCTGTGAATGGTGTAGGAAAATTGTATTTAAAAAAAAATAATAATCACATAAAGCTGAAGTGGCGCCCCTTGTAGACATGTTGATGGAGTAAACTTAAAGTAAATGTTTGTTGGAGGCTCGCCTCTTAGTGCTAATTTGCTTTCTGATTGGATGAGACACAGATATTCATGAAATTTACAATGTACAAAACACTAATACACTAACTATAAAAACAAAGTAGGTTTTCATCAAAAATACTACATTTTCATGTAATTTTTGCTCTGAGTCTGTGTGAACCAGAAAATGATTAATCGATTACTAAAATAGTTGTCGACTCTTTCAATAATCAATTAGTCGTCGATTTAATCGATTAGTTGTTTCAGCCCTATTTTACTTTTCCATGCAGATATGTAATTATTATAACATAACACATTTTCAAACTTTAACATATATTGCATATTTGATTCTCTGAACGTTCTCAATAAACAACTGAGGTAAAGCTTTACTTAACATCTTAACCCAACACATTTTTTCCAGTTAAAAAAAAGTCTAAAACCTTCTCGACTGGAGAGCAACAGTGAACGCCTCATTTGAAAGCTAAGACCTTTCAAATGGTCAAAACTGATCGTAACTTTCTGTTGCATTGTCACCGTGTTTATGTCATGTTTTTCATTGAACGCTTTTAAGTCCAGATTGAGAGCACTTGAGTCGACCTTTTTACATTGTAACTGTTTTTCATAGTGTGTATATAAGTTGTATGTAATTCTAATTCTATATCTTTTGCTGCCTCTTGACCAGGACTCCCTTGAAAAAGACGTCTCAATGGAACTTTCCTGGATAAATAAAGGTTAAATAAAAATAAAATGTTTTTGTAGAGTTGTTTTGTTGCTATTTCATTGCTTTTTGTCGCTCTTTTTATGCATTTTCCAAGAAGGTGGGGGTTACGAGGCACATTTTTAATATAACACATTTATCCCGTTTTCTTTAATTGAACTGTCTGAACATATATTGTATTGAATTGAACACTCCCTTTCTTTTTCCTTCATTCCTCTTTGATGGTAAGTGCTTACTGTATTTTCAAGAGATTCAGGTATTTCGGACAGAGCAGAACCTTCTTTGCAACAAATTCATCTACTAACGTTGGAAGCATGTGTGCAGTTTGTATTTCACCTGATGTTGAAACTAAAACCCATGCTCGGTGATGGGGGACTTTAAGGCTTTGGCTAGGCTCTACGTCTGCTTTTAAGTAAATAAGATTGTGTCCCACTTCTTTTAACAAAACACGACCAATCTTATTACTATGTAGGTACTGGTAAGCCTCGGAGCTTTTAAGATTGTTCATTGCCTCGCCGTCAGACGCGATAGAGTTCAGAAAATAGCCAAAAATGCTACTGTACGTTATAGTTGGCCACTTTTTCATGTCATCCTCCCATTCCTCAAGTTTAGCTGGCAGCGGGATTGTAATGTCGTCTCGTTTGAGCAGTGACAGCTGGTGTTCCCACATCATTAACGCTGGTGCGAGCATCGAAAGTGGATTTGTGCGAGCGGTCGGGATGTAAACAAACCGCGAACCGGGTCTAACCGGAAATGCCGCCCATTTTTCGCGCAAAGGCTCATGGGGCGTAGGAATAAGGTGGATACAGTCTATCTTTGTTTCCTAAAATAACCAGGCCAACACGAATAACTCCACACAGTTGCTCACTAATTGATAATATATTTACAAATGTTCTCAGCAAAGACCTTCCATGTGGGATTCTAGTAACAGATATAAGTGATCACCTGTTTTTGTTCTGTATAACCTAAAAAATAGGAAAACTAAAGATGAAAACACACCCGTCACCAAATTTATTAGATTGTTAAATGATAACGCGCTAGACGCCTTTAAAGTCAGCTTAGCTGAAACAAACTGGAAATCTCTCTTGGAAGAAACCAATGTAGATGCAGCTTATAATATCTTCTTAAGAACTTTCATGACAATGAAAGTTCGGTGCTGGGACCTAAACTATTTTTATTATATATCAATGATTTGTACTTGGTTTCCAAGAAGCTTAAACTGGTCCTTTTTGCAGATGATAAACAATCATACTCTCAGGTGCAGACTTACAGCAAATGGTGATCGAGATTACAGAAGAAATGGATAAATTGAAAGATTAGTTCTGCGTAAACAAACATTACGAAACCAAAACAATGTTCTTTGGAAATCCTGTAATGAATGTACAATTACAGTTAAAATTGGCAACGAAACCATTGAAAGAGTCTATGAACATACATTTCTTGGTGTAACACTCGATCATAAAATCAGCTGGAAACCTCACATCATAAAAATTAAAACTAAAGTTGCAAAGATTTCAGCCATAATCAATAAATCCAAATATATCATTGATAACAAAGCTCTATATACTATATACTGTTCACTTATCCTTCCCCATTTAACATATTGTGTAGAGATCTGGGGAAATGTGTATAAAAGTAATCTTGACCCATTGTTTAAAGTTCAGAAAAAGGCAATAAGAATAATCCATTTAGCTGGATACCGTGAACACACTAATCCATTATTCTTTAAATCAAAAACAATGAAATGTGAGGACCTGACTGAATTTAAGATGCTCAAATCATGTTCAAAGCCTCAAAAAAGTCACTTCCTGAAAGTTTACAAAATATGTTCTGCAAACGACAAGTTAAATTTAACTTGAGAGATAAAATGAGTTTCAATAAACAATACTCCAGAACATCTTTAAAAAGCATGTGTCCCACAAGACGTGGTGTCGAAATATGGACAAATTTAGATGAAAGTATTAAAATATGTAAAACCTGCTACATTTTAAAACGTTTACACAGAATTATTATTTATTAAATGCGAACAATTATTGTGAGTGTTGTAGTATATTCTTTTATTGTTGTTTCTTTATTTTGCTGTTGCTTTTTTATTATTGTTCCTTATTATTTGTTGTTACCTTGCCTTGTGTTCCCTTGTTTATGATTTGTTTATGATTTGTTTATGATTTGTTTATGATTTGTTATGGTGCATTACGTGCCTTGCTTTGATTGTTAATGTAAATATTGTTTTTAATTTTGGGGTGGGCGCTTATAACCTTTTTGCTTCGGCCCACTCCCTTTGAGCAGACTCACTGCTCAAATAAATAAGTAAATGAAAATGAGGGGGCATGGGAAAATGACAAAAGAAATGGGCAAAACATTTGTAACAATAGAGGAACAATGGGGAAAATAGGGAAATATTAGTAATGAAGAAAAATAAAAGTTCTGCTAAAAATGTAGTGGAAAAAATGGGAACAAGATTGGGAGGAAAAAAAAATTGTAATTGACTTTTCGCAAAACCACGCCCCAAACCGGTAATTGTCCAATCAGACATCCTAGCAACCGTTACTATGAAGCTAGGTCCGTCATGCCGCAGATCTCCAATGCAAAACAATGGGACATACCAGCACTGAGCAATGAGCAGATGCACTTTTTTTTACTGCTAACCACCAAAAACCCACCAGACAAAGAAGAAGAAGCAAAATGGTGAAGCGATCTGCCTATGGAGGATGTAAATCGGACACTAGGTACCACAAGAGTGTGTCAGGGAGAGTCCAGTTATTCCCCTTCCCAAAGCGAAAACACAACCTGAGCACTGCCTACAATGGATCAAACAATGTGGACGGCCTACGCCCAGATAAATGTCTCCAAAATAAACAAGCAAATGTCTGCTCTAAGGTAAGGCAAGAGCCTATAGTTAGGCTAACACCTTAGCATTCTAACATCGTAGCTACTGACAGTCACATAACGTTACACAAACTGGCACTGGAGCTGTAACTTTAACTGCGGCGGTGAACTTTTACAAGCCTACAGTCTGACATGTTTTTGCCTCCCTTTATGATAAAAGTACTGTGTATTATTTTCACGGCCCTTATAACTGGCTGTAGCTGATTGTCATTGTGGCACCTGTAGGTTTAGCTAGCGTTAGCTAACTTTAGCGCACCGGAGAAATGCACGGAGAAATGTTCCTATTTTTAGAAATATTTCAAACATAAGAGGGTGTTTACCGGGCAGTGCAAGAGCATGACTGGTCCACAAGGCTGTGCTGTTGCATTTAAGGAAGAGATCAGAACGTTTCTCTGATGATTCTGGAGACCTGTCTGTTTGCTTTAGTGTCAATAGTCCTATATCCTTTGTTGGATAGTTCTTGAATATATCCCTCCACTGCAGACTGTAACCCCTTTTGCCTCAATCTGGAGAATATCGTAGAGGTATTGCTCCAAAAAGGTCACTGACAGGCATGGCAATCTGTTGCGCTGCTCGTATAATTGTCGGGCGTAGCAACAGTAACTAAGGGGGCGGGGCTTTGCGAAAGGTCAATTGAGCTAAAAAAAAGTCACTTCCTTTAATCCTGGACAAACAGCGTCAAAACTTGGATCTAAACAGAGAAGATTTTTTTTGGTTCCTTCTTGCATTTGTTGGATACCGGTAGAACCTTAACTGTTTTTTCCGATACCAGACTGATTTAGTTTACCGGTGCCCTGCCCTGTTCCCTCCACACTTCTCTGCAACAACAAATACAATGAAAAAAGAGACTTAACCTGGTCCGGTCTGTGGATCTGCTCCTGTCCGTCACTCACCTTCTGCTCTTCAGTCCAGAGTGAAGAGACGAACTCGCTGCAGGTGAAAAAGGACGAGGCTAAATGTAAAACTGGCCTCGTCAGTCACAATCACATTTGACTACGAGACAAATATTTCCATGGAGAAAGGTTTCAGTGACGAGGATTAAACCCAGAGGAGACGGACACTGAGCAACAACATTTGGATGATTGAATATTCAAAGTTACTGCCAACCCGACCAGAACTCATTTGACTGAAAAACATCAACCCTCAGACGTCATGAGGACCCACTTTAGTCCGAGTTAAGTCCAGTTTAGTCCTGGTTCAGACCATGTTTAATCCTGTGGAAGGACTTGGTTTATTCCTGTTTGCATCACAGTCCACTATTTCCAAACTTCTGTTTTAGGAAAATAAAAAAAGACGATATTTCCCTACAACACAGCACAACCTCCATCACCTACAACACAGGACAACCTCCATCACCTACAACACAGAAGAACCTCCATTACCTACAACACAGAAGAACCTCCATCACCTACAACACAGGAGAACCTCCATCACCTACAACACAGAAACCTCCATCACCTACAACACAGAAGAACCTCCATCACCTACAACACAGACAACCTCCATCACCTACAACACAGGACAACCTCCATCACCTACAACACAGAAGAACCTCCATCACCTACAACACAGGACAACCTCCATCACCTACAACACAGAAGAACCTCCATCACCTACAACACAGGACAACCTCCATCACCTACAACACAGGAGAACCTCCATTACCTACAACACAGGACAACCTCCATCACCTACAACAAAGGAGAACCGGTGTGGCTTGTTTACATGCATGAGACCCATGCTTAGCAGAAACAAACTGGAAATCTCTCTTGGAAGAAACCAATGTAGATGCAGCTTATAATATCTTCTTAAGAACTTTCATGACACAATGAAAGTTCGGTGCTGGGACCTAAACTATTTTTATTATATATCAATGATTTGTACTTGGTGTAGGAGCCATTTTGACTGTCTTGTGTATGTGTGCCTCCTGCCCCTATGGGGCACTGTGGGTCTCCTTTTCTTGTAAGGAGACACACCTGTTATAAGGGACAGGAAATTGGCACCAGGTGGTTGGAAGGTGCAGAGGCGAAATGATTTTTGACTTAATGTAGTGGCTAAATGCCCTGTGCTACTTGCCACTATTGGTAGAAGGTGTACAGAAGTTCTTTAAGCACGCGTGTCATACTAAGAGTTCTTTGTGTGATGATAAAAAGGCAAAGGTGAGCTAAATAAATCAATTTGAAATACCTCCACTGGACTCTCTTGATGTTTTGGAAGACACGCGTGCTTAAAGAACTTCTGTACACCTTCTACCAATAGTGGCAAGTAGCACAGGGCATTTAGCCACTACACTTGGTTTCCAAGAAGCTTTAACTTGTCCTTTTTGCAGATGATAAACAATCATACTCTCAGGTGCAGACTTACAGCAAATGGTGATCGAGATTACAGAAGAAATGGATAAATTGAAAGATTAGTTCTGCGTAAACAAACATTACGAAAACCAAAACAATGTTCTTTGGAAATCCTGTAATGAATGTACAATTACAGTTAAAATTGGCAACGAAACCATTGAAAGAGTCTATGAACAAACATTTCTTGGTGTAACACTCGATCATAAAATCAGCTGGAAACCTCACATCATAAAAATTAAAACTAAAGTTGCAAAGATTTCAGCCATAATCAATAAATCCAAATATATCATTGATAACAAAGCTCTATATACTATATACTGTTCACTTATCCTTCCCCATTTAACATATTGTGTAGAGATCTGGGGAAATGTGTATAAAAGTAATCTTGAGCCATTGTTTAAAGTTCAGAAAAAGGCAATAAGAATAATCCATTTAGCTGGATACCGTGATCACACTAATCCATTATTCTTTAAATCAAAAACAATGAAATGTGAGGACCTGACTGAATTTAAGATGCTCAAATCATGTTCAAAGCCTCACAAAAGTCACTTCCTGAGAGTTTACAAAATATGTTCTGCAAACGAGAAGTTAAATTTAACTTGAGAGATAAAATGAGTTTCAATAAACAATACTGGCCTTTCTAAACGAGCTGTTAGAGCTGCAGAACATCCAGAACGCTGCTGCTCGAGTCCTGACAAGAACAAGGAAATACGACCACATTAGTCCAGTGCTCCGGTCTCTGCACTGGCTTCCTGTCACTCAGAGAATAGAATTTAAAACAGCTCTGCTTGTGTACAAGTCTTTTCATGGTTTAGCACCAAAGTACATCTCTGACATGTTAGAGCCGTATGAACCATCTCGGGCCCTGAGAACTTCAGGGAGGGGTCTCCTGGTGGTTCCCAGAGTCAATAATAAACACGGTGAGGCTGCGTTTCAGTTTCATGCAGCTAAAATCTGGAACAGTCTTCATGAGGATGTGAGACAGGCCTCAACTCTGACAATGTTCAAATCCAGGCTGAAAACAGCTCTTTTTACCCGTGCATATGAAAACTGAAAGTATTTTATCTGCACTCTTGCCTTTTACTGTCATTGATTAACTTTATGTTGATGTTTTATTGATTGATTTATCTGTTTTCTTGTAATTTCTGCAACTGTGAAGCACTTTGAATTGCCTTGTGTATGAATTGTGCTCTACAAATAAACTTGCCTTGCCTTGCCTACTCCAGAACAACTTTGAAAAGCCTGTGTCCCACAAGACGTGGTGTCGAAATATGGACAAATTTAGATGAAATTATTAAAAATATGTAAAAACCTGCTACATTTTAAAAATTTTACAAAGAATTATTATTTATTAAATACGAACAATTATTGTGAGTGTTGTAGTATATTCTTTTATTGTGTTTCTTTATTTTGCAGTTGCTTTTTTTATTATGTTCCTTATTATTTGCCTTGCCTTGTGTTCCCTTGTTTATGATTTGTTTATGATTTGTTTATGATTTGTTTATGATTTGTTATGGTGCATTACGTGCCTTGCTTTGATTGTTAATGTAAATATTGTTTTTAATTTTGGGGTGGGCGCTTATAACCTTTTTGCTTCGGCCCACTCCCTTTGAGCAGACTCACTGCTCAAATAAATAAGTAAATGAAAATGAGGGGGAGGGGGGGCAACATGGGAAAATGACAAAAGAAATGGGCAAAACATTTGTAACAATAGAGGAAAAATGGGGGGAAATAGAGAAATATTTGTAATCAAGAAAAATGTAATTTGTGCTAAAATGTAGTGGAAAAGAATGGGAACAATTGTGTCAAAATAAGGGAACTAGATTGGAGGGAAAATCATGTAATTGAGCTAAACAAGTCACTTCCTTTAATCCTGGACCAACAGCGTCAAAACTTGGATCTAAACAGAGAAGATTATTTTCGGTTCCTTCTTGCATTTGTTGGATACCGGTAGAACCTTAACTGTTTTTTCCGATACCAGACTGATTTAGTTTACCGGTGCCCTGCCCTGTTCCCTCCACACTTCTCTGCAACAACAAATACAATGAAAAAGAGACTTAACCTGGTCCGGTCTGTGGATCTGCTCCTGTCCGTCACTCACCTTCTGCTCTTCAGTCCAGAGTGAAGAGACGAACTCGCTGCAGGTGAAAAAGGACGAGGCTAAATGTAAAACTGGCCTCGTCAGACATAATCACATTTAACTCAGAGACAAATATTTCCATGGAGAAAGGTTTCAGTGGACGAGGATTAAACCCAGAGGAGACGGACACTGAGCAACAACATTTGGATGATTGAATATTCAAAGTTACTGCCAACCCGACCAGAACTCATTTGACTGAAAAACATCAACCCTCAGACGTCATGAGGACCCACTTTAGTCCGAGTTAAATCCAGTTCAGTCCTGGTTCAGACCATGTTTAATCCTGTGGAAGGACTTGGTTTATTCCTGTTTTGCATCACAGTCCACGATTCCCAAACGTCTGTTTTAGGAAAATTAAAAAAGACGATATTTCCCTACAACACAGGAGAACCTCCATCACCTACAACACAGGAGAACCTCCATCACCTACAACACAGGACAACCTCCATCACCTACAACACAGGACAACCTCCATCACCTACAACACAGGACAACCTCCATCACCTACACACAGGACAACCTCCATTACCTACAACACAGGACAACCTCCATTACCTACAACACAGAAGAACCTCCATCACCTACAACAAAGGAGAACCGGTGTGGCTTGTTTACATGCATGAGACCCATGCTTAGCAGAAACAAACTGGAAATCTCTCTTGGAAGAAACCAATGTAGATGCAGCTCATAATATCTTCTTAAGAACTTTCATGACACAATGAAAGTTCGGTGCTGGGACCTAAACTATTTTTATTATATATCAATGATTTGTACTTGGTTTCTAAGAAGCTTAAACTGGTTCTTTTTGCAGATGATAAACAATCATACTCTCAGGTGCAGACTTACAGCAAATGGTGATCGAGATTACAGAAGAAATGGATAAATTGAAAGACATCGCTAAACATTACGAAAACCAAAGCAATGTTCTTTGGAAATCGTGTAATGAATGTACAATTACAGTTAAAATTGGCAACGAAACCATTGAAAGAGTCTATGAACAAACATTTCTTGGTGTAACACTCGATCATAAAATCAGCTGGAACCTCACATCATAAAAATTAAAACTAAAGTTGCAAAGATTTCAGCCATAATGAATAATCCAAATATATCATTGATAACAAAGCTCTATATACTATATACTGTTCACTTATCCTTCCCCATTTAACATATTGTGTAGAGATCTGGGGAATGTGTATAAAAGTAATCTTGACCCATTGTTTAAAGTTCAGAAAAAGGCAATAAGAATAATCCATTTAGCTGGATACCGTGAACACACTAATCCATTATTCTTTAAATCAAAAACAATGAAATTTGAGGACCTTACTGAATTTAAGATGCTCAAATCATGTTCAAAGCCTCAAAAAAGTCTCTTCCTGAGAGTTTACAAAATATGTTCTGCAAACGAGAAGTTAAATTTAACTTGAGAGATAAATGAGTTTCAATAAACAATACTCCAGAACAACTTTGAAAAGCCTGTGCCCCACAAGACGTGGTGTCGAAATATGGACAAATTTAGATGAAATTATTAAAAATATGTAAAACCTGCTACATTTTAAAAATGTTTACAAAGAATTATTATTTATTAAATACGAACAATTATTGTGAGTGTTGTAGTATATTCTTTTATTGTTGTTTCTTTATTTTGCAGTTGCTTTTTTTATTATTGTTCCTTATTATTTGCCTTGCCTTGTGTTCCCTTGTTTATGATTTGTTTATGATTTGTTTATGATTTGTTATGGTGCATTACGTGCCTTGCTTTGATTGTTAATGTAAATATTGTTTTTAATTTTGGGGTGGGCGCTTATAACCTTTTTGCTTCGGCCCACTCCCTTTGAGCAGACTCACTGCTCAAATAAATAAGTAAATGAAAATGGGGGGGGGGGCAACATGGGAAAATGACAAAAGAAATGGGCAAAACATTTAACAATAGAGGAAAAATGGGGGGAAATAGAGAAATATTTGTAATCAAGAAAATGTAATTTGTGCTAAAATGTAGTGGAAAAGAATGGGAACAATTGTGTCAAAATAAGGGAACTAGATTGGAGGGAAAATTCATGTAATTGAGCTAAACAAGTCACTTCCTTTAATCCTGGACCAACAGCGTCAAAACTTGGATCTAAACAGAGAAGATTATTTTCGGTTCCTTCTTACATTTGTTGGATACCGGTAGAACCTTAACTGTTTTTTCCGATACCAGACTGATTTAGTTTCCCGGTGCCCTGCCCTGTTCCCGCCACACTTCTCTGCAACAACAAATACAATGAAAAAAGAGACTTAACCTGGTCCGGTCTGTGGATCTGCTCCTGTCCGTCACTCACCTTCTGCTCTTCAGTCCAGAGTGAAGAGACGAACTCGCTGCAGGTGAAAAGGACGAGGCTAAATGTAAAACTGGCCTCGTCAGACATAATCACATTTAACTCAGAGACAAATATTTCCATGAAGAAAGGTTTCAGTGGACGAGGATTAAACCCAGAGGAGACGGACACTGAGCAACAACATTTGGATGATTGAATATTCAAAGTTACTGCCAACCCGACCAGAACTCATTTGACTGAAAAACATCAACCCTCAGACGTCATGAGGACCCACTTTAGTCCGAGTTAAGTCCAGTTCAGTCCTGGTTCAGACCATGTTTAATCCTGTGGAAGGACTTGGTTTATTCCTGTTTTCCTTGAATAATAATAAAATATAATTTTTTATAATAATAAAAAGATGATATTTGCCTACAACACAGGACAACCTCCATCACCTACAACACAGAAGAACCTCAAAATCCAGAAACTAAACGAAAAGTGTGAAAAATGGGGGCAATTGGGGAAAATACTTATTAATAAAAAAATGAGCAAAAATGAGCTGGGAACTTGGGAAAATAAAAATATATTGCATAATAATATATTTGAAAATTCGGCACCAATTTTTTTTCATGAAAAAGTGGGGAAAACTGTTAAATTGTGGCAAAAATAAAGATAAAGTGTAGAAAACAATGTTGGAAAAATGGGGCATGAATAGGAGGAAAATGGGAACAATAGGGAAAGTATATGTGATTTCATGTATATTCATGAAATCAACCCCCCACACCCCCCTTCCCCACTCCCCCCCCCCCCCCCCCCCTGAGCGGAGAGAGCGAGGGGAGCGGCTACATCATTACTGGCATCAATGAGACAAAAAATGTGCCAGTGTTTTCTCTAATGTTTTATTTCATAATAAGGCGTTTCTACTTAAAGGCACACTGCGTAACATTTGGACTTTACTGTTGTCATTAATATAAAACATGCTCCTAATGAGCAGCTCCACAAAATCTACATAATGAAACTTCTTTTCATTGCTTTTTGTGTTACAATACGCAAACCCCAGACAAAACACACACAAACAACAACAATATAAATGTATGCAGATACATTCAGAAGATAAAACACATGTTAAAGTATATGTGGTACATGCTCTAAGGCCACGCTCAGACCAGGGCTTAAAGGGACTGGATGCCGGTTGGTCACTTTTATACTCGCTACTGCCACCTCAGGTCTTAGGCGTAACTGCAGTCTCTATATTAAGCTGGTGCATGACGGAGCTTCGGACAGTGCAGGATTGTAGAGGCAGCTGTGGTGAACAGGTCTGGGCTCATTCTACACATTAGGACATGGCTGGAACATGTAGGAGGAAAATACATCATTTTTTAAATTTTTAAACTCCGTATAGTCCCTTTAATGCTCAATTTTCAATTTAAAAAAACATCAGCCTCAGTCTGAACGTCGCCTCACTAATGGAGCTATAAATCAATACAGTAATTATTGAGACAGACCCAACGTGCCTCCACTAAATGTGCAGCGAAAACAATGAGAACAATAAGAATAATAAGAACAATAATGCGACAGTGGCGCAGATGGTAGAGCGGGTCGTCTCATGATCGGAAGGTCGTGGGTTCGAATCCCGCCTCCTGACCGTGCACATTGTCGTTGTGTCCTTGAGCAAGGCACTTCACCCACATTGCCTCCAGTGTCTGCCTCCACTGGTAGCCCCCTAGGAGAGACCAACAGGCCCGGTTTGAACTGTGAGGCCGTCCTTCCGTGGACCCACCACCTGCAGAAGGAGCCATGGGGGCCGGTGCTATGTGATTTGGGCAGCTCCGGCGGCTGCCCCACGACCCGGCAACGGACAAGTGGAAGAAAATGGATGGATGGATGGAGAACAATAAGAACAATAAGAACAATGAGAACAATAAGAATAATAAGAACAATAAGAATAATAAGAATAATAAGAATAATAAGAACAATGCAAACAGATCAGGCAAAATCTGGCCAAAGTAGATTTTGTGAATCGCCCTAATGCACACGCTCTGTTTGAGAAGAGCCAGAGGATTATCAGACTTTCAAACATTTAAACACAAACATCTCCGGTCCAGATGAGCTGTATCTTCTGTCTCACTGTCAGCGGCGTCTGTGGCACAGCACGTTGAGCTCCTGGCTGCAGTCGGCTGGTTCTATGGAGCTGGTGTTGAGGACCAGAGCTCCACAGCGGAGTCTGTCCTCAGGACACGACGGGAGCGACGGCAGAGACACCTCAGATCCATCAGACCAGAACCAGGAGCCGCCCAGGAACCGCAGACCCAGCCACACCTGAGGAGGAACATCTGTGAGACTGAGGAGGAACATCTGTGAGACTAAGGAGGAACATGTGTGAGACTAAGGAGGAACATCTGTGAGACTGAGGAGGAACATCTGTGAGACTAAGGAGGAACATGTGTGAGACTAAGGAGGAACATCTGTGAGACTAAGGAGGAACATCTGTGAGACTGAGAAGGAACATCTGTGAGACTGAGAAGGAACATCTGTGAGACTGAGAAGGAACATCTGTGAGACTGAGGAGGAACATCTGTGAGACTGAGGAGCAACATCTGTGAGACTGTGGAGGAACATCTGTGAGACTGAGGGGAACATCTGTGAGACTGAGGAGGAACATGTGTGAGACTGAGGAGGAACATCTGTGAGACTGAGGAGCAACATCTGTGAGACTGTGGAGGAACATCTGTGAGACTGAGGGGGAACATCTGTGAGACTGAGGAGGAACATGTGTGAGACTGAGGAGCAACATCTGTAAGACTGAGGAGGAACATGTGTGAGACTAAGGAGGAACATCTGTGAGACTAAGGAGGAACATCTGTGAGACTGAGAAGGAACATCTGTGAGACTGAGAAGGAACATCTGTGAGACTGAGAAGGAACATCTGTGAGACTGAGAAGGAACATCTGTGAGACTGAGGAGGAACATCTGTGAGACTGAGAAGGAACATGTGTGAGACTAAGGAGGAACATCTGTGAGACTGAGGAGGAACATCTGTGAGACTGAGGGGGAACATCTGTGAGACTGAGGAGGAACATGTGTGAGACTGAGGAGGAACATGTGTGAGACTAAGGAGGAACATCTGTGAGACTGAGGAGGAACATCTGTGAGACTGAGGAGGAACATGTGTGAGACTAAGGAGGAACATCTGTGAGACTGAGGAGGAACATCTGTGAGACTGAGGAGGAACATGTGTGAGACTGAGGAGGAACATGTGTGAGACTGAGGAGGAACATGTGTGAGACTGAGGAGGAACATCTGTGAGACTGAGGGGGAACATCTGTGAGACTGAGGAGGAACATCTGTGAGACTGAGGGGGAACATCTGTGAGACTGGGGAGGAACATGTGTGAGACTAAGGAGGAACATCTGTGAGACTGAGGAGGAACATGTGTGAGACTAAGGAGGAACAGCTGTGAGACTAAGGAGGAACATGTGTGAGACTAAGGAGGAACATGTGTGAGACTGTGGAGGAACATGTGTGAGACTGAGGAGGAACATCTGTGAGACTGGGGAGGAACATCTGTGAGACTGAGGAGCAACATCTGTGAGACTGAGGAGGAACATCTGTAAGACTGAGGAGGAACATCTGTGAGACTGGGGAGGAACATGTGTGAGACTAAGGAGGAACATCTGTAAGACTGAGGAGGAACATCTGTGAGACTGAGGAGGACATCTGTAAGACTGAGAGGAACATCTGTGAGACTGGGAGGAACATGTGTGAGACTAAGGAGGAACATGTGTGAGACTGTGGAGGAACATGTGTGAGACTGAGGAGGAACATCTGTGAGACTGAGGAGGAACATGTGTGAGACTGAGGAGGAACATCTGTGAGACTGAGGAGGAACATCTGTGAGACTGAGGAGGAACATGTGTGAGACTGAGAGCAGAGGGAGTACCTTGCTGGTGGTGGCTCCTCTGGTGTGGCTCATGATGTTCGGCAGGTCGCTCTCCTCCACACTGAGCAGACTGAAGTCTCTAGAAGAAACAGACGCCATGAGCTTCAGAAAAACGTTTCTCCATTTTTTGTTTGTTTGTTTGTATATTTATTGTCCACATAGGGAAATGTGTCCTCTGCATTTGACCCATCCTTCGATGTTACTGGGGCGACCCGTCAGGAGCAGTGGGCGACGGCAGTGCCGCTCTCGGGGACCCATCTCCATGATGTGGGGTCAGGCTGAACCCGGAGGAAACCTCTAGCTGTGAAGCTTAAGCTCTAACCACTGCGCCACCGTGCCGCCCGTTTCACATTTTAATTTTTGTTTCCCTCTTTACTCCCCATTTCCTGAACTTGAAACTAAAAGTTATTTAACAGGGAGAGTACAGTTTGTAAAAGTGGGTCAGTATTTATCAGATACTCTTGGTGTTGCTTGTGGTGTCCCCAGGGGTCAGTGTTGGGGCCAAAACTGTTTAATGTAACATATAAATGATATTTTTAATACGTCCAAAGATCTGAAACTCTATTTGCAGATGACACTAATATATTCTACTGTAGTGATGATTATAATGACCTCGTAAATACGGTAAACAGGGAACTAAATATAATAAAAAGTGGATGGACACAAATAAATTATCCTTGAATATAAACAAAACTAAGAAAATGATGTTTGGTAATCGCAATACTATGTCTGATCAGAAAATAAGTATTGATGGTACCCAGGGTGAAATCATAAATGAGACAACATTTTTGGGCGTAATAATTGATAGTACATTGTCATGGAAACCCCATGTCAGACACATTAAAACAAAAATCTCAAAAGCCTTTCAAATATAATAAAGCAAAATTATACCTTGATGAAATGCACTCCGTACTCTATACTGCACCTTGGTACTCCCATACCTATTGTGTTGAAGTGTGGGGAAATACTTACAAGAACACAATTAATCCTCTGATCATATTACAGAAAAGAGCAATGCGGATCATTCACAAGGTTGGTTTTCTAGACCATACTCATAATCTTTTTACGCAGTCAAAGTTGTTCAAATTTGATGATCTTGTAAAATATATTACAGCAATAGTCTTATACAACGCATTCAACACATTATTACCGCCTAACCTACAACGTTTTTTTATAACTCCAGTGCGAGCTTATAACTTGAGAGGTTTTGGATATTTTTCATTGCCGAGAGCTCAAACACTCGTAAAATGTCTGTGTGTCTGTATGTGGAGTGAAACTCTGGAACAAACTGGACTTACAACACAAGCAATGCCAAACTGTCCATCGATTCAAACTGTTATATAAACATCAGGTCTGATCAAAATATAGAGATGAGGGTCTTTCATTTAAATTACTGTTGTCTCATAGTGTTAACAAGTGCTCAATGTTTCCCTACCATCGTTGGTTTAATTTGTCTTTTACCATTATTGGCATATTGTCCATTACCATTGTTGGTATTGTTAATTTTCCTTATATTGTTGGTATACATTTTTGTTACGATGTGATAATCATTGTCACATGTGGTATTGCCACCATGATATAATTTGTAAAGAAATTGTAAACCCAAACCACAAGGAAACAAAATGTAACGTGGCAGCTGGTGGAAGTAAACTCTTCAATCATTGTTTCTTAGCGAAATAACAGAATATGACATTCTAGACATTGTGCGGAAACTCAAAACCAAACCTCAATAGACTGTGATGGAATAGATATGTTTATTGTAAAAAGACAGTTGATTGTATTCTCAAACCACTTTCCTACATTTTCAATCTCTCCTTTATCTCTGGTGTCTTTCCTCAAAAAATGAAAACGGCAAAGATAATACCAATATTTAAAATGGGGACAAGCACATGTTTAACAATTATAGACCCATATCCATACTTTCACAGTTTTCAAAAATTATTGAGAAATGGTTCACAATCAAATTGGATTCCTTTCTAGAAGAAAAACATATTATTTGATTATCAATATGGGTTTAGATCCAACAGATCCACCTCTGCTGCACTGATACATTTTACTGAAGAAGTCCTCGCTGTTATTGACCACTCACAGTACATGTTGAGCGTCTTTCTGGATTTAAAGAAAGCATTCGACTCAGTGAACCATGAACTTCTGTTGTCTAAGTTGCAGGATTATGGCATAAGAGGACATGTGTTTAAATGGCTGGAAAGCTACCTGCTAAACAGTTCAATTCGATCAACTAAACTCAAAACATGAAACTGTGGTATGTGGAATCCACAGGGTTCCATAATCGGCCCAAAACTTTTTATTTTATTCATAAATGACATCTACGAAGCAACAAAGAGAATGGGCTTTCTATTGTTTGCAGATGACACAACCGTTTATAAATCAGGAAGTTTATGTTTGTTTATGTTTATTTATTTGTTTGAGCAGTTAACCTGCTCAAAGGGAGTGGGCTGAAGCCAAAGGCTTATAAGCGCCCGCCCCAAATTAAAATAATAACATTACATTTAATGTGACCTCGATACATTATTATCTTGTGTAAGCACTGAAAAGGCAAATTTAAAACAATGGTTCGACCAAAACAAATTATTATTAAATTGGGAAAATAACAAATATATGATTTTTGGGACAAGGAAAATTGAGGGGAATATTAACATCACTATTGACAATTCAAGGATTGAAAGAGTTACCAAGATTACATTTCTGGGAGTTATGTTGGATACTAAATTCAGCTGGAAGCCACATATTGAATATATTCGAACAAAAGTGAGTAAATGTAAAGGTATTTTGCATAAAGTTAAATATGTTCTTGATAAGGCTTCCTTATTTCTTTTATATTCTTCATTAATTGTCCCTTACTTTACATATTGTATCGAGGTCTGGGGAAACGCAAAAGTGTAATAGATCGAATGTTTTTGCTACAAAAAAAGGCTGTGAGAATTATAAGTCATAAAGGCTCTAGAGAACATACTAACCACCTTTTTGTGAAGCTGAAACTATTAAAATTTAAAGATCTTGCTAATTTAAAAATTTTACAGACTATGTGGAAAATTAAGCACAAGTTGATACCAGAACATATTTACAAGAAATTGACCTTGATCACAGACGACACAAGGCGAAGGGGAAACTTTTGTGTACTGTTCTCCCGAATCTCATTAAGACAGAGGGGTTTCTTGGTTGCTGGGGTAAGATTATGGAATGCATTAAAGGACACATTAAAATGTTCTCAAACAATAGATACATTTAAAAATATGTTTAAGGAGATGCAGATGGAGAATTATAAAAAAACATAACTTGCATGTTGAAAATTGTTACAATGATTGATTTTTGTAATACATGAGTGTCACAAATTTGTTGAACGGATCACCTGCCGATTTGGTCATCGTTTTTGTTGTAGTTGTAATTATTACAAAGGGGCATGGACAATAAGACAATGTCTTCATCATGCTCCTTTTCACCATGTACTGTTCATATTAATGTATGACCTTGTAAAGAAAACATGAACATGGATGAATAAATAAATAAATAAAAATAAATAAATAAATAAAAGATTCTTGTACAAAGTAACAGTGAAGCTGAATCTATTGAGCTCTGAGTGGGGAACTGGGGGTGGGATTAAATAAGTTATCTTCTTCCCACTCCCTTTCAGGTAGAAATGGATTGTTTTGTTCACGTGCTGATATTCTTCCTTTGTTGCCCTCTGCCTGAAATAAATAAATAAATGAAAATGAATGAACTGATGTTTATGAACAAACAGCTGATTAGGATAAAGCGGCTGCAGATTCTGTGACTCTTAACCTACTGTAAAACTAAGGCCTGGAGTCCTGACGTAAAGCTTTAGGAGAACACTGAGGTCCAAGGACTCAAGGACAGTCTCGGTGTGTGGGTTAGCTGGAGCTTCCCTTTTAAACTGTGTTCCCCACTGAGCCACATCTGAGAAGGTCAGACCTGTTTGGGTAAAGGTGACCCGACCTGTGCAGTGCAGTGTGGTGGGACATACCCCTGGCTGTCGTTTACTGGGATGTTTCTGCAGACATCCAGAGCGTGTTCCCAGCTCAGCTTCTGCTTCACCAGGACCGGGCTGAGTCGTTCACAGACGAAGGGAAAGGCCTGGGAGCAGTTGTAGGCCTTCATACTTTTGTCTAAGGAAGAGACGCTCACACAGGAACCAGAACCTGGAACAACCACAAAAACATCAGCCTCAAGATTTATTATTTCACACGTTCTCTCTCAGGTGGAGCCCATTGAAGGTCATAGAAGTTGTTAAAGCTGGTTTCACAAAGGTTGTTTTTAGATGGACCCTGCTTTATTCTAACCTCACGCTGAAGGACAAACAACTTTAATGT
Source organism: Neogobius melanostomus (assembly GCA_007210695.1). Classification (NCBI taxonomy): domain Eukaryota; kingdom Metazoa; phylum Chordata; class Actinopteri; order Gobiiformes; family Gobiidae; genus Neogobius; species Neogobius melanostomus. The sequence goes on along the minus strand of VHKM01000123.1, from coordinate 779,946 downwards.
ATCTGATGTAATTATTCCCATGTCCATCTTCACTCCTACTTCTGTCCTGAATCTCAACTTTGCTACCACCCTCAAACCTACAGAAAGTGTAATGACAGGAACAGAATTAACCACTGGGAAATATGTTCCTAAATTTATTTAACCAGAATGTTCCTGCTTCATCTTCTCTCAGAGGATTCTGACTGGACAGGCTCGTAATGATCACAGTGAGTTCAGCTCAGTTTAAAAGCATTAAAGTCCTCTCTGTGAATCATCTGAAGCAACAGATCTGCTCCTTTTTATATCTGACAAATAAATAAAATTCAATCATATTAATTTGACTGGACGACGGTCTGATCTCAGTGTGAGCAAAGCAGGTAAAGAGTCAGAGATCAGGGCGTGACACGTTTCCTCACCGACGACCGAGGTCCAGCTCTGGGAGGGCGTCCCATCGCTCCATCTCCAGGTGGATCCTGAAACACAGCCGGGTCAGTGTGGGCAGTGAGTGGGGCTGAGGTTTCAATACCAGTACTTTAACGATACTTCGATACCGATACCTGAACGATACTCTTTCAGATATAACACTTTTGTCTAGAACCAGAAACAATAGCGTGTGGAAGATCTGCACATTTACAATATCGGGTTCATCTGCAATGTCAAGAAATCTGGGAAAGATTTAATATTTTGTTGAAAATATTGGAAAATAATGGGTAATAGGACAGTGGTAAACAATGGAGGGAATAAAGGAAAATATTAATAATAAAAAGTGAGCAAAAATGAGGAGGAAAAATTGGGAAAATTAGAAAATATTGTGGCAAAAGAAAATTGAAAAATTGGGAAGAAATAAAACAAAATATTGGGAAAAATTGAGAAATTGTGGCAAAAAGAAGGAAATATTTTGGGCAGAAATGGGGAATAAATTGGAGGAAACTTTTGAAAAAATGGGGGAAATATTAGTAATATTTTTAGTAATAAAAATTAGGGGAAAATATGAAAAAAAATAAACATTGGGCAAATATTTTAGAAAAAAATGGGGGGAATTAAAATTGGAGCTGAAACATCCTGTCCCTGGACCCAAAGCATCAAAACTTGGATCTAAGAGAAGCCTTTTTTTCGGTTCCTGCTTTCGATACTTGTATTTCTTTGATACCGGTAGAACCTAAATGTTACAGTACGATACTATACTGTTATGGTTCGACGGTACCCAGCCCTAGACGGAAGAGCCATGGATGTGAAAGTGCTCACCGTTGCGGTGCAGGCCGATCCACACCGGGAAGTGCTGCAGTGAAGTGACCATGTTCCTGGGTAAGACAGAGTGGACTATGAAGTCCATTAACCACCAACTCTGGTCCAGACAGTACTCCTTCGCCTCAGCCCAGGGTTTGGTCACATTCACAAAAGGGAACGTTTTGTTGGAGCCTCTGGTCTCACAGAAGAAGAAATGTCTTTGCTCACAGTCATCGGTGTAGGCTCTGTGGAGAGAGAGACCATAACTTATAAAAACAAATATCCAAATCTCTCTGGACTTTAGAGGGAGGAGTTTTTTAGCCCGTTCCAAATGATTAGCAGGTGATAGTTTTTATCAGGGCTTTTCAATTACTTTTTTCACTGGGCCAGATTTGTCCGAGATCATTGGCCACTGGGCCGGTCAGTCTGTGAGCCTACCACCAGCAGCGAACATTTGAACAAATGCACCGTGGAGTGACACGAGATCTATATTTTTATGGAAAACACAGGCCAGATTGTATTGTTTGGACAGTGTTTAACTCACAGCTGGAGAAATAGCTAGTTTATAGTTTGTCCTACAAAAGCTTAATAACGCGATGTAAGAAGAGCGAGCAGGAAGCGCTCGTTGTAGTCAGTGCTGTCTGTAGCCGACCCCCTTTCTGTATAAGCGACTCCCTCAGGCGACCGGCCAAAGCACTGGTGACCGTATTTAATACACAAGAGACCTATTTCACCTTGAGCAACGCTGATGTTGCACCAAGAGGAAGATCAGGCCCTGAGGCTTCGAGCTGAAATAGGAAACAGGAGACCTTGGAACAGACTCACGTACTTTGTGTGCGAGCGAATTATCTTCCCACACTCGTGTCCGTCCTGTGGTTCACCATCAGCAAACAGGTTATTAATGTCTTTAATGTCAGTGTCTCTGTATCCGCTCCACCAGCGCCAGCCCGAGTCCAGCTTCTTCAGCCCCAGCCAGGCGTGGTAAACACTCGTATCCGTCGCCTCTAAGTCAGCAAAGTCAGAAGAAGTCTCTCTTGTGGCCAGCTCTCCTCCATACTCACTGAAACACAAGAAGAACTCGCACTATTCTGATGTTTCCTCCTGTTTTCAAGCTGCAAAACTCTGACACATTGTTTTCACATAAATCAAGCCAAAACAGCACTGAAATACACTGTGCAGATTTATGATCATGTTCTGGAAAGCAGATGTAAACGTTCCTGTAGATGTTGGACACGAACCTCCTGCAGAACTGCCGCGCCTCGTCCCACGTCTGGGGCCTGGGCTCGTACCACAGCTTTTTCTCTGTCACCAACGACAGCACTGGAGCTGAGCACAGCCAGAGGAACCACAGGAGAACCTCCATCACCTACAACACAGAAGAACCTCCATCACCTACAACACAAGAGAACCTCCATCACCTACAAACTAATTCATCTTTATTCTAGATTGAAACTGGACTGTAGACTCGGTGAAAGGGGGCGTGTATCTATGTTCCCGCGTGCGATTTTAGTTTTCGTAGGTGAGTTGGTACATCAACCAGTCACAAGTCATGAGAGTATAATGTCATACATATATCATTCAGCTTAACCCTGACCCTGCCCTAGACACTCACCTTAAGGATGGTGGGCTGGTGCCTAATCTTAAATTCCCCCACTTCTATTGACGGGGAACATAGGTACAGAGACTATCAAGTAAACTGACCGGACTGAGGCGGCTCGTCTTCAGCCACGAGAGACGCTGAACTTCCCCCAGAATTTCACAATAAAAGCTTATTTTGTCAATGTGGATACAGTTGTGCTAATAAGTTTACACACACTTGTGGATTTTTTGGCCATTTCTCAGAATCTGAATGAAAACACAAAAACCTTTTGTTTCACTCATGATCAGTGAGGTTGTGAGGTCATTGATTGTGAAAAGAAAAAGTGACCCTGTTGAAAAGTTTATACAGTACTGTGTATTTCCCCTTTAGTATCAATGACAGCTCTGAGTCTTTGTGGAGAAGGTTCTGATTCTAATCTATTGGTAAAGTGGCCCATTCTTCTTTCGTCGCTTCCTCAAACTGATCTGACTTATCCGTCTCAGTTTCCGCCGGGGCTTCAGTCGCGTGTTTAGATTTCATTCATTTATTTTGGTTTGGTCATTTACAGATCATTCAAACAAATCATTCAAAACATGAAACACAATAAATGACCAGGTGCAGGCAGAAGCTAAAGCTTATTGTGCCTGCCCTTAACTTTTAAATCATAAATGCAGCACATTAATGACAACATCTGTTCACATTCAATTAACACATTAGTGGACCATTGTCCACACCAGAAGCAAGCCTATTTAATTAATTTCATTCTATTGAATATTTTTCCATTGTTATTCTCTTGTAAATATTTTTGAACTGAAAAAGAGACGTGGCTTGTTTTAACTCATTGCAGCAACTATTCCATAATTTAACTCCTTTATTTGATAAACAGTGTTCTCTTAATGTAGAATGTACTTGTGGTTGATTAAATATACATAGTTCTCTGAGATTATAATTACTTTCTCGCTGGGTAAACAATATTTGCAAGAATTTAGGAATTGTATTACTTTTAACTTGGTAAATGAACTTTGCCGTGTACAAATCGACTAACTCATAAAACTTCAAGATTTTTGATTGAAAAAACTGTGAATTACTTGGTGAATTGTAAGGTGCATAATTAATTAATCTGATAACCTTCTTTTGTAATAGGAAAATTGGATTGGTTCTAGTTTTATACATGTATTTCCCCAATTTCGATACCATACGTTAGGTATGGTGTGACAAGTGAACTATTAAGTAAATGTAGTGCATTTTTGTTCAAATATATTTCAACTTATACAAAATTGCAATCCTTTTTGATACTTTCTTTTGCACGTTTAAAATATGCGGTTTCCATGTCATTTTACAATCAATAATTATTGATTAAATAATCAATTGAGTAAATCATATAACATTTCTTGGAGTGATTATAATCACTCCAAGAAATTTTATATGATTTACTCTTTCTATTTCATTTTGTTAATAGTGATCCTGATCTCATTATTTATCTCTTTATTACTAAATACCCTAAATTTAGTTTTATCGAAATTTAGTGACAATTTATTCAAATCAAACCAATTATTTAGTTTATATAATTCTCTCTCTACCACCAACACAAGCTCTATAGGATTTGGGCCTGAGCAATAAATTGTTGTATCATCCACGAAGAGAATAAAATCAAGAACATCCGATACTTCACAAAATATCGTTTATATATAACAAAAATACCTTGGGGCCCAAAACGAAGCCTTGCGGAACCCCACAATTAATTCTCTATAAGCAGGACGCAACTCCATTTAAGTTAACATGTTGAAAACCCATCCATCCATCCATCCATCCATTTTCTTCCACTTGTCTGTTGCCGGGTCGTGGGGGCAGCCGTTGAAGCTGCCCAGGTCACATAGCACCGGCCCCCATGGCTCCTTCTGCAGGTGGTGGGTCCACGGAAGGACGGCCTCACGGTTCAAACCGGGCCTGTTGGTCTCTCCTAGGGGGCTACCAGTGTACACAGACACTGGAGGCAATGTGGGTGAAGTGTCTTGCCCAAGGACACGACGACAATGTGCACCTTCAGGAGGCGGGATTCGAACCCCTGACCTTCCGATCATGAGACGACCCGCTCTACCATCTGCGCCACTGTCGCCCCTCATTTGGATTTTCATAGCTATAAATCTCATCCCAGTTACACTTTTATTCATTTAATTCCATTTGCAGTGTTTCAATTGCTTCAGGTGTTCAATGTCTCACTGTTCTTGAATATATAGTTGGACCTGATGAAGCTTTATTCTGGGAGTTAGTTCGGGGAGTGGCAGTGATTGGGAGTAGAACTCGCTGTCAGCCCGAGGCTCCGTGGATCGTTCTCGCTGCTCCTACTCGTTTGCATGGATCTACTGTCAGGACCATACAAGGCTCGTTTGCATCTGGCTGGTTCCTTCACCCGTGACCGAGTACAGCACATCCCGTTCTTTCATATTCAAATGTCTAAATGACAGATATTTACGTCAAAGAGGAAAGTATTCAAAGCAGAAAGTACAAACCAGTTTAAATCATAACTTTGCAGCTTCATAAACACAAAAATCTTCCTTGTCATGAGTGATAACAGTACATCTGCACAGCGGACCTTTATTGTTTTGTTTTACAAATGAAACGGAAAGAGTCTTATTTATCTATGTTAACACCAACAACAAACCGACTAAAGAAAGTACAGAGCTGCACTGGTATTATTTTACAGTTGTTTTTTTTTAAAGAGGTGCAACTCTTGGACTGGTTAAGCACTTATTAGACAGGTTCTTGTTTATTTTTCTATACTTAAAGACATAACAAAATCTAACTGTAACTAATGAATAGATGAGTAATTGTACAGTGCCTCTCGAAAGTACTAATACACCTTGAAGTTTTGCACATTTTGTCATGTTTACAACCATAAACATAAAGATTTTATTTAGAATTTTTTACAGAAAGTTCACACACAAGTAACAGACAACTGTGAAGTGAAAGCAAAATGATACATGATTCTGTTATTTTTCAAAAAATAGAAAAGTGAAAAGTGGGGCGTGCATAAGTATTCATACAGCATGACTTAATACTTTGTGGAACCCCTTTTGCTGCAATAACAGCAGCAAGTCTTCTGGGGTATGACTACAAGGTTTGCACTTGGTTACATTTCTGACCAGTGCTCTCCTTGTTCGGTCTGTTAGTTTAGGTGGACGCCCGTGTCTTGTTAAGTTCTCAGTGGTGCTATACTCTTTCCATTTCTGAATGATGGATTGAACATTGCTCTGTGAGATGTTCAAATCTTGGGAAATCTTTGTATAACTTAACGCTGCTTTAAACTTCTCCACAGCTTTATCCCTGACCTCTCTGGTGTGCTCCTTGGCCTTCATGATGTTGCTTAGTGACCAATACACTCTGACCATAGCTCTGAGGCCCTCACAGAACAGCTGGAATTATACTGAGAGTAGATTACACACAGGTGGCCTCTATTTAATGGTTAGGGCAAGGTGTGAACATTCTGCAGTCATTAGGAATGTTATGAAGGCAATTTAATGCACTCAGAAAATGCTGTATGAATACTTATGCACGCCCCACTTTACACTTTTCTATAAAAAAAAAAACAGAATCATGTATCATTTTGCTTTCACTTCACAGTTGTCTGTTACTTGTGTGTGAACTTTCAGTAAAAAAGTCAACATAAAATCTTTATGTTTAGGGTTGTAAACATGACAAAATGTGCAAAGGTTCAAGGTCTATTAGTACTTTCGAGAGGCACTGTATTTGTAAGTTTAATTTGAGTGCTATTTGGCTTGGCAGACGGAGACCTGAGAGGTTGATCTGAGTTACTTCTGACTTGGCGGTGCAGGAATTCGACCAGAACCACAGAAAACACAAACAAACAAACTCTGCCAAGAATCCACTCATGCACAGAAGCTCTGGCCCTCAAGATGAAATTGAGAAATAACACAAATCAGAGATCGAAGGCCTGCTAACCTCTTAACCCTCTCCTGAACCCAGCACATTTTCTCTTTTGGCTTTGTCAATCTAAAACCTTGAAAAAGGGTAAAAAAAACAGGATGAAAACGCAACAAAAATGTGACAAAAACCAACCAACAGCATCAAAACTTGGATCTAAAGATTTTTTTCGGTTCTTTCTTGCATTTGTTCGATACCGGTAGAACCTAAACAGACTGATTTAGTTTACCGGTGCCCTGCCCTGTTCCCTCTACACTTCTCTGCAATGACAAATACAATGAAAAAAGAGACTTAACCTGGTCCGGTCTGTGGATCTGCTCCTGTCCGTCACTCACCTTCTGCTCTTCGGTCCAGAGTGAAGAGATGAACTCGCTGCAGGTGAAATAGGACGGGGCTAAATGCAAAACTGGCCTCGTCAGTCACAATCACATTTGACTCAGAGACAACCTGTTCCATGGAGAAAGGTCTCACTGGATGAAGACGGGACACTCTGCTCGTCCCTGGACATCTGAATGATTGAGTATTCAAAGTACAACACATTTGACTAAAAAAACAATCATTTCCCTCAGGCTTCAGCTGGAGCCAGTTTAGTCTGAGTTCAGACCATGTTTAATCCCGTGAAAGGACTTGGTTTACTCCTGTTATGCATCACAGTCCACTATTCACAAACTTCTGTTCCAGGAAAATAAAGAAGACGATATCTGTTTGTGCTTTAGGAAAACAGGAGATGAACGACGGTCTAGGCCAGGTTTAGGCAACGTCAGGCCTCAGGGCCAAATCAGGCCCTCAAGCACAAACCTCTGTCCCAAGAAGATTTTGAGGAATATTATTATTATGCAAAATAGAGATCAAACACCTGTTAAAGTACGAGTGTAATACCATCAGTCCACTGCAACGATTAGTTTAAAATTCTCCATTTGAACACAATAATCCAAATCTGAGTTGTTTTGACAAGTTAAGATGCAGTTGGGCTTTTGACCCAGATCAATGAGATTATTGATTACTGACTATTCACTCGTTCTAGTTTCTGACTCGTTTCAATACATTTTGTCTTTATTTCAAGTCATTCTATCTGCCAATGGAGTAAGAACATTGGTCTATTGGTGTGAGATTGACCTCAGAACTATCGCAAATGTCCTCAAACTAACAAAGTAAACTTGGTCTGATCAGGGAAAAAGTGAGTAAAAAAACGCTCAAAACAAGAAACATTTCCTCAATTTAATGCTTTATCCACACGAAGACAAGACGCTTATATTTTCAGAAAGTTTCTTTGTAAACATGAAGCCAGCTCAGTAAATGTGTCCTCTCCACTGTGAAAACGGCGTGATTCATCTTCAGGCCTGTGTGAGGCGCTGTGACGCTAACACAGATAATAGAACAAGATGTAGAGGGCGCATGCGCAGTAAACTTTAGTGGAATGTAAACAGTGAAAATGAAACAGATTCATGGATTTACGATGTAGAGAAGAGACGAGGAGATGAGTTTATTCTTCAGACGAAACGGGACTAAAGCAGAAAAACCTGTGAGTGACTTTGACTGTCCAAACACACAGACTGTTTTTCTACCTGTCACCTGTGGCTCACGGACTGCAGTGGAGCAAAGAGGAGCAAAACCATCATAGATCCATGAGTCAAACTCATTCTGAGGTCAGTAGATTATAGATAACAGACACTGGTGCTGTGATGTCATCGCTTTAGGAAAAGTTGTGTCGTAACGATGGAGCCACGAGATCTTTCACTCTGGGACCTGGTTTGGAAAATGTTCCTTTACAGACCCTCAAATATCTTTGATTAAATATCTTTGTGTTTAGTCCTCAGCTTGACTTCGTATGGACAGAGTCTGAGTCATTTAAGCCAATGCTTAAAGTCCTTCACTTGTTGCAGCGTATGTTTTAAATCTCCTGTCAGAACATCCCACTTGGTCATATTTAATGTAATGTAGAAAATGCTTCTTTACTTCGGGCTGTAACGGTGAGGTTCAGCCCTTGGTGTTTTGGCCATGATAAAAACCGGCCTCCACAATTTAAATATTTTATTTTACATTTAAATATTTATATTTTACAAACACAGGCACAAAAACAACAAACAACAACAACAAAAACATTCGAGCGCGAAAACGAATGGGAAGAAGACAAGCTTATTTACTCCCACCTCCCATTCATATACTTAAATAATAATGTGGTCGCTACAATAACAGAGTTTAGTCCTTGATGTCTTACTATCCATCCATCCATTTTCTTCCACTTGTCCGTTGCCGGGTCGTGGGGCAGCTGCCGGAGCTGCCCAAATCATGTCTTACTAAACAATTCATATTTACAACAATGCATTAACTAAGTCAACATTCACAGTATGTTACACTTTATAACAAGTGTATATTTTTGTTTCCTATACTTAAAGGGGCTGTGTGGAGTTTGACAGTTTTGTGCTCGCGATTGCCCCCTCCGGCCAAACGTGTAACTGCAGCCTCAATGGTAAGCTCGTGCATGAGGCGCGCAGGCTGTACGAGCACGAAAGACCAGAAACAACAGCTGAGTCAGTCCTGTCCTGGACAATTTACAGATTTGCAGGCATGACTTCAACGGAGGTAAGAAATGTTACTGTTTTGTAAGACATTTAGACCAAATGAATGTGAGTGTATATTTTCTAAGTTGTGATACTTCAGCAAATGCGTAGCAAAGTGAATCGCGTGAAGAAGCCAAATAATAAATACACGAATGAACGACGTTTGAAAGAGGAACCAAAATACTCGTATATTTTGTATGCATAAACGTAAGCCTAATTGTGATAATAAAATAATTCCACAGGTAGAAATGCTACTAGGAAAAGCCAAAATCATCTCTTCAATTCCTGGGCCCAATAAAGGCCCAATGAACGACTTTTAAACTATGCTTGTAGTAAGTTCAGTGTTTACTTTTTGTAGTCTATTCACTACTCATAAATCCGTGAACAGTCACAAAAAGCTAACATTAGCAACATTATTATTCCTATTGAAAATACAGCATCATTACCACGGTTACTGCTCAACTATTTTGTAGGTACAGCGCAATTACTGTTATTACTGACACTATAGTCTGCTACTAATACTACACAACTTCTCTGTAGGTATAAACTATTAGTTGAACTCTTCTGGTAACTTCAAATATGTTTTCTTATAGCTCATTTCAATGAAGATGGTACAAAACATGCATTCCAGAACAGTGACATGTCAACCTTTTTGCTTTCCCTTCTAGGACTCCAGTCCAATTGAATCTGTAGTTTCTGAGAGCAGTGACTCTGAATGGGGGAGAGGAAGAGGCAGAGGAGCAGCCAGAGGAGGAGGGAGAGGAGGAGGGAGAGGAGCAGGAAGAGGAGCAAGAAGAGGAGCAGCCAGAGGAGCAAAAGCGAGGAACAGAAATGAAAGGACAGCCACAGCCGAGGGGAGAGGCCAGGCTAGAGTGAGAAGAGCAGGACCTGGACCTATCAGTGAAGAAGACAGACAAAGGGTGCTCAGCGGTCTGCTGCCAGAAAAGCAGAGTTACAGGTAGGTCATACGGTACAAAACTAATATATTTCATACTATACATTTTATACTATATAAAGTTTATAAAACAAATGTTGCCTTCCATTTTCAGGCACAGTTGCAACAACTAACTCTAGAGGAGAAAGATGACGTCCTAGAGATGGTAGTTACACGTCTGCCTGGGGTGTTACCAATGGCCGCTGACTGCTCTGCTTTGTGACTACGACACTGGAGGCCGCCATTGCTCCGCTATTGCTGTAGTACCTCCATATGGCCGCTATTCCCCCATTGGAATGCATTGGACTTTAGACACGTTAAAAACAACTTTAATGCCCGGTGCCTAATGTTTTAGAAGTGGCTAGAGCTAGATATTCCTCCTGTGATTACGCTGGGTTAAAAACAATCTGGGGCACCGGGCTGGTTATGGTAGCAATTTTTTTTTAGAAATCTCCTACTTAACGGGAGTCTGACTGTTGGCATTGGAGCTGCGCGAGCTACACGTCACACAAGGGCCGAGTCTACAGTGAAGCTCCCGCCCTTATGCCCTTATTAGGAACATGCTTCGTCAGAGCTGGGGAGGAGGAGCCTGTAAATCCGCCATGATTTCCCCTCGACGTGGTCATTGGGGTAAACGGGGAGGAGTGAGGAGGAGCTGTCTATTATTTTTTACAGTCTATGGGTGTTACTAGACATTATGGACTACAGACAGGCCACACCAGGACCTCCTCCATCAAACCAGGGTCAGCCAGCTTGGTGCACCTGCTGCAATTGCCAACTGATGCCTACAGACCTGGAAAATAAGTGCTGTAGACAGGATCCAGAAGGGTGTCTGAGCAGACGTGCTCATATGGACCTATTCTGCTTGAAGGCATCTTGCGTTTGGCTTCTGCAGACGTGGAATGATGTTTTGGCTCTGGGTGAGAGCCAAGACCCTGGATCTGATAACCGAGAGTATCGTTACTGTGCCTATAGACAGTGCACTATTTGGCAACACGGACGTCTGGGCGCAGGCAATCGGCGTGTTATTCCCTCATGTTGTGTATGGAGGATCAGAGACAAATACCCTGACCCATTTGGCGTTTATGTTGGTTATAAAGAAGCCCCCTTTGGCATAAACTAACATGCAACTCATGACCACATCAGAAATACATCCTGCTTTTATTTTCCATCCATCCATCCATCCATCCATCCATCTTCTTCCACTTTTCCGTTGCCGGGTCGTGGGGCAGCTGTTGGAGCTGCCCAAATCACATAGCACCAGCGCAATATGGCTCCTCCTGCAGGTGGTGGGTCCACAGAAGGACGGCCTCACGATTCTAACCGGGCCTGTTGGTCTCTCATAAGGGGCTTCTGAACCGCTCTTTGTCTGACCCGTCACCTAGGACCTGTTTGCCATGGGAGACCCTACCAGGAGCACGAAGCCCCCGACAACATAGCCCCCAGGATCATTCGGGCGCTCAAACCCCTCCACCACGTTAAGGTTGCGGTTCGAGGAGGGGCTATTATTTTTATTTTAGGAAAAAAAATGTGCATATTTGACATAATATAAATACATTTGCTGTGTCCATCTTTGATTGCTGTCAGCCTCTGTTTAGGGACCAGATATCAAGTCCTAGAAAAAGAAAGAAAAAATACATTTATGTCATTGAGACTTTTTTCCCCACCCAAACATGGAGGGAGAATTTGATTATCATCACTACCTGTCCTCTGCGTAGTTGGGTCTGCACCAATTCGGCTGTAGGAGGAGGATGATGCCGGACAGAGGACCCAGGGCCCTGGGGTCATCTGGCTGAATGCTTCTCCTTTTTGGGAGTCCACCAGCAGAGTTAAGGCACTTGACTAATATTCTCTGCTGCAGCTCTGGGATGTAGCTGTAGTCTTTGGTCTCCTTCACAGTGTGCACACTGTAACGCTGAGACTTTTTGCTGTAGACTCGTTTATGTCTACAAATCATTAGTGTAGACATCAGTTGGAAAAAAAAAAAAAAAAGTATCAATATACAGTATGAAAGCAATAAAGTATGACTTACGATACTTCGCCTTTGCTGTTCACATGCACCGGGCGATGGTTATGGTGGTTGTAGTCTAATGCAGCGAGGAGTGTACGAGCTTCATAGACGCCATAAGTAAATCCAAAGCGCTTCCCCGCGTACATCAGGATGTGGTTTTGGAAAGATTCGAGCTTAGAAGTTGTCCTACAGAACAAGAGTATTGTAATGTCTAACGTACGAATAAATTCAATCTCTGTGTAATATAATATAATTTGTAGTATTAGAAAGACAGTTCCTGTACATTCCCACAAGATGTCACCAACATGTCTTACCGAAAGGTGAGCAACTTCTCGATATCCTTTAGCCACCTCCGGTTCAGAACTATTTGTGACAGCGCCACATGTGCAGCAGAGCCAGGTGGAATGGGCTCTTTGTCGTGTTTATTCCCCAGAGGAGCATGAAGGCACCTGCCAAGGGCCCATTCATGCTCTCCACTCACATGGTGAAGTACACCTCTCCACACACCCTAAAAATATACAATATATAAGAATTTTAGAGCGTGTGTGACAAACGTTATACCATGTCAGCACACATTAAAGAAAACATAACATTAGCAGGTGACTTTATACATGTATGTTCATACAGACCATAAACTCCTCTCTGGTGCTTGTGTGCTGACAAGCATACCAAAAATGGTTAATGATGTCCTTTATCCAAACAAGTATAGGCTTTTGACCAGAAACCATTCCAGCCTGTTGAAAGACACCAAAATTATATATATATAAAAAAAGTCTGACCAGACCAGGGTTATAGGGTTGGCGGCACGGTAGCGCAGCGGTTAGTGCTCTCGCTTCACAGCAAGAAGGTCCCGGGTTCGATTCCCACCTGGACAGGCCTTTCTGTGTGGAGTTTGCATGTTCTCCCCGTGCCTGCGTAGGTTTCCTCCGGGTACTCCGGTTTCCCCTACCACTAAAAACATGTACAATAGGTTCCCCTCTGGGCCAGGACTCCCCTGAAAAGAGATTCTTAATCTCAGTGGGACTTTCCTGGTTAAATAAAGGTCAAATAAAAAAATAAAATATATGCACAATATAACATAATTTGACATACAGCATGAAGTTTCTTTGTTAGATTTTTGAAGCATGCCAGACATCAAGCGAATGGATAATACCCTGATCCTGATATCTGCCCTTTTCTGGATCTGTTCAGAAAACAACAAAAACAATCTGTAATTCAAATGAAAAACTCAAAACAATTTATAATCCTTACGCATGAGGGCAGCAATTTGTACATGAGCATCAGTAACAATCTCTTTGATGTGCACCTCCTTTGTGAGTTTGTCAAATGTTTCTATAAAGGCGGCCTTCTCCATGGCAGCACTTTTACGGCCAACCCATCTTTTGTCCACATTGACAACACTGATGATGTCCATGGTGTCTAGCTCCATCGTTGTGTACGTACAGCACATAGCGGAGTGACCTTTTTGAAAAAAAATATAGATTATGGATAAATAATAATGAAAAATAAACATTCCCAGCAGATCTATAATACTGAGATGTCCAAGAGCTTTGTGCATTACCTGGAGAGTCCATCCTCCCGTCAGCTAGAACAGAAATACAAAGGCATGTAAGCATATACTGTATATGAGGCTTAGAAAGTAAATATGCTTACTTACCAAGGGCAACCACACGGTCTTTTGACTCTAATCTTTTGATAATAGCAGTCCTCTTCTCCTCCCAAAACTGCTTTATTGTTTTTAGACAGTAGGTACCCTGGACTGCATAAAATGTTGTGGATGCCACCATGCGGATATTCATGAATTTGAATAGGAGGGCAATCTTGGAGAAGTTATTCCCCGACAGCAGAATGTTGGTTGACAACATGAAATCTCCTCCTTGCATCCCATGTTTCAGTTTGGCTGGCTGTTCCAATTCCATAACTTATTGCCATGCGGGCAAAACTATATGGACAAAAAAGGGTTAAAAGAATGTTACTTCACACATATACCATTTAGTACTTCCTCTGGTAAACACGTGTACAAAGCATGGAAACTCACCCACTCCACTATCACAGCTGTACCTCGTGGATGGGACTTTACAGAAAAAGGTGGACGGCCATCACACTCAGTGCCTGTGCTGCGGTCACTGTAGTGGCATTTACTGAGAGGCAACTGGAGGAAATTGGCCATTTGGAGCAGGTTTTTGTTGTATACTATGCATGCTTGCTGGTTTATAAGGTCACTTTCAATGACCACTCGATCCGGTTTTGGGAAAATGGGAATGGCGGCTTCTGACTCTTCTTCTAAATCTTCTTCAAGATCTGCTTCTTGGACTACACTTCTTGATGCTACACAAAAAGACAGTTTACATCAATTACAAACCATAGGGTATGCATCAAATGATAAAAGCCATGCATTCTTACCTTTCCTCCAACAATTGTAACCCTTGATCTGCTGTCAGAGGTCCAACTCCTGCAATCTGGAAGTCATCCCTGTAGATAAGTAGGACAACATATTTTTTTGTTGTTGTAAAGGGGGCAATAACCTGAAAACGGAAGTTGTATTTGGTATACAAGTAAACTTACCTATCTGATTCACCTGCAGTCACTGAACTGGGGGATGGGACCCCACCAACACCTTTGCTGATGGCCATAGGGTGTCGATGTGAGTGGTCCCTGTTCCTTTGATAAAGTGTGCCTTTCGAAACTAGAACAATAGAGCCACTGTTACTGCGGCGATCGCAATGTGCATACATTTACAAGTGAGAGTTAGTAATACATAGGCCCAGTCCCATTTCTCTCACTTGCTCTGAGAACATTCGCTGAGTTCCCTCCACAGTAAAGTGCCCTCAGTGAGGGAAGTGCAAGTGAAGATTCTCCCCTAAGCAATGGGACAACACTAGTATGCAAATTGCGGCAAAGAACGTGTACCTTACGTCACGCGCAACATCGACGTGTCTGATTTCACCCCCGTCTAGTAGATAGCGGTAATACAGAGTTTATACACATAAACTGCAATAACAAGAAATACGTAGCTCCTGCCTCTTGTGGGTGCCATGTTGATTTATCTACGTTTGATAAATCAACGGAGAGGAAATATACGAAACAGCAGACGCGTTCGCCGTATGTTTGTGACGGTCGGGATGTTTCAGGTTTGTTGTTTCGTTTAATTTTGGCACTTGGCTCAACTTAGCTGCAAACTATCATTGTGTCTAAAACAAGACGACCTACACATTCAGATCGTATAGTTTACATCCAGTCTATTGTTAAACGATTAAACATGATGCATTACTGTTTTTGATAATCAATAATCATCTATGTCACATAAGTAGAACGTAAACAAGCAACAGTCCTCACAGGAGAAAGAGTTCAGCTTGAGACCATTTTGTTTACTGAAAGCTTGAATAAGAGTCAGTAGATTGAGAACCTGGATAAGCACGAAACATCCACATGTGCACCGGGACACACCGGGACACACAACGGGACACACACACCGGGGCACACCGGGACACACACCGGGACACACACACCGGGACACACAACGGGACACACACACCGGGGCACACCGGGGCACACCGGGACACACACCGGGACACACACCGGGACACACACCCGACGGGCAGACTCTGACGAAGCACTCTGCATTTTTACGAACGTCGTCAAATAGCGACTTTCAAACTACTACTTAAAAGTCCATTGCATATACATCTAACTAAGATATTCCAACACATTTCATAATTTTGACAGGCTTATTTGCGTATATATTCTTACATTAGTAATTGTCGCTTCCACCGGTAGCCGCCATGTTTATACTCCCTTGGCCGCAAGTCAGCTCCTGACCTGACTCTCTGCGGAGGGCCTTTTCAAGGGGAGATAGCCACTTCCTCTTGCTCCCCAAGTATTGGGACATCCTACCCCTCCGCAGGAACGCGCAAAATCAAGGGGAAGGGCTCAAAGCGAGGGCAAGGGTTTGAATTGGGACAGGGCCTAAACACACTTCACTAAACACACTTCACCGACACACTTCACTTGTTCATGTCTACCTTTCCTTACCTTTTAACTGTTTGCCCTGGTGTGTGTGTGTGTGTGTGTGTGTGTGTGTGTGTGTGTGTGCGTGTGCGTGTGCGCATGTGTGTGTGTACTGCACTTCGGTCAACAGTGCCATTTTAAAGTGCAATATAAATAAAGTTGGATTGGACTGCAAAATATCGCTTCATCAGCATTATCGAGAAAGTCCTGAGAATATTGAGATTGTTATTTTGTCGAGCTCTGGTTGAAATGATCCATGAGAATCTTTCAAATGTTGCTTCAAAGACTTCAGAGAATCACGTCATTAACACGCGGTGAGTTTAGTTCAATACATGACAAAAAGTGAAGACGTTTCTGCTCCGTTAGTTCAGTCCCTGTTTGTTATGACTTCACAGTGACCTGCTGTGTTCTCTGAGTGACAGACAGGGGGCGCTGTGTAAACTCATTACAGTTATCACAGTGACCTGGTGTGTTCTCTGAGTGACAGACAGGGGGCGCTGTGTAAACTCATTACAGTTATCACAGTGACCTGGTGTGTTCTCTGAGTGACAGACAGGGGGCGCTGTGTAAACTCATTACAGTTATCACAGTGATCATATCTCTGTCACCTGCAGATTACGCCTCCTCTGCCCTTGAGTGACCTCTGCTCGTGTCATCGCCGCCGCGTGGCGCTGATCCAATCTCCCATGATGCTCTGCTGCCCCGGCTCGCCCCTCCTCCCCCTGAGTGGAGAGAGCGAGGGGAGCGGCTGCATCATTACTGACATCAATGAGACAAAAAATGTGCCGGTGTTTTCTCTAATGTTTTATTTCATAATAAGGCATTTCTACTTAAAGGCACACTGCGTAACATTTGGACTTTACTGTTGTCATTAATATAAAACATGCTCCTAATGAGCAGCTCCACAAAATCTACATAATGAAACTTCTTTTAATTGCTTTTTGTGTTACAATACACAAAACCCAGACAAAACACACACAAACAACAACAATATAAATGTAAGCAGATACATTCAGAAGATAAACACATGTTAAAGTATATGTGGTACATGCTCTAAGGCCACGCTCAGACCAGGGCTTAAAGCAGATGTTTTCGACGAGATCGTTCATATTCTTCTCTAATGTGACCTGTCTGTGTTTTCGACTGAACGTGACGCAGCTCGAATGTGTCGCTCACTAGGGGCGCTGTGCTGTTTGAGGAAGTAAACAGGAAACAGCACCGCAGATCTGACACTGTAAACGTTTCTGAAGCAAACGGAGCAAGAACATCAATGACCGAATCATTTTAAGAACTAAGAGAAACATGTCTGTGGAGAGGGAGGAGCTTCACTCACACTGACTTCATTCATAACAAGTGCACGTGTGCAGGGCCGGCCACAGACGATTTGGCGTCCTAGGCAAGGTTGAACTTGCCCCCCCCACAAAAAAGATAAACATAAATCTATATATATTGTTTTAATATTTTACATTACTTCATGGCATGTTTCTTGACCAAAATAGCATACTGTATATTTATGTATTTTTCGAAAATCCTTTTTACACACTTTGCATATGGAAAAGATTAGTTTTGGTATATTTTACTATGATTATTCATTCAATAAAAACAATCTGAGCATGTGCGTCATGCGTGCACAACAGTTATATTGGAGGAGGAACCTCTACTTCGGAGGTAAATTTACGAATCTTCTCCCCGGAGGCGTAGAAGAACCAAAGACATTGGAAAGCTCAATATCTTTAGTTTCCAATACAAAGGCAAGTCTCTATCACTTTCTGTTCCAAAGTTATGTCCGAAAATCATGTTGTTAATAGGAGTATTGTGTTAAGAGATGGTGCCCTAGACGTCCGCCTGGGTCACCTATGCCTAGGGTCGGCCCTGCATGTGTGGTTTTCCTCTCGCTCTTGTCGAGTTTTATGCAGAATGAACGGCGTTTGCATCGATGACGTGTGTCGGATAAATGTGACGTGTTCAGACTAAAGTCACAAAAGATCAGACACATCAGATTCAGGTCCGAGAGAGAGGCCTGGGTCACGTTTGAAAACATCAGATACAGGAGCAGAGGAGCAAAAACATCAGCCTCAGTCTGAACGTCGCCTCACTAATGGAGCTATAAATCGATACAGTTATTATTGAGACAGGCCCAACGTGCCTCCACTAAATGTGCAGCGAAAACAATAAGAACAATAAGAACAATAAGAACAATAAGAACAATAAGAACAATAAGAACAATAAGAACAACAAGAACAAAAAAACAATAAGAATAATAAGAACAAGGCAAACAGATCAGGCAAAATCTGGCCAAAGTAGATTTTGTGAATCGCCCTAATGCACACGCTCTGTTTGAGAAGAGCCAGAGGATTATCAGACTTTCAAACATTTAAACACAAACATCTCCGGTCCAGATGAGCTGTATCTTCTGTCTCACTGTCGTCGGCGTCTGTGGCACAGCACGTTGAGCTCCTGGCTGCAGTCGGCTGGTTCTATGGAGCTGGTGTTGAGGACCAGAGCTCCACAGCGGAGTCTGTCCTCAGGACACGACGGGAGCGACGGCAGAGACACCTCAGCTCCATCAGACCAGAACCAGGAGCCGGCCAGGAACCGCAGACCCAGCCACACCTGAGGAGGAACATCTGTGAGACTGAGGGGAACATCTGTGAGACTGAGGGGAACATCTGTGAGACTGAGGAGGAACATCTGTGAGACTGAGGAGCAACATGTGTGAGACTGAGGAGGAACATGTGTGAGACTGAGGGGAACATATGTGAGACTGAGGGGGAACATCTGTGAGACTGAGGAGGAACATCTGTGAGACTGAGGAGGAACATCTGTGAGACTGAGGAGGAACATCTGTGAGACTGAGGAGGAACATCTGTAAGACTGAGGAGGAACATATGTGAGACTGAGGGGGAACATCTGTGAGACTGAGGAGCAACATCTGTGAGACTGAGAAGGAACATCTGTGAGACTGAGGAGGAACATCTGTGAGACTGAGGGGGAACATCTGTGAGACTGAGGAGGAACATCTGTGAGACTGAGGAGGAACATCTGTGAGACTGAGGAGGAACATCTGTGAGACTGAGGAGGAACATCTGTGAGACTGAGGAGCAACATCTGTGAGACTGAGGAGGAACATGTGTGAGACTGAGGAGGAACATGTGTGAGACTGAGGAGGAACATCTGTGAGACTGAGGAGGAACATGTGTGAGACTGAGGAGGAACATCTGTGAGACTGAGAGCAGAGGGAGTACCTTGCTGGTGGTGGCTCCTCTGGTGTGGCTCATGATGTACGGCAGGTCGCTCTTCTCCACACTGAGCAGACTGAAGCCTCTGGAAGAAACAGACGCCATGAGCTTCAGAAAAACTTTTCTCTATTTTGTTATATATATATATATATATATATATATATGTATTTATTGTCCCCGTAGAGAAATGTGTCCTCTGCATTTGACCCAGCCTTCGATGTTACTGGGGCGACCCGTCAGGAGCAGTGAGCGACGGCAGTGCCGCGCTCGGGGACCCATCTCCATGATGTGGGGTCAGGCTGAACCCGGAGGAAACCTCTAGCTGTGAAGCTTAAGCTCTAACCACTGCGCCACCGTGCCGCCCTTTCACATTTTAATTTTGTTTCCCACTTTACTCCCCATTTCCTGAACTCGATATAAATTTGCAGATCTTCCACAGAACAGTTGGGTTATTATTTAGTAGAGGATATATTGCCCAGTGCCCCCTCACACAGAGGCACAAACTCATACTGACTTCCCTTTATCAGAAACAGAAATACGAGTCTCTAGGAACATTTCAGATCCATGATTTAAATCCACACACCTCAAGCTTTTACTCACGTTCTTTTATAAATCAGATGAACTGATGTTTATGAACAAACAGCTGATTAGGATAAAGCGGCTGCAGATTCTGTGACTCTTAACCTACTGTAAAACTAAGGCCTGGAGTCCTGACGTAAAGCTTTAGGAGAACACTGAGGTCCAAGGACTCGAGGACAGTCTCGGTGTGTGGGTTAGCTGGAGCTTCCCTTTTAAACTGTGTTCCCCACTGAGCCACATCTGAGAAGGTCAGACCTGTTTGGGTAAAGGTGACCCGACCTGTGCAGTGCAGTGGTGGACATACCCCTGGCTGTCGTTTACTGGGATGTTTCTGCAGACATCCAGAGCGTGTTCCCAGCTCAGCTGCTTCTTCACCAGGACCAGGCTGAGTCGTTCACAGACGAAGGGAAAGGCCTGGGAGCAGTCGTAGGCCCTCATAGTGTTGAAATAGGAGGTGATGCTCACACAGGAACCAGAACCTGGAACAACAACAAAAAACATCAGCCTCAAGTCTTATTATTTCACACGTTCTCTCTCAGGTGGAGCCCATTGAAGGTCATAGAAGTTGTTAAAGCTGGTTTCACAAAGGTTGTTTTTAAATGGACCCTGCTTTATTCTAATCTCACGCTGAAGGACAAACAACTTTAATGTATCTGATGTAATTATTCCCATGTCCAGCTTCACTCCTGCTTTTTCTTTCTTTCCAAATCAGGACCATCTGGAACTTTGGTAACAGCCTCAAATCTCCTTTTATATTGATCCAATCACAGAAAGGAACCAAATATTTTCTTCAGTGAATTTAACCAGATGTTCCTGCTTCATCTTCTCTCAGAGGATTCTGACTGGACAGGCTCGTAATGATCACAGTGAGTTCAGCTCAGTTTAAAAGCATTAAAGTCCTCTCTGTGAATCATCTGAAGCAACAGATCTGCTCCTTTTTATATTTGACAAATACATAAAATTCAATCATATTAATTTGACTGGACGACGGTCTGATCTCAGTGTGAGCAAAGCAGGTAAAGAGTCAGAGATCAGGGCGTGACACGTTTCCTCACCGACGACCGAGGTCCAGCTCTGGGAGGGCGTCCCATCGCTCCATCTCCAGGCAGATCCTGAAACACAGCCGGGTCAGTGTGGGCAGTGAGTGGGGCTGAGGTTTCAATACCAGTACTTTAACAATACTTCTATACCGATACCTGAACGATACTCTTTCAGATATAACACTTTTGTCTAGAACCAGAAACAATAGCGTGTGGAAGATCTGCACATTTACAATATAATTGAATATTTTGTTGAAAATATTGGAAAATAATGGGTAACAGGAAAGTGGTAAACAATGGAGGGAAAAAAGGAAAATATTAGTAATAAAAAGTGAGCAAAAATGAGGAGGAAAAATAGGGAAAATGAGAAAAAATGTGGCAAAAGAAAATTGAAAAATTGGGAAGAAATAAAACAAAATATTGGGGAAAAATTGAGAAATTGTGGCAAAAATAAGGAAATAATAAATTGGAGGAAACCTTTGAAAAAATGGGGGAAATATTAGTAATAAAAATGAGGGGAAATAATTGGTCAAATAAAAAAATAAAAAAAAATAAAAAATCATTGGGAAAATACTTTTGCAAAAAAATTGCGGAAAAAAATATAAAAATTGAAGCATAAACATCCTGTCCCTGGACCCACAGCATCAAAACTTGGATCTAAGAGAAGCCTTTTTTTCGGTTCCTGCTTTCGATACTTTTATTTCTTTGATACCGGTAGAACCTAAATGTTACAGTACGATACTATACTGTTATGGTTTGACGGTACCCAGTCCTAGACGTGAGAGCCGTGGATGTGAGAGTGCTCACCGTTGCGGTGCAGGCCGATCCACACCGGGAAGTGCGGCTGTGAAGTGAGCTTGTACCAGGGAATGTCAGCGTAAGTCTCTCTGGTGGCCAGCTCTCCATACTCACTGAAACACAAGAAGAACTCGCACTATTCTGATGTTTCCTCCTGTTTTCAAGCTGCAAAACTCTGACACATTGTTTTCACATAAATCAAGCCAAAACAGCACTGAAATACACTGTGCAGATTTATGTTCTGGAAAGCAGATGTAAACGTTCCTGTAGATGTTGGACACGAACCTCCTGCAGAACTGCCGCGCCTCGTCCCACGTCCGGGGCCTGGGCTCGTACCACAGCTTTTTCTCTGTCACCAACGACAGCACTGGAGCTGAGCACAGCCAGAGGAACCACAGGAGAACCTCCATCACCTACAACACAAGAGAACCTCCATCACCTACAACACAGGAGAACCTCCATCACCTACAAACTAATTCATCTTTATTCTAGATTGAAACTGGACTGTAGACTCGGTGAAAGGGGGCGTGTATCTATGTTCCCGCGTGCGATTTTAGTTTTCGTAGGTGAGTTGGTACATCAACCAGTCACAAGTCATGAGAGTATAATGTCATACATATATCATTCAGCTTAACCCTGACCCTGCCCTAGACACTCACCTTAAGGATGGTGGGCTGGTGCCTAATCTTAAATTCCCCCACTTCTATTGACGGGGAACATAGGTACAGAGACTATCAAGTAAACTGACCGGACTGAGGCGGCTCGTCTTCAGCCACGAGAGACGCTGAACTTCCCCCAGAATTTCACAATAAAAAGCTTATTTTGTCAATGTGGATACAGTTGTGCTAATAAGTTTACACACACTTGTGGATTTTTTGGCCATTTCTCAGAATCTGAATGAAAACACAAAAACCTTTTGTTTCACTCATGATCAGTGAGGTTGTGAGGTCATTGATTGTGAAAAGAAAAGTGACCCTGTTGAAAAGTTTATACAGTACTGTGTATTTCCCCTTTAGTATCAATGACAGCTCTGAGTCTTTGTGGAGAAGGTTCTGATTCTAATCTATTGGTAAAGTGGCCCATTCTTCTTTCGTCGCTTCCTCAAACTGATCTGACTTATCCGTCTCAGTTTCCGCCGGGCTTCAGTCGCGTGTTTAGATTTCATTCATTTATTTTGGTTTGGTCATTTACAGATCATTCAAACAAATCATTCAAAACATGAAACACAATAAATGACCAGGTGCAGGCAGAAGCTAAAGCTTATTGTGCCTGCCCTTAACTTTTAAATCATAAATGCAGCACATTAATGACAACATCTGTTCACATTCAATTAACACATTAGTGGACCATTGTCCACACCAGAAGCAAGCCTATTTAATTAATTTCATTCTATTGAATATTTTTCCATTGTTATTCTCTTGTAAATATTTTTGAACTGAAAAAGAGACGTGGCTTGTTTTAACTCATTGCAGCAACTATTCCATAATTTAACTCCTTTATTTGATAAACAGTGTTCTCTTAATGTAGAATGTACTTGTGGTTGATTAAATATACATAGTTCTCTGAGATTATAATTACTTTCTCGCTGGGTAAACAATATTTGCAAGAATTTAGGAATTGTATTACTTTTAACTTGGTAAATGAACTTTGCCGTGTACAAATCGACTAACTCATAAAACTTCAAGATTTTTGATTGAAAAAACTGTGAATTACTTGGTGAATTGTAAGGTGCATAATTAATTAATCTGATAACCTTCTTTTGTAATAGGAAAATTGGATTGGTTCTAGTTTTATACATGTATTTCCCCAATTTCGATACCATACGTTAGGTATGGTGTGACAAGTGAACTATTAAGTAAATGTAGTGCATTTTTGTTCAAAATATATTTCAACTTATACAAAATTGCAATCCTTTTTGATACTTTCTTTTGCACGTTTAAAATATGCGGTTTCCATGTCATTTTACAATCAATAATTATTGATTAAATAATCAATTGAGTAAATCATATAACATTTCTTGGAGTGATTATAATCACTCCAAGAAATTTTATATGATTTACTCTTTCTATTTCATTTTGTTAATAGTGATCCTGATCTCATTATTTATCGCTTTATTACTAAATACCCTAAATTTAGTTTTATCGAAATTTAGTGACAATTTATTCAAATCAAACCAATTATTTAGTTTATATAATTCTCTCTCTACCACCAACACAAGCTCTATAGGATTTGGGCCTGAGCAATAAATTGTTGTATCATCCACGAAGAGAATAAAATCAAGAACATCCGATACTTCACAAAATATCGTTTATATATAACAAAAATACCTTGGGGCCCAAAACGAAGCCTTGCGGAACCCCACAATTAATTCTCTATAAGCAGGACGCAACTCCATTTAAGTTAACATGTTGAAAACCCATCCATCCATCCATCCATCCATTTTCTTCCACTTGTCTGTTGCCGGGTCGTGGGGGCAGCCGTTGAAGCTGCCCAGGTCACATAGCACCGGCCCCCATGGCTCCTTCTGCAGGTGGTGGGTCCACGGAAGGACGGCCTCACGGTTCAAACCGGCCTGTTGTCTCTCCTAGGGGGCTACCAGTGTACACAGACACTGGAGGCAATGTGGGTGAAGTGTCTTGCCCAAGGACACGACGACAATGTGCACCTTCAGGAGGCGGGATTCGAACCCCTGACCTTCCGATCATGAGACGACCCGCTCTACCATCTGCGCCACTGTCGCCCCTCATTTGGATTTTCATAGCTATAAATCTCATCCCAGTTACACTTTTATTCATTTAATTCCATTTGCAGTGTTTCAATTGCTTCAGGTGTTCAATGTCTCACTGTTCTTGAATATATAGTTGGACCTGATGAAGCTTTATTCTGGGAGTTAGTTCGGGAGTGGCAGTGATTGGGAGTAGAACTCGCTGTCAGCCCGAGGCTCTGTGGATCGTTCTCGCTGCTCCTACTCGTTTGCATGGATCTACTGTCAGGACCATACAAGGCTCGTTTGCATCTGGCTGGTTCCTTCACCCGTGACCGAGTAAAGCACATCCCGTTCTTTCATATTCAAATGTCTAAATGACAGATATTTACGTCAAAGAGGAAAGTATTCAAAGCAGAAAGTACAAACCAGTTTAAATCATAACTTTGCAGCTTCATAAACACAAAAATCTTCCTTGTCATGAGTGATAACAGTACATCTGCACAGCGGACCTTTATTGTTTTGTTTTACAAATGAAACGGAAAGAGTCTTATTTATCTATGTTAACACCAACAACAAACCGACTAAAGAAAGTACAGAGCTGCACTGGTATTATTTTACAGTTGTTTTTTTTTAAAGAGGTGCAACTCTTGGACTGTTTAAGCACTTATTAGACAGGTTCTTGTTTATTTTTCTATACTTAAAGACATAACAAAATCTAACTGTAACTAATGAATAGATGAGTAATTGTACAGTGCCTCTCGAAAGTACTAATACACCTTGAAGTTTTGCACATTTTGTCATGTTTACAACCATAAACATAAAGATTTATTTAGAATTTTTTACAGAAAGTTCACACACAAGTAACAGACAACTGTGAAGTGAAAGCAAAATGATACATGATTCTGTTATTTTTCAAAAAATAGAGAAGTGAAAAGTGGGGCGTGCATAAGTATTCATACAGCATGACTTAATACTTTGTGGAACCCCCTTTTGCTGCAATAACAGCAGCAAGTCTTCTGGGGTATGACTACAAGGTTTGCACTTGGTTACATTTCTGACCAGTGCTCTCCTTGTTCGGTCTGTTAGTTTAGGTGGACGCCCGTGTCTTGTTAAGTTCTCAGTGGTGCTATACTCTTTCCATTTCAGAATGATGGATTGAACAGTGCTCTGTGAGATTTTCAAATCTTGGGAAATCTTTGTATAACTTAACGCTGCTTTAAACTTCTCCACAGCTTTATCCCTGACCTCTCTGGTGAGCTCCTTGGCCTTCATGATGTTGCTTAGTGACCAATACACTCTGACCATAGCTCTGAGGCCCTCACAGAACAGCTGGAATTATACTGAGAGTAGATTACACACAGGTGGCCTCTATTTAATGGTTAGGGCAAGGTGTGAACATTCTGCAGTCATTAGGAATGTTATGAAGGCAATTTAATGCACTCAGAAAATGCTGTATGAATACTTATGCACGCCCCACTTTTCACTTTTCTATAAAAAAAAAAACAGAATCTTGTATCATTTTGCTTTCACTTCACAGTTGTCTGTTACTTGTGTGTGAACTTTCAGTAAAAAAGTCAACATAAAATCTTTATGTTTAGGGTTGTAAACATGACAAAATGTGCAAAGGTTCAAGGTCTATTAGTACTTTCGAGAGGCACTGTATTTGTAAGTTTAATTTGAGTGCTATTTGGCTTGGCAGACGGAGACCTGAGAGGTTGATCTGAGTTACTTCTGACTTGGCGGTGCAGGAATGATTCGACCAGAACCACAGAAAACACAAACAAACAAACTCTGCCAAGAATCCACTCATGCACAGAAGCTCTGGCCCTCAAGATGAAATTGAGAAATAACACAAATCAGAGATCGAAGGCCTGCTAACCTCTTAACCCTCTCCTGAACCCAGCACATTTTCTCTTTTGGCTTTGTCAAATCTAAAACCTTGAAAAAGGGTCAAAAAAACAGGATGAAAACGCAACAAAAATGTGACAAAAACCAACCAACAGCATCAAAACTTGGATCTAAAGATTTTTTTCGGTTCTTTCTTGCATTTGTTCGATACCGGTAGAACCTAAACAGACTGATTTAGTTTACCGGTGCCCTGCCCTGTTCCCTCCACACTTCTCTGCAATGACAAATACAATGAAAAAAGAGACTTAACCTGGTCCGGTCTGTGGATCTGCTCCTGTCCGTCACTCACCTTCTGCTCTTCGGTCCAGAGTGAAGAGACGAACTCGCTGCAGGTGAAATAGGACGGGGCTAAATGCAAAACTGGCCTCATCAGTCACAATCACATTTGACTCAGAGACAACCTGTTCCATGGAGAAAGGTCTCACTGGATGAGGACGGGACACTCTGCTCGTCCCTGGACATCTGAATGATTGAGTATTCAAAGTACAACACATTTGACTAAAAAAACAATCATTTCCCTCAGGCTTCAGCTGGAGCCAGTTTAGTCTGAGTTCAGACCATGTTTAATCCCGTGAAAGGACTTGGTTTACTCCTGTTATGCATCACAGTCCACTATTCACAAACTTCTGTTCCAGGAAAATAAAGAAGACGATATCTGTTTGTGCTTTAGGAAAACAGGAGATGAACGACGGTCTAGGCCAGGTTTAGGCAACGTCAGGCCTCAGGGCCAAATCAGGCCCTCAAGCACAAAACCTCTGGCCCCAAGAAGATTTTGAGGAATATTATTATTATGCAAAATAGAGATCAAACACCTGTTAAAGTACAAGTGTAATACCATCAGTCCACTGCAACGATTAGTTTAAAATTCTCCATTTGAACACAATAATCCAAATCTGAGTTGTTTTGACAAGTTAAGATGCAGTTGGGCTTTTGACCCAGATCAATGAGATTATTGATTACTGACTATTCACTCGTTCTAGTTTCTGACTCGTTTCAATACATTTTGTCTTTATTTCAAGTCATTCTATCTGCCAATGGAGTAAGAACATTGGTCTATTGGTGTGAGATTGACCTCAGAACTATCGGAAATGTCCTCAAACTAACAAAGTAAACTTGGTCTGATCAGGGAAAAAGTGAGTAAAAAAACGCTCAAAACAATTAACATTTCCTCAATTTAATGCTTTATCCACACAAAGACAAGACGCTTATATTTTCAGAAAGTTTCTTTGTAAACATGAAGCCAGCTCAGTAAATGTGTCCTCTCCGCTGTGAAAATGGTGTGATTCATCTTCAGGCCTGTGTGAGGCGCTGTGACGCTAACACAGATAATAGAACAAGATGTAGAGGGCGCATGCGCAGTAAACTTTAGTGGAATGTAAACAGTGAAAATGAAACAGATTCATGGATTTACGATGTAGAGAAGAGACGAGGAGATGAGTTTATTCTTCAGACGAAACGGGACTAAAGCAGAAAAACCTGTGAGTGACTTTGACTGTCCAAACACACAGACTGTTTTTCTACCTGTGGCTCACGGACTGCAGTGGAGCAAAGAGGAGCAAAACCATCATAGATCCATGAGTCAAACTCATTCTGAGGTCAGTAGATTATGGATAACAGACTCCACTCTGGTGCTGTGATGTCATCGCTTTAGGAAAAGTTGTGTCGTAACGATGGAGCCACGAGATCTTTCACTCTGGGACCTAGTTTGGAAAATGTTCCTTTACAGACCCTCAAATATCTTTGATTAAATATCTTTGTGTTTAGTCCTCAGCTTGACTTCGTATGGACAGAGTCTGAGTCATTTAAGCCAATGCTTAAAGTCCTTCACTTGTTGCAGCGTATGTTTAAATCTCCTGTCAGAACATCCCACTTGGTCATATTTAATGTAATGTAGAAAATGCTTCTTTACTTCGGGCTGTAACGGTGAGGTTCAGCCCTTGGTGTTTTGGCCATGATAAAAACCGGCCTCCACAATTTAAATATTTTATTTTACATTTAAATATTTATATTTTACAAACACAGGCACAAAAACAACAAACAACAACAACAAAAACATTTGAGCGCGAAAACGAATGGGAAGAAGACAAGCTTATTTACTCCCACCTCCCATTCATATACTTAAATAATAATGTGGTCGCTACAATAACAGAGTTTAGTCCTTGATGTCTTACTAAACAATTCATATTTACAACAATGCATTAACTAAGTCAACATTCACAGTATGTTACACTTTAAAACAAGTGTATATTTTTGTTTCCTATACTTAAAGGGGCTGTGTGGAGTTTGACAGTTTTGTGCTCGCGATTGCCCCCTCCGGCCAAACGTGTAACTGCAGCCTCAATGGAAAGCTCGTGCATGAGGCGCGCAGGCTGTACGAGCACGAAAGACCAGAAACAACAGCTGAGTCAGTCCTGTCCTAGACAATTTACAGATTTGCAGGCATGACTTCAACGGAGGTAAGAAATGTTACTGTTTTGTAAGACATTTAGACCAAATGAATGTGAGTGTATATTTTCTAAGTTGTGATACTTCAGCAAATGCGTAGCAAAGTGAATCGCGTGAAGAAGCCAAATAATAAATACACGAAATGAACGACGTTTGAAAGAGGAACCAAAATACTCGTATATTTTGTATGCATAAACGTAAGCCTAATTGTGATAATAAAATAATTCCACAGGTAGAAATGCTACTAGGAAAAGCCAAAATCATCT
Organism: Neogobius melanostomus; assembly: GCA_007210695.1. NCBI lineage: Eukaryota > Metazoa > Chordata > Actinopteri > Gobiiformes > Gobiidae > Neogobius > Neogobius melanostomus. Next base: position 750,723 of record VHKM01000123.1, on the reverse strand, counting down.
CTTCAATTCCTGGGCCCAATAAAGGCCCAATGAACGACTTTTAAACTACGCTTGTAGTAAGTTCAGTGTTTACTTTTTGTAGTCTATTCACTACTCATAAATCCGTGAACAGTCACAAAAAGCTAACATTAGCAACATTATTATTCCCATTGAAAATACAGCATCATTACCACGGTTACTGCTCAACTATTTTGTAGGTACAGCGCAATTACTGTTATTACTGACACTATAGTCTGCTACTAATACTACACAACTTCTCTGTAGGTATAAAACTATTAGTTGAACTCTTCTGGTAACTTCAAATATGTTTTCTTATAGCTCATTTCAATGAAGATGGTACAAAACATGCATTCCAGAACAGTGACATGTCAACCTTTTTGCTTTCCCTTCTAGGACTCCAGTCCAATTGAATCTGTAGTTTCTGAGAGCAGTGACTCTGAATGGGGAGAGGAAGAGGCAGAGGAGCAGCCAGAGGAGGAGGGAGAGGAGGAGGGAGAGGAGCAGGAAGAGGAGCAGGAAGAGGAGCAAGAAGAGGAGCAGCCAGAGGAGCAAAAGCGAGGAACAGAAATGAAAGGACAGCCACAGCCGAGGGGAGAGGCCAGGCTAGAGTGAGAAGAGCAGGACCTGGACCTATCAGTGAAGAAGACAGACAAAGGGTTGCTCAGCGGTCTGCTGCCAGAAAAGCAGAGTTACAGGTAGGTCATACGGTACAAAACTAATATATTTCATACTCATAAAGTTTATAAAACAAATGTTGCCATCCATTTTCAGGCACAGTTGCAACAACTAACTCTAGAGGAGAAAGATGACGTCCTAGAGATGGTAGTTACACGTCTGCCTGGGGTGTTACTAGACATTATGGACTACAGACAGGCCACACCAGGACCTCCTCCATCAAACCAGGGTCAGCCAGCTTGGTGCACCTGCTGCAATTGCCGACTGATGCCTACAGACCTGGAAAATAAGTGCTGTAGACAGGATCCAGAAGGGTGTCTGAGCAGACGTGCTCATATGGACCTATTCTGCTTGAAGGCATCTTGCGTTTGGCTTCTGCAGACGTGGAATGATGTTTTGGCCCTGGGTGACAGCCAAGACCCTGGATCTGATAACCGGGAGTATCGTTAATGAGCCTATAGACAGTACACTATTTGGCAACACGGACGTCTGGGCGCAGGCAATCGGCGTGTTATTCCCTCATGTTGTGTATGGAGGATCAGAGACAAATACCCTGACCCATTTGGCGTTTATGTTGGTTATAAAGAAGCCCCCTTTGGCATAAACTAACGTGCAACTCATGACCACATCAGAAATACATCCTGCTTTTATTTTTATTTTAGGAAAAAAAATGTGCATATTTGACATAATATAAATACATTTGCTGTGTCCATCTTTCATTGCTGTCAGCCTCTGTTTAGGGACCAGATATCAAGTCCTAGAAAAAGAAAGAAAAAATACATTTATGTCATTGAGACTTTTTTTCCCCACCCAAACATGGAGGGAGAATTTCATTATCATCACTACCTGTCCTCTGCGTAGTTGGGTCTGCACCAATTCGGCTGTAGGAGGAGGGATGATGCCGGACAGAGGACCCAGGGCCCTGGGGTCATCTGGCTGAATGCTTCTCCTTTTTGGGAGTCCACCAGCAGAGCTAAGGCACTTGACTAATATTCTCTGCTGCAGCTCTGGGATGTAGCTGTAGTCTTTGGTCTCCTTCACAGTGTGCACACTGTAATGCTGAGACTTTTTGCTGTAGACTCGTTTATGTCTACAAATCATTAGTGTAGACATCAGTTGGAAAAAAAAAAAAGTATCAATATACAGTATGAAAGCAATAAAGTATGACTTACGATACTTCGCCTTTGCTGTTCACATGCACCGGGCGATGGTTATGGTGGTTGTAGTCTAATGCAGCGAGGAGTGTACGAGCTTCATAGACGCCATAAGTAAATTCAAAGCGCTTCCCCGCGTACATCAGGATGTGGTTTTGGAAAGATTCGAGCTTAGAAGTTGTCCTACAGAACAAAGAGTATTGTAATGTCTAACGTACAAATAAATTCAATCTCTGTGTAATATAATATAATTTGTAGTATTAGAAAGACAGTTCCTGTACATTCCCACAAGATGTCACCAACATGTCTTACCGAAAGGTGAGCAACTTCTCGATATCCTTTAGCCACCTCCGGTTCAGAACTATTTGTGACAGCGCCACATGTGCAGCAGAGCCAGGTAGAATGGGCTCTTTGTCGTGTTTATTCCCCAGAGGAGCATGAAGGCACCTGCCAAGGGCCCATTCATGCTCTCCACTCACATGGTGAAGTACACCTCTCCACACACCCTAAAAATATACAAACGTTATACCATGTCAGCACACATTAAAGAAAAACATAACATTAGCAGGTGACTTTATACATGTATGTTCATACAGACCATAAACTCCTCTCTGGTGCTTGTGTGCTGACAAGCATACCAAAAATGGTTAATGATGTCCTTTATCCAAACAAGTATAGGCTTTTGACCAGAAACCATTCCAGCCTGTTGAAAGACACCAAAATTATATATATATAAAAAAAAGTCTGACCAGACCAGGGTTATATACACAATTTAACATAATTTGACATACAGCATGAAGTTTCTTTGTTAGATTTTTGAAGCATGCCAGACATCAAGTGAATGGATAATACCCTGATCCTGATACCTTTTCTGGATCTGTTCAGAAAACAACAAAAACAATCTGTAATTCACATGAAAAACTCAAAAACAATTTATAATCCTTACGCATGAGGGCAGCAATTTGTACATGAGCATCAGTAACAATCTCTTTGATGTGCACCTCCTTTGTGAGTTTGTCAAATGTTTCTATAAAGGCGGCCTTCTCCATGGCAGCACTTTTACGGCCAACCCATCTTTTGTCCACATTGACAACACTGATGATGTCCATGGTGTCTAGCTCCATCGTTGTGTACGTACAGCACATAGCGGAGTGACCTTTTTGGAAAAAAAAAAATAGATTATGGATAAATAATAATGAAAAACAAACATTCCCAGCAAATCTATAATACTGAGATGTCCAAGAGCTTTGTGCATTACCTGGAGAGTCCATCCTCCCGTCAGCTAGAACAGAAATACAAAGGCATGTAAGCATATACTGTATATGAGGCTTAGAAAGTAAATATGCTTACTTACCAAGGGCAACCACACGGTCTTTTGACTCTAATCTTTTGATAATAGCAGTCCTCTTCTCCTCCCAAAACTGCTTTATTGTTTTTAGACAGTAGGTACCCTGGACTGCATAAAATGTTGTGGATGCCACCATGCGGATATTCATGAATTTGAATAGGAGGGCAATCTTGGAGAAGTTATTCCCCGACAGCAGAATGTTGGTTGACAACATGAAATCTCCTCCTTGCATCCCATGTTTCAGTTATGGCTGGCTGTTCCAACTCCATAACTTATTGCCATGCGGGCAAAACTATATGGAGAAAAAAAGGGTTAAAAAGAATGTTACTTCACACATATACCATTTTAGTACTTCCTCTGGTAAACACGTGTACAAAGCATGGAAACTCACCCACTCCAATATCACAGCTGTACCTCGTGGATGGGACTTTACAGAAAAAGGTGGACGGCCATCACACTCAGTGCCTGTGCTGCGGTCACTGTAGTGGCATTTACTGAGAGACAACTGGAGGAAATTGGCCATTTGGAGCAGGTTTTTGTTGTATGCTATGCATGCTTGCTGGTTTATAAGGTCACTTTCAATGACCACTCGATCCGGTTTTGGGAAAATGGGAATGGCGGCTTCTGACTCTTCTTCTAAATCTTCTTCAAGATCTGCTTCTTGGACTACACTTCTTGATGCTACACAAAAAGACAGTTTACATCAATTACAAAACCATAGGGTATGCATCAAATGATAAAAGCCATGCATGCTTACCTTTCCTCCAACAACCCTTGATCTGCTGTCAGAGGTCCAACTCCTGCAATCTGGAAGTCATCCCTGTAGATAAGTAGGACAACATATTTTTTTGTTGTTGTAAAGGGGGCAATAACCTGAAAACGGAAGTTGTATTTGGTATACAAGTAAACTTACCTATCTGATTCACCTGCAGTCACTGAACTGGGGGGATGGGACCCCACCAACACCTTTGCTGATGGGCCATAGGGTGTCGATGTGAGTGGTCCCTGTTCCTTTGATAAAGTGTGCCTTTCGAAACTAGAACAATAGAGCCACTGTTACTGCGGCGATCGCAATGTGCAAACATTTACAAGTGAGAGTCAGTAATACATACACTTTATTTGATTAGCGACATGGTTTTACGAAGTTTAGATACACACTATAGTTGTTTCTCACAATTCAAAGAAATTAGCAAAGCAAAACAATGTACTCAGTTGTTGACAAAAAAATAACATCTTGCTAAACAAGCTAGCCTAAAAACCGTCCTACTACTGGGGATACACACGGACACCGCTGCTTTGAAAGCATCAATAGGCCTACTTTTTTCCACACGTATTTAGTAATAATTTCTTACCTTTCAAGCAGAAATGATGCCAACTGTGGGTCTTTTGTCATGCCCAGATATTCTCTCAGAATTTTCCACTTCTCAAAAGCCTCTCCGATGTTTACCCTGGTTTTTTTGCCTATGACTGTCAGACTCTCCGTTTCTTTATTTTAGTCGGGGTCTGGGCTGGAGTTTCGGCGCTGCTTGATACCAGTCTCTTCTTATTCTTAGCTGTATCCATCCTTCCAAAGTCACCATCCAGTGTAAACTGGAAAAAGATGTTCTTTAAGGCACACAGGTTCGACCCATAAGGACAGAGGCAGCATGTTCCTTTTACATATAGTTTAGTTTATTTCTATGTTTTACTTTTATGTCTTTCTTTGGGATTTCATATTTTCTTTACACAGATCATCCATTTACGTTACATTTATTTGGGCTCACAAAATGCCCGAGAGCAGGTCAACAAAAAGGAAACAAAAGGAGAAGTAAGACAGCAGCGTGGTTAGGTCCACCGTCGCACGCCCACATCTAGCCCTTCTCGGCCGGCTCGGTGCTTCGATAGCCCCCAGTTCCGTCACAGGAGGGCCCCAGCAGACCCCGAGCCACCATGCACCGAGAGCGAGCAATGGACGCCAAGGAGTGGTGCGCGTTGAGGCTCTCAACCACCCGTGACGCTGGACCCGTGGAACAGCACACACAACCCTGGGCTCAGCCCAACCAGGCCGGAAGACGCCAGTGAGGAGACAGAGGAAGTGCGTGCGACCCATGGGGGCTTTTATACTCTGGTATTAGAACGGTGGCGCCCTCTGCTGACCGTTTCAATATTTAAAATATACAAGTTTAATACAATTACTTAAAATACAGTTACTAAAAACTGGTATTGCCACATGTATTTTGTTTTGTTTCCTCAAGAGTCTGGCTTTTTTAGCAATGTCCGCATTCCTTTTAGTCAGGTGATCGTTCAAATAAACATTTGTACCTTTCAGTTTTTTCCTCGCTTCATCAGTGCAATCTTGTGTTTTCGATTGGCGAACCTCAGGATCAAAGCTGGCTGGATGTTGTCCTTCGTGGGGAGAGGATGACATGCCTCAATCATATTCGCGTCCACCTGTATGTTGTTGGACACGAAAAAATCCACCACCTGCTTCTCTGCAGAGTTCACCTCCAGTTCGCTTGGCTCTCCCCCGCCCCCCGCCACCACATTATGCGCATATGAGCGGGGTTTGATTTTCAATTCAGTCACAATTACATCATTAAGTGGTGAGTATTGCTCCAAGTCCTCCACTTTTTTCTCCAACACTGATATCTTTTTGTCCCTTTCCTCTATACGCACACGTAGCTCCGACACTTCCTCCACGAGTTTCAAAATCTTGTCCTGCTTGTCCTTAATATCACTTACATCCTTCGAGAGAAAGTCAAGCGCCTTTTTAATATCTTCCACCTCCTCCATAGCTCGAGTTTTCTGTGGCATACAGTAATAGAGATAGTTCCGATGGATTGTTTGTTTTACTTATAAAAACGGTTCTCGATTCCCATTATAACCTTAAGGCACTTGAAACACAACCCTGCAGTGCTGCCTCTCCCTAAATGAACCTCCTGTGAACTGGTCTGGGCTCCTGGAGATACTGAGCTGTTTGTGGAATGATTTATGATGGACTTACAGTGCCTTACGAAAGGCCCTTGGGCCCTGACACAACTCCTACAGGCTGGGGAAAAGTCCTCCAGGCAGGGGGCTAAGTTCCCCAGTCCGGTCCTAACATCTCCTCCCGGCCCAAACACCTCCAGGCTGGGCCTTAGTCCTCCAGCCCTGACCCAACACCTCCTGCCCGGCCCCAACACCTCCAGGCCAGGGCTTCAGTGCCTTGCGAAAGTACTCGGCCCCAAGGGGGCTGGATACTTTCGCAAGGCACTGTATATGCACTGTAATAGCAGCCTCGACATTATACAGTAACATGTGGCTCCCTGTGAATGGAGGCGTCACTGATAAAGACTTGGTGAAACAGTGGGATGTGTTTGTTTTGATGAAACCTGTTAAAGTTTGACTGATGGATTTCACACAGTTCGAGGGTCGTCTTATTGAAACCAGTTACACAGAGTTACAATAATATAAGCCTGGATTATCGTCTTTATTTGGTGGATGTTTGAGGCGCTCCTCTCGCTCCTCTCGCTCCTCAGGCCTGTTCCACATCTGCGTTTATCCTGGGATTATACTTTGTGCTGTTGTTGTTGGTTATAATTGTGTCTAAACTCACGCTGAGGCGCCCATGGAGACAATCACTTCACCAACACACTTCACCAACACACTTCACCAACACAATTAACCGACACACTTCACTAAAACACTTCACTAAACACACTTCACCGACACACTTCACTAAACACACTTCACTAAACACACTTCACCAACACACTTCACTAAACACACTTCACTAAACACACTTCACTAAACACACTTCACCGACACACTTCACTAAACACACTTCACTAAACACACTTCACCAACACACTTCACTAAACACACTTCACTAAACACACTTCACTAAACACACTTCACCAACACACTTCACTAAACACACTTCACCAACACATTTCACCAACACACTTCACTAAACACACTTCACCGACACACTTCACCAACACACTTCACTAACACACTTCACTAAACACACTTCACCAACACACTTCACTAAACACACTTCACTAAACACACTTCACCAACACACTTCACTAAACACACTTCACTAAACACACTTCACTAAACACACTTCACCAACACACTTCACTAAACACACTTCACCAACACATTTCACCAACACACTTCACTAAACACACTTCACCAACACACTTCACTAAACACACTTCACCGACACACTTCACCGACACACTTCACCGACACACTTCACTAAACACACTTCACCGACACACTTCACCGACACACTTCACTAAACACACTTCACCAACACACTTCACCGACACACTTCACTAAACACACTTCACCACACACTTCACCGACACACTTCACTAAACACACTTCACCGACACACTTCACCGACACACTTCACCGACACACTTCACTAAACACACTTCACTAAACACACTTCACCAACACACTTCACCGACACACTTCACCAACACATTTCACCAACACACTTCACTAAACACACTTCACCAACACACTTCACTAAACACACTTCACCGACACACTTCACCGACACACTTCACCGACACACTTCACTAAACACACTTCACCGACACACTTCACCGACACACTTCACTAAACACACTTCACCAACACACTTCACCGACACACTTCACTAAACACACTTCACCAACACACTTCACCGACACACTTCACTAAACACACTTCACCGACACACTTCACCGACACACTTCACCGACACACTTCACTAAACACACTTCACTAAACACACTTCACCAACACACTTCACCGACACACTTCACCAACACACTTCACCGACACACTTCACTAAACACACTTCACTAAACACACTTCACCGACACACTTCACTAAACACACTTCACTAAACACACTTCACCAACACACTTCACAAACACACTTCACTAAACACACTTCACTAAACACACTTCACCAACACACTTCACTAAACACACTTCACCACACTTCACCAACACACTTCACTAAACACACTTACACACACTTCACTAAACACACTTCACCAACACTTCACAAACACACTTCACCGACACACTTCACCAACACACTTCACTAAACACACTTCACTAAACACACTTCACTAAACACACTTCACCGACACACTTCACTAAACACACTTCACCGACACACTCACGACACACTTCACGACACACTCACCAACACACTTCACCGACACACTTCACTAAACACACTTCACCAACACACTTCACCGACACACTTCACTAACACACTTCACTAAACACACTTCACCGACACACTTCACCGACACACTTCACCAACACACTTCACTAAACACACTTCACCGACACACTTCACTAAACACACTTCACCAACACACTTCACCGACACACTTCACCGACACACTTCACCAACACACTCATCACACTTCACTAACACACTTCACAAACACACTTCACCTAAACACACTTCACCAAACAACACTTCACCGACACACTTCACCAACACACTTCACTAACACACTTCACCGACACACTTCACCAACACACTTCACTAAACACACTTCACCGACACACTTCACCAACACACTTCACTAAACACACTTCACCACACACTTCACCAACACACTTACCCACTTAAACACACTTCACTAACACACTTCACCAACACACTTCACCAACACACTTCACTAAACACTTACCACACTTCACACACACTTCACTAAACACACTTCACCAACACACTTCACTAAACACACTTCACCACACTTCACAACACACTTCACCAACACACTTCACTAAACACACTTCACCGACACACTTCACCAACACACTTCACTAAACACACTTCACTAAACACACTTCACTAAACACACTTCACAACACACTTCACCGACACACTCACCAACACACTTCACTAAAACACACTTCACTAAACACACTTCACCGATACACTTCACTAAACACACTTCACCGACACACTTCACTAAACACACTTCCCTAAACACACTTCACTAAACACACTTCACTAAACACACTTCACTAAACACACTTCACCAACACACTTCACTAAACACACTTCACTAAACACATTTCACCAACACACTTCACTAAACACACTTCACCGACACACTTCACTAAACACACTTCCCTAAACACACTTCACTAAACACACTTCCCTAAACACACTTCCCTAAACACACTTCACTAAACACACTTCCCTAAACACACTTCACTAAACACACTTCACTAAACACACTTCACTAAACACACTTCCCTAAACACACTTCACTAAACACACTTCCCTAAACACACTTCCATAAACACACTTCACCAACACACTTCACTAAACACACTTCACTAAACACACTTCACCGACACACTTCACTAAACACACTTCACTAAACACACTTCACCGACACACTTCACTAAACACACTTCACTAAACACACTTCACCAACACACTTCACTAAACACACTTCACTAAACACACTTCACCAACACACTTCACCGACACACTTCACTAAACACACTTCACTAAACACACTTCACCAACACACTTCACTAAACACACTTCACTAAACACACTTCACCAACACACTTCACTAACACACTTCACTAAACACACTTCACCAACACACTTCACTAAACACACTTCACTAAACACACTTCACCAACACACTTCACTAAACACACTTCACCGACCCCCACACACTTCACTAACACACTTCACTAACACACTTCACTTAAACACACTTCACTAACACACTTCACCAACACACTTCACTAAACACACTTCACTAAACACACTTCACTAAACATACTTCACGACACACTTCACCGACACACTTCACCAACACACTTCACTAAACACACTCACCAACACACTTCACCGACACACTTCACCAACACACTTCACTAAACACACTTCACTAAACACACTTCACTAAACACACTTCACTAAACACACTTCACCAACACACTTCGACAGACGACCTACACATTCAGATCGTATGGTTTGCATCCAGTCTATTGTTAAACGATTAAACGTGATGCATTACTGTTTTTGATAATCAATAATCATCTATGTCACATAAGTAGAACGTAAACAAGCAACAGTCCTCACAGGAGAAAGAGTTCAGCTTGAGACCATTTTGTTACTGAAAGCTGGAATCAGAATCAGTAGATTGAGAACCTGGATAAGCGCGAAACATCCACATGTACACCGGGGCACACCGGGACACACACCGGGACACACACCCGACGGGTAGACTCTGGCGAAGCACTCGGCATTTTTACGAACGTCGTCAAATAGCGACTTTCAAACTACTACTTAAAAGTCCATTGCATATACATCTAACTAAGATATTCCAACACATTTCATAATTTTTACAGGCTTATTTGCGTATATATTCTTACATTAGTAATTGTCGCTTCCACCGGTAGCCGCCATGTTTATACTCCCTTGGCCGCAAGTCAGCTCCTGACCTGACTTGCTGCGGAGGGGCCTTTTCAAGGGAGATAGCCACTTCCTCTTGCTCCCTAAGTATTGGGACACCCTACCCCACGCGGGAACGCGGAAAATCAAGGGGAAGGGCTCAAAGCGAGGGCAAGGGTTTGAATTGGGACAGGGCCTAAACACACTTCACTAAACAAACTTCACCAACACACTTCACCAACACACTTCACCGACACACTTCACTTGTTCATGTCTACCTTTCCTTACCTTTTAACTGTTTGCCCTGGTGTGTGTGTGTGTGTGTGTGTGTGTGTGTGTGTGTGTGTGTGTGCGTGTGCGTGTGCGTGTGTGTGTGTGTGTACTGCACTTCGGTCAACAGTGTCATTTTAAAGTGCAATATAAATAAAGTTGGATTGGACTGCAAAAATATCGCTTCATCAACATTATCGAGAAAGTCCTGAGAATAGAGAATAGAGATTGTTATTTTGTCGAGCTCTGGTTGAAATGATCCATGAGAATCTTTCAAATGTTGCTTCAAAGACGTCAGAGAATCACGTCATTAACACGCGGTGAGTTTAGTTCAATACATGACAAAAAGTAAAGACGTTTCTGCCGTCTCATGAACTGGGGAAAAACACTTTGCACCTAATCATCATTTTCTGACATGAAGTATCAAATTATTTTTCCATACACAATAAAGGCTTAAATATTAAAAAAAAATATATCTTGGTGGAGTTGCTCTGTATGTGCGCGAGGATTTCAATGTAAAATTGGTTGACAACATGATCATGGCAATTGATCATATGTTTGAATGTGTGACGGTAGAGATAATTCTGGAAAAAAATGAAAAATATATTAGTTTCTTGTATCTATCTAGCACCGGGTGCAGACATTGAAGTCTTTAACGAACATATTGAAACAATATTTACAAACGGCAACCACAAAGACAATTTTGTCTGTGGGGATTTTAATATTGATTTACTGAAAGCAAAATCGCATAAACCCACTGAAAAATGTGTGGACACCATGTACAGTCTGTCACTTTACCCCTTAATCACACGCCCCACTAGGATAACTGCACACGGTGCTACATTAATTGATCATTTTTTCACAAACATCCTAAACAAAATGACAAGTGGTATACTGATTAATGACATTAGCGACCACTTGCCAGTCTTCTCACTATTTAAATACAACTAAAAAGTAAGACAAACAAAGTTATAGTAAAAAATGTAAGATTAACATCTGAGAGCTCGATAAACGCCTTCAAGCAGAGTTTGTCTGATCATGACTGGAAAAATGTCCTTGGAGAACAGGATGTTAATATTGCATATACACATTTTGTCAACACAATCAAACTTTTGTATGATCAAAATTGTCCAGTACTAACGCGCAAATATACACAAACAAATACTTGTGGCTCATGGATGACGAGGGGGTTATTGAACGCATGTAAAATAACTCCTTATATAAAATATTTATAAGGTAACGAACATTAGAAACTGAAACTAAATATAAAAAATATAACAATAAACTAACAAGTATTATAAAAAAAATAAAATAAAAAATATTTAAGTGACCCACACTACAGGATTAAAAATGATGAGAAAATTACAAACGGGGAGAATGTAGTTAATGCGTTCAATGATTACTTTGTCACCATTGGGCCTCACCTGGCATCTAAAATAGCCAAAACAAACAGTGATGTTTCTCAACACAAAAATGTGAATGTACACACTTTTTTTTCTTACGGCAACAAATTAAAATGAAATAATTAAAATAGTTAAAGCATTCAAGAATAAAAAATCAACCGATTGGAATGACTTTGACATGAACATGTTAAAAAAGTAATACAAAATATATCAATGCCTTTAACACATATATGCAACTTATCCTTTTCAACTGGTGAATTCCCTGACCTCATGAAGATTGCCAAGGTCGTTCCAATTTATAAAAGTGGGGATAATCGTCAGTTTACAAATTACAGACCGATCTCTGTACTTCCTCAACTATCTAAGATTCTGGAAAAACGTTTTGCCGCCCGCCTGGACAGCTTTGTGAATAAACATAATTTACTTAGTGACTGTCAGTATGGGTTCAGAAACAACAGGTCAACTGCACAAGCATTAATCAATCTAAGCGAAGAACTCACCAACAATATTGACTATAATTTGTATTGTTTGGGTATATTCATAGACCTCCAGAAAGCTTTTGACCCTATAGATCATGAAATTCTCTTAAATAAACTAAATAATAATGGAATTAGTGGGATCGCTAACAATTGGTTGAAGTCATACTTGACTGAAAGAAAACAGTACGTACAAATTAATAAACATGTATCAGGATGGAGGAATATAATATGTGGGGTCCCCCAGGGGTCGATTTTAGGACCTAAATTGTTTCTGCTCTACATCAATGATGTGTGTGAAGTCTTAACAAAGCTAAAATGTATATTATTTTCTGATGACACAACTATACTAGGCTCTAGCAAAGACTTACAACTGCCCAAATCAGAGGTCACAACAGAATTATACAAACTCAAAACAAAACAAAAAATATTTTATTGGCAAACGGAATAGTGACACTCAGATTCAAATCAATATTGACAATGTTCAAATAGAACAAGTCAAGAAATATACATTTGGGTGTGATCTTCAATCATAAGGTTAGCTGGAGACCACAAATAAACATTATTTGTGGAAAAGTGGCAAAACATGTGGCCATAATGGGCAAGTGTAGGCAAGGCAAGGCAAGGCAAGTTTATTTGTAGAGCACAATTCATACACAAGGCAATTCAAAGTGCTTCACAGTTGCAGAAAATTACAAGAAACAGATAAAATCAATCAATAAAACATCAACATGAAGTTAATCAATTACAGTAAAAGGCAAGAGTGCAGATAAAATACTTTCAGTTTTCATATGCACGGGTAAAAAGAGCTGTTTTCAGCCTGGATTTGAACATTGTCAGAGTTGAGGCCTGTCTCACATCCTCATGAAGACGGTTCCAGATTTTAGCTGCATGAAACTGAAACGCAGCCTCACTGTGTTTATTATTGACTCTGGGAACCACCAGATATTTTCTGGACCAAAAGGCTCTCTTTACCCTGTACTGTTCCTTAATCCTACCGTACATAAACTACTGCTCAGAGGTCTTGGGTAATACCTACAATAGTCATTTGCTGGTTTTATATAGACTTCAAAAGAAGGCCATCAGAATTGTTCATATAAGTGTGGTATAGGGACCATACAATTATACTGTTCTTAAAATCCAACACCATGAAACATGATGACATCATAAAACTCAATTCCCTACTACAGATATATAGAGCTGTAAATAACCACCTCCCTAGTAACATACAATTAATGTTTGGTAAAAGAGAAGGGAAGATACGATCTAAGGGGAACTCATAATCCGTCTCCTCCCTGCACTGGCTCCCGGTCCATTTTCGGATTGATATTAAAATGTTAATGCTTGTTTTTAAAGCTCTTCATGGTCTCGCTCCATTACATCTCACTGAGTTGTTGACCGTGCATTGCCCCAGCAGAGCTCTCCGGTCTGCCAATCAAATGGTTCTGGATGTGCCCAGGTCCCAGTACAAACAGTGGGGCGATCGTTCCTTCAGGTTTGTAGCGCCTAAACTGTGGAACAGCCTGCCCCTCAGTCTGCGTGTTCTCACGGACCTGTCCCTTTTTAAATCCAGATTAAAGACTCATCTTTTCAAACTTGCTTTTAATACTTAGGGCACACTGAATTATGTCTTTGTTGTTTTAAATTGTTTTAATCTGTCTGTGAAGCACTTTGGTCCTCTTGGTGTTGTTGTAAAGTGCTATATAAATAAACTTTGATGGATTGATTGATTGATTGATTGGTTGATTGATAATCTGAAAGTACAATGTATCCATTCCACCCTAAAAAGTCATTGTATTACACGGAGAGGAGTAAATCTGTGGAATAATTTAGATGAAGACTTAAAAGGTGCAGCTAGTCTACAGTATTTTAAAAGACAGTATAAGAGAAGTGTGTTTGAGACGTTTGCTGAAGACATGTGACCTTGTCTCTCAGTCACTCTCCTTAAGTAATCTGTATTACTATGAACTTGTGAAATACCACATCATTGCTGATATAATCAATTGTCACCTATTCTATCAACCAAGTCTATTTGATCTGTATTAAAGGAACTTGAGATAAATTACAAGCATTAAAAATGCTGTTATGGCTGCTTCCGCTGGTCATTACAAATAAAATAGAATTGGGGCAGGTGAGATGTGGACCTGTTGTAGGGTCCCCCTCTCAACGGGCTCATAAATCTTGTCTTTTTAAAGCACCACTCAGTATAGGATTATAAAGCGGTTCACAACATCAACTAGTTAGGGCAGCAGGGTGGGGGCTCACTGGTGGGGGGCTACCGCCCTCTACCAGCTTGCCACATAATACCCCGGCTTTTTAACACACCTCACAAATAGGGAAAACAATCAAAAACCACTAACAGAACAATCTTAACCAACATTATTACAGTTGAAGCAGGTATGACGGCAATGAGAAACATGATGATGATATTTTTGAGAATGATACTTTTGAGAATGCTATTATTGTCATTGTTATTAATGACATTGTGATGATAATATATGTATAATACATATGTGCGCTAGTAATGTATCTGTATGCATATATATGTATACATTTCTGTATGTGTGTATATATATTAAAAAAAAAAAAAACTCTTCCTCACCCTCTGCGGGTGGTCTCTTTTTCCTCCAAGCTCGGGTCCTCTACCAGAGGCCTGGGAGCTTGAGGGTTCTCAGTATCTTTGCTGTTCCTAGAACTGCACTTTTCTGGACCGAGATGTCTGATGTATTTCCTGGGATCTGCTGGAGCCACTCCTCCAGTTTGGGGGTCACTGCCCCGAGTGCCCAACGACCACGGGCACCACTGATGCCTTCACTCTCCAGGCCTTCTCTAGCTCTTCTCTGAGCCCCTGGTATTTCTCTAGTTTCTCGTGTTCCTTTTTCCTGATGTTGAAGTCGCTTGGTATTGCTATGTCAACCACCACGGCTTTCCTCTACTCTTTGTCCACCACCACAATGTCCGGTTGGTTCATTACCATTCTGTCCGTCTGTATCTGGAAGTCCCACAGGATCTTGGCTCGGTCATTCTCCACCACCTTTGGAGGTGTTTCCCACTTTGACCTTGGGGTTTCCAGCCCATACTCTGCATATATATATATATATATATATATATATATATATATATATATATATATATATATATGTATATCTAAAACACTATGACTAATTAAACAATAAGTAAATCAATAGAATGGTGACCAGAATGGTAATATAAGCAACATTAAAAATAAGAGAAAATTATAAAACTAAGTAAATACACTCAGAAATCACAAACTTTTCTATTTTCGCTCTGTTTTTCATACCTGTAAGACTCATCAGATTTTTTTGTTTTTTTTTTACATGTAAAAGCTTCAAATTATCAATGCTGCTAATCAATAATTGTATTTTGAAATTGGGGTAGGCACTTATAAGCTTTCTTGCTTCGGCCTACTCCTTTTGAGTTATTATTTATTTTTATTTGTATTGTTTTTTTGTGATATTATAAATGTAAATATTGTAAATAATAACTCAAATCAATCAAATCAATCAATCAATCAATCAATCTTCATTTTTCCTGGAGAAATGGTGAGATATATTATTGTAATTAGGAGTACAACAGTTTTTGTCCTTTTATCTGCTGCTATTTTAGCAGGAGATTCAGAATCAGAATAGTTGTTATTGCCATTGTTTGAGAACAGGTTCACAAACTAGGAATTTTTCTTGATGCAGACGTGAATTTTAGGTTTTTGCCACTTTAGTGTTTAGTGTAATTTGTTTTGTTAACTCAAAGTGTATATAATTTGATTCAAACATTAAAGCAAATATCACAGCTTCATAAAGCAACAAAGGATATGATTTGTTTCGCTTTAATTTAATTTATTATATGGCCCGTCACAATGAAAGTAGAATGCTCCATTGACTTGAATGTGATTTTCCAATGTTCTACCGGTCATTATTTTCTGATAGAGGACCTCTGAATAAAATAATGACGCTGCCACTATCTCTGTCCCTGTCCCTGCGCGTCGGGGTCCAGATGCAAATGTATTTGACTAAGAAATAAATATTTAAATGGATCTGGATGAAGGTCATCCTGGACTGAAGCAGCTCGGAGTCTTTACACTTTCACTATAATGACATCGTAAAGGTGCTGGATTTTCTTTCTCGTTGTGGGACGAGATTTGTTTTTTTTCCTCCTAAAGTCGTCTCATGAACTGAGGAAAAACACTTTGCACCTAATCATCATTTTCTGACATTAAGTATCAAATTATTTTTCCATACACAATAAAGGCTTATTTTAAATATAAAAATATCCTAATTTTTCTTGGAGAAATGGTGAGTTATATTATTGTAATTAGGAGTACAACAGTTTTTGTCCTTTTATCTGCTGTTATTTTAGCAGGAGATTCAGATTCAGAATAGTTTTTATTGCCATTGTTTGAGAACAGGTTCACAAACTAGGAATTGTTCTTGCAGACGTGCAACATATAACACAGAATTTAGATAATAATAAGCTATAAAACTTTAAACTATAAGGCTTTAGGGGCATGTATGAAGAATATTAAATAAATAAGATACAAAATAAATGTAAAATATGGTAAGACGACAACAATTGACATAGAACAACAGTGGGATTATATTTACAGATGTGTAGGCGTATAAAGTAAAGTGATAAAGTGATAGATCTAAGTGTGGACACACCACAGAGCAACAGAGCAGATACATCCATGAGTCTGTAACTAAGTTATTGGGTCTTGTTTTTGTTCATGAGTCTGATGGTGGAGGGAAAAAACTGTTCAAGTGGTGGGAGGTATGAGTCTGGATAGACCGTAGCCTCCTGCCTGAGGGGAGAGGGTGAATAGTTTGTGTCCAGGGTGAGAAGGGTCAGCTGTGATCCAACCCACACGCCTCCGGGTCCTGGAGGTGAACAGGTCCTGGAGAGATGGAGCTCACAGCAGCTGCGTTGCTCAAGCCAAATTACCCATAATGCACCACAGCTCTCAAGAAAACAAAGAAAAAATGGTGGTGCTTGTGTGACTTGTTAAAGTTTAAATTCCACTTTTAACAAAAATACACATACTTTGACTAGTTTAATGGCTCGGCCGCCAGTGTTCATGTTACCTGTAGTCTTTTTAGAAAAAATGGCAACGTTTTTGTCAAGATTTGGTCAAATAATGAATTTAAACACATCAAACTTTTGCAGTAAAGAAAAATAAATGTGTACATTTTAGTCAATTTCACCTTATGTGTACATTTATACATTTATACATAAATAAGGCATTATGTGTAAAGTAATTAAAAATATATATTTTATGTGCAAATTAGGTCAAATAATATATTTTAACTTAATTGTTTGGGGTTTACAAATTATTCTGAAAAACAAACTTAAATTAAATTTAAATTTAAATTTTAAAATATGAAATTGTTTTTGAAGTTCCCATTAAAAGAATTGTCTGCAGTGCCCCCTTAATAAAACAATGTCAAAATAAAATGCATTTGACTTCAATAACCTGTTCATGACGATACGACTTCTGTGGCTCGGTGCGTGTGGAGGAGGGGCTGCAGGCTCGCGGTGATCCACGGGCTCAAAGCCAAACTGACTGTGGAAAGTAGAGCTGGCGGAGAGTCTCAAGTCTCCTCTGATGCGTTCTCGGTAAAATGGGCGGAGCAAGTTTTCATCCAGGGATTTACAGCGAACTTGCTGAGAAGCGGACTTTGAATTGGAACAGGACTTGGGCCGTGATGACGTCTCACAAGTCCACGAGCCACAAGTCCGCACAAGTCCACAGACTGAGAAACGGCCAAGACAAGGCATTAGCATTAGCATTAGCATTAGCTGTTATCACTGTTTTAATTCGACATTTATTTAACCTCTTTAACAGAGCACATTTTCTCCAGCTTTACCCTAATCTAAACGCTTCTGGACTGGAGCTTACAGCCTCATTTGAAAGCTAAGACCTCATCAAAGCTTCTTCCTTGTGTTTCTTGTCACGTTTTCATCGGATTTTTCGTTTTGGAGCTTCGATGGCTTAGGTAGGTCTTAGCTTTCAAATTACTCTGGCCTACAGGCTGTAAACTCCAGTCCAGAAGCTTTGGACTGTGGAATCTACGGGCCAGTTCCAGTCGACTTAAGAACAGTTTCATACACAAGGCCATCTGGAAGCTGAACTCCCTGCCCTCCCTCCCACCCCTCTTTCCCCAATAAAACCATCTTGAATCTTTTAGATTTGGGTAAAGCTTAGTTTAGTTTATTTATTTATTTGTCAAAGGGAGTGGTCTGAAGCCATAACCCCAAAAATAAAAACAATAGCATTTACATTTAACATTTACAGGGTAGCAAATCATAAACAAATCATAAACAAAGGAACATAGGGCAAAGTAACAACAGATAATGAACAATAAAAAAAACAACAGCGAAATAAAGAAACAACAACAAAAGAATGTGCTACAACTCATATCTAAGAAATATAAACTCTTTGTAAATATTTTTCAAATGTACCAGGTTATTGCAAAGTTTGATGTTTTGATCTAGATTATTCCATATTTCTACACCACGTCTCGTGGGACACAGGCTTTTCTTGGTTGTTCTGGAGTTTTGTTTATCGAAGCTCATCTTATCTCTCAAGTTGTATTTAACTTCTCGTTTGCAGAACATATTTTGTAAACTCTCAGGAAGCGACTTTTGTGAGGCTTTGAACATGATTTGAGCATCTTAGATTCAGTAAGGTCCTCACATTTCATTGTTTTTGTTTCAAGAATAATGGATTAGTGTGATCACGGTATCAAGCTGAATGGATTATTCTTATTGCCTTTTTCTGAACTTTAAACAATGGGTCAAGATTACTTTTATACACATTTCCCCAGATCTCTACACAATATGTTAAATGGGGAAGGATAAGTGAACAGTATATAGTATATAGAGCTTTGTTATCGATGATATATTTGGATTTATTCATTATGGCTGAAATCTTTGCAACTTTAGTTTTAATTTTTATGATGTGAGGTTTCCAGCTGATTTTATGATCGAGTGTTACACCAAGAAATGTATGTTCATAGACTCTTTCAATAGTTTCGTTGCCAATTTTAACTGGTAATTGTACATTCATTACAGGATTTCCAAAGAACATTGCTTTGGTTTTCGTAATGTTTAGAGACAGTTTGTTTACGCAGAACCAATCTTTCAATGTATCCATTTCTTCTGTAATCTCGATCAGCATTTGCTGTAAGTCTGCACCTGAGAGTATGATTGTTTATCATCTGCAAAAAGGACCAGTTTAAGCTTCTTAGAAACCAAGAGCAAATCATTTATATATAATAAAATAGTTTAGGTCCCAGCACCGATCCCTGGGGGACACCACACACTAGGGTATCACACATGGATCTGCACTGCCCCATTTGAACTGTTTACGCTTTGGTAAGTAAGATTCAATCCAGTTGAAAGCAATACCTCTTATCCCATATTTCTGTAGTTTGTTCAGGAGTATATTGTGATCCATAGTGTCGAAAGCCTTTTTAAGATCGATGAAAATACCTATTGAATACTTTTCCTTGTCGATATTATTTGTGATTTCCTCTATAAGTTCCATTAACCAACGCGAGAGCGGGAGATCTGCTTTTACGAAATCATGTTGACTGTCATTTAAAATATTGTATTTATCTATAAATGCGTCTAGTCGAGTTGTATAGAGCTTTTCTAATATTGTTGAGAATTGAGGTAGTATTGAGATAGGTCTGTAATTAGAGAATTGAGTTTTGTCACCATTTTTATAGATGGGAATAACTTTAGCCATTTTCATTAAATCTGGAAATGTACCAGTTTTGAAAGACAAATTACAAATATGGGATAGCGGTGACGATGTGATCGATGACCTGTTTAACAATACTCATATCTACCTCGTCACAGTCCAAGGATTTCTTATTTATGACATTTCTAACTATATCAGTTATTTCATATCCTGTTGTTGGCGTAAGAAACATTGTATTTGGGTTTTCCTGGACACAGTCATAATTATAATGTGTGCATGGTGGAGTTATTGAGGAGGATAATTGAGGTCCTATGCTTATGAAGTACTTATTGAACTCACTCACAATTTCATTTGAATTTTCAATGTTCTGACCATTTGACATAAAGCTCTGTGGTAATACATTTCCTTTTTGAGGTCCTTCGAAGTACATCATTAATAGTACACCAGAGAGCTTTAGTGTTTGTCTTATTTTTTTTAGTGTAGTATTCATTTAGTGTCTTATTTTTTTTGAGTAGTGCACTGTAATAATTTTTTTTTTTGCAGTTTCCTATTATGTTAGTACATTTATTTTGTATCTTTTGTACTTATTTTCAGATTCAGTTGTTCTTTTTGTTAAAAGACTTTGTATAGTTTTTTCATCTTTAGTTTTCCTATTTTTTAGGTTATACAGAACAAAACAGGTAGGTGATCACTTATATCTGTTACTAGAATCCCACTTGGAAAGTCTTTGCTGAGAACATTTGTAAATATCAATTAGTGAGCAACTGTGTGGAGTTATTCGTGTTGGCCTGGTTATTTTAGGAAACAAAGATAGACTGTATAGAGTAATTAAAGAGGGGGTATTATGCTTTTTCAGTCACATAGCACCAGTCTATAGCATACTACAATGATGACGTAACCTTCTGTTGGTCTGTATATGCAGTAAATTAAAATAACTGCCTTGAATAAAATTGCTCTCTCAAATGGCTGTACTGAACGTCTTGAAATAGGCCTCTGTCTCTTTAAGAACCTTTCCGACACGCCCCCTTCAGCACACTGCTGTGGCATCTAAACAACACTACTGTGCGGGGAGGGGGCTCTGCTGAGCTGAGGAGCAGTGGTTGGTGACTAAAGGTCCAGAGGCGTCTCCAGGAGGTGGGGGCGTTCCTAGGAGGACTGAGGCATAGCTACACCTAAAATGGCTGCCATCAGAGTTTTTATTGATTACTCAAAAATATGTGAATGAGCCAAGTCAACACTCCAGGCATGTGTTTAATGAGGGAATGACATAAAACATGATATAAAGCTTGAAAAAGTCCATTTTACATAATACCCCCCTTTAAGAAATTTTCAATAAATCAATGTTAAAATCTCCACAAAGAAACACTTCCCTTTGTCCCAAATTTGAAAATAATCCCTCCATATAATCTGTGAAGGTGTCAATTTTGGATCCAGGTGTTGATGTAACTTATTAATATGTTTTTTCTTTTTTCAAACACAGTTCCACAGTGAGACATTCCATAAGGCCATCTATAGTTACAGTCATATTTTGAACTACTTTTGTCTGCATGCCGTTATTAACATATAGCGCAACCCCACCCCCTATTTTGTGGTTTCTGTTCACTTTAAACATGTCATATCCTTTTATGTTTAAGTTATCAGGTTTGTTATCATTTAGCCATGTTTCTGAAATTGCTATAACATCAAAGGGGGGCTGAATTGGTCTAAGTACTCGGTTATGTTCTTGAAATTTGCATACAGACTCCGACTGTTTAGGTGAATCACAGATAAGGTTTCCTTCCGGTTCATTTTATTTGGTATTTCACAGTCCTTATAGTATTTGCACTGTTTATATTATTATAGAAGTTTGTATCAGGATCAATATCATCAGTTATTTGGTTAAATACATGGTTGTATTACTATTGCAACAACACATCATCAGTAGGGTAAAACTAACCTGTCTCACGACGGTCTGATCCCAGCTCATGTTCCCTATTAGTGGAAAGCAGAACTGAAGAAAAGGCTCTCGGTTAAAGCGGGGGGTAAGAGGTTAAACAGGAAAGTCCCACTGAGATTAAGAATCTCTTTTTCAGGGCAGTCCTGGCTCCTGAGGGGAACCTATTGTACATGTTTGTTAGTGGTAGGGGAAACCGGAGTACCCGGACGTTAAACTTCTCTGACACCTGTTTGTTGTAATCACACGTCGTTATGAGTATTATACGGTATATTCTCTCGCTGATGTTTACTGTTCTTACCTGCGTTTGGACAAACTACTGAATCTGGTGCTGATTCACGACGACGTTCTGCTGAGGATTAAACCTTAAGTCTTTCTTAAAGTCTGTTTTCAGAGCCACAATGTGGAGCTGTGGATTTGAACAGACTATGGAAATGTGGTTCGACAGACCAGAACTCATTTGCCTAAGAAATAACCAACGACCTGAGGACAAAGACTTGCAGCTTTATTTTGAGCTGTTTGGAGAGAGTTTTAGTGAAATCTATGAACCAATGTTAGAGTCAGTAGATGAGGAACGACCCTGACCGACTGATATGATACAGTATATGATATATGATATATGATATATGATGGTAAAATGGTTCAAATTCAACTTCAACAAGCTGAAGTTGCTCTCGTCTGTGACACAGCTGTGAGTTGTGATCAGACTCTTCTGCTGCTGCCTGGTCTGTTTCGGACAGACCTTTCCTTTGTAGGCAAGGCAAGTTTATTTGTAGAGCACAATTCATACACAAGGCAATTCAAAGTGTGTCACAGTTGCATAAATGTCAAGAAAACAGATAAAATCAATCAATAAAACATCGACATAAAAATGAATCAATTACAGTAAAAGGCAAGAGTGCAGATAAAATACTTTCAGTTTTCATATACACGGGTAAAAAGAGCTGTTTTCAGGCTGGATTTGAACATTGTCAGAGTTGAGGCCTGTCTCACATCCTCATGAAGACGGTTCCAGATTTGAGCTTTAGCCTCAGCGTGTTTAGTCCTGACTCTGGAACCACCAGGAGACCCCTCCCTGAGATGGTTCATACGGCTCTAACATGTCAGAGATGGACTTTGGTGCTAAACCATGAAAAGACTTGTAACAAGCAGAGCTGTTTTAAATTCTATTCTCTGAGTGACAGGAAGCCAGTGCAGAGACCGGAGCACTGGACTAATATGGTCGTACTTCCTGGTTCTGTCTTCACAGTGAGCAGCCGTTATAGTTGTTTAACCTGCTGGAGACAAATGCATTAATAAGTCCTGACTGATAGAGCGTGAGTAAGTGGCCCTTGTCGTTTTCTGGCTATAATATTCAACTTGTATCTTGCGATACCAACCTGGGGATAAGATTTGACACCCACATACTGCACATCTGCAAAACTGCGTTTGTTCATCTGAACATCTCCAAACTCTGTCCCTCCTGATGCTGAGAAGCTGGTCCACGCCTTTGTCTCCTCCGGACTACTGTAATGCACTCCTCATTGGGAATCCCAGGCAATGGTCTCCAGAGACTGCAGTACATTCAGAACTGTGCTGCCAGGATCCTGATGAGGGTGTGTAAATCCCTTCACATCACACCTGTCCTCACACTATAGTAAAACAGTTCTTTTAAACCATCACAAAACTTACTGTGAATTCCCGCTTCATACATGTAATTGTGAAATACATTTAACAACTTTAAATATTTCATTTTATTTTGTCTCTTCCTCAAACTGATCTGAGTCTGATCCGTCTCAATGAGTTTCCTGTGTGTGTGTTTGGATGAGACTTTATTCTTTGAGTTACTTCAAGGAGTGGCTCTGTTTCCTGTTGGGAGAAGAACACGCTGTCGCACAAGGCTCGGCCCGGCTGCTGCTGCAGGCATTTCCCGGTGCTCCTCCTCGTTTGCATGGATCTATTATCAGGGCCATTTCAAGGCTCGTTTGCATCGGGCTGGTTCCTTCACTCATACCCAAGTCTTATAAACAACTTTGAATTTAGTTTTCGTCCAATTTCAGTCGGCAAAAATATTATATTATTTTATAGTATTCTGACTGAATAGTTTAGTCGACATAATGAACACTGCAAAAGAACGAGCCAAGATATTTGTAAGAAGTCACAACGTTCATTGTGTTCAACGCTCTCAGACACTGGAACCTCAAACACAAGTTCTTTTGTCTTAGCAACATTCAAGTCCTAGAAGTTTCTGTCGTACCAAGAGATAAACTCAGTGAGGGCGTCTCCATGGCCTGATTCCTGACACTGAGAGGAGACAAGAGCATCTGAAATGTTACCAAGTAGCTGTGCTCCTGGAGCTTCTGCATTCAGCCGTGTACATCTCTGACATGTTAAAGCCGTATGAACCACCTCAGGCCTTAAGATCCTCAGGGAGGGGTCTCCTGGTGGTTCCCAGAACAGCCTCAGTGAGGACATGAGACAGGCCTCAGCTCTGACTGTGTTTAAGTCCAGGCTGAAAGGACACTTATTTACTACTGCCTATGGCAATTGACTGTATTTTAATTAATTTGAATATATAATTTTAATATAGCACTGGGGCGGTTTGCAGCCGAGTGTGAAGCGGCCGGGATGAGGATCAGCACCTCCAAATCTGAGGCCATGGCTCTCCACCGGAAAAAGGTGGCTTCCCCGCTTCAGGTCGGTGGGGAGTCCTTACCTCAAGTGGAGGAGTTCAAGTATCTCGGGGTCTTGTTCACGAGTGAGGGACGGATGGAGCGTGAGATCGATAGACGTATCGGTGCAGCGTCAGCAGTGATGCGGTCGCTGTATCGGACTGTTGTGGTGAAGAGGGAGCTGAGTCGGGGCAAAGCTCTCGATTTACCGATCGATCTACGTTCCCACCCTCACCTATGGTCATGAGATCTGGGTAATGACCGAAAGGACAAGATCGCGGATACAAGCGGCCGAAATGAGTTTCCTTCGCAGGGTGGCTGGGCGCACCCTCCGAGATCGGGTGAGGAGCTCAGTTACCCGGGAGGAGCTCGGGGTAGAGTCGCTACTCCTTCACGTCGAAAGGAGCCAGCTGAGGTGGCTAGGGCATCTGTTTCGGATGCTTCCTGGTCGCCTCCCTCGGGAGGTGTTCCAGGCATGTCCTATTGGGAGGAGGCCTCGTGGAAGGCCCAGGACACGCTGGTGGGACTATGTCTCCGAGCTGGCCTGGTGTCGCCTCGGGGTCCCCCCAGAACAGCTGGAGGAGGTGTGCGCGGATCGGGAAGTCTGGGCATCTCTGCTGAGGCTGCTGCCTCCGCGACCCGGCCCCGGATAAAGCGGAAGAAAATGGATGGATGGATGGATGGAATTTTAATATATAATTTTAATATATAATACATATAATATATAATATATATTTAATATATTTGTATTTTCTGAGTTTTATTGATTGACTTGTTAATTGTGTTTTATTGTGTTTATGTGTTGTTGGTGTTGCTGTGAGGCACATTGAGTCGCCTTGTGCATGAAATGTGCTGTAGAAATAAATGTGCCTTGCCTTACAAGATAAACAAAAGCGGAGACAGAACGCCCCTTGTGGTGAACCAGTGGATATGGCTACAACCTCAAATGACCACTTTCACTGTGAAACACTTTGTGATTTTAGAAAAAATGTAAAGGGAAGCACATCGATGTAATTCATATATCCAGACAGAGATACTCACATAGTTCTTTATTTGGTTACAATATAGAGTAAACGCTAAAGGCTAAAGCCTTCCTCCACTTTGTGACGTCATCTGCAAACAACATTTAAACATTATCCACGTAAAGAGAGGAAGATATAATAGAGACAGAAATAATGTTGCGGCTGAAAAAACCCTGACCTGAGCATCACAACTGACTGGTTATTTATGTTACACAATGTGTTGTTTTAAAGTTAATGGTTTAGTCCTAGTTTAGAGTTAGTGTTTCTTCCTAAAGAGAGAATCTCTAAGGGAGAGGAAAAGCCTCTCATCAAACCATCCCATGGCTGTGGTCAGCGGCGTCTGTGGCACAGCACGTTGAGCTCCTGACTGCAGTCGGCTGGTTCTATGGAGCTGGTGTTGAGGACCAGAGCTCCACAGCGGAGTCTGGCCTCAGGACACGACGGGAGCGACGGCAGAGACGCCTCAGATCCATCAGACCAGAACCAGGAGCCGGGCCAGGAACCGCAGACCCAGCCACACCTGAGGAGGAACATGTTGAGACTGAGAGAACATCTGTGAGACTGAGGGGAACATGTGTGAGACTGAGGAGCAACATCTGTGAGACTGAGGAGGAACATCTGTGAGACTGAGGAGGAACATGTGTGAGACTGAGGAGCAACATCTGTGAGACTGAGGAGGAACATCTGTGAGACTGAGGAGGAACATCTGTGAGACTGAGGAGAACATCTGTGAGACTGAGGAGGAACATGTGTGAGACTGAGGAGCAACATCTGTGAGACTGAGGAGGAACATCTGTGAGACTGAGGAGAACATCTGTGAGACTGAGGAGGAACATCTGTGAGACTGAGGAGGAACATGTGTGAGACTGAGGAGCAACATCTGTGAGACTGAGGAGGAACATCTGTGAGACTGAGGAGGAACATCTGTGAGACTGAGGAGGAACATCTGTGAGACTGAGGGGAACATCTGTGAGACTGAGGAGGAACATGTGAGACTGAGGGGAACATCTGTGAGACTGAGGGGAACATGTGTGAGACTGAGGAGCAACATCTGTGAGACTGAGGAGAACATCTGTGAGACTGAGGGGAACATCTGTGAGACTGAGGGGGAACATCTGTGAGACTGAGGAGCAACATCTGTGAGACTGAGGAGGAACATCTGTGAGACTGAGGAGGAACATGTGTGAGACTGAGGAGGAACATCTGTGAGACTGAGGAGCAACATCTGTGAGACTGAGGAGGAACATCTGTGAGACTGAGGGGAACATCTGTGAGACTGAGGAGAACATCTGTGAGACTGAGGAGGAACATCTGTGAGACTGAGGAGGAACATCTGTGAGACTGAGGAGGAACATGTGTGAGACTGAGGAGGAACATGTGTGAGACTGAGGAGAACATCTGTGAGACTGAGGAGGAACATCTGTGAGACTGAGGGGAACATGTGTGAGACTGAGGGGGAACATGTGTGAGACTGAGGGGAACATCTGTGAGACTGAGGAGGAACATCTGTGAGACTGAGGAGGAACATCTGTGAGACTGAGGAGGAACATCTGTGAGACTGAGGGGGAACATGTGTGAGACTGAGGGGGAACATGTGTGAGACTGAGGGGAACATCTGTGAGACTGAGGGGGAACATGTGTGAGACTGAGGGGGAACATGTGTGAGACTGAGGGGAACATCTGTGAGACTGAGGAGGAACATCTGTGAGACTGAGGAGGAACATCTGTGAGACTGAGAGCAGAGGGAGTACCTTGCTGGTGGTGGCTCCTCTGGTGTGGCTCATGATGTTCGGCAGGTCGCTCTCCTCCACACTGAGCAGACGGAAGTCTCTAGAAGAAACAGACGCCATGAGCTTCAGAGAAACGACAGACTGAATGAAAACACTGATCTATAATCGATGGAAGAGCTCGGTTACAGTTGAGTTGTTTCTCAAAGCATTTTTTAGACGCTGAGGTGAAGGGGTGATCTGAGTGTTAAACATCTGGGCGATATCGACAAAAATATTATCTAAATGCTCTCATGTAAAGCGCTTTGTGACCATGTCTGTGAAAGTCGCTATATAAATAAAGATCTTCTTCTTCTTCTTCTTCTAATTGTGGGAGTTTCTCGATGTTGAAGCGATATTTTTTCAAATATCAGATATATGTAAAAATGTGCTGCAAACATCTACATTTACGCTTTGACGCTGAAAAAGATAAAAAAGGAATAAACCCTCAAATTTACCTCATTTTAATTTTTTTCCTCATTTTTCCCTTTTAATTGTTACGCTTTTCTCCCCATTTTTGTAAATCCCAATTTCCCCCCCTCTTTTCTATTTAAAATAAAATGGTGTACTTATTGTCCCTGTAGGGAAATGTGTCCTCTGCATTTGACCCATCCTTCGATGTTACTGGGGCGACCCGTCAGGAGCAGTGGGCGACGGCAGTGCCGCTCCCGGGGACCCATCTCCATGATGTGGGGTCAGGCTGAACCCGGAGGAAACCTCTAGCTGTGAAGCTTAAGCTCTAACCACTGCGCCACCGTGCCGCCCGTTACACATTTTAATTTTTGTTTCCCTCTTTACTCCCCATTTCCTGAACTCGATATAAATTTGCAGATCTTCCACAGAACAGTTGTGTTATTATTTAGTAGAGGATATATTGCCCAGTGCCCCCTCACACAGAGGCACAAACTCATACTGACTTCCCTTTATCAGAAACAGAAATACAAGTCTCTAGGAACATTTCAGATCCATGATTTAAATCCACACACCTCCAGCTTTTATTCACTTTCTTTTATAAATCAGATGAACTGATGTTTATGAACAAACAGCTGATTAGGATAAAGCGGCTGCAGATTCTGTGACTCTTAACCTACTGTAAAACTAAGGCCTGGAGTCCTGACGTAAAGCTTTAGGAGAACACTGAGGTCCAAGGACTCGAGGACAGTCTCGGTGTGTGGGTTAGCTGGAGCTTCCCTTTTAAACTGTGTTCCCCACTGAGCCACATCTGAGAAGGTCAGACCTGTTTGGGTAAAGGTGGTCCGACCTGTGCAGTACAGTGTGGTGGGACATACCCCAGGCTGTCGTTTCCTGAGATGTTTCTGCAGACCTCCAGAGCGTGTTCCCAGCTCAGCCGCTCCTTCACCAGGACCAGGCTGAGTCGTTCACAGACGAAGGGAAAGGCCTGGGAGCAGTCGTAGGCCCTCATAGTGTTGTAATAGGAGGTGATGCTCACACAGGAACCAGAACCTGGAACAACCACAAAAACATCAGCCTCAAGTCTTATTATTTCACACGTTCTCTCTCAGGTGGAGCCCATTGAAGGTCATAGAAGTTGTTAAAGCTGGTTTCACAAAGGTTGTTTTTAGATGGACCCTGCTTTATTCTAACCTCACGCTGAAGGACAAACAACTTTAATGTATCTGATGTAATTATTCCCATGTCCAGCTTCACTCCTGCTTCTGTCCTAAATCTCAACTTTGCTACCAGCAGTTTAAGCCTCGAATGTTTTTTCAAAAGCCCCGGATCTTTTTTGGACAGCTTCTTTTTTTTTTTTACGCTGTAAAAGCATTCATATCCGTTCAATATGAGAACAACAAAACGAAAGCGGCAACGCTACGCCGTAATTATTACCCTTCCCTGAACTTCTCCTGTTTGTCTGTCAGTCGGACCTTAGCCGTGTGTGTGTGTGTGTGTGTGTGTGTGTGTGTGTGTGTGTGTGTCCCAGCCGTACGCCCTGTCCACAGCGGTAGCAGGGCTCGCAGCGGCTCAGAGGGCAGAGGAGAGACGGAGGAGAGGAGCTCTGCTCAATAGTGATGGTGAGATGAAGCCCTATGAGGCCTTTGAAGCAGTCACCGAAGTGGGTCGACACATGTACCAAAGCTTCAGAGTGGTTCATCTGCTCTACTGCTCCATCAAGTGGACAAAATAATGTACTTCAACTTAAGTTACCATTATGCACATGCACCATATACACAGTGTCATTGTAATTAGGAGTGGAATATTCTCGTGTTATTTGAAGTAATGTGACGAGACAGGGGTCTTTATTGATTTTTATTCAAAAATGTTTTTTTTTTTTTTATGGACACCACCAAGCCCTCAAAACCATGCTCAAAACCCGCACACCAGTTCCTGAATCAGGCACGTGGTACGGTGCTTCAGGAAGGTTCAAATCGTCATTGTGTACGTCACCAACACACGCTCCAAACCACGCGCCGCCTCTGCCTCCCCCTTATTGCTCGACACACGCTTCGACGCCTCGATACGAACGTAACATCACTACTGCTCAATGCTCATGATCTCATCAGATTCTGAAATCGTAGGTAGTGGTGGCCACGAGTCACTTGTGTGTAATCAATCATAAACCTGTCACGAACGATAACTGCGTGCCCCGAAAGCTACGAAGGCTAACTTTCCCCTCGTGATAGTGTTTACATTCACTAGCATTAGCATTAGCATTAGTATCATGATGCTGCGATCATAAGGTGCCACTACTTGTGTTTCGTTCTTGAGAAAAGTAATTAGCCTTGTTTTATGGACAGTATGTGGAAACCTATGGGGCTTCATTTATCTATTGTAATTAATTACAATCGTGCTTAATTGTATAACATAATAATGCATATTTTAGTGACTTGCCACCATGGACAGCAGGTGCTTTTCAAAAAATGACAGGAAGGCAACCCAGGTGAGAGAACAACAAAGTACAGTTTCACATACAGTATTTATAATACTACAGTATATGTCAGAACTTTGGGTTTTTAATTGTTCTGGTGGATTTATAGCACAGAGAGGGAGAGATGGCAGGGATGGGGACAGAGGCCAGAATGAGGACAGTGCTCACAGACATGCTCCTCAGGTAAGGTAAGAAAATAGTTGAGAATGATAGTGATAATAATATTACCCGTATGTATTATTGAAGAAATTAGTTGTTGTTTTTTTAAACAAGATTACAATCTACTGCATATAATATAATTGTAAGAACTTTCTTTTTTTAACTGAAACATAATATTTTACAATATGTATGTGATTCTGAATGATATTTGCTCATTAGCACAAAGAGGGAGAGATGACACAGAGGGACAGAGACCAGACTGAGGACAGCACAGAAATGGAGCAAGAAACAGGTCAGACAAGACCTGCCTGCTCAGTGTTTGTGTTTAGTTTGGATCGCTGACATGATACAGTACACTGCAAAAAGTGCTGCAGCTTCAGTAGCCCTGCAGTTTGTTCAGTAACAGTGGACAAAGTGGGTTCAATTGTGAAAAGGGAAAGTGTCTATACATTGGAAGTAAAAGTCTCTGGTGCAAGACCAGACTTGACTGGTGTGGTCTTGGTTTTAGACTTTATTTTGTCTGTCTTAGTTTTGGAGTAAATCTGTGCAACTTTAGCTTAGTCCATGTTCATATGAGCCATTTGCTTTTTTATTGATGGTTCTGATTCTGTTCTGAATTAATCCTGGTTTAGTCTTGATTTATAACTGGCTTGATCTAATACTGTCCTGAGTGAGTCCTGGTTTAGTCCTGAGTGAGTCCTGGTTTAGTCCTGAGTGAGTCCTGGTTTAGTCCTGAGTGAGTCCTGGTTTAGTCCTGAGTGAGTCCTGGTTTAGTCCTGAGTGAGTCCTGGTTTAGTCCTGGTTAACTGGCTTGATTTGAAAAAAAAAAAATCCTTGTGATGAATTTCTGTTATTTTTCCTTTAGACTTAAGACTTTAGATTTACAGTAAATAAAGCAATAGATAAATAAATATAATAAATTAGTAAAAGTATTACCAGTTTAAAATTTGGAGTGTTTTCAAATGGTGTATTTTAAGAGTAAAGTAATAATGGTAAATGGTAAATGGACTCAACTTATACAGCGCTTTTCCACCTACATTAGGCACTCAAAGCGCTTTACAGCAAGGATCCACTCACCCATTCACACTCTCATTCATACACCAGTGTACGCAGACACTGGATAATAATAATGTAGCCTACACTGTAAATTGTAACTCATTGTTTCAAATTAAAAAAAACATTCCAAGGGCTGCCAATATATTTTACGTTAAACCCATTACAAGTGTGCAGTATACCCAATTTGAAATTCGTAATTCACTACACTCACAGCAGTAACTATCCTAAAATGATAAACTTAATCAAGCTTAACCACAGCGCTCAGTTTAAAGGATTTATATTCTTAGATTAATACAATTGCTCAAGACATTTGTCTTAAATTGGAAATCTTACTCAACTCGATGTATTTTTATTAATTGATACAATTGCTTTGAGCAGCCGTTTAAACTCATACAGTTGTTTTGTCTTAACCATCCTCCTTATATTGAGTGAAATTGTATGCATTAATTGAGACAACTTTGCCATGTATTTTTTCTTAACCACCTCCAAGTTATACTTTCTAATTGTTACAATTTCCCCACATTAATTTAAAGTAAACTGACACTCTTAAATGGGAAAATGAACCCTCAGAAAATAAATATAAACTTTAACAAGTATTTATTGTACTTTTGCCAAACAAATAAAAGCTGTACCATAACTTGTGATATACAGTATTTTGATATGTTTTCATTGCGATGAGTACTGTATAAAGGACTGAGTGCTGTATACTTCTATCAAAGTACAGTAACATACAGTATCTCAATAATGGAATCATGCACATTATATTCATTGAAAGTTGTGGAGCTTGATAAAGTCCAAAAGTGGCCTTGAATTCTTTCAGAAGAGTGCAACACTGAACATGTACCGATAAATCTACACACACAACCTTTTTCAATACTTCTTAAAGCAGACTCTTAATGAGCAAAATTAAATTAACTAATGGGTACCGCCACAAAAGGTCTAACAACTAGGGCTGGGCAATATATCGAAATGTTTTAAATGATATGGAATTAGACCATATTGCATATATCGATATAATTCAAATTTGCGCTGCAATACTTATTTTATAGGCTTTTATTTAAGAGTTTTTATTTTATTTAAATGTGCACCATACGGAGCTTTGTTATACAGCGTTTTCAATTAAACTACTCGTATTTGGATTTTCACAGCTCCCATTTTGCGGAAAAAAATATCGGGATGTATATCGTATATTGATATTCAACCCAAATATATCGTTATATGACTTTTGGTCCATATTGCCCAACCCTATTAACAACTACTATGCCGACATGGTTTTGCAGGACTACAGATGGTGAAAAACAGTTTTACATCTTCTCGCGCAGTAGTTTGTCCTTATACCTTGAACAACGGAGCACTGCTCACCACCAACGTCCACGCTTTAGGTCCTTCAGATAGTCAATGTTCAAACTGTAGAGCAGACCTGGAATTGCAACACTGGATGGAATGTCCTTCAGATCAGTCAGTGCATCGGCTTCCTCAAGGAGACACAATCCTTGATGTGTCTGTCATCCATCTTTTACCATCACCACCGACTCGCACGCCTTTGCAGAAGTCCTGCTCATCATCAGTGGCCTGCAAAACAAAGTATTTGTTAGATAAAAAAGATAAATGTAGAAATAGCCCATTTCAAACCTGGTAAAACATGTAAAACAGTATTTTTGTGGACTAGTTTGTAATAGGTTTTTCAAATTCAAAGAGTAGGCTTATAGATATTTGGTATAAAGTTGAAACAAGAGAAGCAAATGAAAAACAGCAGACTGGAGGGAAAGTCTTGATAATGAAATGCAAATTGGACACAATGGGCAACTTGAGCAAAAAGAGAAACAGAAAAGTGACAAAAAATGTGTGACAAAACATGTCAAGAAAGTGACAACAATGCGGCAACAACACAAGGAAACAGATTAGTTTATGGTGGGGGTTAAGAGGTTACCCTTGTGTGTTTTATGTCCATGAGTTAGCACATAGCTGATTAGCCTGTGTCATGCTTTTAAACTCTTAGGGAGTCATTTATCAAGGCAGGTGTTAAATAGCAGGTGCAAGCTCAAAAATAAATATGCTATTTTGTAGACATGTTGTACTTAATTTACCATTTGATGTTGCCTGAATAACAGTATTAAGGCCCAAATCTGAAGTGTAAATAAGAGTAAGTAAGAATAAGTAAAAAATGCACAAAGGAGTCTGCTGCTGATGCACTTTTGCACATGCTACTCGCTTTGCGCTTGAGCAAACGCTTGATTAATGACCACCCAAATATTTGAATTTTTTGGAAAATTGATGCTGAAAATGGGATATTTATGTCCGGGCAACTGGACTGGAAGTGGGTGGAACTGTTGGGACTCCATTGTTAAATTTCAATATGCAATACAAAATGTAGGAAGAGTGATAAATTAGGTCTTACCTCAACAGTCTTTGCGAAGGAAACACAATCTTCTTAGGAGTGTGGGAAGCCAAGGAGAAGAATCGTTCTTTTCTTATCGATGGAGTCCACCAAAAAAAAAAGAAAAAAAAAAAGTTACCAATGACATTCTGTTGCAGTCTTACCAAGCAGCACACCTTGCTAGCTTCCCCATGCTTCTAGCAATGGATGCAGCTCATGTGGAGCTCCATCCATTAAGCTCTGCATTCTTCCCCATTCAAACCATTTTGCAGTTCTGTGCATCTGGAGTTATTTTTCAGAGGTTTTAAACTTGAGTGTTAATTTATCAATTCCTGAATTGCCATTTTAATACTATAAATGAAAAAAACAAAAAAACAAATTTCTTAAGACTTGCAAACATTTAATTGAACCCTTTAGCAAAAAAAATAAAAATTCAATTTCAATTCAATAAACTTACAGTAAAATGTTTTGAGCAATGTCCTAATCTTCCAGTACAGAGACATTTAATGCCCGTTTGAATCCAATTCAATGCTTTTTAAAAACCCTGTAATTAGTCCCCAAGTGATAGAATCCATTTCCCCAACACTGTGCATTTGATCACTTATCATGAGCCTGTGGTTTTTAAATGTGCTGCACTTCTGAATATATCGTTACTTATTCTAATCAACCATTATGACTATATAACTGCTTATTGGCTAAAACAGACAGGCCTGAATAAAATACAGTGATGCTGCTGCGGGTAACATAAGCAGCTGTAGCTGTTAGCTTTACGTTAGCTCTAGGCTAAAACAAGCTACTCTCTGACAGTGAGGCTATCCGAGCGAACTCGGGTAAGTAAACACACCGCTAAACTGTCCTCTACTTCTGCACCATGATCTGCACCTGTCCTCTGTCCTCTCTTTGCGAGTGGCTGCTCCGACGCGCTCCTCCTCGTGCACGCGGGCCGCTCTGCCCTGCTCCTGCTCTACAGCCGCGGAGTATCCCAGCAAAAAGCGAACATAAGAGTCAAACATGGGGGCTTCTCTGGGAGAACAGTCTGGAAGCGCGTATTGGTAGGAAATAATAGACGAAGCAAAAGCCACATCAGGGCGTACAGATTCAAACACCGCGGCTGTGACTCCTGTTCACTCCCCCACAGTCCCATTGAAACAGCACCTACACTCTGCGGCCCGGGGCAGAGGAGCGCGGTTTCAGAGGAACGCGAATAACATATTTGAGTCGTTTTACCAAACCTTGACGGCGAATAACTGAAATATCATGTATGAGTATAGCATTCCGGATAAAAACACCAAGACAACATGATGCTAAAAATAAATAAATACATGTTACCCGATTTAAATGAGGTAGACAGATCAAACACGTTTCAACACAAGCGTGTTAGGGGTTAACTTATTTCAAACAAAACTGTACTACCAATCATTATACTATTGTTAACAACAAGTTAGTAAATCGTAAAAACTTACAGAAAAGATGAATTTCCTCAAAGTGCAGGTCCACAACGTAGAGAAGTCGATTTGAATTGTCCATGGGCGCGAAAAAATGTGTACCCACAATGCACCTCGCAACAGACACGCAAACGTAATGACGTAGCTATTTCAAGCAAGTTCACGCCCATAATTACACATTTGGGACAAAAAAAGTCTAGTCAATTAATATTTCAGATTTAATTGAAACTGTAGATGTGATTTCTTTAGTTTTTTGTAATTGAGAGGTTTTCAATTAATAAATACACATTATAACAATAGTTTAGGAAAACTGCAGCCAATTTGAATCAAGATTATATATTGAAATGAATTAAGGGCAATATGACAATTTACAGTGTATGTTCTAATTTGTATCATTGTATAATAGGAGATTAAAATAGAATATGCTCATTTAAAATACACCAGATTGCACTAAATTACATCTGTGAAATTCAAAATTTCCTGGGGGAGGATTCCCAGACCCCCCACATAAATATAATTTCACCTTATTACTTCTAAACCCCTGGCTGCGGCCCTGCTTGCATTGACTTTTAAAACGAAATACAATTATTAGTCCTTATTATTATTTATGAGGCTACAGTCCTTTAGGACTTATTATAAAAGTGCTCATTATTATTATTAATTGTATAGTAAATTCCTGTTTACAAAATATATGCTCTGCACGACCTGCCATCGCAGGTAAATTTCAGCCCACGACCCAAAATGCTTTATGGGCTAAGCCCCTGATGATTGGAGTGGCTAACTCCGCCCCTGATCTACAGACCGCGTAACAACAGGAACAGAATTAACCACTGGTTATTTTCCTAAATGAATTTAACCAGAATGTTCCTGCTTCATCTTCTCTCAGAGGATTCTGACTGGACAGGCTCAAAATGATCACAGTGAGTTCAGCTCAGTTTTAAAGCATTAGATCTGCTCCTTTTTACATTTGACAAATAAATAAAATTCAATCATATTAATTTGACTGGACGACGGTCTGATCTCAGTGTGAGCAAAGCAGGTAAAGAGTCAGAGATCAGGGCGTGACACGTTTCCTCACCGTCGACCGAGGTCCAGCTCTGGGAGGGCGTCCCATCGCTCCATCTCCAGGCAGATCCTGAA
The DNA here is from genome assembly GCA_007210695.1 of Neogobius melanostomus. NCBI lineage: Eukaryota > Metazoa > Chordata > Actinopteri > Gobiiformes > Gobiidae > Neogobius > Neogobius melanostomus. Next base: position 713,828 of record VHKM01000123.1, on the reverse strand, counting down.
ACACAGCCGGGTCAGTGTGGGCAGTGAGTGGGGCTGAGGTTTCAATACCAGTACTTTAACAATACTTCGATACCGATACCTGAACGATACACTTTCAGATATAACACTTTTGTCTAGAATCAGAAACAATAGCGTGTGGAAGATCTGCACATTTACAATATAATTGTAAAAATATTTTGTTGAAAATATTGGAAAATAATGGGTAATAGGAAAGTGGTAAACAATGGAGGGAAAAAAGGAAAATATTAGTAATAAAAAGTGAGAAAAAATGAGGAGGAAAATTGGGAAAATGAGAAAAATTGTGGCACAATGAAATTGAAAAATGTGAAAGAAATACAACAAAATATTGGGAAAAAATTAAGAAATTGTGGCAAAAATAAGGAAAGATTTTGGGCAGAAATGGGGAATAAATTGGAGGAAACTTTTGAAAAATTGGGGAAAATATTAGTAATAAAAATTTGGAGAAAATATGAAAATTGGAGCTGAAACATCCTGTCCCTGGACCCACAGCATCAAAACTTGGATCTAAGAGAAGCCTTTTTACGGTTCCTGCTTTCGATACTTTTATTTCTTTGATACCGGTAGAACCTAAATGTTACAGTACGATACTATACTGTTATGGTTTGACGGTACCCAGCCCTAGACATGAGAGCCGTGGATGTGAGAGTGCTCACCGTTGCGGTGCAGGCCGATCCACACCGGGAAGTGCGGCTGTGAAGTGACCTTGTCCCTGGGTAAGTCATAGTAGTCTATGAAGTCCATTAACCACCAACTCTGGTTGTTACAGTACTGCAGCGCCTCAGCCCAGGGTTTGGTCTCAGCCACAAAAGGGAACGTTTTGTTGGAGCCTCCGGTCTCACAGAAGAAGACATGTCTTTGCTCGCAGTCATCGGTGTAGGCTCTGTGGAGAGAGAGACCATAACTTATAAAAACAAATATCCAAATCTCTCTGGACTTTATAGGGATGAGTTTTTAAGCCCGTTCCAAATGATTAGCAGGTGATAGTTTTTATCAGGGCTCTTCAATTCAACTTTTTTCACTGGGCCAGATTTGTCCGAGGTCATTGGTCACTGGGCCGGTCAGTCTGTGAGCCTACCACCAGCAGAGAACCTTTGAACGAATGCACCGTGGAGTGACACGAGATCTATATTTTTATGGAAAATGAGGCACAGGCCAGATTTTATTGTTTGGGCAGTGTTTAACTCACAGTTGGAGAAATAACTAGTTTGTAGTTTGTCCTACAAAAGCTTAATAACGCGATGTAAGAAGAGCGAGCAGGAAGCGCTCGTTGTAGTCAGTGCTGTCTGTAGCCGACCCCTTTTCTGTATAAGCGACTCCTCAGGCGACTGGCCAAAGCACTGGAGACCGTATTTAATACACAAGAGACCTATTTCGCCTTGAGCAACGCTGATGTTGCACCAAGAGGAAGATCAGGCCCTGAGGCTTCGAGCTGAAATAGGAAACAGGAGACCTTGGAACAGACTCACGTACTTTGTGTCCGAGCGAATCATCTTCCCACACTGGTGTCCGCTCTCTTTTTCACCCTCAGCAAACAGCTTATTAATGTCTTTAATGTTGTTCTCTCTGTATCCGTTCCACCAGCGCCAGCCCGAGTCCAGCTTCTTCAGCCCCAGCCAGGCGTGGTAAACACTCGTATCCTTCGCCTTTAAGTCAGCAATGTCAGAAGAAGTCTCTCTTGTGGCCAGCTCTCCTCCATACTCACTGAAACACAAGAAGAACTCGCACTATTCTGATGTTTCCTCCTGTTTTCAAGCTGCAAAACTCTCTGACACATTGTTTTCACAGAAATCAAGCCAAACCAGCACTGAAATACACTGTGCAGATTTATGAACATGTTCTGGAAAGCAGATGTAAACGTTCCTGTAGATGTTGGACACGAACCTCCTGCAGAACTGCCGCGCCTCGTCCCATGTCCGGGCCTGGGCTCGTACCACAGCTTTTTCTCTGTCACCAACGACAGCACCGGAGCTGAGCACAGCCAGAGGAACCACAGGAGAACCTCCATCACCTACAACACAGAAGAACCTCCATCACCTACAACACAGAAGACCTCCATCACCTACAACACAGGAGAACCTCCATCACCTACAACACAGGAGAACCTCCATCACCTACAACACAGAAGAACTCCATCACCTACAACACAGGAGAACCTCCATCACCTACAACACAGGACAACCTCCATCACCTACAACACAGGAGAACCTCCATCACCTACAACACAGGAGAAGTTCCATCACCTACAACACAGGAGAACCTCCATCACCTACAACACAGGACAACCTCCATCACCTACAACACAGGAGAACCTCCATCACCTACAACACAGGAGAACCTCCATCACCTACAACACAGGACAACCTCCATCACCTACAACACAGAACAACCTCCATCACCTACAACACAGGACAACCTCCATCATCTACAACACAGGACAACCTCCATCATCTACAACACAGGACAACCTCCATCACCTACAACACAGGAGAACCTCCATCACCTACAACACAGGACAACCTCCATCACCTACAACACAGAACAACCTCCATCACCTACAACACAGAAGAACCTCCATCTGGCCTGAAGCAAGAAGCTTATGAGCGCCAAACCCTAAACTATATATAATATTAATTTCACAACATTAGTACCATGTACAGAAGGAAAACAACAAAGAAACAACAGCAACAAAAATGTATTATATGCACAATCTGTTTAAGAAGGAGAATGACTCATGTGCTGTATATAACCCCATAAGGAATAATACTGATAAATACTGATTACAACATTTCAAAGACTAAACTTACAAACCACTGTTCATATAATTAACAACAACAACAACAATGCTCTTGTTTCTGTGAGATTTACACAAAGCAAGTAACAAAATGTGACCATTATTAACCTCTTAACTCCCACCTGAACCGAGCACATTTTCTCCACTTTGGCTTTGCCCAAATAAAAGGTGCTTGAAAAAAACAAAAACTGGGATGAAAACATAACAAAAGAGCATCAAAAACGAGACAAAAATGGGACAAAAAAGCAACGACAAGGCGGCGTGAGGAAAAAGATCAGTTTTGATGAGTTTTGTAGGTCTTAGCTTTCAAATTAGGCGTCACTCTGTGAGAGCCAGTCGAGAAGCTTTTAGGTTTGAGCAAAGCTGAAGTGGAGACAATGCGCTCGGGGTTAAGAGGTTAATACATTTCTTCCAGTTAACAATAACAAACTTTAACAATAGTCACTAGTTTCAAAATATAAAGATCCAAAATAATAGTACGTTATAAAGGAACATTAATATACATCAGTGCTTTAAGTGGACAAAAAGAAGTGCCGATAGTATATTTTTTGCCCAAAAGGCGTCCTCTGATTCTGACCTTGTTCTTTTACTCTGAAGCCAGGAGAGGATAGTCAAGTGTTCATTGTATTTTAACCGAGCAGCGATGGTTGCGTTTCACACACTCTCTCCGGGATCCGCTTGTTTGTGTGGACGAGCATCACGTTAAGTTGTTTACAGCGGCTACAGCGGCACTTTTCACTTATACAACTCAAGGGTGTATGGGTAATGTAGTCTCTGCTCACAATGGGACGAAGTTGGAAGAGTGGATTGTGAAGGGCACTCTGTAAAGTGGCGGAGCAGCTAAAGGATTAAAATAGATGTGCAAATGAGCGTACCGGTACGCACACGGAGAGGTGGTGATACGCTCAAGAGCTATTTTTGTAAGTGGCAGTACTGAGTACCAGCGCGTACCGGCCCACTTAAAGCACTGATATACAGATTACATTCCATTGTCTTACTACTTCCCTGTTGTCATTACCGTCCTCAGTACAATATTCATTTGTACATCTGTTTATATATTTTTACTTTTGTATGTACTGTGTAGTGTGGAGGAAGCAATGAAAAAAACGACAGAAACATGACAAAAATGCAACAAAAACCTGAGATAAACGCGGCCACAATGCACCTAAAAAGTTAGAATCAGTTTGTTGGTCTTAGCTTTCAAATGAGGCGTGACACTGACCTAAAGCTCCAGTCTGGAAGCTTTTAGATTCAGGTAAAGTTAAGAGGTTTTGAAGGAGCTGTCAGTGTTTTTCCTCCATTAAAGCAGCTCATGAGGAAAAGCTTAGAGACGAGAGAAACAAAGGAGAGAAAAGCTCCAGTCGGTCACTCACCTGTCGCTCTTTAGTCCAGAGTGAAGAAACAAACACGCTGCAGGTGAATATCGACAGAGCCATATGTAAAAGACTGTCCTCATGAGATGCAAACGTATTTGACTAAGAAATTAAATATTTAAATGGAGCTGGATGAAGGTCATCCTGGACTGAAGCAGCTCGGAGTCTTTACACTTTCACTTTCTCGTTGTGGGACGAGATTTGTTTTTTTTCCTCCTAAAGTCATCTCATGAATTGAGGAAAAACACTTTGCACCTGATCATCATTTTCTGACATTAAATATCAAATTATTTTTCCATACACAATAAAGGCTTAAATATAAACATATCTTGGTGGAGTTGCTCTGTATGTGCGCGAGGATTTCAATGTAAAATTGGTTGACAACATGATTATGGCAATTGATCATATGTTTGAATGTGTGACAGTAGAGATAACTCTGGAAAAAAGGAAAACAATATTAGTTTCTTGTATCTATCGAGCACCAGGTGCAGACATTGAAGTCTTTAACGAACATATTGAAAAAATATTTACAAACGGCAACCACAAAGACATTATTGTCTGTGGGGATTTTAATATTGATTTACTGAAAGCAAAATCGCATAAACCCACTGAAAAATGTGTGGACACCATGTACAGTCTGTCACTTTACCCCTTAATCACACGCCCCACTAAGATAACTGCACACGGTGCTACATTAATTGATCATTTATGGAAAGTCTTAAATCATGAAATGTTTAAAGACTCGAAAGCTTTAAGTTACCCACACTACAGGATTAAAAATGATGAAAAAATTACAAATGGGGAGAATGTAGTTAATGTGTTCAATGATTACTTTGTCACCATTGGGCCTCACCTGGCATCTAAAATAGCCAAAACAAACAGTGATGTTTCTCAACACAAAAATGTGAATGTACACTCCTTTTTTTCTTACGGCAACACATTAAAGTGAAATAATTAAAAAATTGGCAAACGGAATAGTGACACTCAGATTCTAATCAATATTGACAATGTTTAAATAGAACAAGTCAAGAAATATAAATGTGGGTGTGATCTTCAATCATAAGGTTAGCTGGAGACCACAAATAAACATTATTTGTGGTAAAGTGGCAAAAAATGTGTAGGCAAGGCAAGGCAAGTTAAGTTTATTTGTAGAGCAAAATTCATACACAAGGTAATTCAAAGTGCTTCACAGCTGCAAAAAATTACAAGAAAACAGATAAAATCAATCAATAAAACATCAACATAAAGTTAATCAATGACAGTAAAAGGCAAGAGTGCAGATAAAATACTTTCAGTTTTCATATGCACGGGTAAAAGAGCTGTTTTCAGCCTGGATTTGAACATTGTCAGAGTTGAGGCCTGTCTCACATCCTCATGAAGACGGTTCCAGATTTTAGCTGCATGAAGCTGAAACGCAGCCTCACCGTGTTTATTATTGACTCTGGGAACCACCAGATATTTTCTGGACCAAAAGGCTCTCTTTACCCTGTACTGTTCCTTAATGTAACCGTACATAAACTACTGCTCAGAGGTCTTGGGTAATACCTACAATAGTAATTTACTGGTTTTATATAGACTTCAAAAGAAGGCCATCAGAATTGTTCATATAAGTGTGGTATAGGGACCATACAAATATACTGTTCTTAAAATCCAACACCATGAAACATGATGACATCATAAAACTCAATTCCCTACTACATATATATAGAGCTGTAAATAACCACCTCCCTAGTAACATACAATTAATGTTGGTAAAAGAGAGGGGAAGATATGATCTAAGGGGAACTCATAATCCGTCTCCTCCCTGCACTGGCTCCCGGTCCATTTTCGGATTGATATTAAAATGTTAATGCTTGTTTTTAAAGCTCTTCATGGTCTCGCTCCATTACATCTAACTGAGTTGTTGACCGTGCATTGCCCCAGCAGAGCTCTCCGGTCTGCCAATCAAATGGTTCTGGATGTGCCCAGGTCCCAGTACAAACAGTGGGGCGATCGTTCCTTCAGGTTTGTAGCGCCTAAACTGTGGAACAGCCTGCCCCTCAGTCTGCGTGTTCTCACGGACCTGTCCCTTTTTAAATCCAGATTAAAGACTCATCTTTTCAAACCTGCTTTTAATACTTAGGGCACACTGAATTGTGTCTTTGTTGTTTTAAATTGTTTTAATCTGTCTGTGAAGCACTTTGGTCCTCCTGGTGTTGTTGTAAAGTGCTATATAAATAAACTTTGATTGATTGATTGGTTGATTGATATCTGAAAGTACAATGTATCCATTTCACCCTAAAAAGTCATTGTATTACACGGAGAGGAGTAAATCTGTGGAATAATTTAGATGAAGACTTAAAAGGTCCAGCTAGTCTACAGTAATTTAAAAGACAGTATAAGAAAAGTGTGTTTGAGAAGTTTGCTGAAGACATGTGACCTTGTCTCTCAGTCACTCTCCTTAAGTAATCTGTATTACTATGAACTTGTGAAATACCACATCATTGCTGATATAATCAATTGTCACCTATTCTATCAACCAAGTCTATTTGATCTGTATTAAAGGAACTTGAGATAAATTACAAGCATTACAAATGCTGTTATGGCTGCTTCCGCTGGTCATTACAAATAAAATAGAATTGGGGCAGGTGAGATGTGGACCTGTAGTAGGGTCCCCCTCTCAACGGGCTCATAAATCTTGTCTTCTTAAAGCACCACTCAGTATAGGATTATAAAGCGGTTCACAACATCAACTAGTTAGGGCAGCAGGGTGGGGGCTCGCTGGTGGGGGGGCTACCGCCCTCTACCAGCTTGTCACATAATACCCTGGCTTTTTAACACACCTCACAAATAGGGAAAACGATCAAAAACCACTGACAGAACAATATTAACCAACATTATTACAGTTGAAGCAGGTATGACGGCAATGAGAAACATGATGATGATATTTTTGAGAATGATACTTTTGAGAATGCTATTATTGTCATTGTTATTAATGACATTGTGATGATAATATATGTATAATACATATATGTGCTAGTAATGTATCTGTATGCATATATATGTATACATGTCTGTATGTGTGTAAATATATATGTATATCTAAAACACTATGACTACTTAAACAATAAGTAAATCAATAGAATGGTGACCAGAATGGTAATTAAGCAACGTTAAAAAATAAGAGAAAATTATAAAACTAAGTAAATTGTAACGCTTTAGGGCTAGAAGGAATGACTAAGTTGTGCCAGAAGAAGATTCGGCCACAGAGCCAGAGTGTGTGAATAAAGCACGAACACAAGAAGTTTCTTTTCATTAATATATTGAATATATTCAGAAGGCCAAAATACGAGATATTTATATAATAAAGATATGGAGGTATGAATGTATATATATATTATTAATAGGTCAGATATGATTAACAACACAATACAAAACAATATGAAACAAAACAACAAAATTGCTTTGCAGAATGCAATAGTCAAGGAAGTTTCTTTTTCCTTTGTTTTTCAGTTCAGTTTGTTATGGTTTTTCCATAACATTCAGTACAGTTCATAAAATGGTTCGAGGTCCCCTACCGCATAGGCAGGTCAATAGCTCGCCATCATAAAGGGAAATTGAAGGTTGTAGGTGGTTGAAAGGTGTGTTTCAGTCCTTATCACAAAACCTGACCGTTGAAGACTAGGTAACCTACACGGGTAGAAGTGGTTCCAGCCCGAGCAGTTGATACAGCTTTGGAGCTCAAGCACGGGTAGCATGAACACGATGCCGTGATCGGAGTTTCGAGGTGTATTGATTGCAAGATCAGCACTAAAAGTAGCTTGAAAACGCCGGAGACGCACGCCACCAGCCACAGTCACAGGGAGTGGTGGAGGAGGATGTGACCCGGGATTGACCCCACAGGTTAAAGGAAATGGGGCTACTGCCGCACGGGAAGCAGCCCCGCAAAAATAAGATTGCTTCAGGAAATGCGGGTTGCACGAATACACTCAGAAATCACAAACTTTTCTATTTTCGCTCTGTTTTTCATACCTGTAAGTCTCATCAGATTTTTTTTTTTTTTTTTTTACATGTAAAAGCTTCAAATTATCAATGCTGCTAATCAATAATTGTATTTTGAAATTGGGGTAGGCACTTATAAGCTTTCTTGCTTCGGCCTACTCCTTTTGAGTTATTATTTATTTTTATTTGTATTGTTTTTTTGTGATATTGTAAATGTAATGATGTAAATATTGTAAATAATAACTCAAATCAATCAAATCAATCAATCTTCATTTTTCCTGGAGAAATAGTGAGTTATATTATTGTAATTAGGAGTACAACAGTTTTTGTCCTTTTATCTGCTGTTATTTTAGCAGGAGATTCAGAATCAGAATAGTTGTTATTGCCATTGTTTGAGAACAGGTTCACAAACTAGGAATTTGTCTTGATGCAGACGTGAATTTTAGGTTTTTGCCACTTTAGTGTTTAGTGTAATTTGTTTTGTTAACTCAAAGTGCATCAAATGGCAACATTTATGTTATAATTGTACATGGTCCCTTTTAAATAAATAAACTAAAAAAATAAATAAATAAAAGTGTATATAATTTGATTCAAACATTAATGCAAATATCACAGCTTCATAAAGCAAGAAAGGATATGATTTGTTTCGCTTTAATTTAATTTATTATATGGCCCTTCACAATGCAAGTAGAATGCTCCATTGACTTGAATGTGGTTTTCCAATGTTCTACCGGTCATTATTTTCTGAGAGAGGACCTCTGAATAAAATAATGACGCTGCCAATGGCAACGGAGTTCGTGCTTGTCAAGTCTTTCATATCACTCCGCTGTAGTAGAGGACACTATCTCTGTCCCTGTCGCTGCGCGTCGGGGTCCAGATGCAAATGTATTTGACTAAGAAATAAATATTTAAATGGATCTGGATGAAGGTCATCCTGGACTGAAGCAGCTCGGAGTCTTTACACTTTCACTATAATAACATCGTAAAGGTGCTGGATTTTCTTTCTCGTTGTGGGACGAGATTTGTTTTTTTTCCTCCTAAAGTCGTCTCATGAACTGAGGAAAAACACTTTGCACCTAATCATCATTTTCTGACATTAAGTATCAAATTATTTTTCCATACACAATAAAGGCTTATTTTAAATATAAAAAATATCTTAATTTTTCCTGGAGAAATGGTGAGTTATATTATTGTAATTAGGAGTACAACAGTTTTTGTCCTTTTTATCTGCTGTTATTTTAGCAGGAGATTCAGAATCAGAATAGTTTTTATTGCCATTGTTTGAGAACAGGTTCACAAACTAGGAATTGTTCTTGATGCAGACGTGCAACATAAAACATATAACACAGAATTTAGATAAAAATAAGCTATAAAACTTTAAACTATGAGGCTTTAGGGGCATGCATGAAGAATATTAAATAAATACAGTGGGGGAAAAAAGTATTTAGTCAACCAACAATTGTGCAAGTTCTCCCACTTAAAAAGATGAGAGAGGCCTGTAATTTTCATCATAGGTAAACCTCAACTATGAGAGACAAAATGAGAAAAAAAATATTTTTTAATGAATTTATTTGCAAATGATGGTGGAAAATAAGTATTTGGTCAATAACTAAAGTTCATCTCAATACTTTGTTGGCAATGACAGAGGTCAAACGTTTTCTGTAAGTCTTCACAAGGTTTCCACACACTGTTGCTGGTATTTTGGCCCATTCCTCCATGCAGATCTCCTCTAGAGCAGTGATGTTTTGGGGCAGGCGCTGGGCAACACGGACTTTCAACTCCCTCCAAAGATTTTCTATGGGGTTGAGATCTGGAGACTGGCTAGGCCACTCCAGGACCTTGAAATGCTTCTTACGAAGCCACTCCTTCGTTGCCCGGGCGGTGTGTTTGGGATCATTGTCATGCTGAAAGACCCAGCCACGTTTCATGTTCAATGCCCTTGCTGATGGAAGGAGGTTTTCACTCAAAATCTCACGATACATGGCCCCATTCATTCTTTCCTTTACACGGATCAGTCGTCCTGGTCCCTTTGCAGAAAAACAGCCCCAAAGCCTGATGTTTCCACCCCCATGCTTCACAGTAGGTATGGTGTTCTTTCTTTCTCCTGCAAACACGACGAGTTGAGTTTTTACCAAAAAGTTCCATTTTGGTTTGATCTGACCATATGACCTTCTCCCAGTCCTCTTCTGGATCATCCAGATGCTCTCTAGTAAACTTCAGACGGGCCGGGACATGTCCTGGCTTAAGCAGGGGGACACGTCTGAGTCCCTGGAGGCGTAGTGTGTTACTGACGGTAGCCTTTGTTACTTTGGTCCCAGCTCTCTGCAGGTCATTCACTAGGTCCCCCGTGTGGTTCTGGGATGTTTGCTCACCGTTCTTGTGATCATTTTGACCCCACGGGGTGAGGTCTTGCGTGGAGCCCCAGATCGAGGGAGATTATCAGTGGTCTTGTATGTCTTCCATTTTCTAATAATTGCTTCCACAGTTGATTTCTTCACACCAAGCTGCTTACCAACTGCAGATTCAGTCCTCCCAGCCTGGTGCAGGTCTACAGTTTTGTTTCTGGTGTCTTTGGACAGCTCTTTGGTCTTGACCATAGTGGAGTTTGGAGTGTGACTGTTTGAGGTTGTGGACAGGTGTCTTTTATACTGATAACAAGTTCAAACAGGGGCCATTAATACAGGTAACGAGTGGAGGACAGAGGAGCCTCTTAAAGAAGAAGTTACAGGTCTGTGAGAGCCAGAAATCTTGCTTGTTTGTTATTGACCAAATACTTATTTTCCACCATAATTTGCAAATAAATTCATTAAAATCAGACAATGTGATTTTCTGGATTTTTTTTTCTCATTTTGTCTCTCATAGTTGAGGTTTACCTATGATGAAAATTACAGGCCTCTCTCATCTTTTTAAGTGGGAGAACTTGCACAATTGTTGGTTACCTAAATACTTCTTTTCCCCACTGTAAGATACAAAATAAAAAGTAAATATGATAAGACGACAACAACTGACATAGAACAACAGTGGGATTATATTTACAGATGTGTAGGCGTATACAGTAAAGTGATAAAGTGATAGATCTAAGTGTGGACACACCACAGAGCAACAGAGCAGATACATCCATGAGTCTGTAACTAAGTTATTGGGTCTTGTTTTTGTTCATGAGTCTGATGGTGGAGAGAAAAAAACTGTTCAAGTGGTGGGAGGTATGAGTCTGGATAGACCGTAGCCTCCTGCCTGAGGGGAGAGGGTGAATAGTTTGTGTCCAGGGTGAGAAGGGTCAGCTTTGATCCGACCCACACGCCTCCGGGTCCTGGAGGTGAACAGGTCCTGGAGAGATGGAGCTCACAGCAGTTGTGTTGCTCGAGCCAAATTACCCAGAATGCACCACAGCTCTCAAGAAAACAAAGAAAAAATGGTGGTGCTTGTGTGACTTGTTAAAGAGTAACTAAACTGTTTGAAAGATGGCCGCTGTGAACAACGTGAGCTGAGACCGTCTCTACATAAGTCCCAGTATTTGATGTTATAAATGGCATAAACGCCCCATTGAGATAAGATCTTAGTCGTTCTCGCTACATATATCCACCCCTACGCCTTTGGTGAGATATACACTACTCACGAGTGTGATTTGGCTGAAGATAAGGTGCCTCGAACGCGGAGTGCCCATTGTTATCCTGCAACCATGCCAAAACGCGGATCAAGGGAATCTAAACGCGTCCGTGATCAATTTTCCTCTAGTGATTTTGACGAAAATGCAACGTTTACTCCGGACGACCGAAAAATGTTGCAAGTTATGGTTGAAAACTTAGAAAATTGGACTTTTGGATGAACTAAAAACTGACGTTTCAGAGGTGAAAAGCTCAGTCGAGTACAATCATGCTGAAATGGAGGAGATAAAAAGGGAAACATTCAATGCTAAAAGTAGAGGTAACGAGCATGAAACTCGAAACTACAAAACTGACAACGGAGAATGAGAAGTTAAAGGCGGACCTGCTGGAGCTCCGCTGCAGAAGCATGCGTGACAACCTGCTGATCATGGGAATTAGCGAAGATAAAGGAGAAACTTACAGCATCGCGGAGAACCTCGTCAGAGCCTTTTTGCAGGAGCAACTCGGCATCCCAGAAGAAGAGGTCAAGAAGATCCAAATGGAACGAGCACACAGGATTGGTAAGCGCAAGGAGGAAGGTAAACCGAGGCCCATGGTTGTGAAGTTTACTAGCTCCAAGTGCAAAGACGGAGTGCTTGCTCTCTCCAAAAGACTGAAAGGCACTACATTCTTCATAACCAGCCAATACCCAACTGAAGTGGTGGAGAAACGACGTAAGTTAATTCCAATTATGAAGTCCTTTAGGCAGAAAGGACAACAAGCTCGTCTTGTTGTCGATAAACTGTATGTTGACGGTGTGCTGTATAGACATGGGGAAACACGTGAGGAACAAAACAAAGTCGCGCAGTGATTGCGTCATCGCGATATCGCCATGGTGACGACTTGATGGATATGATTTGACTTTTTGTTTTGGAGTGTTTCGGATTATTCTGGGACTGGACAATGTAGTTAGATGTTGGGAAACGGTCAGCGGAGGTTTTATTTTGGGGGGTATATGTTTGTCTGTCTTGTGTGCTGTGGGTTTGCATGTGGTGTGAATGGTGTGTCTGTGGGTTTATTAGAGGGGATATCGGTTTCCTCAGAAATAGCAGGTGATGCTGCAGTTTTTAGTGATAAGATTTTCACATGTATGAAACTTATGGTATTAAGAGAACCAATAAAATATATAATGAATCTACTCAGGTATCATGGTTTATAAGAACGATAATGAAGTTGGAATAATTAGTTATAATTGCAATGGTCTTGCAGACAACAGAAAAAAGAAAACTTATATTTATGTGGCTGAAAGAAAAAAAACAAGATATTTTTTGTCTTCAAGAAACACATTCAACAAATTTAGATGAAGAAAAATGGAGAAAAGAATGGGATGGTCCGATTTTCTTTTCGCATGGTCACAGAAACTCAAAAGGTGTTATGATTTTGATAAAAAAAACAATTTAATTTTCAATTTAAATCTATGGAAAAAGACTCATGAGGACGCTGGTTAATATTAAATATGATTATTCAAGGTCAAAAGATGTGTGTTTTGAATCTGTATGGGCCAAATGTTGATGAACCTTCTTTTTTTGAAGAAATAAGGGATACGTTGCAGGAACAACAAGGGTAAATTATTACTGTGGGGGACTTTAATGTTGCCTTGGATAAAGTACTGGACCGAAAAGGGAATTCTTCAATAGATTATCATCCTCAATCTTTACAAAAGATTCAAAATGTTATGGATGCATTTGATTTAATTGATATTTGGAGATTTAAAAATCCTAGGTTAGTATACCTGCAGAAGACAAAACCAAGCAAGTCGTATTGACTATTTTTTATATCATTTTCATTGCTAAACAAAGTGACTGCAATATCAATTGATGACAAATTGCGTTCAGATCATATTGTATAGGACTAAATTTTGCAATTGAAGATAATACACGTGGACCCAGATATTGGGAGTTTAATCAAATGCTTCTACAGGATGATGAATTTATTGAAAAAACAAAGCAATTTATTAGTGACTTTTGTAAACATAATGTAGAATCCCCAAATAGTTTGGGAAGCCTTCAAATGTTTTAGGGGATATGCCATTGCGTACTCTTCATGGGAAAAAAAACAATTTAAAATGGCAGAACAGGAATTAAAGAAAGAAATTGAGGATTTACAACAGATTATTGATAGTAATGCTAATCCGACTAATGAGCAACTGAATTCTTTTACAGCCAAACAAGAGGAGTTATCTGACTTAGTTGAAAAACAATTATTGAAAACTTATGATTGCAACAGAGCAATCTGGATGAAAAAAGGTTGTGTTCAAAGTGTTCAAAATTCTTTCTAAATATCCAAACAAAAAATCATTAAAAAAAGAACATTTCCAAGCTTATTCAAACAAATGGAAAGGTATTGGCTACACACACTGATGGGGAATTATAGAGTTAATTCGGCCCTCACACATGGCCTTATCATATCGTACTACCAAAACAGTACAATTTGGCCTTCTATGACTTGTGGCCTAGAATTCACGTGGCACACTGCCAGTGGTAGATGCTTAGTGCCTACGTGGCACCAGGTTTACTTAACTCTCTTGATGTGGAAGGATGGACAGATTTTGAATGTTAGGACTGTGCTACTGTACTGTGCTTTGTGTTCATGCCTCGGGTCTCGCAAAGATGGCAATAAAACTTCTCCTGCATAAGACATCCGACTGCTGCCCATTCTTCCCGACCTTTCTACCATCGTTTTGTAGGAATTCTCTTACAAATTGGCGTCCACGAACTCGTTTACACAGCTGCTCTGGTGAGTGCGTTTCTTTTTTTTTATCCTTGATAAAAAAGGAGGGAGAATGGCCTTACCAGACGCATGCTTGCTAAAAAAAGAATAATGCAATGGGAAATGTTTAAAGAGTAAAAAAACAGTGTTATTGGTTGATTCTGGATGTTTGTTTCTGGTCGAGAGTAGGGATTTAGGTCCTGTACTAAGACCTAGAGTATTCGGATGCACAAGTTTAGACTAGAATGGCTACAGAGATGTGAGGCTCGATACAGACTGTTGAGTCTACTGTTTAAGCAGCTAGTCGTCACAGGTATGAGAGGGACACATAATGTAGACTATTTTGAGTGTAAGCTTTGTTTAAGGTTGATTTTAGCGTCAAACATAAGGCACGTTGATGTAGCCACTGAAGCCGAGCTGTGGGCTACTGTGTGTATAGTTGTTTCATGTTACTTTAATCTTGAACTGAGTGCTGAATATTGAGCCGGTAATGGATTACATTGGCCGTGTAATTAATTACTTAGACGGTTGGAGGATAGTATAGTCACGGTCGAGTAGGACCGTGAATACAGACTTTATGTGGCCCTTGTATCGGAAATTGATGCAATGTTTACATGAAGTTTGTAGTTAAACTGCAGCTGGTGGTTTTGTCTGAACGTCGTTTAGAGGAAATCGGGCAGTTGTGGTGAGTAACGGTTGGTGGGAGAGAGCCTAGGATAATTTTCTCACAAGGGAGACCGTTGAAGTTGTTGTGCACAAAAAGAGAGAACGCTTCTGCAACGTATACAACCTACGTTTGTCTTTTGCGTTAACTTGAATTTAACCGTGAAAGTCCAGAATCAACTAATAAACATTGCGATAAATATCACGTTATTTTATTTAAAAAGGTGAAATTGGCTATAGTTTTGGATGCAGCTAGAGATTTTTTTTGTCCGTTGTTTGCGTTCCGTGGCATGTATCTCCGTGTTTTGTCTGTCTGTCCACCTGCTGCTTTATCTAATTGTTTTGCTTGTCTGCAAGGTCCGTGAAACAAAGTGTTCCTGATAACGTCTGCCTAGAGACAGATTGCTGAGTCAGCATTAAAAAAAAAAATAATAAGAAAAATGGCAACATTGTTTACTAGAACTAGCTACTAAGCTACGGTACAGATTAAGAGTCTCTGTAGGGTAAACAATGTCGCATTTTGAATGACAATTCAATTGATGATTCACGCTGGTGATAATGAATTGAGATTATGTTTTGTTTTTCGAAAGTTGATGCTGCCTCTAATCTCTGCTTACAGGCCACACGAACTGCGAAGGAGGACTGACTTCCGGTGTGACACCGATGTGTTTGTTTAACTGCAACTTTGTGAGTACAACAACTGGGTTTTTAAAACACATAAGGTTAAAAATAATGAGAGAAAGGCGTATGATTTATGGCATTATGCTAAAAATATTAAAGATTGTGCTTGACAGGCAATCAAAACAAATGACATTTGGCAACAGTGAAACAAAGTTAGGATCAAAATGTGTACAATTGAGAAGTAAAAATGTCTTGCTTTTGTTGTTGTTGTTGTTATGTTGTAAAATGTTGACAGATGTTATTCTGCTGTGATTTGTTTTAGAAAACTGAGCTTTAAACCTGATTTTTAAAGTACCAGGACCTAAAGAAAATAATAATATACTCTGTTTTTTGTAGTTGGATTTGGATAGGAATGATGCGACCTTTGTTGAGGTTTTAGAAATGAGATATCCCCAGGCCACGTCAGCAGATCGGCTCTCGCTGGTTCTCTTAAAGATAGTTTAAAGCACTTGCTTATAATTTTTTACATATTTAGAGTCAGCCCCAAGGTTAGATTCGAGAAGTGGTCAAAACACTACCTTTGTGAGGGGAACGGTTAAGATTAGATTAGCTGGTATCCAAACTGGTTTGGAAAAAATGTATTGTTTTGACTAAGGCTGTATCGCAGGCTAAGTGTTTAATATGAAGATTCAACATTAGTCGGAATAATGTTTCCCAAGGTGATGTCGGATCCCCAAAAGGTGGCAGCGCCGAGACATAATGAATTCAAAACAATTCTTAATTGCAAACAACACTAATTTGAATATATAGGTCAAATAAGAAGATAGGTCTAAACAAACAAAGTTTAGAGTGGTGTTTTGCTTGATATGGTCTAAATTACTAATACACTTTTACATCTCGGTTTTGCTTGCAAGGTTTTGGGGGTCCTGACAGATCATTGTGCGTATAATTTAATTTCCTTTAAAATACCAATTTATTTGAAACCTAGAATAGACGATTGACGTTAACATGATAACATAAACTGATCACTAATTGATATGAGAAGGTAAAACATGAACAGGAGATTCTCCTTTTTCTGAAGATTAGCCCTTTTTTGATAGTGTACAGAGGATTTTTTTACATTCTTTATTCTTTTATTATTATTATTACTTTTATTATTTACTCTTATTATTATTCTTATTATTTACTTGTGTTGCTTTTCTTTCAAATTTTCTTGTTTATTTCTTATTTTTATTTTTGTTAGCATTTTTGAATTTTTTCTTATTTTGTAATGCTTTGCGCGATAGGACAACCTGATTTTTTAAGTCTTTAATTTACTTTTACCTTGCCCCTTTTTGGTGGTTAGAGAGGGAAGCGGCTGGGCCTTTGTGCGATGCGTGAGCGCTGGTCCAAGTGCATGAAGGACAGTTTACAAAACCTGAGAGTCTGCCCTGCTCTCGAAACCAAAACACCTCCTCTGCCGCCGTCCCCCAACGCCCTAAAAAGCTGTCTGCAGGCGGACTAGTGCTGCAAATTTGTCTCAGGTCCGATGCTTCGCCCCTGTTCCACCTTTTAGTTTACACTTGTTTTGAATTTTTGCGTATAAATAGATGTTTATATTTTTTTTTTTTTTTTAATCAATTTTTTGTGTTTTGCCCTTGGGCTAGGCCCCATGGGACTCCGTGTTACTGTAAATTTATCTTTATTTATTTTTTCTAATCTTCTTTTTGATTTTTTTTTAATGCTCAGATTGGTCAAACTATTTGAATCTCAATTGAACAGCTATAATTATCAAGATAAAGTAGATAATGAAATAATAAATAAATGTAATTGAATAGTTTGATATTTACAGAGTGATAAATAACTAACAAACATAGACATTGTAGGGTCCACAAAGTAAAAATTATTCAATGTTAACGAGGCGAGTTTAGGTGAAGCCAAGGCCGTTATTGCTTTAATAGTATATTAATTCTAATACTTTCTTAAGTTATAGGCAAATTGTACTAAGTTCATCCTACCTGATTTGCAGTAGGCCTTAGGAATTTATGTAAAATAAATACATTACTAAATAAATTAATGACAGAGAGATCTTGAATATTTAATCAGTGATATCCTTGCAGCTGATAAAATATTATCCCCTTAACTTTGAAAAGCAACTTGAGGTTACCATTCTCGTGTGAAAATGTTTTGTTGATAGTAGTGATAGAGATTAATTTGCTTGCTTTCTGATTAGTGCCCGAAGTGTGTTATAGCTCCCCATGGTGATGAGTTTCGCCGGTGGGACGGAGAGTTTGAGAGTGAAGATATGTACAGGGACCAGGTTATGAAGTGCCTTTGGGGTGATGTGGTGAGAGGTAGAGGCCCGTGTGATCAGGTGTCGATGGATAATGGAGATCTCGGAGGCAGGGAATGGTTACACGTGTTGAAAACGAGAGTCAGAGGTTTTGTGATATTGGAGAGGAGAGTGAAGAGGGTTTTAGACCTATGTTGATTGGAGTCAATTAAACCGGAGTAGTAGGCGGATTTGGCAGAGGAGAGGTTGTCAGATGATTAATGATGTGATTATTGTATATTTCTTTCTATTTAGTGAGTCTAATTTTGTATAGTTGTTCTAGTTGTGTTCTAGGATCTGGTTAAGGCTTAACAATTCTCGTATTGTGTAAGTGTTGTCTCTGAACCTCACGAAATAGTGTGACTTTTATTCAAGTAAGTTGAGTGAGTTTTGTGCAGAAATTGATTGTGCAGTGTGTTTATTGTTGGTTTAGGTTTTAAGCAAAAGAAGAAGTCCTAAATTCTGATAAGCGGTTGGTACTGGTGTACTTTAATTTGGAGCATTGTAATAAAGTAATCGTTTACACTTACACTGAAAAACCCTTGGAGGCTGAAGTTGAAATGTGGTGTCGTTTGCCAAGACTTGTCAGCGGAGGCTGAATCCAGATTTGAATCATAGCGTGTTCTTAGATTTAGATCTGAGACTGTTGTTTTGCGTTGCGCGCAGTCCGATGACGAGGTTTGCATGCAGCGTAGCAGAACGGTGTCTTCTAATCTGAAGTTTGTGCTGGCAAACGTGTTTTATTTCAAAAAAAAATATAGCAAAGGTGATAATCAGTGTAAATCCGGTATCTTAAGAGTCACTCAGAGAAAGGTCACACTTATGACCTCAAAAGTATATTGCTCATTTTCCACACTTTCACGACTCTGGTGCACCGAGTCCGTGTAACTGTTGAAAAGAGGAGGGGCCAAGAAGGAGAGTCGATTTGATCTCTGTAGAAATAATTGTGACTCTTTTGATCTAGAAGGAACAAATTTTGTTTACTTACTTAAATTTACTTACTGTAAATTTTGAAAACAAAAGTTACAGTAAGTAGTTGAACTTCAAGTCTAAAACCCGATCATTAAACACAGGGAAAGCGTCAGAAATAACGTGACGTAGTGTAAATAAAACCCAGTTGTTGTAAACAATAGGAAGTGTAATGATATTATGGCTTCATACTAACCATACTAATGCCATGATTGCATTTTTAATTTATATTTACTATAAGATCATAGGAGTGTGCCTATTTTTAGTAACCTGTATGTATTAAGTGTGTAACATGTTTTAATCTATATTCTTTCTAGTTGATAACGTTCATTTCCCACAGAGACAGGGAATTTGCAGAAGGGCCTGACTCAGGACAGGAGCAGAGAGCAATAACACCATGGTATGATAACATGTGGAGGTGCAGGCCGGAAGTGTGCTTCTTTGTGTTGCAGGAGGCAGCGTGGAAGAAGAGAATGTCAGTTCGCTCTGATGTCCGGAGGCATCTGTATCCTTTGTGTATTTATTTTGTGTTTCCAAGCAAATGAAGGAAGCACTTATTATCCCATCATATATATTAACTTGCGATTGATAGTAATGATTGATATTTAGGTCATGATAATTGAACCCAACTCTAACGAAAAGTCATATTTGGTCGGCAAGTTTGTAGAAATTGTACTGATGTGTGTGCTGTTTGCAAGTATAACATTATTTTCACAGGCAACCTGAGAGACGGGTTGGATCCGACAAAAAGGCAACCACATATCGGTTTGGGTTTGAATAATTGGTGATTAAGATTTATGTAAGCAGACATAATGTATCGAGGCATTCAATACAAATTTAGCAAGATAATTGGGTCTACATTTGCATTTAAAAGGTTTACATTGGTTTAGTGTCAAAGTGTGGTTTGAGTTTAGCTAGAAGTAACTTTATGATATGATTTTGATGCAGGTGTTTGAAGGAGTTTGTGTTTGGATGGGAACGACAGGTTCATCTTACACACCCCACTTTGCCTTTGCATTTATTTCATTTTGCATCATTTTCATTTGTACATTTATGAGTGTTTTCATTTTATATTTGCTTTTAATTTTATATTTAGCTCTATTTACTTATTATTTACATTTATTATTTAAAATGTTTCTTCCTCTTTTATAGTTGATAAGTTTTTATACACTTTTAACTTCATAGGATGTGTTAAGGTTTTTTTTATATATTTAGTTTTGTTATTCTAGTTTTTGTTATTTTATGCATTTAATATTTTATTATTTTTTATAGTTGTATATTGCCTTTTTATTGCCATAACACTGAGGTCCGACATCAGTGGCAATACCAAGTTGAGCGGTAAAGTCAGGATTTGTTCCCGCGGCTCATAACCACTGATGTTGACATTTTGTTTCCATAAGCGCGACAAATGTACAGAGATTGATTAGGACTTAGTGGGAGGCCATTTTTTGTATACCTATTTCTATATTTACCTAGTTTTTAACATTTAATTTTTATGTTTTTATATTTCTTATTTTTTCTATTTACTATTATTTTTATTATCGTTTTTATTATTACTATTTTTTTGATTATTATTACTATTATTATTATTATTTTTGTTATTATTACTATTATTATTATTTTTATTTTATTATCCTTATTTTATTCTTATTTTTTATTCATTTTTTGGTCCAGTCAGTTTTCAGCCTCTTGTGATTTTGCATTTATATTCTAATTCATAGTGCTTATCTTTCATGGCTTTATATATCTGAATTTGAATTCATAACTTTGCAGGTCCGGACTCACAACATGCATGGAGCAGGTTTTAATACTTGGTTGTCTTGTGGGGAGGTCCTGTCATTTTATGTTTTGTGTTTTGCTCATTGCAGGTATGTTTGGGTCGGAGGAAGGTTTTAAGCTCTACGTCAGATGCCGATACGCCTGAAGTATACAAGGATGAATATGTTTTGGTCTTATTGGAGGTTCTTGCTTAGCATTTTTCAGTAAACATTACTTTTAATCTTGATTAAAATATGGGAAGCGGGTGAACTGTATTCTGTCTTAAGCTAGTTAAGATCGCAAATAATGAGGGTTACCATCCAGTTAGATTTGAATTTTATGGGAAATTTCATTGTGCATGAAAATATGACTTAGCATGCTTCTCCTTGGACGCCGTTGACTCTCCACGCCATTCTATTTCGACATGGAGGTTCGTAAGGACATCTTGATGGCTGTGGGTATATTAATCCCGATGGCTCATCCAAGATGGTCCAGTCATGTTCCTTATAGATCCGAGGCACCTGGAGGTGTTTCGACGTCCTGAGTGTGAAGATTGTTCTTTTTGCTTATGAGCATTTCTCTTAATAGGTGAATGTGGTTTGCCTGAGAATTGAAATTCTTATTTTTTTTTTTTTTTAATATTTTTGTGGTGTTTGTATTTTCTTGTATGTACATTTTCTGACTTGGACCAATAATAATATAATTTGCAGGAGAAACTGAATTGGTGGCCATAATCTTTTACCGTCCCTGGATAATTGGCAATAGTCTGGGATCGGACGTTTGGTTATGGTGCCCCCTCTTATACGCCCTTAGTACTTGATGCATGTGTTTTTATTGGTAGCAGTATTTACCCCGATTGGGTGATTAAGTGAATCTAATGACCACATGCCTCAGTATTTTGGGGTCACTGAGAGGGGGGTCATTTTATTCCATCACAATGACCCGTGTACTGTTGAATTAAGTGTTGAATATTGTTATGAAATGTAGATTCTGTGTGTCCTTCCACATAGGAAGTTAATCTTGTTGAGAGTTTATTGGGACTTAGCTTTGATTGATCTTAACTTGATTCTAATTGGGTTTTATTTAAGGTTACATTTACTTTTAACTTGGGTGAAACTACTACGTGTTTCAAAAGGGTGGCGTGATGGGGAATTATAGAGTTAATTCGGCCCTCACACATGGCCTTATCATATCGTACTACCAAAACAGTACAATTTGGCCTTCTATGACTTGTGGCCTAGAATACACGTGGCACACTGCCAGTGGTAGATGCTTAGTGCCTACGTGGCACCAGGTTTACTTAACTCTCTTGATGTGGAAGGATGGACAGATTTTGAATGTTAGGACTGTGCTACTGTACTGTGCTTTGTGTTCATGCCTCGGGTCTCGCAAAGATGGCAATAAAACTTCTCCTGCATAAGACATCCGACTGCTGCCCATTCTTCCCGACCTTTCTACCATCGTTTTGTAGGAATTCTCTTACACACACCACTTTGTTGAAAGAAATGGAAAATTATTTGAAAAATATTTTTTCAAATCTAGTAATCCCTCCTGAAACAACAACATTTTTTCTAGAAAATTATGAAAGAAAACTGAATTCAGAAGAAAGCACCTCGTGTGAAGGCCTCATTAGAGAAGAAGAGCTCATGGAAGCTATTAAGTCCTTTCATCCAGGAAAAACACCAGGATTAGATGGAATATCTATTGAGGTTTATCAAGTATTCTATGAAGAGGTTAAAAAACCATTGCTTTCTAGTTTTAATTACACCTATACAACGTTTTTTTTTTTTTTATCTAACTCTCAAACAGAAGGTCTTATTTCTTTGTTATTGAAACAAGAAGTAAATGGCCAATATAAAGACCCAGTTTATCTAAAAAGATGGAGACCAATAACACTTCAGTGTTACGATGCTAAGATCCTGGCTAAATGTTTGGCTACACGACTTAAGTCTGTTTTGTCAAATATTTTAGTCACCAAGACCAATCAGGTTTCCTACAAGGAAGAAATATAGGAAACAATATTAGACAGTTATTAGAAATCATAGAAAATTATAATACAGAAAATAAAAGAGGATTAATTTTTGTAGCCGACTTGGAGAAGGCATTTGACAAAATTAGCCTAGATTTTATTTGTAAAAGCTTAGTTTTTTTCAATTTTGGTAACTCCTTATTACACTGGATCAAGACGCTATAAATAAAACAAACTGTAGAATTATCAATAATGGATACATCTCTTGGACAATACCTCTATTAAGAGGTCTAAAACAAGGGTGCCCTTTGTCTCCATACTTATTCATTATTGCTATGGAGATATTGGCGATTAAAGTCAGATTGAATAAAAATATTGAAGGGCTCATTAATAATAATATTGAAAGTAAAATATCAATGTATGCAGACGATACAAGCTTCTTCATCACCCCCAATCCTCATTGTTTACAGAACCTTCTAAATCTTTTGGACATCTTTTCACAGCAATCTGGGTTTAAGCTTAACTATGATAAATGTAAAATATTAAGGATCGGAAGTTTAAAGGGAACATCCTATAGAACGGAATGCAAAGTACCTGTTGTGTGGACAAATGGACCAGTTAACATAATTGGTGTTGTTATCCCGGATGATCTGGAAGACCTAGGCTCAGTAAATTATGATAATCGACTAAGAAAGCTGGATAAAATTCTGCAATTATGGAAAGGGAAATCTTTAACCGTGTATGGTAAAGTATCTATTGTCAACTCTTTAATTATTCCTCAATTTATTTATTTATTTTGTCATTACCAGCTCCATCACAAAACTTTTTTAAGGTTTATGAGCATAGGGTCTTTGATTTGATCTGGGATGGCATGCCAGAAAAGATTAAAAGAAAGGTTTTGTACAATGAATATGAATATGGGGGTTTGAAACTTCTTAACCTTGAAGCTATGTGTCCGTCTTTAAAAGCATCAATTGTTCCAAAGATGTATCTAAACACTGAGTGGTACACTCCTGTTGGACAAAAAACATGTACTGTATCATAAGAAATTGTATCCGTTTTTACAAGTGATGCCCTCCCATTTTCCTTATGTAGAGTCTGCTGGGAAACATCTCAGGGTTCATAAAGGAAACAATCCATTCATGGTGGTGTTTTCAATTTTGTGTACCAGAAAAAAGAGATGACATTTTGCAGCAGATAATATGGATGAATTCTAATATTGTAATAGATGGAAAGCCTTTATTTTGGAAAAACATGTTTGAAAGAGGAATTATTTTTGTCAATGACATTATCAATGAGAATGGTAAGATTATGGAGTATGATGAATTTAGAATTATGTATGGTGATGCTTGTTCAAGCTTTTCCTTTAATCAACTAACTGGAGTAATTGAAAAAAATGGAAACAAATAATTAACTATGGAACTACTAAACTATTAGTTTGTAAACCTCCAATAAGAAACTCTAGTTGGCAAAAAGGAACAAAAATAAATAGAAAAATATATAATTTTTATTTAATAAAGAAATCTCTGAAGGTTGCCCCATATGATACATATGGAAAATGGGAAGACTTTTTTGACTGTCCGTTGCCGTGGGATACAATATTTAAATTAATCTACAAAACTACTATCGATGTGCAAAATCGTTATTTTCAAATCAAAATCTTATGTAACTTCTTACCCACGGGAAAAATGTTAAAACTATGGAATATGACTGAGTCAGATGATTGGTCTTCAGTGTAAGAAACCTTTCACATCTGGCTCACTGTGGCTGTTTAAATGAGCCACAACATTAGTAGAAAATCTGCTCCAGCCTCCAGACAATGCAAGGCCTGAAGCCTGTGTAGCCACGCAAGCTGCTACAGGACAAGTGACTACAACAATCTACGGAGGAATTCAAGCCTTTGATCTCTAAGTGGAGGTGAATTTATGAATGGACAACGATTAGACCGTGTGAGCTTTCATTCAAACGTGGATTACAAATACGTGGATACTCACTCAGCTGTTTTCCTGAAACTCCTAGACACGATTTAGTTAATTTAAGTATTGTACTCGGTAAAAGGTTTATTTTTAAGGCAAAAAATAGACACTTTGTATTACTTTCTTTAAAACATTTATTCAGCATTTCTTAACTTTAGAAAGTTATATGGTTGAAACCGATAATGATGCCAAAAACATAACGTAGATGGGAAGTTCTCAAAGGCTTATTTTGAAAATGTATTTTTGATTATAGATTATATGCAATCTGTTTTTGTGTTCCCTAATCTGAGTGTATGCAAATGAAGGTGTGTGTTGCTGAGCCCGATCTCGACATAATCTGGACTGGACCCGGTTTTAAGAGCCCCTTAAACCATCTAATTTCGCTGAAACCTGGTTTGGTGAAGATAGTGTTCTTTATAAAAATAAATAAATAAATACAATAATTTATGAATTTAAGTAAAATGTAACTGGTAAATCTTACTACTAACAGTGGACCAGCAGCACACACAACCCTATTGCGGTGGATGTGGTTTCCGAGAGGCACTGGTTTAGGGCAGTGCCTCTCGGACTTCATCCCGTGCAGACTGCATTGATATATATTGTAGGAACCAGAATGTTAATATGGAAGGAAACAACCTGTTTGTGTGAATGAGTGTGAATGGGGGTGAATGGGGGTGGAGGGTGGGAGGGTTTTGGGTTGGAGCACTAATTGTAAGTGTATCTTGTGTTTTTATGTTGATTTAATAAAAATAAAATAAAAAAAAGAGTAACTAAACACCAAATCAAGTTATTTTTACTAATAAAGTGTGTCAATGTGTGTCTCATAGTGTTGTCTACTGGTCCCTGACATTATTCTGACATTATAGCGCAAACGTGTTAAATCCTAACTTTGGCCTGAAAACGAATGGGTTGCGCCCCCTTCAGGGTAAACTCTGCTACTAAATTAGATTTTCCTGATTGGCTGGAGACGTGTCCACTGCCTCCACAAAACGTCATAAGCCACACCAGCTCCACACATCGTCATCAGGTGCTGCCCATTGTCCTGACCCTGTACCTGTGGTTTATAACCAAGTCCCTCCCACGTGATCAGTCTGCTGTGATTGTGCCAATGCAAAGGCCCACACACTCACCCCCCGCATGTCACCCCCAAACTTCAGAGACCGCCTCTTTCATGGCAATTTTTGACTTTTGTTTGTGGGCGGGGAAAGGCTTTGGCACGCCTGTTTAGGTACTCTTTAAAGTTTAAATTTGACTTTTTAACAAAAAAACAAACAAAAAACATACTTTGACTAGTTTAACGGCTCGGCCGCCAGTGTTCATGTTAAATTTAATCTTTTTAGAAAAAAATGGCAATGTTTTTTTGTCAAGATTTGGTCAAATAATGAATTTTAAAGACATTACAAACTTTTTTCAGTAAACAAAAAATAAAATCTGTACATTTTAGTCAATTTCACATTATGTTTACATTTATACATAAATAAGGCATTATGTGTAAATTAATTAAAAATATATATTTTATGTGCAAATTAGGTCAAATAATAATGTTTAACTTAATTGTTTGGGGGTTACAAATTATTCTGAAAAAACAAACAATTTAAACTTTAAACTTTAAAATATGAAATTATTTTTGACGTTCCCATGAAAAGATTTGTCTGCAGTGCCCCCTTAATAAAACAATGTCAACATAAGCTAATAAGGCTTATTGGAGCAAATCCAATGATAAGGTCCGTGGTAAAGCACAAAAACACAATATATAATACAAATAAAAACAAGGTATGGAGGGAAAAGGGCACTTCAGCCCCCCCCCCCCCTCCCCTCTGCAATCTGTTTAAGAAGGAGAATGACTCATGTGCTGTATATAACCCCTAAAAGGAGTAATACTGATAAATACTGATTACAGTACGGCAGTAAGACAATTTACGTGTTTAGTTTTCCAGACGGCACACACAAACCAAATACATTTATCCTATTGCAGTTACATTATCAATTATACAATTAGAAGCATCATTTTGCAATTAGTCTCATTGACAAAGGAATAACTTGTTACATTTCAAAGACTAAACTTCCAAACCACTGTTCATATAGTTAACAACAACAACAACAACAACGCTCTTGTTTCTTTGAGATTAACACAAAGCAAGTAACAAAATGTGACCATTATTAATACATTTCTTCCAGTTAACAATAACAAACTTTAACAATAGTCACTAGTTTCAAACTATAAAGATCCAAAATAATATGACTTTATAAAGGAACATTAATATACATATTACATTCCATTGTCTTACTACTTCCCTGTTGTCATTACCGTCCTCAGTACAATATTCATTTGTACATATGTTTATATATTTTTACTTTTGTATGTACTGTGTAGTGTGGAGGAAGCAATGAAAAAAACGACAGAAACATGACAAAAATGCAACAAAAACCTGAGATAAACGCGGCCACAATGCAACTAAAAAGTTAGAATCAGTTTGCTGGTCTTAGCTTTCAAATGAGGCGTGACACTAACGCATCAGCATCAGTCTGGAAGCTTTTAGATTCAGGTAAAGTTAAGAGGTTTTGAAGGAGCTGTCAGTGTTTTTTCCTCCATTAAAGCAGCTCATGAGGAAAAGGTTAGAGACGAGAGAAACAAAGGAGAGAAAAGCTCCAGTCGGTCACTCACCTGTCGCTCTTTAGTCCAGAGTGAAGAAACAAACACTGCAGGTGAATATCGACAGAGCCATATGTAAAAGACTGTCCTCATGAGATGGAAACGTATTTGACTAAGAAATAAATATTTAAATGGATCTGGATGAAGGTCACCCTGGACTGAAGCAGCTCGGAGTCTTTACACTTTCACTATAATAACATCGTAAAGGTGCTGGATTTTCTTTCTCGTTGTGGGACGAGATTTGTTTTTTTTCCTCCTAAAGTCGTCTCATGAATTGAGGAAAAACACTTTGCACCTGATCATCATTTTCTGACATTAAGTATCAAATTATTTTTCCATACACAATAAAGGCTTATTTTAAATATAAAAATATCCTAATTTTTCTTGGAGAAATGGTGAGTTATATTATTGTAATTAGGAGTACAACAGTTTTTGTCCTTTTATCTGCTGTTATTTTAGCAGGAGATTCAGATTCAGAATAGTTTTTTATTGCCATTGTTTGAGAACAGGTTCACAAACTAGGAATTGTTCTTGCAGACGTGCAACATATAACACAGAATTTAGATAAATAATAAGCTATAAAACTTTAAACTATAAGGCTTTAGGGGCATGCATGAAGAATATTAAATAAATAAGATACAAAATAAAAAGTAAAATATGGTAAGACGACAACAATTGACATAGAACAACAGTGGGATTATATTTACAGATGTGTAGGCGTATAAAGTAAAGTGATAAAGTGACAGATCTAAGTGTGGACACACCACAGAGCAACAGAGCAGATACATCCATGAGTCTGTAACTAAGTTATTGGGTCTTGTTTTTGTTCATGAGTCTGATGGTGGAGGGAAAAAACTGTTCAAGTGGTGGGAGGTAAGAGTCTGGATATTTTTTTTTTTTTTTATTGGTTTATTTGGTCGGGACAGTGCATGTTAATGAACATACATGGGTCTCATGCATGTAAACAAGCCACACCGGATTGTAGCCTTGGGCTAATTTGCATCCGTCGTCCCACATGCGCACTCTCAAACACACTCTCATTCATCCTGGCCTATTGTACATGTTTTTAGTGGTAGGGGAAACCGGAGTACCCGGAGGAAACCTACGCAGACACGGGGAGAACATGCAAACTCCACACAGAAAGGCCCCGTTCAGGTGGGAATCGAACCCGGGACCTTCTAGCTGTGAAGCACGAGCGCTAACCACTGTGCTACCGTGATAGACCGTAGCCTCCTGCCTGAGGGGAGAGGGTGAATAGTTTGTGTCCAGGGTGAGAAGGGTCAGCTGTGATCCAACCCACACGCCTCCGGGTCCTGGAGGTGAACAGGTCCTGGAGAGATGGAGCTCACAGCAGCTGCGTTGCTCGAGCCAAATTACCCATAATGCACCACAGCTCTCAAGAAAACAAAGAAAAAAATGGTGGTGCTTGTGTGACTAGTTAAAGTTTAAATTCCAATTTTTAACAAAAATACACATACTTTGACTAGTTTAATGGCTCGGCCGCCAGTGTTCATGTTACCTGTAGTCTTTTTAGAAAAAATGGCAACGTTTTTGTCAAGATTTGGTCAAATAATGAATTTTAAAGACATCAATTACAAAGTTTTGCAGGCTCGCGGTGATCCACGGGCTCAAAGCCAAACTGACTGTGGAAAGTAGAGCTGGCGGAGAGTCTCAAGTCTCCTCTGATGCATTCTCGGTAAAATGGGCGGAGCAGGTTTTCATCCAGGGACTTACAGCGAACTTGCTGAGAAGCGGACTTTGAATTGGAACAGGACTTGGGCCGTGATGACGTCTCACGAGTCCACGGGCCACAAGTCCACAGACTGAGAAACGGCCCAAGACCAGGCATTAGCATTAGCATTAGCATTAGCTGTTATCACTGTTTTAATTCGACATTTATTTAACCTCTTTAACAGAGCACATTTTCTCCAGCTTTACCCTAATCTAAACGCTTCTGGACTGGAGCTTACAGCCTCATTTGA
This sequence comes from Neogobius melanostomus, assembly GCA_007210695.1. NCBI lineage: Eukaryota > Metazoa > Chordata > Actinopteri > Gobiiformes > Gobiidae > Neogobius > Neogobius melanostomus. The sequence goes on along the minus strand of VHKM01000123.1, from coordinate 684,407 downwards.
AAGCTAAGACCTCATCAAAGCTTCTTCCTTGTGTCACATTTTCATTGGATTTTTGTTGCGTTTTGGAGCTTCGATGGCTTAGGTAGGTCTTAGCTTTCAAATTACTCTGGCCTACAGGCTGTAAATTCCAGTCCAGAAGCTTTGGACTGTGGAATCTATGGGCCAGTTCCAGTTGACTTAAGAACAGTTTCATACACAAGGCCATCTGGAAGCTGAACTCCCTGCCCTCCCTCCCACCCCTCTTTCCCCAATAAAACCATCTTGAATCTTTTAGATTTGGGTAAAGCTTAGTTTAGTTTAGTTTAGTTTAGTTTATTTATTTGTCAAAGGGAGTGGTCTGAAGCCAAAGGCTTATAACCCAAAATAAAAACAATAGCATTTACATTTAACTTTTACAGGGTAGCAAATCATAAACACATCATAAACAAAGGAACATAGGGCAAAGTAACAACAAATAATGAACAATAAAAAAAAAACAGCAAAATAAAGAAACAACAACAAAAGAATGTGCAACAACTCATATCTAAGAAATATAAACTCTTTGTAAATATTTTTAAAATGTACCAGGTTATTGCAAAGTTTGATGTTTTGATCTAGATTATTCCATATTTCTACCACGTCTCGTGGGACAGATGTTTTTCATGGTTGTTCTGGAGTTTTGTTTATCGAAGCTCATTTTATCTCTCAGGTTGTATTTAACTTCTCGTTTGCAGAACATATTTTGTAAACTTTCAGGAAGTGACTTTTTTGAGGCTTTGAACATGATTTGAGCATCTTAAATTCAGTAAGGTCCTCACATTTCATTGTTTTTGTTTCAAGAATAATGGATTAGTGTGATCACGGTATCCAGCTAAATGGATTATTCTTATTGCCTTTTTCTGAACTTTAAACAATGGGTCAAGATTACTTTTATGCACATTTCCCCAGATCTCTACACAATATGTTAAATGGGGAAGGATAAGTGAACAGTATATAGTATATAGAGCTTTGTTATCAATGATATATTTGGATTTATTCATTATGGCTGAAATCTTTGCAACTTTAGTTTTAATTTTTATGATGTGAGGTTTCCAGCTGATTTTATGATCGAGTGTTACACCAAGAAATGTATGTTCATAGACTCTTTCAATAGTTTCGTTGCCAATTTTAACTGGTAATTGTACATTCATTACACGATTTCCAAAGAACATTGCTTTGAATGTTTAGAGACAATTTGTTTACGCAGAACCAATCTTTCAATGTATCCATTTCTTCTGTAATCTCGATCACCATTTGCTGTAAGTCTGACCTGAGAGTATGATTGTTGTATCATCTGCAAAAAGGACCAGTTTAAGTTCTTAGAAACCAATTACAAATCATTGATATATAATCAAATAGTTTAGGTCCAGCACCGATCCCTGGGGGACCCCACACACTAGGGTATCACACATGGATCTGCACTGCCCATTTGAACATACTGTTTACGGTTTGTTAAGTAGGATTCAATCCAGTTGAAAGCAATACCTCTGATCCCATATTTGTGTAGTTTGTTCAGGAGTATATTGTGATCCATAGTGTCGAAAGCCTTTTTAAGATCGATGATAATACCTATTGAATACTTTTCCTTGTCGATATTATTTGTGATTTCCTCTATAAGTTCCATTAACCAACGCGAGAACGGGAGATCTGCTTTTACGAAAGCCATGTTGACTGTCATTTAAAATATTGTATTTATCTATAAATGCATCTAGTCGAGTTGTATAGAGCTTTTCTAATATTGTTGAGAATTGAGGTAGTATTGAGATAGGTCTGTAATTAGAGAATCGAGTTTTGTCACCATTTTTATAGATGGGAATAACTTTAGCCATTTTCATTAAATCTGGAAATGTACCAGTTTTGAAAGACAAATTAAAAATATGGGATAGCGGTGACGATGTGATCGATGACCTGTTTAACAATACTCATATCTACCTCGTCACAGTCCAAGGATTTCTTATTTATGACATTTCTAACTATATCAGTTATTTCTTGTCCTGTTGTCGGCGTAAGAAACATTGTGTTTGGGTTTTCCTGGACACAGTCATAATTATAATGTGTGCATGGTGGAGTTATTGAGGAGGATAATTGAGGTCCTATGCTTATGAAGTACTTATTGAACTCACTCACAATTTCATTTGAATTTTCAATGTTCTGACCATTTGACATAAAGCTCTGTGGTTATACATTTCCTTTTTGAGGTCCTTCAAAGTACATCATTTATGGTACACCAGTGTGGTATTCCCCCCGAGTAGTGCACTGTAATGATTTTTTTTGCAGTTTCTTATTATGTTAGTAAGTTTATTTTTGTATCTTTTGTACTTATTTTCAGATTCAGTTGTTCTTTTTGTTAAAAAGACTTTGTATAGTGAATTATTTTTCTTACATGCATTTGCTAAACCCGTAGTCATCCAGGGACTCATTATCTTTTTCTTTTTACAATTGCTTTCTGTTTTTGGGCAGTGCAGGTCATAGAGGGTCATGAAAGTTCTTAAGAAGATATTATAAGCTGCATCTACATTGGTTTCTTCCAAGAGAGATTTCCAGTTTGTTTCAGCTAAGCTGACTTTAAAGGCGTCTAGCGCGTTATCATTTAACAATCTGATACATTTAGTGACATGTGTTTTTTCATCTTTAGTTTTCCTGTTTTTTAGGTTATACAGAACAAAAACAGGTAGGTGATCCTTATATCTGTTACTAGAATCCCAATTGGAAGGTCTTTGCTGAGAACATTTGTAAATATATTATCAATCAGTGAGCAACTGTATGGAGTTATTCGTGTTGGCCTGGTTATTTTAGGAAACAAAGATAGACTGTATAGAGTATTTAAGACATTTTCTGAGGGCCTGTGAGTTTTTATTTTAAGTAAATCAATGTTAAAATCTCCACAAAGAAAACTTCCCTTTGTCCCAAATTCGAAAATAATCCCTCCATATAATCTGTGAAGGTGTCAATTTTGGATCCAGGTGTTCTGTAGATGCAACTTATTAATATGTTTTTTCTTTTTTCAAAACACAGTTCCACAGTGAGACATTCCATAAGGCCATCTATAGTTACAGTCATATTTTCAACAACTTTTGTCTGCATGCCGTTATTAACATATAGCGCAACCCCACCGCCTATTCTGTGTTTTCTGTTCACTTTAAACATGTCATATCCTTTTATATTTAAGTTATCAGGTTTGTTATCATTTAGCCATGTTTCTGAAATTGCTATAACATCAAAGGGGGGGCTGAATTGGTCTAAGTACTCGGTTATGTTCTTGAAATTTGCATACAGACTCCGACTGTTTAGGTGAATCACAGATAAGGTTTCCTTCCGGTTCATTTTATTTGGTATTTCACAGCCCTTATAGTATTTGCACTGTTTATATTATTATAGAAGTTTGTATCAGGATCAATATCATCAGTTATTTGGTTAATACATGGTTGGATTACTATTGCAACAACACATCATCAGTAGGGTAAAACTAACCTGTCTCACGACGGTCTGATCCCAGCTCATGTTCCCTATTAGTGGTAGGGTTGGGACGATGGACGATGATATCGTCCATCGTGATGGACGATATCATCGTCCATCATGATGGACGATGATATCGTCCATCGTGATGGACGATATCATCATCCATCACGATGGACGATGATATCGTCCATCGTGATGGATGAGCAACATCACGATGGAGAGCCACCATCGTGATGTCACGCCCCCTCCTGTCAGAAACACGCGCTGATCTTCTGTGGGCCTTGTAAACCTACAACTTTGCTGGGATTGCACTGTAAATTTAATCTTGAATATAGCTAATATACACATTAGTTTAAGTAGCCTACCAGAAGCCCGAAGACATGATGTGTTAGCCGTAATGATTAAAATAAAGACGCAGCGCTGCTCTATTTCTGACGCGCGGGGCTCTCTCTCTCTCTCTCTCTCTCTCTAAAAGCAGCTACTGTTTAACACTGCGTGGTTTCGCTTTGCTTTTCGTACGGAAACTAAACAGTTTTATAATGCCGCGATGAATATCACATCATCACTGAGAGCGCATGGGTTTGGATGTTCTCATGAAGGACAGAGAGAGGAGAGAGAGGAGGACGCGGTGGTACGAGGCTATAGCACATGAACCGGGCGGTGCGTGGAGCAGCTTCGTTTTTGAAGCTCCGACGCAAACTTGTAAATATTGTCCCGTTCACCCGCTGTTTCTTAAACATTACGTTAAAATTGAGCAAATGCAATAATAAGGTCCGAATTACATTTGTATTAGTGTGATAAGAGCCTTGGTATTGAGGAGCAGATGACGCTCTGAATAAGTCGTTCTCCTCTGAGACTTTTACGCACAAGTTTTAACGCATTTCTATTGCAAAATTCGTGTTCCATGACTCTGTTCAGATCATGTTTAGTTTAGATACATTTATCCTGCAATCTCACATTTTTCCTAACATAAATAAAATGCAGCCTATATATAAATGTCTTTAAAATGCTTATAATGAGAGATGGACGATATCATCGTCCATCACGATGGTTCACTGTAAACATCGTCAACTGCCAATTAAGGGGACATCGCTCAACCCTAATTAGTGGAAAGCAGAACTGAAGAAAAGGCTCTCGGTTAAAGCGGGGGGTAAGAGGTTAAACAGGAAAGTCCCACTGAGATTAAGAATCTCTTTTTCACGGCAGTCCTGGCTCCTGAGGGGAACCTATTGTACATGTTTGTTAGTGGTAGGGGAAACCGGAGTACCCGGACGTTAAACTTCTCTGACACCTGTTTGTTGTAATCACACGTCGTTATGAGTATTATACGGTATATTCTCTCGCTGATGTTTACTGTTCTTACCTGCGTTTGGACAAACTACTGAATCTGGTGCTGATTCACGACGACGTTCTGCTGAGGATTAAACCTTAAGTCTTTCTTAAAGTCTGTTTTCAGAGCCACAATGTGGAGCTGTGGATTTGAACAGACTATGGAAATGTGGTTCGACAGACCAGAGCTCATTTGACTAAGAAATAACCAACGACCTGAGGACAAAGACTTGCAGCTTTGTTTTGAGCTGTTTGGAGAGAGTTTTAGTGAAATCTATGAACCAATGTAAGAGTCAGTAGATGAGGAACGACCCTGACCGACTGATATGATATATGATATATAATATGTGACCCGCCATGGATTCCAAAGATACAAGTCGGCAGCCCGTGTCTCGAGAAAAACGCAAAAAAGATTTTTTTGGGGGAAATTGGTGATTTTCACTTTTGTGCAGATTCGTTCAGTTGAAGTCACGAAGTAGCCTCTCCATGTTTAAGCTAGCAGTATTAGTATATTTAAAAGCGTAAACTTTTAGGTTCAAAATGACTAGTTTGAGGTGGGTTTCGGAGCGTGCAGTAGGGGCGTGACTTTGTCTGTATTTACATACTGAGTAAACACCGCGGAGGAGAAGCAGAGCTGCTTTCAGTTGTGTTGTTGACACATGGATCTACTATAATATCAGAGGCTGGCGCTACTTGCGCTTTAAACTGGATTTACTACGAGTTTTTCTGAGCAAAAGGCAAAGGTTACTTCAGACGGGTGAGTGAAAGATTGTTTTTTTTGTTGCTGGTGGCCGTTGTTAGCTAACATGCCGGTGTGACCGATCAACGTAGGGATCAGATCAACGTAGGGAAAACAAAGCGGAAGTGCGCGAGAATAATTCCCTTGGAATCATCCCATCGGAGTAACTTTGCTTGTGGTTCATCATCCACTTTACACCGATGAAGAACAAAGGACCTAGCTGTTTAGAGTTTCTCCACGACGCTTTGTGTGGACTATGTGGTTGAGCCACCCGAACAGTGTACCACACGCATGGAATGTGTAAACAATCCTTCGGATGGGCAGTATAAGGGCTTCTTGATATAGTAAGCAAGTTCAAATTGTTGTTATTACACCTCATATTGGTGTAACTTGTTCATTAAGTATACTTAATGAACAAGTTACACCAATATGAGGATGAAAATGACATGCGACATCCATGTCACGTGTCACAACATTGCTTGTGTTGAATGGGTTGAATGCTAGTAGTCTACAAAGAAACGAGCTAACATGACTGTTCTTCAATCGCTAATATCAGTCAAAGCACTTTGGAGATAGGTTAAAGGAATATGCAGTCAATCTCCAAAAACAGAGCCTACATTTCATTGACCAACATGATATAGGCCACATCGAGCATTAGTGAGATGGTGCTAGACTAGCTATATATCTGTAAAACATCACACATATCCTATGGATATTGCACAAGGCATAGACTTAGGCTTCTACATGATGGGATTAAGTGACTTTATCTAACATGAGCTTTGTGCGTAAATGATACACCGATATGCCTTGTAGCCCATTAGGCCATTATAGACCACATCAAGGCGTTATAGTTGTCAACCATTATTTTGAGTGTCACTCAAAGTGAGTTTTTTTTACTGGTGAAATAAATATTTGAATGAATGAATGTTCATATATTTTTTCTCGTTTCAGACGACTACATAATGCTGCCATCTGCTTTGAGGAAATGTAGAGACATCATTACCTGTGCAACCCTACAGCATTTCGAATATTTGGACATTGGATAACGTTTGTGTAATTTCCAGTGGCACACATCTTGACTCCTGCCACCAAAGATGGAATAAAAATGGTTCTTGCATTGTGTAACTGTACACATATTTTTGTAACATGATGCTGCCAATTGTTGTTCCATGGCTCATACAAATTGAGTATTAAAATAAACATCTACTGGCTGGTTTCATAAGCTACCAAGAAAAGCAAGGACAGCCTATGTTTTGTCATTTTGTGTCACAAAGTGCAATCATTGGGTAGCCCCTATCAAATTACAAGAAGTTGTAAATTCCACACCACAGTGAAAATGATGATACCAGGATATATTGCCAAAGAGGAATGGTATTCACAAACTAGGAATGTGTGTAGGTGCTAAGCGCCAGTGCGATATAGGCTACAACGCGTGGTGGTAAAGTATGGATAGCCAAAGAAAAAACTTGTAGATTTCCACAAGGTACCAATTTATTTAGGACTGACCTATGGCAAATTAATGAGGCACCACCTTGGCCGAATTGACCCAATCAGGCTCAAGGCTTGCCCTTAGAGTTTTTATTTTGGTAGGCCACGTAAAAGTCACTTTTCACTGTTATTACTATGTCATTATGGTATAACGCCACAATGATTGCACTTTGTGACACAAAATAGATAGATATAGATAGATAAATGCTTTATTGTCAGATACAATGATCCGAAATTTGTTTTACAGTTCAGCAGCTCCATACAAATACAAACAGACATACAGATATAAAACAATTCACAAAGACATTATAAACAATTGTCCGCTCGCCATAACACACTTTGATTTTATGACTTAAGATCCTCGTTTAGTTTCAGGATGGACTGATGGACAAAAGAGTTCCTCAATCTGACTTTATTAAAGTGTGGCACACGGTACCGCCGCCCTGATGGTAACAGCGCATATTCGAGGTTCAGAACATGGCCGGGGTCTGAAGTGATGTTCTTAGCCAGTCGCAGTGTGTTGTTATGGTATGCAGCCTCGTACAGTCCATCCAGGGGCTGTCCTACAATCTTTGAGCAGATTTTAATCAAGTGTCTCAGTCCAGATTTAGCAGTGACAGAGAGACAGCTGTACCACACAGCGTTACAGTATTGCAGGACACTGAGAATCACAGAAGTGAAGAACAGAAGCAACACCTGACGAGACGCTCCAAAAGACCGCAGGCGACGGAGGAAATATATTCTTTGTTTAGTCTTTTTACAGATGAAGTCGATGTGGTGTTTCCAAGACAAGGAACAGTCTAAGACCACACCCAGGTATTTGAATGACTCCACCTGTTTGATTGACTCGTTGTTGATGATAGTGGGAGCTGTGGTTACCGGGTTTAAACTAAATACCACCTCCTCTGTTTTTTTGGTGTTTATTTCCAGAGCGTTGTTTTTGCTCCACATCACAACCTTGTGATGTGGAGCAAAATGACAAAATGACAAAACACAGGCTGTCCTTGCTTTTTCTTGGTAGCTTATGAATCCAGCCAGTAGATGTTTATTTTAATACTCAATTTGTATGAGCCATGGAACAACAATTGGCAGCATTCTTTTACGGTGGTTTTATTAGGCCAAAATCATGTTACAAAATATGTGTACAGTTACACAATGCAAGAGCCATTTTTATTCCGTCTTTGATGGCAGGAGTCAAGATGTGTGCCACTGGAAATTACACAAACGTTATCCAATGTCCAAATATTCGAAATGCTGTAGGGTTGCACAGGTAATGATGTCTCTACATTTCCTCAAAGCAGATGGCAGCATTATGTAGTCGTCTGAAACGAGAAAAAAATATATGAACATTCATTCATTCAAACATTTATTTCACCAGGAAGAAAAACTAATTGAGATAAAAAAATCACAGTTTTGAGTGACACTCAAAATAATGGTTGACAACTATAACGCCTTGATGTGGTCTATAATGGCCTAATGGGCTACAAGGCATATCGGTGTATCATTTACGCACAAAGCTCATGTTAGATAAAGTCACTTAATCCCATCATGTAGAAGCCTAAATCTAAATTATATAGCGCCTTGTATACCTGCTTTAGGCACTCAAAGCGCTTTACATCAAGGAACCAGTCACCCATTCACACTCTCATTCATACACCAGTGTACGCAGACACTGGAGGCAAGGTGGGTGAAGTGTCTTGCCCAAGGACACAACGACAGTGGGCACCTGCGGGATTCGAACCGCCGACCCTTTGGTCACAAGACGACCCGCTCTACTCTCTGCACCACCAAGTCTATGCCTTGTGCAATATCCATAGGATATGTGTGGTGTTTTACAGATATATAGCTAGCACCATCTCACTAATGCTCGATGTGGCCTATATCATGTTGGTCAATGAAATGTAGGCTCTGTTTTTGGAGATTGATTGCATATTCCTTTAACCTATCTCCAAAGTGCTTTGACTGATATTAGCGATTTGAAGAACAGTCATGTTAGCTCGTTTCTTTGTAGACTACTAGCATTCAACCCATTCAACACAAGCAATGTTGTGACACGTGACATGGATGTGTTGATGCCTGTGTTTATCATAACACGTAAACATAGCTTGAGCATGTCATTTTTCATCCTCATATTGGTGTAACTTGTTCATTAAGTATGGTGTAATAACAACAATTTGAACTTGCTTACTATATCAAGAAGCCCTTATACTGCCCATCCAAGGATTGTTTACACATTTCCATGCGTGTGGTACACTGTTCCGGTGGCTCAACCACATAGTCCACACAAAGCGTCGTGGAGAAACTCTAAACAGCTAGGTCCTTTGTTCTTCATCGGTGTAAAGTGGATGATGAACCACAAGCAAAGTTACTCCGATGGGATGATTCCAAGGGAATTATTCGTTGATTTCCTGGTTTGGTGCGCGGCGCATGTCGCGTCCGCGTTGCGCACTTCCGCTTTGTTTTCCCTACGTTGATCTGATCCCTACGTTGATCTGTCACACCGGTGTTAGCATGCGAGACAATGATCTAGTCACGAGGAATGAACCTGCTATTTACACAAAATCAAGATCTCTACAAACTTAAACTACTCCATAAATGTAGTCAGCGCATCCCTAGCTTTCAGCCACTTCTTATTTGAGAGAGATCCGCTTCATATTTTCGGTTTAATGGCCAGATAAAGTTACAATGTTTTTTTTGTGTGAAATAAACAATCTGGAACCGCGCGCGGCGACGTCGGCCTTTTCTCTCCTGTATGTGCATTACTAAAGTAGTACAGGAGTCTTTTCTAAAGTTTATAACTTCAGTTATGTCCGGAGTCTGTAACTCTCTCAGCCTGAGGCTGGAGCTGACACAGGGAGGGACTGGGGAGAAGCGCAGCAGCATTTTCACTGTCACATGTCATGTTTACAACCATAAACATAAAGATTTTATTTTAAATTTTTTACTGAAAGTTCACACACAAGTAACAGACAACTGTGAAGTGAAAGCAAAATGATACATGCTTCTGTTATTTTTGAAGAGTGGGGAGTGCACAAGTATTCATACAGCATGACTTAATACTTTGTGGAACACCCTTTTGCTGCAATAACAGATGTTACAGATGTAACAGATGTTACACAACACATTCTCAAGCCAGTGACAGTTTATCAATTGATATTAAAAATTACAAAGAACAATAACAACCTTCTGCTGTGAGGTGAGATCAATACATGAAACCAAAAATAAGACTGATACACATAATGAAACTGGTAAACAATGGTTTGTTGTTTGCTCCCTCCCTGTGCTTTACTGCTTTGAGGGGGAGTTTGACAGGGGGTGTGGCTTATCCCAATGAGATGTAAATTAGCCCTATTGTCCCAACAGCAGAGAGGTGAGAATGGCCCAAAACTTTGGAGAGGTTTTTCAGGCCTTTGGGCTTTTTGGAGTTGTTAACTTCAAATCACCGCTACACTCCAAATATTATCAGATTTCCATGTGTTACACATCGTTGGAAAGCTGGAGACTACACTTTAATAATCTGTGAAAATCTCAAAATCCCCAAAATCGACTTGTGTCTTTCGTTCCTGTGGCTGGTCACATATATGATATACTGTATGATGGTAAAATGGTTCAAATTCAACTTCAACAAGCTGAAGTTGCTCTCGTCTGTGACACAGCTGTGAGTGTGATCAGACTCTTCTTCTGCTGCTGTGTGGTCTGTTTCATTTGTAGGCAAGGCAAGTTTATTTGTAGAGCACAATTCATACACAAGGCAATTCAAAGTGTGTCACAGTTGAATAAAATTACAAGAAAACAGAGAAAATCAATAAAACATCGACATAAAAATGAATCAATTATAGTAAAAGGCAAGAGTGCAGATAAAATACTTTCAGAGTCATATTCACGGGTAAAAGAGCTGTTTTCAGGCTGGATTTGAACATTGTCAGAGTTGAGGCCTGTCTCACATCCTCATGAAGACTGTTCCAGATTTGAGCTTTAGCCTCAGCGTGTTTAGTCCTGACTCTGGAACCACCAGGAGACCCCTCCCTGAGATGGTTCATACGGCTCTAACATGTCAGAGATGGACTTTGGTGCTAAACCATGAAAAGATTTGTAACAAGCAGCGCTGTTTTAAATTCTATTCTCTGAGTGACAGGAAGCCAGTGCAGAGACCGGAGCACTGGACTAATATGGTCGTACTTCCTGGTTCTGTCTTCACAGTGAGCAGCCGTTATAGTTGTTTAACCTGCTGGAGACAAATGCATTGATAAGTCCTGACTGATAGAGCGTGAGTAAGTGGCCCTTGTCGTTTTCTGGCTATAATATTCAACTTGTATCTTGCGATACCAACCTGGGGATAAGATTTGACACCCACATACTGCACATCTGCAAAACTGCGTTTGTTCATCTGAACATCTCCAAACTCTGTCCCTCCCTGATGCTGAGAAGCTGGTCCACGCCTTTGTCTCCTCCGGACTACTGTAATGCACTCCTCATTGGGATCCCAGGCAATGGTTTCCAGAGACTGCAGTACATTCAGAACTGTGCTGCCAGGATCCTGATGAGGGTGTGTGAATCCCTTCACATCACACCCGTCCTCACACTATAGTGAAACAGTTCTTTTAAACCATCACAAAACCTAATTGTGAATTCCCGCTTCATACATGTAATTGTGAAATACATTAACAACTTTAAAATATTTCATTTTATCGTTATCGTCTCTTCCTCAAACTGATCTGAGTCTGATCCGTCTCAATGAGTTTCCTGTGTGTGTGTTGGATGAGACTTTATTCTGGGAGTTACTTCAAGGAGTGGCTCTGTTTCCTGTTGGAGAAGAACACGCTGTCGGCACAAGGCTCCGCCCGGCTGCTGCTGCAGGCATTTCCCGGTGCTCCTCCTCGTTTGCATGGATCTATTGTCAGCGCCATTTCAAGGCTCGTTTGCATCGGGCTGGTTCCTTCACTCATACCCAAGTCACAACTTTGAATTTAGTTTTCGTCCAATTTCAGTCGGCAAAAATATTATATTATGTTATAGTATTCTGACTGAATATTTTAGTCGACGAAATGAACACTGCAAAAGAACGAGCCAAAATATTTGTAAGAAGTCACAAAGTTCATTGTGTTCAACGCTCTCAGACACTGGAACCTCAAACACAAGTTCTTTTGTCTTAGCAACATTCAAGTCCTAGAAGTTTATGTCGTACCAAGAGATAAACTCAGTGAGGGCGTCTCCATGACCTGATTCCTGACACTGAGAGGAGACAAGAGCATCTGAAAATGTTACAAGTAGCTGTGCTCCTGGAGCTTCTGCATTCAGCCGTGTACATCTCTGACATGTTTTTTTATTTTTAATTTTTATTATCCTTTATTATTTTAAATATATGCACAAATATAACAATTTAATTTTAAATACACTGTTAGGTCCAAGAGTGTTCCACTGACCTTCTTGGTTGAGGTGGTTTGCAGCTTGGCTGACGCGTGTCCTTTATCCACTGACCCGTTCGTTCAACGTTTAAAATTATAATAAACTTAAAGTATCCATAACTCTTCATAATTAAAACATAACGAAAAATGATGACATATTTGAGCTCATAGTATTTCACATGTGAAATGTACAGAATTCCGGCACACACTGCACGGTCAAAAAACCATTTGCTCTCGCCACTCCAACAACCGTCTAACAAAGACCTCCGGCCATTTAAATCTCACAGGTACGCATTTCCTGTGGTCCCAAAATCAATCACCACGGGTGCCCTCTAGTGGTCCATATTCAGGTACACCCCAAACAATATATGGCTCACACACACCAGCCCCCAAATGTACTTGTGGGAAAACAAAACATTGTATTTATTTATTTATTTTTTAAACAAATGAGCCATAGATACTAGATAAACGCAAAAATCGTTCTTTCCATTAAGTTCACACTTCTGCCTCACAAAGCAGACAAATCTTTGTTACAGGCCTTTCAATAACATTGGATTTGGTCTGTATACATACAGAGCGCACAAGACCTTTCTTATCTGGAATGTGTTAAGAATTTCCCCAGGACCCAGAACTCCTTGGTGCAGAGGGATCCACAACAACAACTATATCTCCAGATGTAAAACTTCGTTTTATGGCATTCCATGTTTGTCTTCTTGTAACAGAGGTAAATATTCCCGAGTCCACCTCTTCCAAAACAAATCAGCAAGATACTGAACCTGCCTCCATCTCCTTCGGACGTACAAATCTCTCTTATCAGTGATTGCAGTTGGAAGGACAGGTTTTCCTTTCATGAGTAGAAGGTGATTGGGCGTGAGTGGTTCAAGGTCATTTGCATCTTCAGACAACCTTGTGATGGGACGATCATTTAACATGGCTTCCGCCTCACAAAAAATGGTTTGTAAACCCTCATCATCCAGAGATTGCTGATGAAGAACAGTGGTTAAAATCCGTTTCACCATTCCTATCAACCGTTCCCATACACCTCCATGGTGGGACCCTGCTGGAGGATTGAAATGCCATTTTATGCCCTGATGTGCCAATGTTCTTTGTATTTTGCTTTCGTCAAGTGTTTTTAATGCTGCCTTAAGTTCTCTTTCAGCTCCAACAAAATTGGTTCCATTGTCGGATCTTACGCTGGAGACTTGGCCTCTTCGACAGATAAATCGACGGATAGCATTAATGCAGGAGTCTGTGTCCAATGAGAAGGCAACTTCTAAATGCACAGCTCTGCTGGCCATACAAGTAAAAAGAACTCCATATCGCTTTATCGTACTTCGACCTCTCTTTACCTCAATGGGCCCAAAATAATCCATGCCTACATGAGTGAAAGCAGGAAGATCAGGAAGGACCCTCTCAACCGGTAAATCAGCCATCTTTTGTTCACCTAATTTCCCTCTATAACGCCTGCAGAAAACACACTTTGAAATGACTTTACGTGCTGCAGAATTGGCATTAATAATCCACATCCTTTTCCTAAGGGTTGAGAGAAGCTGACCTCTTCCACAGTGTCCTAATTGTTCATGGATATGTTTCAGAATCAGTTTCGAAACATGATGGTCCTTGGCTAGTATGACAGGATGCTTGGCTTCTTCGGGCATTGAAGACTTGGACAACCTTCCCCCTACCCGTAAAAGTCCCGCTTCATAAATGGGGTCCAGTTTGTAAATTGTACTGTTCCTTGCCACCCCATGGCATCCGGAGTCCAAGGAAGCAATCTCTGTTTCAAATTGTTCTCTTTGACAGAAGACAAAGATCCAGTTCTCTGCCTCCCTAAGGTCATCAGCAGAAAGGGATGGATTCCTTAAAGTACCCTTGAACTTTGCATTTGTTGTTGTACGTTTTGATTACCATCAACATGAAGTTGTTTCCTTTTATTACAACAACTTAATAACATACTTCGTAACTTCATAGCCAAGCTACAGCTACCTTCAGTCTTCTCCAACACGAGTAATGATTTATCAGTTGATTTGTGGCATTGACACTAAGTAGGACTGTGTTAACAGTAACACTTCTTTTCACTTCAGGGTCTGCGTTGGTCATTTCAAAGGATAAAGAGTGAATTGGCCACTCACTTCCAACTTCCACAGAACTTAGCACAGTGAATCCATTCTCCTGCAATAAGTTGCTCCATCTTAAGACCTGGGAGGCATGATCAGCGGGGTTATCCTCGCTAGCAATATAGTTCCACTGTTCAAGCTCAGTGGCCTCTCTGATGGATGAAATCCTATTGGCCACAAAGGTTTTAAACCTCTTGTCCTCATTTTTAATGTATTTTAGTACTGCTGTGCTGTCTGTCCAAAAACGGGACTTCTCCAATGAATTTGCAACTCAGACTTCAACATTTTGTCAATCTTTACAGCAAGAACAGCAGCTGTAAGTTCAAGGCGAGGAATAGTCACTTGCTTCAAGGGAGCAACACGAGCTTTGCCAAGAACAAAGGTAACATGGATTTGATTCAAATCATTTGTAGACGAAGGTAGTCACGGTACCATACGCACTTTCACTCGCATCTGAGAAGTGATGCAGCTGTGCTGCAATGACTTGACCAAAAGGTTGAGGCTTAAAACATCTGTTGATACTGAAGGCCCTCACGCCCTTCAGGTCATCCAACCACTTATTCCACCTTAATTGAAAAGGTAACGGAAGTGGGTCATCCCAGCCACACTTGAGACGACAGAGGTCCTGCAGCACGATTTTGGCTGGAAGTGTAATGGAGCCAAAACCCTAAGGGATCATAAATCGAGCTAACAATGGACAGCAATCCTCGTCTTGTGAGAGGTTTGTCCTTCAATTTGAATTTGAACACAAAACGGTCAGATTCAATACACCAGTGAAGTCCAAGGGCACGTTCAACAGGCAGCTCATCTCTGTCTAGATCCAGTTCTTTAATATTCTTTGAGTGGTGTTCTTCTGGAATGCTTGACAGTACTTTGCGACTAGTACTCAACCACTTGGTAAGATTAAACCCTCCTGCTTTACACAGAGTTGTGAGGTTCTCCACCATGATGATGGCATCATTCTCAGACGGCAAACTTTCAACAAATCATCCATGTAAAAGTTTTTCTGAACAGTCGGATGACTTCCTCTGGAAACAGACCTTCATTGTCAATGGCAGTTCTGCGTAATGCATAACAAGCACAGCTGGGTGAAGAGGCTGCACCAAACAAATGTACAGTCATACGATACGGTACGGGCTCCTTATTCAGATCTCCATCCGGCCACCATAAAATCGAAGAAGATCCAGATGTTCTTCCGCCACGTTGACTTGATGAAACATCGCCTGAATGTCCGCCATAACGGCCACAAATTCCTGTCTAAACGTGTTAAAACACCAATGAGCGAACTGGTGAGGTTTGGACCTTGTAACAACTGCCGGTTAAGTGAAACACCTTGGAATTCTGCCCCACAGTCGAAGACGACTCGCAAAGTGTCCTTTTGCGGATGAAATACACCATGATGAGGCAGGTACCACACGTAACCATCAGAGCGATCCAACTTGTCATCAGGAACCTTCTCAGCATAGCCCTTAGCAATAACATCACTTAAAAACTTTGTATACTCAGTATAGAAGTTTTCATCCCTTTGAAGCCTTTTACGTAGCGCATTGGCATGCTGTTTGGCGACGACTAAATTGTTGGGCATGAATGAACCGTTCGCTTTCATAGGTAATTTGATTTTGTAATGACCTTCATGGAGCTGCACTGAATCTTCAACTATGTTCATAAACTGCTGCTCCTCCACCGACATCTCTTCCTTTTCAACAGAGAACCTTTCATTAAAATCATGGTTGTATTGATTTAAGAGGAGTTCTTCCAAATTTTTTACACTAATACGATTCACAGCAGCCGTCAGACAACAGCGGTTGTCTGATGCTCTGTATTAGTTCCTTGCAAGGGTCCGTTAATCACCCAGCCCAGTAGAGTGCGCACTGCATATGGACCACCGTCCTTACTGTTGACCACTTCCCAAGGTTCTAGCAACTTTGACGCACTTTGACGTACCAATCAATAAATTGACCCCTGAACTTATTTGAGAAGGGGTATATTTTGCAAATAAGGCCATTTTTGCAATTCCTCCTTGCTGATAATATTATTTACCGTGACAGGCATCTCTCGTTGTGTAAACAAATGAGGAAGTCCAAAAAATTCATTTCCACTCATATCTGAAACCTCCAGACCGCTCACTATACTGCTGGTAACCATCTTGGTTTGACTCATTGTCTGTAGTTGAATCCTGGTCCTTCTTCCACTAATATTTAGTTTTTCTAATAGTGTGTCAGAGCAGAATGTGTCAGTGCTACCTGGATCCAAGAAAGCATACGTCTCTACTATTTTGTTACCCTTGGAACATTTCACTTTGACAGGTAGAATAGAAAGTATGCCACTAGTGCCACCAGCCCCCGTATGACCACATGTAGAGACAGCGGTACAAAACTCTGGTGAGGTCCTGCCATCTTCCACTCTACTTATATGCAGGACAGTGGGGTGTCTTTGTTTGCATACTTTACAGGTAATACGAAAATTACAATTTCTACTTAGATGTCCTGTACGCAGGCAGCCAAAGCAAAGACCATTTCCTCTTAGAAAGTCTCTTCTGTTTTCATAATCCTTTTGGCCTAATAAAGGACAGTCATCCAGTGAGTGTTCACCCTGGACATTCTGATGAAGAACAGTGGTTAAAATCCGTTTCACCATTCCTATCAACCGTTCCCATACACCTCCATGGTGGGACCCTGCTGGAGGATTGAAATGCCATTTTATGCCCTGATGTGCCAATGTGCCAAAAGTAAAGACATCTGCGTACATTAGTCAGCGGCGTAACTTGGGTTTGTGTTTGTACACTGCGGCTAGATACATTGATTGTTTGGTCATCTGGGACAGAGACGGTAGTGGCATAACTTTGCCGGCTTTGCTGCACCTTTGGTGAAGGCTTTGTCTTGTTTACATCATAGTCTTGAATGTTGCCAAATATGGGGTCCGAAATGATTTTAACTTCATGCTCAATAAAAATCACAATATCTTTAAATTTAGGCCTGTGATTTTGCACATCTAAAATGTCACAGGCTGAAGCTCTCCACTTTTCTCTTAGCTTATAGGGCAATTTTTGAACGATCATCTCATGTATGTTGCATGCTAAGATAATCTAAATACCGGAGCTCCTCCATAGCATTGCAGCATTGTCTTAAAAATAATGCCAAGGCCTGCAATCCTTTAAGATCTTAACCCTTTATAGCAGGCCAAGTATGCAACCTTTCAACATAAGCAGCGGTAACCTTTAACTCGTCCCCAAAATGGTCTTTAAGCAGACCTTTGGCCGTAGAATACCCTGTCTGTTCCCCTAGATGCTGGCAACTGCGCACCAAATCTCTAGGCTGCCCTCTAGTGTATTGTTCTAGATAATATAAACAATCACCTTTACTCGAAACCTTTGCTTCCACACAATGCTCAAATGCTTTGATAAAGGACTGAAAGTGAAGAGGGTCTCCGTCAAAACGGGTATTTCTCTTTTGGGCAAAAAATATGACTTTTGTGATTGTACCAACAGATTTGTAATTTCGTTTTGTTTTTGCAAAAGAGAGTATAGCAGTGCAGGAGCTTGGTCGGGTGTCGTAGCGGGCGGAGGCACAGCTTGCGACCTCACAGGTGGTCCATCTGGAAGTAAAGGGCCAGCCACTAGGGAATGACCTTTAATCCTATCTCTCCTTTTAGTGGTATTATCCATAGCTGAGGATGGAAGAAGTGGTACAGTGTGATAGGCTGCTGCTCCTAATAGATCAAGTCCAGCGGCTCTTCCTTCCTCGACAATGGACCTTCCCGTAGAGATTCATGATCCGATGCACTAAGGACTTCCAACTTGGCTATAGTAGCTGCTAAATCAGCTTCAATGTCCAATTGCTCCTTTTGTCGTCTTAATGCCTCCCCTTGTCTTTCAGCTGCTCCTGTAGCTGTTCTTGTTGCTCTTCCAAAGCGTGCTTTTTCCTTAACACAGCGGCCTTGCAAGTAATCCAGCTCTCTCAGCCACTGCTTTGATTCTGGAGGATGTAGTAGATCCACACTTTGACTTAAAACTTTATGACTTGATTGATTATCGAAATATTTGAAACACTATCATTAGGTTCAACAGGTGGATTATTCGTTCCGTTATCTCCATCATTGACTTCAGTAAGAGCATTATAATTTCATTGTCTTTATCATTGAGTTCAATCAGAGGTTTATCATTACCCTTGGCAAGAAACTCTTCATTTTGTGACAGCCACTGCTCAACATTTGGTACGAAATCATTGACACTGATCATATTTGCATTATACCATAGCTGATGTTTATCTACTTCACTCATTGGCAATAAAGTCAACAAAGAATTATGAATATCTTTAGTTTCATCACACAATCCTTTAAACCTATCAAAGGAACATTTTACCTCATTTACATAACGAGTATCTTCCATCAAATGTACAATCGAGTCTTTGACACCCATAACCTTTTTCAGCATCGATTTTCTGTCCTTTTGTAAAGTATAAACCTTTTCCAAATACGCCTTTTCAGTTAATTTAACAGAGCGTTTTTTAGGGATGACTGAAGCAGCAGCAGTAGCCCCTTGCGCTCCAGTGTCCAATACAGGAGCTGAGTCTATGCTATTTTCCGTTCCAGTGTGCCCGTTAGACATAATTCTCACAGTTTATCTCAGCAAATGATAACAGCGACGCGTTAGTGCGAGTCATTAACAAACACATCAAACATAGGGCTACGTCGTAAACGCTGTTTGACATGTGCGCGCAACAAGGCCAAACACTGTAACGCTACGCCACATACCGCACAGTCCAGGCGTAGGTTACACGTATGAGTATACAGTTTTAAAGTCACTTAGCACGGCCGCAGCATCCGACGGCCACCATGGGAAGTCGTAATCCAAATTTCCACGACGTCCTCAAAGAGCGGGTTTTTTGACTTTTGTTAGGTCCAACAGAGTGTTCCACTGACCTTCTTGGTTGAGGTGGTTTGCAGCTTGGCTGACGCATGTCCTTTATCCACTGACCCGTTCGTTCAACATTTAAAATTATAATAAACTTAAAGTATCCATAACTGTTCATAATCAAAACATAACAAAAATGATGACATATTTGAGCTCATAGTATTTCACATGTGAAATGTACAGAATTCCGGCACACACTGCACGGTCAAAAAACCATTTGCTCTCGCCACTCCAACAACCGTCTAACAAAAGACCTCCGGCCATTTAAATCTCACAGGTACGCATTTCCTGTGGTCCCGAAATCAAATCACCACGGGTGCCCTCTAGTGGTCCATATTCAGGTACACCCCAAACAATATATGGCTCACACATACACATTTAGACTCCGTGGCCATAAGACCGTTGGAAGAGTTAAAAGACGTGAAAAAAAATAGGTCCTAGCAAAATGGAAAATTCACAAATTCAGGTTCATGCAGCAAAGGTCTGGAACAGCCTCAGTGAGGACATGAGACAGGCCTCAGCTCTGACTGTGTTTAAGTACAGGCTGAAAGGACACTTATCGCTGCTGCCTATGGCAATTGACTGTATTTTAACTATTTAATTTTAAATATACATATTTGTATTTCATGAGTTGTATTGATTGAATTATTTAATTGTTTTTTATTGTGTTTATGTGTGTTTTTGGTGTTGCTGTGAGGCACATTGAGTCGCCTTGTGAATGAAATGTGCTGTAGAAATAAATTTGCCTGCCTTACAAGATAAACAAAAGCGGAGACAGAACGCCCCTTGTGGTGAACCAGTGGATATGGCTACAACCTCAAATGACCACTTTCACTGTGAAATACTTTGTGATTTTAGAAAAAATGTAAAGGGAAGCACATTGATGTAATTCATATAACAGACAGAGATACTCACATAGTTCTTTATTGGTTACAATATAGAGTAAACGCTAAAGGCTAAAGCCTTCCTCCACTTTGTGACATCATCTGCAAACACCATTTAAACATTATCCACGTAAAGAGAGGAAGAAATAATAGAGACAAAAATAATGTTGCGGCTGAAAAACCCTGACCTGAGAATCACAACTGACTGGTTATTTATGTTACACAATGTGTCGTTTTAAAGTTAATGGTTTAGTCCTAGTTTAGAGTTAGTGTTTCTTCCTAAAGAGGAATCTCTAAGGGAGAGGAAAAGCCTCTCATCAAACCATCCCATAGCTGTGGTCAGCGGCGTCTGTGGCACAGCACGTTGAGCTCCTGACTGCAGTCGGCTGGTTCTATGGAGATGGTGTTGAGGACCAGAGCTCCACAGCGGAGTCTGGCCTCAGGACACGACGGGAGCGACGGCAGAGACGCCTCAGATCCATCAGACCAGAACCAGGAGCCGGCCAGGAACCGCAGACCCAGCCACACCTGAGGAGGAACATCTGTGAGACTGAGGAGGAACATCTGTGAGGTTGAGGAGGAACATCTGTGAGACTGAGGGGGAACATGTGTGAGACTGAGGGGGAACATCTGTGAGACTGAGGGGGAACATCTGTGAGACTGAGGGGAACATCTGTGAGACTGAGGAGGAACATCTGTGAGACTGAGGAGAACATCTGTGAGACTGAGGAGGAACATCTGTGAGACTGAGAGCAGAGGGAGTACCTTGCTGGTGGTGGCTCCTCTGGTGTGGCTCATGATGTACGGCAGGTCGCTCTCCTCCACACTGAGCAGACGGAAGCCTCTGGAAGAAACAGACGCCATGAGCTTCAGAGAAAGTGATGTGATGTGAGTGTTGAACATCTGGGCAATGTCGACAAAAAATATTATCTTATGTGGCAGTTTCTCGATGTTGAAGCGATATTTTTTCAAATATCAGAAAAATGTAAAAATGTGCTGCAAACATCTACATTTACTTCGCTTTGATGCTGAAAAAGACAAAAAAGGAATAAAAAACCTCAAATTTACCCCATTTTATTTTTTTTCTCATTTTTTCCCTTTAAATTTTTACGCTTTTCTCCCCATTTTTGTAAATCCCAATTTTCCCCCCTCTTTCTATTAAAAAAAAAGGTTACTTTATTGTCCCGTAGGGAAATGTGTCCTCTGCATTTGACTCATCCTTCGATGTTACTGGGGCGACCCGTCAGGAGCAGTGGGCGACGGCAGTGCCGCTCCGGGGACCCATCTCTACGATGTGGGGTCAGGCTGAACCCAGAGGAAACCTCTAGCTGTGAAGCTTAAGCTCTAACCACTGCGCCACCGTGCGCCCGTTTCACATTTTAATTGTTGTTTCCCACTTACTCCCCATTTCCTGAACTCAATATAAATTTGCAGATCTTCCACAGAACAGTTGTGTTATTATTTAGTAGAGATATATTGCCCAGTGCCCCCTCACACAGAGGCACAAACTCATACTGACTTCCCTTTATCAGAAACAGAATACGAGTCTCTAGGAACATTTCAGATCCATGATTTAAATCCACACACCTCGAGCTTTTACTCACGTTCTTTTATAAATCAGATGAACTGATGTTTATGAACAAACCGCTGATTAGGATAAAGCGGCTGCAGATTCTGTGACTCTTAACCTACTGTCAGAGGCGTAGCTTGCCATAAGGCAAGGCAGGCAGCTGCTTGGGGCCCCCAACTGTGAAGGGCCCCATGCACCAACCCGTTTTTCAGATACCTGCAGTAAACGCTTGATATATACAGCCTTCCTAGTGATTTTGGTGATGCAGTACATCATCTCTCCACCAAGGCTCTGTGGCGCTGTTTATCCCCATCCTGCTGCATGCTTTAGTGAGTCATGGATCCTAATGTTAACTTTTAATGAGCAGTGGACAGACTTTTTACTCATGGCTCCACCAGATTATATTTCTAATAGTGAAACCAGTTTATTGTAACTCTCTTCATGACCTAAAGAACCTCAGCCTTCTGTTCTGAGGAAAACTTATGCAGAGAACTGCATTATGGGAGTTTTCAGGTGACCCGCTCCTGCCCAAATGACATCCTCTCTCCCAGTGCGCAGTACACCGATCGGCCACTAGAGGGCCCCAACCGACATTCTTGCGTGGGCCCCTTGGTACCCTTGCTACGCCACTGACTACTGTAAAACTAAGGCCTGGAGTCCTGACGTAAAGCTTTAGGAGACACTGAGGTCCAAGGACTCGAGGACAGTCTTGGTGTGTGGGTTAGCTGGAGCTTCCCTTTTAAACTGTGTTCCCACTGAGCCACATCTGAGAAGGTCAGACCTGTTTGGGTAAAGGTGGTCCGACCTGTGCAGTACAGTGTGGTGGGACATACCCCTGGCTGTCGAAGGCTGAGATGTTTCTGCAGACATCCAGACCCTGGTCCAGCTCAGCCGCTTCTTCACCAGGACCAGCTGAGTCGTTCACAGACGAAGGGAAAGGCCTGGGAGCAGTCGTAGGCCTTCATAGTGTTGTATTGGGAGGTGATGCTCACACAGGAACCAGAACCTGGAACAACCACAAAAACATCAGCCTCAAGTCTTATTATTTCACACGTTCTCTCTCAGGTGGAGCCCATTGAAGGTCATAGAAGTTGTTAAAGCTGGTTTCACAAAGGTTGTTTTAGATGGACCCTTAACCAGAATGTTCCTGCTTCATCTTCTCTCAGAGGATTCTGACTGGACAGGCTTGTAATGATCACAGTGAGTTCAGCTCAGTTTAAAAGCATTAAAGTCCTCTCTGTGAATCATCTGAAGCAACAGATCTGCTCCTTTTTATAACTGACAAATAAATAAAATTCAATCATATTAATTTGACTGGACGACGGTCTGATCTCAGTGTGAGCAAAGCAGGTAAGAGTCAGAGATCAGGGTGTGACACGTTTCCTCACCGCTGACCCAGGTCCAGCGCTTGGAGGGCGTCCATCACTCCATCTCCAGGCGGATCCTGAAACACAGCCGGGTCAGTGTGGGCATGAGTGGGGCTGAGGTTTCAATACCAGTACTTTAACGATACTTCGATACCGATACCTGAACGATACACTTTCAGATATAACACTTTTGTCTAGAACCAGAAACAATAACCTGTGGAAGATCTGCACATTTACAATATAATTGAATATTTTGTTGAAAATATTGGAAAATAATGAGTAATGGGAATGTGGTAAACAATGGACGTGAAACAAATGAAAATATTAGTAATAAAAAGTGAGCAAAAATGAGGAGGAAAAATTGGGAAAATGAGAAAAATTGTGGCAAAAGAAAATTGAAAAATTGGGAAGAAATAAAATAAAATATTGGGAAAAGATTAGAATTGTAGTAAAATAAGGAAATATTTTGGTTAGAAATGGGGAATAATTGGAGGAACTTTTGAAAAATGGGGGGAAATATTAGTAAGAAAAATGTGGGGAAAATATGAAAAAAAAACATTGGGCAAATATTTTGCACAAAAAAAAATTTGGGGAAATATAAAAATTGGAGCTGAAACATCCTGTCCCTGGACCCACAGCATCAAAACTTGGATCTAAGAGAAGCCTTTTTTCGGTTCCTGCTTTCGATACTTTTATTTCTTTGATACCGGTAGAACCTAATGTTACAGTACGATACTATACTGTTATGGTTTGACGGTACCAAGCCCATGTGAGAGCCGTGGATGTGAGAGTGCTCACCATTGCGGTGCAGGCCGATCCACACCGGGAAGTGCGGCGGTGAAATGACCTTGAAGTATGTGAAATCCAAGAGCTGCTGACCCTGGTCCTGACAGTACTTCCGCGCTTGAGCCCAGGGTTTGGTCTCATCCACAAAATAGGTCCAATAGCCGCTTATCACACAGAAGAAGAAATGTCTTTGCTCGCAGTCATCGTGTAGGCTCTGTGCAGAGAGAGACCATGACTATAAAAACAAATATCCAAACCTCTCTGGACTTTAGAGGATGATTTTTAAGCCCGTTCCAAATGATTAGCAGTGATAGTTTTTATCAGGGCTTTTCAATTCAACTTTTTTCACTGGGCCAGATTTGTCCGAGGTCATTGCCACTGGGCCGGTCAGTCTGTGAGCCTACCACCAGCAGAGAACCTTTGAACGAATGCACCGTGGAGTGACATGAGATCTATATTTTTATGGAAAATGAGGCACAGGCCAGATTTATTGTTTGGACAGTGTTTAACTCATAGCTGGAGAAATAACTAGTTTGTAGTTTGTCCTACAAAAGCTTAATACCGCGATGTAAGAAGAGCGAGTAGGAAGCGCTCGTTGTAGTCATGCTGTCTGTAGCCGACCCTTTTCTGTATAAGCGACTCCTCAGGCGACGGCCAAAGCACTGGCGACCGTATTTAATACACAAGAGACCTATTTCGCCTTGAGCAACGCTGATGTGCACCAAGAGGAAGATCAGGCCCTGAGGCTTCGAGCTGAAATAGGAAACAGGAGACCTTGGAACAGACTCACGTACTTTGTGTCCCAGCGAATGATCTTCCCACACTCGTGTCCGCTCTGTGCCCCCAGCCAGGCGTGGTAAACACTCGTATCCTTCGCCTTTAAATCATCAAAGTCAGAAGAAGTCTCTCTTGTGGCCAGCTCTCCTCCATACTCACTGAAACACAAGAAGAACTCGCACTATTCTGATGTTCCTCCTGTTTTCAAGCTGCAAAACTCTGACACATTGTTTTCACAGAAATCAAGCCAAACCAGCACTGAAATACACTGTGCAGATTTATGAACATGTTCTGGAAAGCAGATGTAAACGTTCCTGTAGATGTTGGACACGAACCTCCTGCAGAACTGCCGCGCCTCGTCCCATGTCCGGGGCCTGGGCTCGTACCACAGCTTTTTCTCTGTCACCAACGACAGCACCGGAGCTGAGCACAGCCAGAGGAACCACAGGAGAACCTCCATCACCTACAACACAAGAGACCTCCATCACCTCCAACACAGGAGAAACCCCATACCTACAACACAGAAGAACCTCCATCACCTACAACACGGAACAACCTCCATCACCTACAACACGGAACAACCTCCATCACCTACAACACAGAAGAACCTCCATCTGGCCTGAAGCAAGAAGCTTATGAGCGCCAAACCCCAAACTATATATAAATAATTTCACAACATTAGTACCATGTACAGAAGGAAAAACAACAAAGAAACAACAGCAACAAAATGTATTATATGCACAATCTGTTTAAGAAGGAGAATGACTCATGTGCTGTATATAACCCCTAAAAGAGTAATACTGATAAATACTGATTACAGTACGGCAGTAAGACAATTTATGTGTTTAGTTTTCCAGACGGCACATACAAATTTTGAATTTGAATTTGAATTTGAATATTTATTTCGAGCTAAAGAAGAAGAAAACAAAAATATATATATACATAATAAAGAAAAAGAAAAGAAAAAAAGAAAAAATAATTTACATTACAGCTCGAAAAGGAGTGGGAAGAAGACAAGCTTATTGACTCCCACCCTGTTCATAAACTTAAATAACCAAATACAATCAATTTACGTGTTAAGTTTTCCAGACGGCACACACAAACCAAATACATTCATCCTATTGCAGTTACATTATCAATTATACAATTAGAAGCATCATTTTGCAATTAGTCTCATTGACAAAGGAAGAACTTGTTACATTTCAAACACTAAACTTATAAACCACTGTTCATATAATTAACAACAACAACAACAACAACAACAATGCTCTTGTTCCTGTGAGATTTACACAAAGCAAGTAACACAATGTGACCATTATTAACCTCTTAACTCCCACCTGAACCGAGCACATTTTCTCCACTTTGGCTTTGCCCAAATAAAAGGTGCTTGAAAAAAACTTTGAGAAATCGACAAAAACTGGGATGAAAACATAACAAAAGAGCATCAAAAACAAGACAAAAATGGGACAAAAAAGCAACGACAAGGCGGCGTGAGGAAAAAGATCAGTTTTGATGAGTTTTGTAGGTCTTAGCTTTCAAATTAGGCGTTACTCTGTGAGCACCAGTCGAGCAGCTTTTAGGTTTGAGCAAAGCTGAAGTGGAGACAATGCGCTCGGTTAAGATGGGGGTTAAGAGGTTAATACATTTCTTCCAGTTAACAATGATGAACTTTAACAATAGTCACTAGTTTCAAAATATAAAGATCCAAAATAATATTACGATATAAATGAACATTAATTTACATCATTAAGTGGACAAAAAGAAGTGCCGATAATCTATTTTTTGTCAAAAAGGCATTTGTACATATGTTTATATATTTTTACTTTTGTATGTACTGTGTAGTGTGGAGGAAGCAATGAAAAAAACGACAGAGACATGACAAAAATGCAACAAAAACCTGAGATAAACGCGGCCACAATGCAACAAAAAGTTAGAATCAGTTTGTTGGTCTTAGCTTTCAAATGAGGCGTGACACTGACCTAAAGCTCCAGTCTGGAAGCTTTTAGATTCAGGTAAAGTTAAGAGGTTTTGAAGGAGCTGTCAGTGTTTTTTCCTCCATTAAAGCAGCTCATGAGGAAAAGGTTAGAGACGAGAGAAACAAAGGAGAGAAAAGCTCCAGTCGGTCACTCACCTGTCGCTCTTTAGTCCAGAGTGAAGAAACAAACACTGCAGGTGAACATCGACAGAGCCATATGTAAAAGACTGTCGTCATAAGATGGAAACGTATTTGACTAAGAAATAAATATTAAAATGGATCTGGATGAAGGTCACCCTGGACTGAAGCAGCTCGGAGTCTTTACACTTTCACTATAATAACATCGTAAAGGTGCTGGATTTTCTTTCTCGTTGTGGGACGAGATTTGTTTTTTTTCCTCCTAAAGTCGTCTCATGAACTGGGCAAAAACACTTTGCACCTAATCATCATTTTCTGACATTAAGTATCAAATTATTTTTCCATACACAATAAAGACTTAAATATAAACATATCTTGGTGGAGTTGCTCTGTATGTGCGCGAGGATTTCACTGTAAAATTGGTTGACAACATGATCATGGCAATTGATCATAAGTTTGAATGTGTGACAGTAGAGATAATTCTGGAAAAAAGGAAAACAATATTAGTTTCTTGTATCTATCGAGCACCGGGTGCAGACATTGAAGTCTTTAACGAACATATTGAAAAAATATTTACAAACGGCAACCACAAAGACATTTTTGTCTGTGGGGATTTTAATATTGATTTACTGAAAGCAAAATCGCATAAACCCACTGAAAATGTGTGGACACCATGTACAGTCTGTCACTTTACCCCTTAATCACACGCCCCACTAGGATAACTGCACACGGTGCTACATTAATTGATCATTTTTTCACAAACATCCTAAACAATATGAGAAGTGGAATACTGATTAATGACATTAGCGACCACCTCGATAAACGCCTTCAAGCAGAGTTTGTCTGTTCATGACTGGAAAAATGTCCTTGGAGAACAGGATGTTAATATTGCATATACACATTTTGTCAACACAATCAAACTTTTGTATGATCAAAATTGTCCAGTACTAACGCGCAATATACACAAACAAATACTTGTGGCTCATGGATGACGAGGGGGTTATTGAACGCATGTAAAAAAAAAAACTCCTTATATAAAATATTTAAAAGGAAACGAACATTAGAAACTGAAACTAAATATAAAAATATAACAATAAACTAACAAGTATTATAAAATATTATAAAATAAATTATTTTAGAAATATGATTGAGGTCAATAAAAATAATATGAAAGGACTATGGAAAGTCTTAAATCATGAAATGTCTAAAGACTCAAAGGCTTTAAGTTACCCACACTACAGGATTAAAAATGATGAAAAAATTACAAACAGGGAGAATGTAGTTAATGTGTTCAGTGATTACTTTGTCACCATTGGGCCTCACCTGGCATCTAAAATATCCAAAACAAACAGTGATGTTTCTCAACACAAAAATGTGAATGTACACTCCTTTTTTTTTCTTACGGCAACACATTAAAATGAAATAATTAAAATAGTTAAAGCATTCAAGAATAAAATATCGACTGATTGGAATGACTTTGACATGAACATGATTAAAAAAGTAATACAAAGTATATCAATGCCTTTAACACATATATGCAACTTATCCTTTTCAACTGGTGAATTCCCTGACCTCATGAAGATTGCCAAGGTCCTTTTGAGCAGACCAACTGCTCAAATAAACAAATAAAAAATAAACTAATGTTGTTCCAATTTATAAAAGTGGGGATAATCGTCAGTTTACAAATTACAGACCGATCTCTATACTTAGTGACTGTCAGCATGGGTTCAGAAACAACAGGTCAACTGCACATGCATTAATCAATCTAAGCAAAGAACTCACCAACAATATTGACTATAATTTGTATTGTTTGGGTATATTCATAGACCTCCAGAAAGCTTTTGACACTATAGATCATGAAATTCTCTTAAATAAACTAAATAATAATGGAATTAGTGGATCGCTAACAATTGGTTGAAGTCATACTTGACTGAAAGAAAACAGTACGTACAAATTAATAAACATGTATCAGGATGGAGGAATATAATATGTGGGGTCCCCCAGGGGTCGACTTTAGGACCTAAATTGTTTCTGCTCTATATCAATGATTTGTGTGAAGTCTTAACAAAGCTAAAATGTATGTTATTTTCTGATGACACAACTATACTAGGCTCTAGCAAAGGCTTACAACTGCCCAAATCAGAGGTCACAACAGAATTATACAAACTCAAAACAAAACAAAAATGATTTTATTTGGCAAACGGAATAGTGACACTCAGATTCAAATCAATATTGACAATGTTCAAATAGAACAAGTCAAGAAATATAAACTTGTGGGTGTGATCTTCAATCATAAGGTTAGCTGGAGACCATAAATAAACATTATTTGTGGTAAAGTGGCAAACATGTGGCCATAATGGGCAAGTGTAGGCAAGGGCAAGGCAAGTTTATTTGTAGAGCAAAATTCATACACAAGGCAATTCAAAGTGCTTCACAGTTGCAGAAAATTACAAGAAACAGATAAAATCAATCAATAAAACATCAACATAAAGTTAATCAATGACAGTAAAGGCAAGAGTGCAGATAAAATACTTAGTTTTCATATGCACGGGTAAAAAGAGCTGTTTTCAGCCTGGATTTGAACATTGTCAGAGTTGAGGCCTGTCTCACATCCTCATGAAGACGGTTCCAGATTTTAGCTGCATGAAACTGAAACGCAGCCTCACTGTGTTTATTATTGACTCTGGGAACCACCAGATATTTTCTGGACCAAAAGGCAAGGCAAGGCAAGGCAAGTTTATTTGTAGAGCACAATTCATACACGAGGCAATTCAAAGTGCTTCACAGTTGCAGAAAAAATTACAAGAAAACAGTTAAAATCAATCAATAAAACAACAACACAAAGTTAATCAATTACAGTAAAAATCAAGAGTGCAGATAAATACTTTCAGTTTTCATATGCACGGGTAAAAAGAGCTGTTTTCAGCCTGGATTTGAACATTGTCAGAGTTGAGGCCTGTCTCACATCCTCATGAAGACTGTTCCAGATTTTAGCTGCATGAAACTGAAACGCAGCCTCACCGTGTTTATTATTGACTCTGGGAACCACCAGGAGACCCCTCCCTGAAGTTCTCAGGGCCCGAGATGGTTCATACGGCTCTAACATGTCAGAGATGTACTTTGGTGCTAAACCATGAAAAGACTTGTACACAAGCAGAGCTGTTTTAAATTCTATTCTCTGAGTGACAGGAAGCCAGTGCAGAGACCGGAGCACTGGACTAATGTGGTCGTATTTCCTGGTTTTTGTCAGGACTCGAGCAGCAGCGTTCTGGATGTACTGCAGCTGTCTAACAGCTCGTTTAGAAAGGCCAGTGAGCAGGCCGTTACAGTAGTCTAACCTGCTAGAGACAAATGCATGGATGAGTCTCTCTAAGTCTGGTTTTGACACTATTCCTCTGATCTTAGCAATGTTCTTCAGATGGTAAAAAGCTGATGATGTTATTGCTTTGATGTGGCTGTTTAAGTTCAGGTCTGAGTCCATGATTACTCCTAGATTTCTAACCTGATTTTTTGGTTTTAGAGCAAGAGACTCAAGGTGACTGATAACACTTTGTCTTTGTGTCTGTGGGCCAAAGACAATGATTTCAGTTTTGTCTGAATTTAGTTGGAGAAAGTTGTTTTGCATCCACAAACTGATCTGTTCGATGCAGTGACAGAGAGTATCTACAGGCCCATGTTCACCTGCCGTCAGTGACACGTAGATCTGAGTGTCATCTGCGTAGTTGTGGTACGACACATTGTTGCTGTTTATTAGCTGACCCAATGGAAGCATGTACAGGTTGAATAAGAGGGGTCCAAGATTGACCCCTGGGGGACTCCACAGGTCATGGAAATTTTGTCTGAGACACAGTTGCCAATTTCGACAAAGTACGTCCTATCCTCGAGATAGGACTTGAACCAGTTTAGAGCAGTACCAGAGATTCCCACCCAGTTTTCTAACCTGTGAAGTAAGATCCCATGGTCCACTGTGTCAAAGGCAGCGCTCAGGTCCAGCAGAACTAAAACTGAGACCTTACCTGCATTGGTGTTCATACGGATATCATTTGTCACCTTGATCAGAGCTGTCTCAGTGCTGTGGTGGGGCCTAAATCCTGACTGGAAAGTATCAAACACATTGTTAGATAGGAGAAAGTAAGTGAGCTGTTGATATATTACTTTCTCTAGGACTTTTCCTAAAAACGGTAGGTTTGATATGGGCCGGTAGTTGTTCAGTACCTTGGGATCAAGGCTGCTCTTCTTTAGAAGAGGCTTAATGACCGCGGTTTTCAAGGCCTTTGGAAATGCTCCAGTCTCAAATGAGATGTTAACAAACTGAACAAGTTGTGGTAACAAGCTGGTCAGCACAGACTTCAGAAATCTAGTGGGTAATTCATCAAGGCAGCATGTACATGAACTCAAACCGGAGATGACCTCTTCGATTGTTTTGCCAGTAACAGGTGTGAAATGTGTCAGCTCAAGGTGTCTAGTTGGTGGCAGGGTTGGTATTTGTGTTGTGGAAATTATGGCATTTTTTATGCCTTGGACTTTATCATAAAAAATATTGCAAACTCATTGCACTTAGATGTAGAGATTAGTTCTAAGGGCAGTGAAACTGGAGGGTTAGTTAATCTGTTTACTGTGGAAAACAGAACACGAGAATTGTTTCTACAGTTTGCGATGATTTTAGAGAAGTATTTCTCCCTTTCTCCACGCAAAATCTGGTTGAACTCACAAAGCACTTCTTTGTATATCTCACAATGAACCTGGAGCTTTGACTTGCGCCATTTCCTTTCGGCTTTTCGGCACTCCCTTTTCTGTGCCCTGACCGAATCTTCACTTCTCCAAGGTGCCTTTTGTCTATTGTTAACCATTTTTACCTTGACAGGAGCAATAGTATCCAAAACATTTAAGACGCTTGATGTATAAGAGTCCAACAGATTATCAACATTTGAACATGGAGGATTTTCAAATCTGATCATTTCCATAAACTGTGTCCTTGTTGTATCATTTATGTGTCTTCTTTGAATAACTCCAGGCCCAACCACTGGTTTGGGTGCAACAGACAAGTCAAAAAAGACACAAAAATGATCAGATAAAGCAACATCAACAACATTCACATTTGATATATTAACACCTTTTGTAATAACTAGATCTAGAGTGTGACCTTTGTTGTGGGTCGCCTCACTCACGTGCTGAGTTAACCAAACATTTCAAGAACAGCATTAAGTTCTTTTGCATGCCTGTCTTGGTCACATCCCATGCACATTAAAATCACCTGAAATGACCAAACAATCAAAATCAGTGCATATAATGAAAGTAATTCAGTGAAGTCTTCGATAAAACAATTCTGTGGTGGTTTGTAAATAGTCATATAAAGAATGGAAGATTGTTTTATCTCCATTTTGAAAGACACATACTCAAATGATAGAAAACCCCAAATGACAATTTGTGGATGACTATATTGTCCCTGAATATTGCACAGACACCCCCGCCCCTCTGGTTTTGGCGTGTTTCAGACACAAAATTGAAATTTGATGGACTACACTCAATCAAAACTGCGTTACCAGTGTTTTTGTCAAGCCATGTTTCAGTTAAAAACATAAAATCTAGATTATAAGAAGAAATAAAACTATTTATTAAAAGGACTTGTTTTTTTAACGATCTGGCATTGAGTACAGCATGTTTAAGATTTATCTGTGTTTGAGTGGATGGAATCTTTTGCAAGGGATATGGATTAGAGTTCTTTGATTGGACGGTCTGACTGTCCCTCTCTTATCTAATCTATGTTGTTTGACTGTACTAATTGTTTCAGAAGAACACACTCCCTCTATGGACCTCTGGTTGGTTTTGAGTTTGCTATGCATGGTAGCAACGCAGAGGCCCTTAATGTCCTAGACAGCAGCAGTGAAGCTGCTGGAAATCGGAGGTGGGGGAGGGGCATGATACGTCTTCGGGATGAAAGCCTTGGTCTTGACATGACTGGAGTGCGGGGAGTCATTTGAATCCCTTGTTTTATCAAGGCTTCAAAATGGCTGGGAAATCCATAGGTGACTTTGGTGATGGGAATGATTCAGAAAAATCTCTGGAGGGTGTAGATGTACCAGTCGGGCTCAAGGCCTGCGGTGGAGTTGAAGAAAGTGCTCCTTCGGCTGAATCATTTACTATAGATGCAGGTGGTGCTGAAGCGGAGCTTTTCCCCGGAGATGCAGATGCAGGTGGCGCCGCTGCTATGGTTGAGATGTTTTCCGGCGCAGCTGATTCCTTAACTGTGGCTGGATCCTTAACTGTGGCTGAGTCCTCTACTGTAGGTGCTGCTGGTGCTGCTGTGGCTGGATCCTTAGCTGTGGCTGAGTCCTTTACTGTAGGTGCAGATGATGCAGCTGCGACTGAATCTTTTATTGGGGATGCAGGCGAAACCTTTGCTGGTGAGCCAGGAGCTCTTCTCATGCTCCTCTCTGCTCTCTCTTGTTGCTCAGGCCTCCACGGATTCTGCAGAGCGTGGAGGAGATTTTCCGTCAGTCGTCTCACTCCACCTCTGCTCAAATGTGGGCCATTTCCTTTAACAGATCGTCGCGTTTCCAGAAAAGATTAAAGTTCTCTATGAAAGTAAGTCCTCTTGACTTACAGACTTTTGACAGCCATGTATTCAACTGAAACAGCCGGGAGAATTTGTTTATTCTCCCGTCGATGTTTGGGATAGGTCCACTGATGAAAATTTGTATCGCGTCTTTGTCCAGGCAATCCAGTCTCTCAAAAGTTTATTAAACTAAAAGGCTCTCTTTACCCTGTACTGTTCCTTAATGTAACCGTACATAAACTACTGCTCAGAGGTCTTGGGTAATACCTACAATAGTAATTTGCTGGTTTTATATAGACTTCAATAGAAGGCCATCAGAATTGTTCATAAAGTGTGGTATAGGGACCATACAAATATACTGTTCTTAAAATCCAACACCATGAAACATGATGACATCATAAAACTCAATTCCCTGCTACAGATATATAGAGCTGTAAATAACCACCTCCCTAGTAACATACAATTAATGTTTGGTAAAAGAGAGGGGAAGATATGATCTAAGGGGAACTCATAATCCGTCTCCTCCTTGCACTGGCTCCCGGTCCATTTTCGGATTGATATTAAATGTTAATGCTTGTTTTTAAAGCTCTTCATGGTCTCGCTCCATTACATCTAACTGAGTTGTTGACCGTACATTGCCCCAGCAGAGCTCTCCGGTCTGCCAATCAAATGGTTCTGGATGTGCCCAGGTCCCAGTACAAACAGTGGGGCGATCGTTCCTTCAGGTTTGTAGCGCCTAAACTGTGGAACAGCCTGCCCCTCAGTCTGCGTGTTCTCACGGACCTGTCCCTTTTTAAATCCAGATTAAAGACTCATCTTATCAAACTTGCTTTTAATACTTAGGGCACACTGAATTGTGTCTTTGTTGTTTTAAATGTTTTACTCTGTCTGTGAAGCACTTTGGTCCTCCTGGTGTTGATGTAAAGTGCTATATAAATAAACTTTGATTGATTGATTGATTGATTGATTGATTGATAGATAGATAGATAATCTGAAAGTACAATGTATCCATTCCACCCTAAAAAGTCATTGTATTACACGGAGAGGAGTACATCTGTGGAATAATTTAGATGAAGACTTAAAAGGTGCAGCTAGTCTACAGTAATTTAAAAGACAGTATAAGAAAAGTGTGTTTGAGAAGTTTGCTGAAGACATGTGACCTTGTCTCTCAGTCACTCTCCTTAAGTAATCTGTATTACTATGAACTTGTGAAAAACCACATCATTGCTGATATAATAAATTGTCACCTATTCTATCAACCAAACCAATAAATTACAAGCATTACAAATGCTGTTATGGCTGCTTCCGCTGGTCATTACAAATAAAACAGAATCAGGGCAGGCGAAATGTGGACCTGTTGTAGGGTCCCCCTCTCAACGGGCTCATAAATCTTGTCTTTTTAAAGCACCACTCAGTATAGGATTATAAAGCGGTTCACAACATCAACTAGTTAGGAGAGCAGGGTGGGGGCTCACTGGTGGGGGGGCTAGCGTCCTCTACCAGCTTGTCACATAATACCCTGGCTTTTTAACACACCTCACAAATAGGGAAACAATCAAAAACCACTGACAGAACAATATTAACCAACATTATTACAGTTGAAGCAGGTATGACGGCAATGAGAAACATGATGATGATATTTTTGAGAATGATACTTTTGAGAATGCTATTATTGTCATTGTTATTAATGACATTTTGATGATAATATATGTATAATACATATATGCGCTAGTAATGTATCTGTATGCATATATATGTATACATGTCTGTATGTGTGTAAATATATATGTATATCTAAAACACTATGACTACTTAAACAATAAGTAAATCAATAGAATGGTGACCAGAATGGTAATATAAGCAATGTTAAAAAATAAGAGAAAATTATAAAACAAAGTAAATACACTCAGAAATCACAAACCTTTCTATTTTCGCTCTGTTTTTCATACCTGTAAGTCTCATAAGATTTTGTTGTTGTTTTTTTTACATGTAAAGCTTCAAATTATCAATGCTGCTAATCAATAATTGTATTTTGAAAGTGGGGTAGGCACTTATAAGCTTTCTTGCTTTGGCCTACTCCTTTTGAGTTATTTTTTATTTTTATTGTTTTTTTGTGATATTGTAAATGTAATGATGTAAATATTGTAATAATAACTCAAATCAATCCAATCAATCAATCTTAATTTTTCCTGGAGAAATGGTGAGTTATATTATTCTAATTAAGAGTACAATAGTTTTTGTCCTTTTATCTGCTGCTATTTTAGCAGGAGATTCAGAATCAGAATAGTTTTTATTGCCATTGTTTGAGAACAGGTTCACAAACTAGGAATTTTTCTTGATGCAGACGAGCAACATAAACATATAACACAGACTTTAGATAAAAATAACACTTTAAACTATGAAGCTTTAGGGGCATGCATAAATAAAATTAAATAAGATACAAATTAAAAAGGAAA
The DNA here is from genome assembly GCA_007210695.1 of Neogobius melanostomus. Taxonomy (NCBI): domain Eukaryota; kingdom Metazoa; phylum Chordata; class Actinopteri; order Gobiiformes; family Gobiidae; genus Neogobius; species Neogobius melanostomus. The sequence goes on along the minus strand of VHKM01000123.1, from coordinate 648,431 downwards.
ATATGGTAAGACGACAACAACTGACATAGAACAGCATTGGGATTATATTACTAATAAGTAGGTTCAGTAACTCTACGTTGAGTTTCAGAAATATTGATTACGGACCCGGAAGTAGATCTGTGATGTCACACTATCGAACCGAATTCCCCCTGCTGAAAGCTGATTGGTTGACAGCTCCTGAGGCTCTGGCTGTTTCTTAAAGCCCAGGTGCCTCGCCTTGCTTGGGGTTCATCGGAAACCAGTAAATGTGAAAGAGGTCTTACGCCAAACCGGATGTGCGTCAGTGTCCGCAATGACAAGAAGCGTCCAGATAGTGCTGTCAGTGAGTAAGGATGTAGGAGAAGGAGCCTCAATGCTTTCTATCATACCTCCTTTAGCATAGGGACCTCTGGTGGTTCCTCACCGGCGATAAGGAGCTATGTGCCATCCCATAAAATACAGTCATTGTCTGTTTTCTATGTGGCTTCATTTTGTTATTGTGGTTCATGTTTGAGTCATTAAAGTCCGTGGCTGCAGTTGAAGTGTTTTTTGTAGTCCAATACTATATGGGGAATGTAGTTTTTTCTGAAACAGCTGTTGGTGATGTCACTATCACTGTGTTTCCCGCCCTGGGTGAGGACGGTCGGATTGTGCAACACTGCTGAAGCTCTAGTTCCAAACTGCAGAGGACAGTTGACCTTACCACGTCATACAGGTGAGGAACTAGGATCAGGACATAGGAGTTATGTATTTGAGGAATTCAGACGCAGCCTCGGTGTGAAGTGGGCGTGGTCAAGCAGCCACATCATCACTGTGCAGGTCGTCCGGAGGCCTGTGTCCTCCCTTTGGTGTTAGCATGTGGCTAATATACCAAGAATACATCAGGGTAGCCAAATTACCCATAATGCACCACAGCTCTCAAGAAAAGAAAAAGATGGTGGTGCTAGTGTGACTTGTTCAAGATTTCGTCAAATAATGAATTTTATGTTTTTGCCACTTTAGTGTTAGTGTAATTTGTTTTGTTAACTCAAAGTGTATATAATTTGATTCAAACATTAAAGCAAATATCATAAAGCAACAAAGGATATGATTTGTTTTGCTTTAATTTAATTTATTATATGGCCCTTCACAATGCAAGTAGAATGCTCCATTGACTTGAATGTGATTTTCCAACGTTCTACCGGTCATTATTTTCTGATAGAGGACCTCTGAATAAAATAATGACGCTGCCAATGGCAAAGGAGTTCGTGCTTGTCAAGTCTTTCATATCACTCCGCTGTAGTAGAGGACACTATCTCTGTCCCTGTCCCTGCTCGTCGGGGTCCAGTTTGCCCTGTCGGTACTTATTTTCCCGATAACTGGCGTTCTATATATTATCCCTTACTTAATTTAACTGATATAAGGCACTTTGAAATGTTTATTTCTACAGTTTTTAGTCTCCCTTTTCGAATCTTAATTTGTATTTTCAGATCGGTTTCATCATCTCTGATGAGTCCAGAGTGAATAAAACAAACACGCTGCAGGTGAATATCGACAGAGCCATATGTAAAAGACTGTCGTCATAAGATGCAAACGTATTTGACTAAGAAATAAATATTTAAATGGATCTGGATGAAGGTCACCCTGGACTGAAGCAGCTCGGAGTCTTTACACTTTCACTATAATAACATCGTAAAGGTGCTGGATTTTCTTTCTCGTTGTGGGACGAGATTTGTTTTTTTCCTCCTAAAGTCGTCTCATGAACTGGGGAAAAACACTTTGCACCTAATCATCATTTTCTGACATTAAGTATCAAATTATTTTTCCATACACAATAAAGGCTTATTTTAAATATAAAAATATCTTCATTTTTCCTGGAGAAATGGTGAGTTATATTATTGTAATTAGGAGTACAACAGTTTTTGTCCTTTTATCTGCTGTTATTTTAGCAGGAGATTCAGAATCAGAATAGTTTTTTATTGCCATTGTTTGAGAACAGGTTCACAAACTAGGAATTGTTCTTGATGCAGACGTGCAACATAAAACATATAACACAGAATTTAGATTTAAAAAAAATAAGCTATAAAACTTTAAACTATGAGGCTTTAGGGGCATGTATGAAGAATATTAAATAAATAAGATACAAAATAAAAAGTAACATATGATAAGACGACAACAATTGACATAGAACAACAGCGGGATTATATTTACAGATGTGTAGGCGTATAAAGTAAAGTGATAAAGTGACAGATCTAAGTGTGGACACACCACAGAGCAACAGAGCAGATACATCCATGAGTCTGTAACTAAGTTATTGGGTCTTGTTTTTGTTCATGAGTCTGATGGTGGAGAGAAAAAACTGTTCAAGTGGTGGGAGGTATGAGTCTGGATAGACCGTAGCCTCCTGCCTGAGGGGAGAGGGTGAATAGTTTGTGTCCAGGGTGAGAAGGGTCAGCTGTGATCCGACCCACACGCCTCCGGGTCCTGGAGGTGAACAGGTCCTGGAGAGATGGAGCTCACAGCAGCTGTGTTGCTCAAACCAAATTACCCATAATGCACCACAGCTCTCAAGAAAACAAAGAAAAATGGTGGTGCTTGTGCAACTTGTTAAAGTTTAAATTCCAATTTTAACAAAAATACACATACTTTGACTAGTTTAATGGCTCGGCCGCCAGTGTTCATGTTACCTGTAGTCTTTTTAGAACAAATGGCAACGTTTTTGTCAAGATTTGGTCAAATAATTAATTTTTAAAGACATCAATTACAAACTTTTGCAGTAAACGAAAAAATAAATCTGTACATTTTAGTCAATTTCACATTATGTATACATTTATACATAAATAAGGCATTATGTGTAAAGTAATTAAAATATATATTTTATGTGCAAACTATTTCAAATAATAATGTTTAACTTAATTGTTTGGGGATACAATTATTCTGAAAAAAAACAATTTAAACTTTAAAATATGAAAATGTTTTTGAAGTTCCCATGAAAAGATTTGTCTGCACTACCCCTTAATAAAAACAATGTCAAAATTAAAGGCGATGTAGGCCCTCGCCCTGATGCATCCCCCCTTGCGACCGCTCCCCATTGCTACTGCCCCGCTCTCGCCCAAACCTGCTCTCCCCTCATTTTCACACACAACCTGTGTGCTCTCTGCTAACTCTTGCTCCGGCCCACTCTCGCCTTTCCGTCGTCAGACTCCGGCCTTACTCTTGCCCCAAGTATCTCTGATGCCCACTCTTGCTTCAGCCTCAGGGCCCCGGCCTCACGCTTGCCGCAGCGGTGCTTTTCACTCGTTCTATAGTTGAAATACCTTCTATGGCCAGTGAACTGCAATACTCGGGAGAAGCCAGCAGGCAAAACAGCATCTGGACAGATGTGCCAAATTACACAGAAGTCAACAAATACAATAGCACCCGGAGGTACCTAATATACATGTACAGTGGCCCATGTAAAAGGCCCTACCCTGGTACGAGCAACACCTGTCAAATAGTTACAAATAAAAAAGTTCAAAAGTGTATTCAAAAAAGAGTCAAGGTTGGGATTGATCCAGCAATCTCATGGTTGCAAACCCAGTGCTCTACCTATGGAGCTACACAGCCACAACATTTGTTACAGCAAAAATGATGAATATCTTATGAAACGCCCCGCGCCCATCTAATTTAGGCTTGGAGAATGTGTACAGTGGCCCATGTAAAAGGCCTCTATCCTGGTACAAGCAACACCCACACTAAAGCAACCTGAACTCCAGACCAAGCTTGATAGCTGCACAGTGCACATGCACATGATGTTTGTAGCTTGCATCTTTCTCACCTACGACACAGAAGAACCTCCATCACCTACAACACAGGAGAACCTTGAACTCCAGAAACTACACAGGGATCTCAGACCAGAAGCTCCGTTCCTGCTCCATCCGTCTTTATTCTAGATTGAAACTGGAGTCTAGAGCTGGTTTGGTGATCAGAGAACAGGTTCAACCTAAGGCTCCTGTTCAGAGCTTTGTTTAAGAGCTGTTTCCTGCCGTTCACCTCCTGTAAGCCGTTTCACTCACACAGATCTTACACATATTTTCAGAAACTACAAGGTTTAGCTTTCAAATGCACTGGCCTATACAAGAACACCATTTCAAAAAAGCAACAAAATGTTTAGTTTAGTTTACTGTATACAATCCCCAAAAGGAGTAATACTAATTACAATAATATATTTGCATTATCCGCCCTGCCCTGAAGCAACAAGGCGCTTCATGCACTTATGTTTTACAAACTGGTCTCTTACAAATGAAACCACTTTTAGACAAATAGAATCCTTATATAAAAAAGCTTTAAAAGTTTTTGCCAGAAAACCTGTTTCGTACCACCACTGCCGCATTCTTGAGACGTACAACCTTCTTGTTACAACCCAGCTCTGCTAGGTTAAAGGAAGTAAAAAAAACAAGATGTAAAATGGATGTTAAGTTAAGCTGTATTTTAATAAAAGGGTTGTAAAGGATAAGTTTAACAAAAAACAAAAACAAACAAACAAAAGGCTATTTACAATATACACAAATGTACAAGTTAACAGATGTTAACTAAACGAAACCAAAATGTGCACAAACCAAGGTTACTGAAATAGGCTAAACGAGTGTCTCAAAAACAAGTGTCACATATAGGCCTAAACGAAAACGAGTGACACAAAATGCACAACTGGGAGACACAACTTAAAGCAATCAAAAACGAGTGTTCCTGGAAACACAAACAAAGGAACACAGACGACAGAGACATACTGGCCACAAAGGCCAGTAGCCTAACAAACAAAACAAAAGCAAAAAGTGGAATAAACAACATGGCGTACTGGTCACCAAGACCAGCAGCCTCGAATGTTCTCTGGTGTTGGCTTATAAAGGCGTGGCTGCACCAGGAGGTTGATTAGGGCCAGGTGTTCCGAAACCGCACCAATCAGGACCAGAACGAGTTCTCCAATCCCAGACCAGGGCTCACACAGCCAGGTTTCCATGGAGGGAAAGGGGGAAATTAGCACCACACAAACAGAACCACCAAAAGGGAGGGACACTGGAGGCCTGGGGCCGTAACACTTCTAAACTTCGAAAATTTTAAATACTTTAAATTTGCTTGTATGGTCTACAAAATACTCAATGGACTTGCACCACCGCCATTAAGGGAATTCGTAAAATTGAAATCCTCTTCTGGCAGAGCCACTCGGTCTATGGTTCGAGGAGATTGTGAAGTGCCCTTCAGACATACCACCTTTGACCAGACTGTTCTTTCAGTCAGGGGCTGTAACATCTGGAACAGCAGCGCTCTCACTATAAGAGAATGCCCCACGTTTAACACATTTAGGACTCAATTAAAAAAACTGGTTGAAATCCAATCACCGATGTGCTCATTAGATCCTATACAGATCTCCTGGTGCAGGACTGAGCCAAGTGTCAGGATCCTCTGCACAGATGTTGCTTTGTAAATAATAATTGTACATATTTATCCTTATGTTTGTTTGAACTGTATGACCTGCCCTTGCACCAAAATCTCCATTCTATTGTGCAAGTCACAGAACGAACATTCAGATGTTATTAATGTATGAATTGTATCAACATTTGTTATGTAAGTGTAGCCTCAACTTTTAAATTGTTTTATGTTTTATAATTGTTGTTGGTATTATACACCTTGCCCAGGGACAACGGTTTAAAAATAGCTTTGCAGCTAATACTGACACATTTACAGAAATGTTCATTAATGTGAACTGTCCCTGTCAAATAAACTAAATTAAAAAAAATTCAAAATGTTTGTCTACCTCAGTCTTTGATTACAGTATTGTTACTGCCTTTATGTTTTTTGTTTTTTAATGGTCCTAGTTTTTAGGTGTAGGAATATGGCGATTTCAGTAATTGAGTTTTTCTTTTAGCAGGGGGCGCTAATGAGCCCTGTTGGTGCCTGACAAATGTAAAGGTGTTTTTGGACCAAGCTGAGCTCCGCATTTCTAACCTTATACAGACAGAAATGAGTATGACTTTGTGTCACTCCATATGTGCAAACTGAAGCATATTTCAGTTTGTTCAAATATCTACATTTAGATATATAGATCTTTATTCATCGAAACATCGATGGAGCTTCTGTACTTACGGTTGCAGCGATGTGACTTTCCAGTAGAATAAAGTGGGACGTTCTGGTCATCGCTACGGCGACACTGTGAAATGTATGGCCTGGTTGTGACTTTTTGATCGGAACGACCAAATGGAATTTGTGGCAAATTATTTTAATTTTTGTTAAACTAAAGTTTCACTCTCCATATAATTTCTATAGGGGGCACTATTGCGCCCAATTTGAATTTTATCAAATGAAAGTGTTCAGGGCTGGGACTTTAACAACTGAAACGAAATGTCTCGCAAAGTCTTCGTACAGTTTGTAGCTTCGCCACAAAAACGTAAAACTTAAAAAGTAATTTGGATAACTTTCCATCCATCCATTTTCTTTATCCGGGGCGGGTCGCGGGGGCAGCAGTCTCAGCAGAGATGCCCAGGCTTCCCGATCCACGCACACCTCCTCCAGCTGTTCTGGGGGACCCCGAGGCGACACCAGGCCAGCTCGGAGACATAGTCCCACCAGGGTGTCCTGCCCCCGGCTCCCTCTTCACAACAGTCCGATACAGCGACCGCATCACTGCTGACGCCGCACCGATCTGTCTATCGATCTCACACTCCATCCGTCCCTCACTGAGAACACGAGATACTCCTCCACTTGAGGCAAGGACTCCCCACCGACCTGAAGATTGGATAACTTTAAAACTTCTCAAGATTATTTTCATTTTGATAAACGGCCTGGAGGAGACAGATTTTTAACAAAGTGAAAAAAAAGTGGGGGTGCTTTGTGGGCTGTCATCCAAAATGGCCGACATCGTTGCCGTCATATCTTTTGCTCAACTCGTCATTATGTACAACTGAACACACCAACCTTTTTTTGTTCACTGCGTGAAAATTGTGACGGCATGAAAGAAAAATAATAAGAAAGAAAGAATAATATTCCCAAACGAAAACAATCCACTTTTGCAGGTAAACTATAAACTATATGTTTTCAGAAAGTGCTCGCACATTCCTCGGGCTCTCAGCCGCCCATGGACTTTTATGGGCTCTGTACAATTAGAGTGTTGATCATTACATTATATATGTTTGTATACGGGAGTGCGTTAGAGAGGAGGCTCTGTGCACTTTGGGGCAGTGCTCGATGGTTTTAAAAGCCCCGTCACCCTGATGGCGCTCAGGTCAAAGAATAACTATGATAAAGCGTCGTAATGAATCTGTGATCTGTCGCCTGCACTATCCCTGCAGCGCCTGTTTCCACGGCAATAAGAAATACATTTACATGTTCCGTTCTCCAGACCCAGGCAAACACACACACTGAATACATGTGCCTGTTCATGAGTTTCATTTATCTTTAAGGTGCGTTCAGACCGAATGTGCGTCCACGCTCCGTCAGCCTCTAGTTGGAGCCAAACATGGCCGCTTCACACTCGCGAGAAACGCCTGTTTGCGGCGCGAGAAGTTTTGCAAGCGTCATAATTAGGAGGCGTGTCATACAACTCAGGCCGAGCGCAAACCGCGATGATCAACTTGTCCTCCATGCTGCAGGTCAGGGGCGCAACTACCGCAACTACCCCCCTCCCACACACAAACACACACATGGCTCTTTGATGGTTGTTTCTTTTTTTTTAAAGAAAATAAATACCCTGTGAATTGACTTTATTTTAACGAAAATGTCACTATTTCACACAATATAACATCGATATTTCCCTCTATGGAGTTTGTTATCACAAAAACATCACACGGCCCGATTAAAAGCTTCTGTTGCTTCATTCACGTAACTTTGCCCTCTCTCTCCCTCGCGCAAGAGGGGAGAAAACAACGCAAGCGTCAACGCGATCTCCTCTGTAACCGTGTTTATTATTTCATTAGGACTTTTATTTCTCAAACTTGTTGCCTTATGCTCACTTTGAGCTCCTCGTGGGGCTGCAGCAGCAGCGGTGGAGATGACCGTCCCACTGCACTCCTCTCTGCCCCACTCCAGCAGTGACTTTTGTTTCGCAAAATAAGCACAACTAAAGTGACGCCCCTCCCCCAAAGAGGAATACAAAAAAAAAACACTTCACCACCGCGAACCTGTTCATATCGTTCACTGTAAAGACTCGTTCAAAAGAGCCGGATCGTTCATGACCGACACATCACTTTCGGCGCCCCTATGAAAGGCATATATTGCGTATGCCCTTTTTGCACCACTGCTGCAGGTAACAGGTGACGCTTGTGCTCACTATTTGAGCCCAGTCCCTGATTGGTTAACAAGGCGTAAATGAACGCACGTGTAGATTGGATTACTTGAGTGCATGAAGCAGTGGGCGGGGCATCGCTGCTCTGTACTGCGCTGTTCTCACTGGCTTTGACGCGCGTTTATCCTCATCTGCTCGCATTTGCTACGCTTCATACGCGCGGACATCTTTGCTTACATTTTGACGCGCGTCGAAGCGTCTACATAGGGTTAACATGGAAGTTGGTGGCGTGTCAGCGTTTGGTCTGTACGCACCATTATGCTGTGTTCACACCAAACGCCTCCGGCGCCTCCAAAGCGTCAGGTTTACATTGAAAATACATGGGGGACGCGCCTCCGGGAGCGTCGAGAGGCCCCGCGGCGCGTGACGCGCCTCCTGTGCAGCGCGTTTTGAAGATTTTTGCGCGTCGGCCGCTTTGGAGGCGCGTGACGCGCCTCCAAAGCGGCCGACGCTAGAGTTGGGATTGTTGAACTTTTTCGAGAAATTCGCGAGCGTCGGCCAATCAGGAGCTTTCTCCAACAGTGACGCTGTAGCTGAGCCACCGTCGGTCTGGGGCAGATCCTCTGCCAGCCCGCAGATGTAAACATGGAGGATTATCGTGTTGTGAACCGGAGCTACAGCAGCTCTGGGACTTTTACAAAGACACACATCAGTGTTTCATTTACCTAAACACCCAGGATTAAAAGCGGCGACAAGAAAACTTATTTGAGTGGTTGGATCTGCGCTGGGAATGTGTTTGGGATTTGATGATGCACAGAGCATTCCCAAAGCTGCTACAAGCCAATCGATGTGAAAACGAGAAATATGCACGAATAAAGTCTATTAAGCTCCATCTACATAAAGCAACCGTGTAACAATGATCACACACTGATTCAGGCTTGTTGATTTTTAAGTTTATTGCTCACATTTTATCTACAACGGGCCGTAGTTTTCTCCCCGAGTTAGCTGCACATAGAAATAAATTATTTCTATGCTAGCCGCTTAGCAGCAAACAGATAGCTCGCATTGACCCCCTTGAAAACAAGTATTATGCACTAATCACGTCAATAAAGCCCTAAACTACACAGAACAGCCTTTATGATGGTCACACACGGAGCTGTTCTAGACACTTTTGTGGTTTATTGCACTTTTTTTTTTTATCAACAATGAGCTGTAGGCGATCGCAAAAAGCTAACCGGGCTAACCTAGCTTATAGCCACTTGCCACCAATGTCCCTTCAACCGTATGGGCTGGATATGAGCTTAAATACTGGGGAGATCCTGCGTAGACCATGGGGGAATAGTTAAAGATCCATAGGACATGGCAGGAGCAAAGAGGGAGACTACAGTAGTTAGCCTCCGAACAACTGTAGTTTTCAGGCACAAGCTGTTTCCAAGATGGCTACGAACAGACTCTGAGTTGACGCCAGGGCGTCTGACGCTCTGTGACATTTGTGACAAGCGTCTGACTTCAGCACAAGCGTCCAACTACGGACTTGAGGCGCGTCTTTGACGCCCAGGAGGCGTTCGGTCTGAACACGGCATTATAGTTCATGCTCTCCTCTCGTGCATGCAGTAGGCGTTTGTTTTGTGGCGATCAGTGGTGGTCAGCGGTTTGGACAGGCTGCAGTGGAGTCCGGGTGAAAGGCTCCAGCTCTAGGTGCTCAGCAGGACATGGAGACCAGCTCCTTATGTGTAGATCTGAGACTTCAGACAGATGCTTCTGAAGACAAATAACATGAGCACAACAGACACATTTATGCCTGTTCCTCTGCAATAACCGTATTATCTTCTATGAATCAATAAAGTTTATTTTTGATAAAACGATGCGGTTTCATTATGCCTTGAAATGCGACTGATTGTTGTTCAGTTAATAGTTATATAAACAATGTTCTTTTGGTTTGAGTAATATCTTTGTTTACAATCATTACAAAGTGGTTTGTTTAACGTCAGTATGAAATTGCTCTGAATTTGATATCACATTTACATTACTTTTTTTTAATTCTTCCTTGGTGTGCCCATGTCAATACTGCAGTGTTAATATTGCACATAATTTTAATGGTGATATTGTCGGTGTGTCCTGCCATGGCTTAAGCTTCCACAGACTGAGAGGGAACCAACATCAGCGGGAGGATAAAGCCCAGAACCAAATTACAGATTTAGTGTAAAGCACATTTGCAATAATAAGGCTGTCGTAAGGTTTGTGCTTCTATTAAAAATAGCTTAACTTGAATGTTTGAAGTCTCTAAAAAGATAGTTGAAAATATGAAATTAACATGTTCATTTAGTATGTGTGTGTGTGTGTGTGTGTGTGTGTGTGTGTGTGTGTGTGTGTGTATATATATATATATATATACACACACACACACACACTAAATGAACTTGTTAATTTAATATATATATATACATATATAATTAAACACAAAAGGCCTTCAAATAGCCTAAACACTGCACTGCATATACAGCTAAATATTTTTTTTCCCCCTTGCCATTCTCCCGAGGAGTTAAACGCACGCAGGTTAAAGTGACAGCTCAACTGGTTGACAGCCCCGAGTACGCGAGCACTTTTCCAATACGTGTAACTGTTCTGTGTGCTCCCGTGCTCCCGTTCTCACCAAGTCTGTACTTCTCATGTGCTTAGCAAGTACGTACTTGTGTTCTTGAGTATTGAGAAACGGCCTAGGTTAGGTCAAGGTCAGACAAGGTCTGCCACAGGTGCGAGGGTCCAGGTAATTAAAACAGGAAATAAAAAGCACAACAATATACAAATAGTAAAAACACTTCAAAATAAAAGCACAAACACACAGCAACGTCAAATGTGCAAATTTACCATCCTGTGACACACCGGTCTGCGCTACACTCACCTCAGAGAGAAAAGAGAGAGAGAAAGGGAAAGATAATGGGGTCGGGGAGAGAGAGAGAAAGGTGTTGAAAACCTTGCAGCCTTAGCCCGTGTGCGAAGAACGAACCTGCTGTTTACACAAAATTAAGAACTCTACAGACTTAGACTCATCCATAAATGTAATCAGCGCATCTCTAGCTTTAAGTCATTTTTATTTGAGAACAATCCGACTCATATGTTGGGTTTTATGGTTAGATAGAGTTACGCTGGGTTTGTGGAGTGAAAAGTAAACGATGCATCACACGCGCGGGGCGGCGTTACGTCGCCTTTTTTTTGGCCTTTTCCTCATGTGTATGAGCTCATTAAAACGGCAACAAAAGCAGTACAAGAGAAGTCCTGCTAACGTTTGGACTTGATGTCTGGAGTCTGAATCCCTCTCAGTGTGAGGCTGCAGCAGCTGGAGCAGGAACAGGGGCGGAGCTACAGACAGCTGAGGGACTGGGGAAAAACACTAGGATTTTAACAGTAAATAAAAAAGTACGTGTGTGAAACTAATACCACCAGCTTTAAAAGTGTGGACACAGATTAATATAAGCCATATAATAGCAATGAATTTCTTTCTTGATTATAGTTGTTGTTTTGTGCAGGGAGTACTCAAAAGGCTCATTTAACGAGCCATGAATGAAAATTTCTGCTAATATTGTCTGAAATCTAAAGTGTATATGTTGCCATTTGGGAGCCAAAAGAGCCGGCTCTTTTTAGTAAGCCGATCCAAATGATCTGGTTCACCAAAAAGAGCCGAAAATCCCATCACTACGAATATGATAGAGAAAAAATATTTAAATATAGTCGGACTCGGCGCGCAAGGGACAATAGCGCCTCATAGGCCATTTCCTTATTGCCCCCCCAAGTGTCAGGATCCTCTGCATAGATGTTGCTTTGTAAATAATAATTGTGCATATTTATCCTTATGTTTGTTTGAACTGTATGACCTGCTCTGGCACTAAAATCTCCATTCTATTGTGCAAGTCACAGAACGAACATTCAGATGTTATTAATGTATGAATTGTATCAACATTTGTTATGTAAGTGTAGCCTCAACTTTTAAATTGTTTTATGTTTTATAATTGTTGTTGGCATTATACACCTGGCCCAGGGACAACAGTTGAAAACTTTGCAGCTAATACTGACACATTTACAGAAATGTTCATTTATGTGTACTGTCCCTGTCAAATAAACTAATAAAAAAATATATATATATATATATAATCTGTGAACGTGTCAATTTTGGATGCAGGGGTCTCATTTATAAAGCCCACGTACGGACAAAATGAGGCCAAAACCTTCCGTACGAATTGTTCTGCTCCAAAGGTGGTATTTATAGAAATCAAACTGAACGTGAAACATTACGCACCGCCACACTAGGTTTGTACCTGTCGTACGCAGTCCGCACTTTTCAGAAATGCTGCAAACACACGAGGAGAGGCGAGGGAAGCAGCAAGGGGAGGTCGGATTGAGGAATGAAGTCTGGTGCACATTTTAAAACTGCTCATTTCTTTATTTTCTACAGAAATGATTAAGATCATTAAAAATAAAATCTAGGAAATCAACCGTTGGCTTTGTGTAGTGTTTCAATCTTTCGTTTATATACTTAATACAAATATTGTAGTCATGTGTGACACTCAAAGACGTGCACGCTCATGTACGCTCATGCACGGACACCGGAGCGCACTGCCGCCGGCTGGGAGCGAGAAGCAGGAAGGATCCGAGCCGCTCTGTGCTTTTAACTAAAGTCTGACCAACTCCTGCAGAGACCGGGCTGAGGGCTGGTCCAAGACACAAGTCCATTCAGAGACGCTGCGTAATGACGCTGCAGCTCCACAACCTCCCTCTTTCTCATACCACCCGGACTCTGCTCCTCATTCATGCCCAAAGCGAACCGGTGCCTCATCCCCACTGCACGTACAGCAAGCTCAAAAAACAATAGACTATCTGAGTGATTCAAAGCCGAGCTTATTCTGTAGTTTCAGGAAATTTGAGCTCCGTGAACAGCACTGGGAAATATCACAATCAGCGTCTAAAAGGCTCTTCTTTACGTTCTAAAAGTGTATTTCCAAAAGTGTTATTGATGAGACTCTGCACTCTGCCAGTAGGTTACTTGTGATCAGAGAAACAGCGGTAACATGTCAGTAAAGATCTACCCGGCCTCTGCTGTCACTGCTGCGGCGTGTGGCCCCTCCCTCTCTGCTGCGGCGTGTGGCCCCTCCCTCTCTGCTGCGGCGTGTGGCCCCTCCCTCTCTGCTGCGGCGTGTGGCCCCTCCCTCTCTGCTGCGGCGTGCGGCCCCTCCCTCTCTGCTGCTGTGTGTGGCCCCTCCCTCTCTGCTCCCGGGGTCTCGGTAAAACCCTCATCGCCTCATGTTTAGGTAAATCTCATTCATAAGTTACTTTGCCTGTCCTTATATGGTGACATGGAGGCGTGCAGGGGGCGGGACGTGAGGAGGGGTCATGTGCTCACATTTCTGCTCCAAGTGGAATCAGTGAAGGGGAGTTTACGTGGTGCTGCGTGTACGGAGGGTTTCATAAGTCCCAATTTTTTTCTCCGTACGTGGAGTTTGGGTTTTGCTCGTACGGACTCTTATAGGCAGATTCTCACGGACAGTTTTGTAAATGAGACCCCTGGTGTTCTGTAGATGCAACTTATTAATATATTTTTTTCTTTTTCAAAACACAGTTCCACAGTGAGACATTCCATAAGGCCATCTATAGTTACAGTCATATTTTCAACAGCTTTTGTCTGCATGCCGTTATTAACATATAGCGCAACCCCACCCCCTATTTTGTGGTTTCTGTTCACTTTAAACATGTCATATCCTTTTATATTTAAGTTATCAGGTTTGTTATCATTTAGCCATGTTTCTGAAATTGCTATAACCTCAAAGGGGGGGCTGAATTGGTCTAAGTACTCGGTTATGTTCTCGAAATTTGCATACAGACTCTGACTGTTTAGGTGAATCACAGATAAGGTTTCCTTCCGGTTCATTTTATTTTGTATTTCACAGTCCTTATAGTATTATAGATATATATATATATATATATAACGACCGTGACCGACTGATATGATATATGATATATGATGGTAAAATGGTTCAAATTCAACCTTTGACTCTAACGTGGAGCTGAAGTTGCTCTCATCTGTAACACAGCTGAGTTGTGATCAGACTCTTCTTCTGCTGCAGCGTGGTCTGTTTCGGACAGACCTTGCCTTTGTAGGCAAGGCAAGTTTATTTGTAGAGCACAATTCATACACAAGGCAATACAAAGAGCGTCACATTTGCATAACATTTCAAAAAAGCAGATAAAATCAATAAAACATCGACATAAAAATGAATCAATGACAGTAAAGGCAAGAGTGCAGATAAATACTTTCAGAGTCATATTCACGGGTAAAAAGAGCTGTTTTCAGCCTGGATTTGAACATTGTCAGAGTTGAGGCCTGTGGAGCCTGGATGAATGACGGCTTTCTCCCGCTGAAATGCGCCAAGACTGACGGCCTCCTCATTGGAACCCACATCAGCTCCGAACCCCTCCCGTCACTGTTTTGTCGTTTTCTGGCTATAATATTCAACTTGTATCTTGCGATACCAACCTGGGGGTAAGATTTGACACCCACATTCTGCACATCTGCAAAACTGTGTTTGTTCATCTCCGGAACATCTCCAAACTCTGTCCCTCCCTGATGCTGAGAAGCTGGTCCACGCCTTTGTCTCCTCCGGACTACTGTAATGCACTCCTCATTGGGATCCCAGGCAATGGTTTCCAGAGACTGCAGTACATTCAGAACTGTGCTGCCAGGATCCTGATGAGGGTGTGTGAATCCCTTCACATCACACCTGTCCTCACACTATAGTAAAACAGTTCTTTTAAACCATCACAAAAACTAATTGTGAATTCCCGCTTCATACATGTAATTGTGAAATACATTTAACAACTTTAAAATATTTCATTTTATCGTTTTCGTCTCTTCCTCAAACTGATCTGAGTCTGATCCGTCTCAATGAGTTTCCTGTGTGTGTGTTTGGATGAGACTTTATTCTGGGAGTTACTTCAAGGAGTGGCTCTGTTTCCTGTTTGGAGAAGAACACGCTGTCGGCACAAGGCTCCGCCCGGCTGCTGCTGCAGGCATTTCCCGGTGCTCCTCCTCGTTTGCATGGATCTATTGTCAGCGCCATTTCAAGGCTCGTTTGCATCGGGCTGGTTCCTTCACTCATGCCCAAGTCTTATAAACAACTTTTAATTTAGTTTTCGTCCAATTTCAGTCGGCAAAATATTACTTTAACTAAAATTCTGATTGAATATTTTAGTCGACGGAATGAACACTGCAAAAGAACGAGCCAAGATATTTGTAAGAAGTTCTTTTGTCTTAGCAACATTCAAGTCCTAGACGTTTCTGTCGTACCAAGAGATAAACTCAGTGAGGGCGTCTCCATGACCTGATTCCTGACACTGAGAGGAGACAAGAGCATCTGAAAATGTTACCAAGTAGCTGTGCTCCTGGAGCTTCTGCATTCAGCCGTGTACATCTCTGACATGTTAAAGCCGTATGAACCACCTCAGGCCTTAAGATCCTCAGGGAGGGGTCTCCTGGTGGTTCCCAGAACAGCCTCAGTGAGGACATGAGACAGGCCTCAGCTCTGACTGTGTTTAAGTCCAGGCTGAAAGGACACTTATTTACTGCTGCCTATGGCAATTGACTGTATTTTAACTAATTTTAATATATAATTTTAATATATACATATTTGTATTTTATGAGTTGTATTGATTGACTTGTTTAATTGTGTTTTTATTGTGTTTATGTGTTGTTGGTGTTGCTGTGAGGCACATTGAGTCGCCTTGTGCATGAAATGTGCTGTAGAAATAAATGTGCCTTGCCTTACAAGATAAACAAAAGCGGAGACAGAACGCCCCCTTGTGGTGAACCAGTGGATATGGCTAAAACCTCAAATTACCACTTTCACTGTGAAACACTTTGTGATTTTAGAAAAAATGTAAAGGGAAGCACATCGATGTAATTCATATATCCAGACAGAGATACTCACATAGTTCTTTATTTGGTTACAATATAGAGTAAACGCTAAAGGCTAAAGCCTTCCTCCACTTTGTGATGTCATCTGCAAACACCATTTAAACATTATCCACGTAAAGAGAGGAAGAAATAATAGAGACAAAAATAATGTTGCGGCTGAAAAAACCCTGATCTGAACATCACAACTGACTGGTTATTTATGTTACACAATGTGTCGTTTTAAAGTTAATGGTTTAGTCCTAGTTTAGGGTTAGTGTTTCTTCCTAAAGAGAGAATCTCTAAGGGAGAGGAAAAGCCTCTCATCAAACCATCCCATGACTGTGGTCAGCGGCGTCTGTGGCACAGCACGTTGAGCTCCTGGCTGCAGTCGGCTGGTTCTATGGAGCTGGTGTTGAGGACCAGAGCTCCACAGCGGAGTCTGTCCTCAGGACACGACGGGAGCGACGGCAGAGACGCCACAGCTCCATCAGACCAGAACCAGGAGCCGGCCAGGAACCGCAGACCCAGCCACACCTGAGGAGGAACATCTGTGAGACTGAGGAGGAACATCTGTGAGGTTGAGGAGGAACATCTGTGAGACTGAGGGGGAACATCTGTGAGACTGAGGAGGAACATTGTGAGACTGAGAAGGAACATCTGTGAGACTGAGGAGGAGCCTGTGTGAGACTGAGGAGGAACATCTGTGCGACTGAGAGCAGAGGGAGTACCTTGCTGGTGGTGGCTCCTCTGGTGTGGCTCATGATGTTCGACAGGTCGCTCTTCTCCACACTGAGCAGACTGAAGCCTCTGGAAGAAACAGACGCCATGAGCTTCAGAGAAACGACAGACTGAATGAAAACACTGATCTATAAATCGATGGAAGAGCTCGGTTACAGTTGAGTTGTTTCTCAAAGCATTTTTTTAGATGCTGAGGTGAAGGGGGTGATGTGAGTGTTGAACATCTGGGCGATATCGACAAAAATATTATCTCATTGTGGCAGTTTCTCGATGTTGAAGCGATATTTTTTCAAATATCAGCAATATGTAAAAATGTGCTGCAAACATCTACATTTACGCTTTGACGCTGAAAAAGACAAAAAAGGAATAAAAAACCTCAAATTTACCCCATTTTTATTTTTTTTCTCATTTTTCCCCTTTTAATTTTTACACTTTTCTCCCCATTTTGTAAATCCCAATTTTTCCCCCTCTTTTCTATTTTGTTTTTGTTTACTTTATTGTCCCCGTAGGGAAATGTGTCCTCTGCATTTGACCCATCCTTCGATGTTACTGGGGCGACCCGTCAGGAGCAGTGGGCGATGGCAGTGCCGCTCCCGGGGACCGATCTCCATGATGTGGGGTCAGGCTGAACCCGGAGGAAACCTCTAGCTGTGAAGCTTAAGCTCTAACCACTGCGCCACCGTGCCGCGCGTTACACATTTTAATTTTTGTTTCCCACTTTACTCCCCATTTCCTGAACTCGATATAAATTTGCAGATCTTCCACAGAACAGTTGTGTTATTATTTAGTAGAGGATATATTGCCCAGTGCCCCCTCACACAGAGGCACAAACTCATACTGACTTCCCTTTATCAGAAACAGAAATACGAGTCTCTAGGAACATTTCAGATCCATGATTTAAATCCACACACCTGGAGCTTTTACTCACTTTCTTTTATAAATCAGATGAACTGATGTTTATGAACAAACAGCTGATTAGGATAAAGCGGCTGCAGATTCTGTGACTCTTAACCTACTGTAAAACTAAGGCCTGGAGTCCTGACGTAAAGCTTTAGGAGAACACTGAGGTCCAAGGACTCGAGGACAGTCTCGGTGTGTGGGTTAACTGGAGCTTCCCTTTTAAACTGTGTTCCCCACTGAGCCACATCTGAGGAGGTCAGACCTGTTTGGGTAAAGGTGGTCCGACCTGTGCAGTACAGTGTGGTGGGACATACCCCTGGCTGCCGAAGGCTGAGATGTTTCTGCAGACCTCCAGAGCGTGTTCCCAGCTCAGCCGCTCCTTCACCAGGACCAGGCTGAGTCGTTCACAGACGAAGGGAAAGGCCTGGGAGCAGTCGTAGGCCCTCATATTGTTGTAATAGGAGGTGATACTCACACAGGAACCAGAACCTGGAACAACCACAAAAACATCAGCCTCAAGTCTTATTATTTCACACGTTCTCTCTCAGGTGGAGCCCATTGAAGGTCATAGAAGTTGTTAAAGCTGGTTTCACAAAGGTTGTTTTTAGATGGACCCTGCTTTATTCTAACCTCACGCTGAAGGACAAACAACTTTAATGTATCTGATGTAATTATTCCCATGTCCATCTTCACTCCTACTTCTGTCCTAAATCTCAACTTTGCTACCATCCTCAAACCTACAGACGCGTAACGACAGGAACAGAATTAACCACTGGGATAATATGTTCCTAAATTTATTTAACCAGAATGTTCCTGCTTCATCTTCTCTCAGAGGATTCTGACTGGACAGGCTCGTAATGATCACAGTGAGTTCAGGTCAGTTTAAAAGCATTAAAGTCCTCTCTGTGAATCATCTGAAGCAACAGATCTGCTCCGTTTTATATTTGACAAATAAATAAAATTCAATCATATTCATTTGACTGGACGACGGTCTGATCTCAGTGTGAGCAAAGCAGGTAAAGAGTCAGAGATCAGGGCGTGACACATTTCCTCACCATCGACCGAGGTCCAGCGCTGGGAGGGCGTCCCATCGCTCCATCTCCAGGCAGATCCTGAAACACAGCCGGGTCAGTGTGGGCAGTGAGTGGGGCTGAGGTTTCAATACCAGTACTTTAACAATACTTCGATACCGATATCTGAACGATACTCTTTCAGATATAACACTTTTTTCTAGAACCAGAAACAATAACGTGTGGAAGATCTGCACATTTACAATATCGGGTTTATCTGCAATGTCAAGAAATCTGGGAAAGATTTAATATTTTGTTGAAAATATTGGGGGGAAAAATGGGTGATGGGAAAGTGGTAAACAATGGAGGGAAGAAAGGAAAATAGTAATAATAAAAAATGAGGAGGAAAAATTGGGAAAATGAGAAAAAAATTGTGGCAAAAGAAAATTGAAAAATTTGAAAGAGATGAAACAAAATATTGGTAAAACATTGAGAAATTGTGGCAAAAATAAGGAAACATTTTGAACAGAAATGGGGAATAAATTGGAGGAAACTTTTGAAAAAATGGGGGGAAATATTAGTAATAAAAAATATGGAAAAAAAAATAACACTGGGCAAATATTTTAGAAAAAATTTGGGGGAAAAAATTAAAACATTGGAGCTTAAACATCCTGTCCCTGGACCCAAAGCATCAAAACTTGGATCTAAGAGAAGCCTTTTTTTCGGTTCCTGCTTTCGATACTTTTATTTCTTTGATACTGGTAGAACCTAAATGTTATAGTACGATACTATACTGTTATGGTTTGACGGTACCCAGCCCTAGAAGGGAGAGCTGTGGATGTGAGAGTGCTCACCGTTGTGGTGCAGGCCGATCCACACCGGGAAGTGCCTTAGTGAAACGTCCCCGGTGTACATGGGAAAGTAAGAGTCCGATGTTAAGTCCTTGAACATCCGATCCTGGTCCAGACAGTGCTGCAGCGCCTCCGCCCAGGGTTTGGTCTCAGCCACAAAATAGTTTCGATCGGCGTCGCTCTCACAAAAGAAGAAATGTCTTTGCTCACAGTCATCGGTGTAGGCTCTGTGGAGAGAGAGACCATAACTTATAAACACAAATATCAGAATCTCTCTGGACTTTAGAGGGATGAGTTTTTAAGCCTGTTCCAAATGATTAGCAGGTGATAGTTTATATCAGGGCTCTTCAGTTCAACTTTTTTCACTGGGCCAGATTTGTCCGAGGTCATTGGCCACTGGGCCGGTCAGTCTGTGAGCCTACCACCAGCAGAGAACCTTTGAACGAAAGCACCGTGGAGTGACACGAGATCCATATTTTTATGGAAAATGAGGCACAGGCCAGATTTTATTTTGGACAGTGTTTAACTCACAGCTGGAGAAATAGCTAGTTTGTAGTTTGTCCTACAAAAGCTTAATAACGCGATGTAAGAAGAGCGAGCAGGAAGCGCTCGTTGTAGTCAGTGCTGTCTGTAGTCGACCCCCTTTCTGTATAAGCGACTCCCTCAGGCGACCGGCCAAAGCACTGGAGACCGTATTTAATACACAAGAGACCTATTTCGCCTTGAGCAACGCTGATGTTGCACCAAGAGGAAGATCAGGCCCTGAGGCTTCGAGCTGAAATAGGAAACAGGAGACCTTGGAACAGACTCACGTACTTTGTGTGCGAGCGAATTATCTTCCCACACTTGTGTCCGTCCTGTGGTTCACCATCAGCAAACAGGTCTTGAATGACAGTCTCTCTGTATCCGTTCCACCAGCGCCAGCCCGAGTCCAGCTTCTTCAGCCCCAGCCAGGCGTGGTAAACACTCGTATCTGTCGCCTTTAAGTCAGCAATGTCAGAAGAAGTCTCTCTTGTGGCCAGCTCTCCTCCATACTCACTGAAACACAAGAAGAACTCGCACTATTCTGATGTTTCCTCCTGTTTTCAAGCTGCAAAACTCTGACACATTGTTTTCACAGAAATCAAGCCAAAACAGCACTGAAATACACTGTGCAGATTTATGTTGTTCTGGAAAGCAGATGTAAACGTTCCTGTAGATGTTGGACACGAACCTCCTGCAGAACTGCCGCGCCTCGTCCCACGTCCGGGGCCCGGGCTCGTACCACAGCATTTTCTCTGTCACCAACGACAGCACCGGAGCTGAGCACAGCCAGAGGAACCACAGGAGAACCTCCATCACCTACAACACAGAAGAACCTCCATCATCTACAACACAGGACAACCTCCATCACCTACAACACAGGAGAAACCCCATCACCTACAACACAGAAGAACCTCAAATCCAGAAATTAAACGAAAAGTTTGAAAAATGGCGGCAATTAGGGAAAATATTTATTAATAAAAAATGAGCAAAAATGAGATGGGAAAATAAAAATATATTGCATAATAATACATTTGAAAAATGGGGCACAATTATTCATTTTTTTAAATAAAAAAAGTGGGGAAAAATTGTGAATTTATGGTAAAAATAAGGAAAACAATGTTGGAAAAATGTGGCATGAATAGGAGGAAAATGGGAACAATAGGGAAAATATATGTCATAAAAATGAGGGGGGGAAATGACAAAAGAAATGGGCAAAAAAATTTAACAATAGAGGAAAATGGGGGAAATAGGGAAATATTAGTAATAAAGACTTTTTTGGGGCTTAAAATGTAGTGAAAAAACAAAACAAAAAATGGCAAAAATGGGGGAAATGGGAAGATAAGGGAACTAAATTGGGGGAATTCATGTAATTGAGCTAAACAAGTCACTTCCTTTAATCCTGGACCAACAGCGTCAAAACTTGGATCTAAGCAGAGAAGATTTTTTTTGGTTCCTTCTTACATTTGTTCGATACTGTTACAACCCGGCTCTGCTAGGTTAAAGGAAGTAACAACAACCAAGATGTAAAATGGATAAGTTAAGTTGTATTTTAATAAAAGGGATGTAAAAGGGTAAATTTAACAATGGGTGAACAAAAACAAACAAACCAAAGGCTATTTACAATATACACAAATGTACAAGTTAACGGATGTAACCTAAACCTAAAGAAAACCAAAATGTGCACAAAACAAAGGTTACCGAAATAAGCTAAACAAGTGTCTCAAAAACATACATGACACAGAAACACACAAACGGGAGACACAACTTAAATTAAAACGAGTGTTCCTGGAAAACAAACCAAGGAACACAGACGAAAGTGGCATTCTGGCCACAAAGACCAGCAGCCCCGAATGTTCTTTGGCGTGGGCTTTTATAGGCGTGGCAGCAGCATGAGGTTGATTGGGGCCAGGTGTTCCAATACCGCACCAATCAGGACCATGGACGAGCAGCCAACCAGAACCGAGCCTGAACGAGTCCTCCAATCCCAGACCAGGGCTCACACAGCCAGGTTTCCATGGAGGACAAAGGGAAATTAGCACCACACAAAACAGAACCAACAAAAGGGACACTGGAGGCCTGGGGCCGTAACAGATACCGGTAGAACCTTAACTGTTTTTTTCCGATACCAGACTGATTTAGTTTACCGGTGCCCTGCCCTGTTCCCTACACTCTTCTCTGCAACGACAAATACAATGAAAAAAGAGACTTAACCTGATCCGGTCTGTGGATCTGCTCCTGTCCGTCACTCACCTTCTACTCTTCAGTCCAGAGTGAAGAGACGAACGCGCTGCAGGTGAAAAAGGACGAGGCTAAATGCAAAACTGGCCTCATCAGACACAATCACATTTGACTATAAGACAAATATTTCCATGGAGAAAGGTCACAGTGGACGAGGATTAAACCCAGAGGAGACTCTGCTCATCCCTGGTCCTGAGCAACGACATTTGGATGATTGAATATTCAAAGTTACTGCCAACCCGACCAGAACTAATTTTACTGAAAAACATCAACCCTCAGACGTCATGAGGACCCACTTTAGTCCGAATTAAGTCCAGTTTAGTCCTGGTTCAGACCATGTTTAATCCTGTGGAAGGACTTGGTTTTTTACTCCTGTTTTATATGACTATTTACAAACCACCACAGAATTGTTTTATCGAAGACTTCACTGAATTACTTTCATTTATATGCACTGATTTTGATTGTTTGGTCATTTCAGGTGATTTTAATGTGCATGTGGATGTGACCAATGACAGGCATGCAAAAGAACTTAATGCTGTTCTTGAAATGTTTGGTTTAACTCAGCACGTGAGTGAGGCGACTCACAACAAAGGTCACACTCTAGATCTAGTTATTACAAAAGGTGTTAATATATCAAATGTGAATGTTGTTGATGTCGCTTTATCTGATCATTTTTGTGTCTTTTTTGACTTGTCTGTTACACCAAAACCAGTGGTTGGGCCTGGAGTTATTCAAAGAAGACACATAAATGATACAACAAGGACACAGTTTATGGAAATGATCAGATTTGAAAATCCTCCATGTTCAAATGTTGATAATCTGTTGGACTCTTATACATCAAGCGTCTTAAATGTTTTGGATACTATTGCTCCTGTCAAGGTAAAAATGGTTAACAATAGACAAAAGGCACCTTGGAGAAGTGAAGATTCGGTCAGGGCACAGAAAAGGGAGTGCCGAAAAGCCGAAAGGAAATGGCGCAAGTCAAAGCTCCAGGTTCATTGTGAGATATACAAAGAAGTGCTTTGTGAGTTCAACCAGATTTTGCGTGGAGAAAGGGAGAAATACTTCTCTAAAATCATCGCAAACTGTAGAAACAATTCTCGTGTTCTGTTTCCACAGTAAACAGATTAACTAACCCTCCAGTTTCACTGCCCTTAGAACTAATCTCTACATCTAAGTGCAATGAGTTTGCAATATTTTTTTATGATAAAGTCCAAGGCATAAAAAATGCCATAATTTCCACAACACAAATAGCAACCCTGCCACCAGCTAGACACCTTGAGCTGACACATTTCACTCCTGTTACTGACAAAACAATCGAAGAGGTCATCTCCGGTCTGAGTTCATGTACATGCTGCCTTGATGAATTACCCACTAGATTTCTGAAGTCTGTGCTGACCAGCTTGTTACCACAACTTGCTCAGTTAGTTAACATCTCATTTGAGACTGGAGCATTTCCAAAGGCCTTGAAAACCGCAGTCATTAAGCCTCTTCTAAAGAAGAGCAGCCTTGATCCCAAGGTACTGAACAACTACCGGCCCATATCAAACCTACCGTTTTTAGGAAAAGTCCTAGAGAAAGTAATATATCAACAGCTCACTTACTTTCTCCTATCTAACAATGTGTTTGATACTTTCCAGTCAGGATTTAGGCCCCACCACAGCACTGAGACAGCTCTGATCAAGGTGACAAATGATATCCGTATGAACACCAATGCAGGTAAGGTCTCAGTTTTAGTTCTGCTGGACCTGAGCGCTGCCTTTGACACAGTGGACCACGGGATCTTACTTCACAGGTTAGAAAACTGGGTGGGAATCTCTGGTACTGCTCTAAACTGGTTCAAGTCCTATCTCGAGGATAGGACGTACTTTGTCGAAATTGGCAACTGTGTCTCAGACAAAATTTCCATGACCTGTGGAGTCCCCCAGGGGTCAATCTTGGGACCCCTCTTATTCAACTTGTTCATGCTTCCATTGGGTCAGCTAATAAACAGCAACAATGTGTCGTACCCCAACTACGCAGATGACACTCAGATCTACGTGTCACTGACGGCAGGTGAACATGGGCCTGTAGATACTCTCTGTCACTGCATCGAACAGATCAGTTTGTGGATGCAAAACAACTTTCTCCAACTAAACTCAGACAAAACTGAGATCATTGTCTTTGGCCCACAGACACAAAGACAAAGTGTTATCAGTCACCTTGAGTCTCTCGCTCTGAAACCAAAAAATCAGGTTAGAAATCTAGGAGTAATCATGGACTCAGACCTGAACTTAAACAGCCACATCAAAGCAATAACATCATCAGCTTTTTACCATCTGAAGAACATTGCTAAGATCAGAGGAATAGTGTCAAAACCAGACTTAGAGAGACTCATCCATGCATTTGTCTCTAGCAGGTTAGACTACTGTAACGGCCTGCTCACTGGCCTCTCTAAACGAGCTGTTAGACAGCTGCAGTACATCCAGAATGCTGCTGCTCGAGTCCTGACAAGAACCAGGAAATACGACCACATTAGTCCAGTGCTCCGGTCTCTGCACTGGCTTCCTGTCACTCAGAGAATAGAATTTAAACAGCTCTGCTTGTGTACAAGTCTTTTCATGGTTTAGCACCAAAGTACATCTCTGACATGTTAGAGCCGTATGAACCATCTCGGGCCCTGAGAACTTCAGGGAGGGGTCTCCTGGTGGTTCCCAGAGTCAATAATAAACACGGTGAGGCTGCGTTTCAGTTTCATGCAGCTAAAATCTGGAACAGTCTTCATGAGGATGTGAGACAGGCCTCAACTCTGACAATGTTCAAATCCAGGCTGAAAACAGCTCTTTTTACCCGTGCATATGAAAACTGAAAGTATTTTATCTGCACTCTTGCCTTTTACTGTAATTGATTAACTTTGTGTTGTTGTTTTATTGATTGATTTTAACTGTTTTCTTGTAATTTTTTCTGCAACTGTGAAGCACTTTGAATTGCCTCGTGTATGAATTGTGCTCTACAAATAAACTTGCCTTGCCTTGCCTTGCCTTTTGCATCACAGTCCTGTAAGGCTTGTAGCAAATCTGAACAGGCTCCTGTCTCATGCTTTGCTCACACACTACAGAACAAGAAGACCATGTCAGTGAGATTAGCTGATAGACAACGGTCAACACCATAATCATTCTGAACATAACGTGAAGTACAGATAATATACAAACACATAAACACAAACAACTGACTCACTGATAGGCAGTCACCCTCTCTGCATAGAGAAGTGCAAGACTAGGATAAAAGACATCTGTCGCAGGGGTCTGAACTTCAATTCTTCTCTTTCTCTGAAGTCACCAGCTGGTTATACTGCTTTGTAACTAGGAACAACGGCAATAAAAGCCTTATCTTTGAGACAACTTCTATCTCCAGTGTATGCTTTGGCCATATCCAAATGACTGTTCTCGCGTGATACAAAAGAACCAAGTCCTTACAATTGGTGCCAAACCCGGGATATCTTCGCGAGAATAATAATATATATATATATTTTTTTTTCTTTCCTCATCAGCGCTTCGAACGAGACAACATGGCAATCTCCTAATTGGGCAGGCCAACCAGTAGCAGACGTGGGAGCCGCAGCCTGAGGACGGGACCACTCAAAGGGGAAAGAGGCCTCAGAATAAGGTAAGCAGAAAACCTTTTCTAAACACGCTCTTGCGTGTTATTTACCTATATTTGAGTGGCCTCGCTCTTAAGGTTTGGTACTTCCCTATGTTTAAATTGTTGACCTACACTGATCAAAGGCAAGAGAAAGTGGAAAAAAAGTTGTTTGCCGTTCCTTGTTACAAGGACTCTTTTAGATAGATAAGTTAAATCCGCAGGGGTCAGAGAGTACCACTATATAAACTTGCGGAGGCAAGAGGACGCGGTCAGGCCTGAGTTTTTTAATAAAATAAAATATAAGATAACATTAAAAAATAAAATTAAATAAATAAAATTAAATAAATAAATAAATATAAATAAATAAATACATTAAATAAATAAATAAAAGGAAAACATTATAATAAGTAAAAGATAAATAAAAATGAAGTGTTACAAAATGGATAAGAAAGAAATAGGGCAATGTGCAGCCCAAATGATGAAATATTGGAACAAGTGTGCCCAAAATGGGTCGCAGCTGAGGACCTGTCTGGTTGCTGCTTTAGCCACAATGGCAAAGCAAACATTAAAACATATTTTGAAAAAAACATATACAGAGTAACTAAAACGGAGCATACTGAAGCACAACTATTGCTTGTGAGGGGACTTTTAAACACTGTGGAAAAAGAATTAGGGGAAAAATAGGTGAAGAAATATGGCAAATAACAAACCTAAACAAGAAAATACAAAGAGCAGAGTGACGACAGAGGAGTCTGGAGACACCTTTCAATGTTATGAGGGACAATATTAGTAAAACAGGGGGCGAGGATCACATACAGAATAAAGTTACAGGATAAATGATAAGATTATAGTTATGACTAATCGGGGACCACAAGATGGTTTAGAATCAAGAGGGGTACAGTATGTAGATAAACAGGGGGTGCCCACTATAGAACTAATATGACCTTAACAGCCATTAGTGAAAATCTGAAATATATATATATATATATATATATATATATATATATATAGACTGTGCAAAGAGGCCAATGAGACAATCCAGCACATAACTGCAGGGTGTAAGATGCTGGCAGGGAAAGCTTACATGGAGCGCCATAACCAAGTGGCTGGCATAGTGTACAGGAACATCTGTGCAGAGTATGGGCTGGGAACCCCAAGGTCAAAGTGGGTAACACCTCCAAAGGTGGTAGAGAATGACCGAGCCAAGATCCTGTGGGACTTCCAGATACAGACGGACAGAATGGTAATGAACCAACCGGACATTGTGGTGGTGGACAAAGAGCAGAGGAAAGCCGTGGTGGTTGACGTAGCAATACCAAGCGACTTCAACATCAGGAAAAAGGAACACGAGAAACTAGAGAAATACCAGGGGCTCAGAGAAGAGCTAGAGAAGGCCTGGAGAGTGAAGGCATCAGTGGTGCCCGTGGTCGTTGGGGCACTCGGGGCAGTGACCCCCAAACTGGAGCAGTGGCTCCAGCAGATCCCAGGAAATACATCAGACATCTCGGTCCAGAAAAGTGCAGTTCTAGGAACAGCAAAGATACTGAGAACCCTCAAGCTCCCAGGCCTCTGGTAGAGGACCCGAGCTTGGAGGAAAAAGAGACCACCCGTGGAGGGTGAGGAAGAGTTTATATATATATATATATATATATATATATATATATATATATATATATACACAATAACATGCATACTAACAGAAATAGATAAAATGCAACAAGTTAAATAAGATAATTTTGTTTTTTATTTTGTAATTAGATATGATTTGTTATAATTATAGTTTATTGCAGTGAAGCAGCAGTCTAATAAAGAAGAAGTGGGAATAAAAGTTATTTGTATTTAAACTTTAATCCTGGTAGGAAAATGTGTAGAATAAAATTTCAAGTCACTGATTTCTTATTGACGTAGCGTCCGTTTAAATTTTACTTTTAAAATCATATTGTACCAACATGCAGAGTTCCCCTAACATTATTTAACAAGTAGAACAGAATAAATAGAGTACGACATTGGTGAGAGATGGTGCGTGTGTGTGACTAGGTGGGGTAGGACTGTCTGAACAGGTGAGTTTTGAAGCTGGATTTGTGGAGTCTCCCTGCCACTCCACAAAGTGGTACGTCAGTCGGAGGGAGAGAGTTCCAGAGCTGGGGAGCAGAGCGACTGAATGCTCTGTGCCCCATGGTGACAGAGCTGGAGAGTAGAGGAGGAGCAGAGTGTGTGAGCAGGAGGTTAGATATGTACAGAGGGGACATGTTTGAAGTGCTTTGAAAGAAAGGAGGAGTATTTTGGAGTTGATTCTTTGTTGTGTGAAGCCAGTGAAATTGTTGTAGGACGGGAATGATGTGGTGAGAGTTAGGTCCGTGTGATGATGTGTGCTGTATGGTTTTGGAGGAGCTGGAGTGTCTGGAGGGATTTGGAGGCCGAAGAGAAGCGAATTGCAGGACATAAATATGATTGTTGAGTGTAGGCAGAGAACTTAGCCTTAAATGCTGATTTGGCTCCTCTTGTTTTATGCAAACACAGGCCTATTAGGTGTTCTATTAGATTATAATTTGTGTAAAAGTCACTGTTAGTAATTGAAAATGTATTATCCAGGAATTACAAAAATAAATTGTTGCAATCCCTGGCAGTGTACGCATACTGCACATGCACATTTGGTCTTAACTTCGCAGTCAAACCAGTAAACCTATAAGGGAAACACTAACATGGGTTGAGAGTATAGAGTTATAGAGTTTTTTTATAAAGTTTAGGATAGAACACATATGCCACATTTGCCAGGAAAATAAAATGGGCTACTGATCAAAGATAACACAGATATATACTGTAGGCTAAAATGCAGTGTTGCAAGCATGTGAATATTGTAATGAAGAACCATTAAATGGGAAAAAACTTAGAATAGTGTTACTCCACTTTTAGTGTTACTCCACTATTCCCAAACTTCTGTTTTAGAAAAATAAAGAAGACAATATTTCCTACAACACAGGACAACCTCCATCACCTACAACACAGGACAACCTCCATCACCTACAACACAGGACAACCTCCATCACCTACAACACAGGACAACCTCCATCACCTACAACACAGGAGAACTTCCATCACCTACAACACAGGACAACCCCATCACCTACAACACAGGAGAACCTCAAAATCCAGAAACTAAACGAAAAGTGTGAACAATGGGGGAAAATACGGAAATACGTATTAATAAAAATGAGCAAAAATGAGGGGGGAAATTGGGAAAATAAAAATATATTGCATAATAATACATTTGAAAAATGGGGCACCATTTTTTTTTAATGAAAAAGTGTGTGTGGGGGGTGGGGGGGGGATTGTGAAATTGTGGCAAAATAAGGATAAAGTGCGGCAAACAATGTTGGAAAATTGGGGCATGAATAGGAGGAAAATGGGAACAATAGGGAAAATATATGTGATAAAAATGAGGGGGGGAAATGACAAAAGAAATGGGCAAACGATTTAACAATAGAGGAAAAATTGGGGGAAAATAAGGAAATATTAGTAATAAATAAAAATTAAATGAGTGCTAAAAATGTAGAGAAAAAAAGGGGGAAACAGGAAGATAAGGGAACTAAATTGGGGGGGAAATTCATGTAATTGAGCTAAACAATCAATGCCTTTAATCCTGGACCAACAGCGTCAAAACTTTGGATCTAAACAGAGAAGATTTTTTCGTTTCCTTCTTACATTTGTTGGATACCGGTAGAACCATAACTGTTTTTTCCGATATCAGACTGATTTAGTTTACCGGTGCCCTGCCCTGTTCCCGCCACACTTCTCTGCAACGACAAATACAATGAAAAAGAGACTTAACCTGGTCCGGTCTGTGGATCTGCTCCTGTCCGTCACTCACCTTCTGCTCTTCAGTCCAGAGTGAAGAGACGAACTCGCTGCAGGTGAAAAAGGACGAGGCTAAATGTAAACTGGCCTCATCAGACACAATCACATTTGACTAAAATACAAATATTTCCATGGAGAAAGGTCAGACTGGACGAGGATTAAACCCAGAGGAGACTCTGCTCGTCCCTGGTCCTGAGCAACGACATTTGGATGATTGAATAGTCAAAGTTACTGCCAACCCGACCAGAACTCATTTTACTGAAAACATCAACCCTCAGACGTCATGAGGACCCACTTTAGCCCGAGTTAAGTCCAGTTTAGCCCTGGTTCAGACCATGTTTAATCCTGTCGAAGGACTTGGTTTATTCCTGTTTTGCATCACCGTCCACTATTCCCAAACTTCTGTTTTAGACAATAAAGAAGACAATATTTCCCTACAACACAGGACAACCTCCATCACCTACAACACAGGACAAACTCCATCACCTACAACACAGGACAACCTCCATCACTTACAACACAGGAGAATCTCAAAATCCAGAAACTAAACGAAAGTGTGAAAATCGGGGAAAATACTTATTAGTAAAAAATGAGCAAAATGAGGTGGGAAATTGGGAAAATAAAAAATATATTGCATAATATATTTGAAAAATTGGGTACAATTTTTTTTAATGAAAAAGTGGGGAAAACATTGTTAAATTGTGGCAAAATAAGGATAAAGTGTGGAAAACAATGTTGGAAAAATGGGGCATGAATAGGAGGAAAATGGGAACAATAGGGAAAATACATGTGACAAAAATGAGGGGGAAAAAGACAAAAGAAATGGGCAAAACATTTAACAATAGAGGAAAATGGGGTAAAATAGAGAAATATTAGTAATAAAGAAAATAAAATGTGTGCTAAAAATGTGTGAAATGGGAAAAATTGTGTCAATAATACGGGAAATAAATTGGGGGGGAAATTGGGCAAACATTGGGTAAAAAAAATGAAACAGGCAAAAATTGGGGGAAAAAAATCATGTAATTGAGCGGAACAAGTCACTTCCTTTAATCCTGGACCAACAGTGTCTAAACTTGGATCTAAAGAGAGAAGATTTTTTCGGTTCCTTCTTACATTTGTTGGATACCGGTAGAACCTTAACTGTTTTTTCCGATACCAGACTGATTTAGTTTACCGGTGCCCTGCCCTGTTCCCTCCACACTTCTCTGCAACGACAAATACAATGAAAAAATAGACTTAACCTGGTCGGGTCTGTGGATCTGCTCCTGTCCGTCACTCACCTTCTGCTCTTCGGTCCAGAGTGAAGAGACGAACTCGCTGCAGGTGAAAAGGACGAGGCTAAATGCAAAACTGGCCTCATCAGACACAATCACATTTGACTCAGAGACAAATATTTCCATGGAGAAAGGTCATACTGGACAAGGACGGGACACTCTGCTCGTCCTGGTCCTGAGCGATGGCGTGGGGCTGAGGACGTCTGGATGATTGAGTTTCAAAGTACAACACATTTGACTATGAGACAAATATTTCCACTGGACGAGGATTAAACCCAGAGGAGACGGACTCTCTGCTCAGCTGCTCATCCCTGGTCCTGAGCAACGACATTTGGATGATTGAACTGCCAACTGCCAACCCGACCAGAACTCATTTTACTGAAAAACATCAACCCTCAGACGTCATGAGGACCCACTTTAGTCCGAGTTACAGTGAGGAAAATAGTATTTGAACACCCTGCTATTTTGCAAGTTCTCCCACTTAGAAATCATGGAGGGGTCTGAAATTGTCATCGTAGGTGCATGTCCACTGTGAGAGACATAATCTAAAAAAAAAAATCCAGAAATCACAATGTATGATTTTTTAACTATTTATTTGTATGATACAGCTGCAAATAAGTATTTGAACACCTGAGAAAATCAATGTTAATATTTGGTACAGTAGCCTTTGTTTGCAATTACAGAGGTCAAATGTTTCCTGTAGTTTTTCACCAGGTTTGCACACACTGCAGGAGGGATTTTGGCCCACTCCTCCACACAGATCTTCTCTAGATCAGTCAGGTTTCTGGGCTGTCGCTGAGAACACGGAGTTTGAGCTCCCTCCAAAGATTCTCTATTGGGTTTGGGTCTGGAGACTGGCTAGGCCACGCCAGAACCTTGATATGCTTCTTACAGAGCCACTCCTTGGTTATCCTGGCTGTGTGCTTCGGGTCATTGTCATGTTGGAAGACCCAGCCTCGACCCATCTTCAATGCTCTAACTGAGGGAAGGAGGTTGTTCCCCAAAATCTCGCAATACATGGCCCCGGTCATCCTCTCCTTAATACAGTGCAGTCGCCCTGTCCCATGTGCAGAAAAACAACCCCAAAGCATGATGCTACCACCCCCATGCTTCACAGTAGGGATGGTGTTCTTGGGATGGTACTCATCATTCTTCTTCCTCCAAACACGTTTAGTGGAATTATGACCAAAACGTTCCATTTTGGTCTCATCTGACCACATGACTTTCTCCCATGACTCCTCTGGATCATCCAAATGGTCATTGGCAACTTAAGACGGGCCTTGACATGTGCTGGTTTAAGCAGGGGAACCTTCCGTGCCATGCATGATTTCAAACCATGACGTCTTAGTGTATTACCAACAGTAACCTTGGAAACGGTGGTCCCAGCTCTTTTCAGGTCATTGACCAGCTCCCCCCGTGTAGTTCTGGGCTGATTTCTCACCTTTCTTAGGATCATTGAGACCCCACGAGGTGAGATCTTGCATGGAGCCCCAGTCCGAGGGAGATTGACAGTCATGATTAGCTTCTTCCATTTTCTAATGATTGCTCCAACAGTGGACCTTTTTTCACCAAGCTGCTTGGCAATTTCCCCGTAGCACTTTCCAACCTTGTGGAGGTGTACAATTTTGTCTCTAGTGTCTTTGGACAGCTCTTTGGTCTTGGCCATGTTAGTAGTTGGATTCTTACTGATTGTATGGGGTGGACAGGTGTCTTTATGCAGCTAAAGACCTCAAACAGGTGCATCTAAATTTAGGATAATAAATGGAGTGGAGGTGGACATTTTAAGGCAGACTAACAGGTCTTGAGGGTCAGAATTCTAGCTGATAGACAGGTGTTCAAATACTTATTTGCAGCTGTATCATCAAATAAATAGTTAAAAATCATACATTGCAATTTCTGGATTTTTTTTTAGATTATGTCTCTCACAGTGGACATGCACCTACGATGACAATTTCAGACCCCTCCATGATTTCTAAGTGGGAAAACTTGCAAAATAGCAGGGTGTTCAAATACTTATTTTCCTGACTGTAAGTCCAGTTTAGTCCTGGTTCAGACCATGTTTAATCCTGTGGAAGGACTTGGTTTATTCCTGTTTTGCATCACAGTCCAGTATTCCCAAACTTCTGTTTTAGGAAAATGAAAAAGACGATATTTCCCTACAACACAGGAGAACCTCCATCACCTACAACACAGGAGAACTCCATCACCTACAACACAGAAGACCTCCATCACCTACAACACAGGACAACCTCCATCACCTACAACACAGAAGAACCTCCATCACCTACAACACAGGACAACCTCCATCACGTACAACACAGAAGAACCTCCATCACCTACAACACAGGAGAACCTCCATCACCTACAACACAGAAGAACCTCCATCACCTACAACACAGGACAACCTCCATCACCTACAACACAGAAGAACCTCCATCACCTACAACACAGGACAACCTCCATCACCTACAACACAGAAGAACCTCCATCACCTACAACACAGAAGAACCTCCATCACCTACAACACAGAAGAACCTCCATCACCTACAACACAGAAGAACCTCCATCACCTACAACACAGGACAACCTCCATCACCTACAACACAGAAGAACCTCCATCACCTTCAACACAGAAGAACCTCAAAATCCAGAAACTAAATGAAAAGTGTGAAAAGGTGGCAATTAGGGAAAATTTGTATTAATAAAAAATGAACAAAAATGAGGGGGGGGGGGAATAAAAATATATTGCATAATAATAAATTTGAAAAACGGGGCACAATGTTATTGTATTTATTTTCTATGAAAAATGGTGGAAAAATGGTGAGAATGTGGCAAAAATAAGGAAAAGGTGTGGAAAAAACTAGGAAAAATGGGGCATGAATAGGAGGAAAATGGGAACAATAGGGAAAATATATGTGATAAAAATGAGGGGGGGAAATGACAAAAGAAATGGGCAAAACATTTAACAATAGAGGAAAATGGGGTAAAATAGGTAAATTAGTAATCAAGGAAAATAAAATGTCTGCTAAAAATGTAGTGGAAAAATATGGCAAAAATGGGGGAAACGGAAAAATAAATTGGGGGAAGAATAAGAAAATCATGTAATTGAGCTAAAAAAAAGTCACTTACTTTAATCCTGGACCAACAGCATCAAAACTTGGATCTAAACAGAGAAGATTATTTCGGTTCCTTCTTACATTTGTTCGATACCAGTAGAACCTTAACTGTTTTTTCCGATACCAGACTGATTTAGTTTACCGGTGCCCTGCCCTGTTCCCTCCACACTTCTCTGCAACGACAAGAGTGAAGAGACGAACGCGCTGCAGGTGAAAACGTCAAAATGCAAAACTGGCCTCCTCAGACACAATCACATTTGACTCAGAGACAAATATTTCCATGGAGAAAGGTCATACTGGACAAGGACGGGACACTCTGCTCGTCCCTGGTCCTGAGCGATGGCGTGGGGCTGAGGACGTCTGGATGATTGAGTTTTCAAAGTACAACACATTTGACTATGAGACAATATTTCCACTGGACGAGGATTAAACCCAGAGGAGACGGACTCTCTGCTCAGCTGCTCATCCCTGGTCTGAGCAACGACATTTGGATGATTGAACTGCCAACTGCCAACCCGACCAGAACTCATTTTACTGAAAAACATCAACCCTCAGACGTCATGAGGACCCACTTTAGTCCGAGTTACAGTGAGGAAAATAAGTATTTGAACACCCTGCTATTTTGCAAGTTCTCCCACTTAGAAATCATGGAGGGGTCTGAAATTGTCATCGTAGGTGCATGTCCACTGTGAGAGACATAATCTAAAAAAAAAATCCAGAAATCACAATGTATGATTTTTAACTATTTATTTGTATGATACAGCTGCAAATAAGTATTTGAACACCTGAGAAAATCAATGTTAATATTTGGTACAGTAGCCTTTGTTTGCAATTACAGAGGTCAAATGTTTCCTGTAGTTTTTCACCAGGTTTGCACACACTGCAGGAGGGATTGTGGCCCACTCCTCCACACAGATCTTCTCTAGATCAGTCAGGTTTCTGGGCTGTCGCTGAGAAACACGGAGTTTGAGCTCCCTCCAAAGATTCTCTATTGGGTTTAGGTCTGGAGACTGGCTAGGCCACGCCAGAACCTTGATATGCTTCTTACAGAGCCACTCCTTGGTTATCCTGGCTGTGTGCTTCGGGTCATTGTCATGTTGGAAGACCCAGCCTCGACCCATCTCAATGCTCTAACTGAGGGAAGGAGGTTGTTCCCCAAATCTCGCAATACATGGCCCCGGTCATCCTCTCCTTAATACAGTGCAGTCGCCCTGTCCCATGTGCAGAAAAACAACCCCAAAGCATGATGCTACCACCCCATGCTTCACAGTAGGGATGGTGTTCTTGGGATGGTACTCATCATTCTCCTTCCTCCCAACACGTTTAGTGGAATTATGACCAAAACGTTCCATTTTGGTCTCATCTGACCACATGACTTTCTCCCATGACTCCTCTGGATCATCCAATGGTCATTGGCAAACTTAAGACGGGCCTTGACATGTGCTGGTTTAAGCAGGGGAACCTTCCATGCCATGCATGATTTCAACCATGACGTCTTAGTGTATTACCAACAGTAACCTTGGAAACGGTGGTCCCAGCTCTTTCAGGTCATTGACCAGCTCCCCCCGTGTAGTTCTGGGCTGATTTCTCACCTTTCTTAGGATCATTGAGACCCCACGAGGTGAGATCTTGCATGGAGCCCCAGTCCGAGGGAGATTGACAGTCATGTTTAGCTTCTTCCATTTTCTAATGATTGCTCCAACAGTGGACCTTTTTTCACCAAGCTGCTTGGCAATTTCCCCGTAGCACTTTCCAACCTTGTGGAGGTGTACAATTTTGTCTCTAGTGTCTTTGGACAGCTCTTTGGTCTTGGCCATGTTAGTAGTTGGATTCTTACTGATTGTATGGGGTGGACAGGTGTCTTTATGCAGCTAACGACCTCAAAAAGGTGCATCTAAATTTAGGATAATAAATGGAGTGGAGGTGGACATTTAAGGCAGACTAACAGGTCTTTGAGGGTCAGAATTCTAGCTGATAGACAGGTGTTCAAATACTTATTTGCAGCTGTATCATCAAATAAATAGTTAAAAAATCATACATTGCAATTTCTGGATTTTTTTTTTAGATTATGTCTCTCACAGTGGACATGCACCTACGATGACAATTTCAGACCCTCCATGATTTCTAAGTGGGAAAACTTGCAAAATAGCAGGGTGTTCAATACTTATTTCCTGACTGTAAGTCCAGTTTAGTCCTGGTTCAGACCATGTTAATCCTGTGGAAGGACTTGGTTTATTCCTGTTTTGCATCACAGTCCAGTATTCCCAACTTCTGTTTTAGGAAAATGAAAAAAAGACGATATTTCCCTACAACACAGGAGAACCTCCATCACCTACAACACAGGAGAACCTCCATCACCTACAACACAGAAGAACCTCCATCACCTACAACACAGAAGAACCTCCATCACCTACAACACAGAAGAACCTCCATCACTACACACAGAAGAACTCATCACCTACAACACAGGACAACCTCCATCACCTACAACACAGAAGAAAACAACAACCTCCATCACCTACAACACAGGACCCTCCATCACCTACAACACAGAAGACCTCCATCACCTACAACACGGAACTCCATCACTACAACAGACAACCTCCATCACCTACAACACAGGCACCTCCATCACCTACAACCCCCCAACACAGAAGAACCTCCATCACCTACAACACAGGACAACCTCCATCACCTACAACACAGAAGAACCTCCATCACCTACAACACAGAAGAACTCCATCACCTACAACACAGGACACCTCCATCACCTACAACACAGAAGAACCTCCATCACCTACAATCAATCAATCAATCAATCAATCAAACTTTATTTATAAAGCGCTTTTCATACCAAAGGCATCACAAAGTGCTTTACAGATTACAACATTTAAATCAAGTATCCAAGCAAACATAATGTCCAAAAGAGCGTCAGCAGTAGGTGGCGACGAGCGGCGTGGGTGTCCCCTGTCCTTAGACCCTCCAGCACGGCAA
The DNA here is from genome assembly GCA_007210695.1 of Neogobius melanostomus. Taxonomy (NCBI): domain Eukaryota; kingdom Metazoa; phylum Chordata; class Actinopteri; order Gobiiformes; family Gobiidae; genus Neogobius; species Neogobius melanostomus. The sequence goes on along the minus strand of VHKM01000123.1, from coordinate 611,155 downwards.
GGAAAAACTCAAAAACCCGGTGGGAGAAACGAGAACCTCGGGGAGAACCACAGGAGCTGGAAAGATCCACTCCATGGACGGACAGGCTATAGAGACCCAGGCCGATGGGATCCCTCAGCAGAAGGACCAGGATCGAGACCATCCAGTCCTTGTTGTCAATCCAGTAGGCAGGGTTCTCCGTTCAGCCGGGTTCCTCTGTTCAGCCGGGTTCCTCCATTCGATCTAGACAGGCACTCCCAAGGGGGAGTGGGACAGGAGACATCATGTGAATGGTAATGAACAGACTACAGATAAGATAAATATTGTATCATAATAAGACAAAGTTTGTAGTAGAAGAAGAAGAGGATAGCGCTCAGTGTACCGTACTTCCACAGCAGTGTTTCTCCTAAGGCAGCTTTTACTTCAGGCTATGGGTTAGAGCTTTACCTAACTGACCTGATCATAAGCTAATTCAAAAGGTACGTTTTGAGCCTAGTCTTAAATGTAGGGACTGTGTCTGCTTCTTTAACGTGAGCTGGGAGTTTATTCCATAAAACCGGAGCTTGGTAGCTAAAGGCTCTTCCTCCTACAGTAATTTTGGAGACCCGAGGAATCACTAGTAGCCCTGAGTTTTGAGAGCGGAGTGCTCTGGTTGGCTGGTATGGAACGATAGCGTCTTGGAGATAAAGCGGAGCCATACCCTTTATGGCTTTAAATGTGAGGAGCAGGATTTTAAATTTGATTCTAAACTCACAGGAAGCCAATGGAGTGACTTTAGCACAGGTGTAATGTGTTCTCTTCTTTTTGTACGCGTTAACAATCTTGCAGCTGCATTTTGAACTAATTGAAAACTTTTTAGGGAACTTTTAGGACACGCTGCTAGCAGGGAGTTACAGTAGTCCAGCCTTGATGAACAAAGGCATGAATAAGTTTTTCTGCATCACTCTTAGGTAGGATATTTCGTATTTTAGCAATGTTGCGCAGGTGAAAGAACGCAATTTTACAAGCCTGGTTTATATGTGTTTTAAAGAGAGGTCTTGGTCAAACAGAACTCCAAGGTTTTTTACTGTAGAGCTCGTCGATACGCTAACATTATCCAGGGAGATGATCTGCTGAGATAGAGACTCTCTCAGTTTTTGAGGACCTAATATAATAACCTCGGTTTTATCAGGGTTAAGGAGGAGGTAATTTACAGTCATCCAGGTGTTAATGGCTTTTACGCAGGAACTAAGCGTATCTAATTTATCTGTCTGACCTGGTTTCATTGATAAGTACAGCTGTGTGTCGTCCGCGTAGCAGTGGAAATTTATATTGTGATTTCGGATTATGTTACCTAGTGGAAGCATGTACATATAAATAAAATTGGCCCAAGCACTGAGCCCTGTGGCACCCCATAGCATACTTTGGAACACGGTGAGGACTGTTGGTTTACATTAACAAATTGGTGCCTATCAGATAAGTAAGATTTAAACCAAGAGAGGGCTGTTCCCCTAATGCCTACGTCAGTTTCTAACCTCTGCAGGAGAATATTGTGGTCGATTGTGTCAAAGGCGGCACTAAGGTCTAACAGAACTAGGATTGAAGCTAGTCCGGCGTCAGCTGCTAATAACAGGTCGTTGGTAACTTTGACTAAGGCGGTCTCTGTGCTATGATAAGTTCTGTATCCTGACTGAAATTTTTCAAATAAACTATTGTCCTGTAGGTGGCTGCAAAGCTGCTTAGCCACTACTTTTTCAAGGACTTTTGAAATGAAAGGCAAATTAGATATGGGCCTATAGTTTGCTAAAATATCAGGATCGAGATTGGGTTTTTTCAAAAGTGGTTTGATAACAGCATATTTAAAGGACTTTGGCACATACCCATTTTCTAAGACGAGTTAATTATTTCAATATGGTATCTGAGATTTCAGGAGTAATTTCTTTGAGGAGTTTAATTGGAATTGGATCTAGAAGACAAGTTGACGGTTTGAAGACATAATGATTGATAATACCTCAGCCTCATCTATAGTTATGAACCTATCTAAGACTTCAAAAGGAGACAATGATTCTACAGCTGGATTTAGATTAGAATAAGATAAGGGAAGCTTATCATTTATTTTATTTCTAATGGTTGTGATTTTATCATTAAAGAATTTAAGGAAGTCATCGCAGCTAAGGGTATCAGGAATAGAAGGCACTACTGCACTGTGACTGTTTGTTAGCCGGGCTACCGTGTTAAAAAGAAACCTAGGGTTATTTTTATTTACTTCAATTAGTGAAGAGTAGTAATTAGTTTTTGCTTTCCTCATGGCTTGCTTATAGGCGAGTAGGCTATTTTTCCAAGATCTAAGAGATTGCTCAGTGCTAGACTTGCGCCATAACCGTTCTAATTTGCGAGTCTTTTGCTTAAGCGTGCGTGTTTCTGCATTATACCAGGGAGTGATGCACCTAGGCCTAACAACTTTCTGTTTCAGTGGGGCCGCAACATCGAGAGCTGTTTTTAGTGTGTGCATAACGCTGTCGACAAACTGATCACTTTGATTTAAATCAATAAGCGAGCTATTCTCTATAGACATAGTATTAAAGACTGGCTGGATCATTTCTTTAAATTTTAACACAGCTTTTTCAGATAGTGTACGTTTTAATTGAATATTATCCTGTGGATTAGTATAATCTTCGATTAGGAACTTGAATGTAATTAGAAAATGGTCAGAAAGCGCGGGATTCTGAGGGAGAACGTTTAGGTCGCTAATTTCAATCCCATATGTTAAAACCAGATCAAGAGTGTGTTTATGACAGTGAGTGGGTTGATTCACATTTTGTGTAAAACCAACCCCATCTAGTAGGGCACTAAATGCCTTGCTCAGACAATCACTATTATTATCAACATGAATGTTAAAATCACCTACTATTATAATTTTATTCCAATCTAACACTATACTAGCTAAAAACTCAGAGAACTCTGCTAAGAAGTTTGAATAGGGTCCAGGGGGTCGATAAATAATAGCAAGTAGTAAAGCTTTTTGTTTTTTCCATTTGGGACAGGTAAGAGACAGTGTTAAACTTTCAAACGAATTAAACTTTAGGTTATTTTTGGGATTTAGAACAAGATTAGAGTGTGATATCACTGCAACCCCACCACCTCGGCCTGTGGTTCTAGCAGCCTGAAAATTAACATAACTAGGAGGGGTAGATTCATTAAGCCTAACATAGTCATCCTGCTGAAGCCATGTTTCAGTCAGGGCGAGAAGGTCAAAGTTGTTATCGCAAATTAAGTCGTTTACTAAAAAGGACTTTGATGAGATTGATCTAATATTCAACAACCCACACGTTATGTGCTTAGCACTTTGTTTATTGTTTTGTTTAATGTTTAGTTTACTCTTGGGTATTTGTATTAAGTTATTTGGTCGCACGCCAGCGTTTGTTTTGTGAGCTTTTAATGTTTTAGTGCTTGGTGTACGGGGGACTGACACAGTCTTTATTTGTTCTGGTATTTGTATTAAGTTATTTGGTCGCACGCCAGCGTTTGTTATGTGAGGTTTTGATATTTTAGTTTTTGGTTTACGGGGGACAGACACAGTCTTTATTTGTTCTGGAGAATCTACACACTTGATTTGTGACAATCCGGGAGCAGGGTCGGTGGTTACAGAGGAGTGTTCTACACGACTGCTCTGCGCCCGGGGCTCAATCTGGACCGTCAATTTGGGCCGCGACTAAGGCTATCGGCCATATTCGTAGATAAAAGGGATGCACCATCCAAATTTGGATGTATGCCATCCCTGCGCATGAGCTTGGGCTTTCCCCAAAAGGCGCTCCAATTATTGACATATCCAACGTCATTTTGCTCGCACCATCTAGACAACCAGCAGTTAAATGATAAATGTCTGCTATACATTTCATCATTGACCAAATTGGGCAGAGGACCAGAGTATATTACGGTATCTGACATCGTTTTAGCCAATTCACACACCGCGCCTACTTGCAATTTGAGAACCTCTGACTGTCTCCGCCGGACATCGTTACCACGCGTGGATCACGATCCGACGGAACCGCCTCCCTCCCTGCTTTAAGCGCCTAAGGTTACCCTCGATGTCACCAACTCTGGCCCCCGGATAACACCTACCAAAGCTGCTGGGATCTTCACGTCCCTAACTATGGAGCTTCCAATCACCAGAGTATCAGGTTCAGCCGGTGTGGCGCTGAGGGGAGAAAACCTATTCTGGACGTGAAGAGTTTGGTGCGCTACGGGTGTGCGCTTAGCACTTCCCCTCCCCGAACAGTCACAAATCCGTCCTGGTCTTGTCCCGGCTGCACGGGACCGCTGCGGGGCTAGCCTCAGCCTGACTAACCTCTCTAGCACTGTTGGAGCGGACTGCGGTCCCTGCCACTATCTGACTGTAGCTAACACTAGCCTTCACTACATCTCCGGACAGCCGCTCCTCTAACTCGGACACCCTGGCCTCCAAAGCTACCACTACACTACACTTAACGCAACTACTCCTATCATCTGTGAAGGAGGCAGGGTTCTGACTCGACATACGACAAACTGAGCAGGACAGCGCGAAAGAGGCAGAAGTAGACGGGGTAGCCATGGCTAAGCTAGCCAGAGAGCTAACGCGCTACGGAGAAGAGAGAGAAGGAATTAATCCACGCAGAAGTGTTGGTTCAAGCGGAGGAAAAAAGTCTCCGCGGAGATAATAGGCCAAATTAGATCTACAATAAGCTAGAGTGGACTCTAAAGCTACGTTTAATACGTGGATTAACAATAGTAACACAGAGAGAGCTAAAAAACTTGGCTTGCCCACAACGAGCGTTTCAACACAGAATGTACTCACCGGATGTGACGAGTAAATGGCGTTTCCATGGAGACTCGCACTTTACAGACTCGCACTTTACAGACTCGCACTTTACAGACTCCACACTTTACAACACAGAAGAACCTCCTCACCTACAACACAGCACAACCTCCATCACCTATAACACAGGACAACCTCCATCACGTACAACCTCCATCACCTACAACACAGGACAACCTCCATCACCTACAACACAGGACAACCTCCATCACCTACAACACAGGAAACCTCCATCACCTACAACACAGGACAACCTCCCATCACCTACAACACAGAGAACCTCCATCACCTACAACACAGGAGAACCTCCATCACCTACAACACAGAAAACCTCCATCACCTACACACAGGACAACCTCCATCACCTACAACACAGAAGAACCTCCATCACCTTCAACACAGAAGAACCTCAAAATCCAGAAACTAAATGAAAAGTGTGAAAAGGTGGCAATTAGGGAAAATTTGTATTAATAAAAATGAACAAAATGAGGGGGGGGGGGAATAAAAATATATTGCATAATAATAAATTTGAAAAACGGGGCACAATGTTATTGTATTTATTTTCTATGAAAAATGGTGGAAAAATGGTGAGAATGTGGCAAAAATAAGGAAAAGGTGTGGAAAAAACTAGGAAAATGGGGCATGAATAGGAGGAAAAATGGGAACAATAGGGAAAATATATGTGATAAAAATGAGGGGGGAAATGACAAAGAAATGGGCAAAACATTTAACATAGAGGAAATGGGGTAAAATAGGTAAAAATTAGTAATCAAGGAAAATAAAATGTCTGCTAAAATGTAGTGGAAAAATATGGCAAAAATGGGGGAAACGGAAAAATAAATTGGGGGAAGAATAAGAAAATCATGTAATTGAGCTAAAAAAAAGTCACCTACTTTAATCCTGGACCAACAGCATCAAAACTTGGATCTAAACAGAGAAGATTATTTTCGGTTCCTTCTTACATTTGTTCGATACCAGTAGAACCTTAACTGTTTTTTCCGATACCAGACTGATTTAGTTTACCGGTGCCCTGCCCTGTTCCCTCCACACTTCTCTGCAACGACAAGAGTGAAGAGACGAACGCGCTGCAGGTGAAACGTCAAAATGCAAAACTGGCCTCCTCAGACACAATCACATTTGACTCAGAGACAAATATTTCCATGGAGAAAGGTCATACTGGACAAGGACGGGACACTCTGCTCGTCCCTGGTCCTGAGCGATGGCGTGGGGCTGAGACGTCTGGATGATTGAGTTTTCAAAGTACAACACATTTGACTATGAGACAAATATTTCCACTGGACGAGGATTAAACCCAGAGGAGACGGACTCTCTGCTCAGCTGCTCATCCCCTGGTCCTGAGCAACGACATTTGGATGATTGAACTGCCAACTGCCAACCCGACCAGAACTCATTTTACTGAAAAACATCAACCCTCAGACGTCATGAGGACCCACTTTAGTCGAGTTACAGTGAGGAAATAAGTATTTGAACACCCTGCTATTTTGCAGTTCTCCCACTTAGAAATCATGGAGGGGTCTGAAATTGTCATCGTAGGTGCATGTCCACTGTGAGAGACATAATCTAAAAAAAAAATCCAGAAATCACAATGTATGATTTTTTAACTATTTATTTGTATGATACAGCTGCAAATAAGTATTTGAACACCTGAGAAAATCATGTTAATATTTGGTACAGTAGCCTTTGTTTGCAATTACAGAGGTCAAATGTTTCCTGTAGTTTTTCACCAGGTTTGCACACACTGCAGGAGGGATTTTGGCCCACTCCTCCACACAGATCTTCTCTAGATCAGTCAGGTTTCTGGGCTGTCGCTGAGAAACACGGAGTTTGAGCTCCCTCCAAAGATTCTCTATTGGGTTTAGGTCTGGAGACTGGCTAGGCCACGCCAGAACCTTGATATGCTTCTTACAGAGCCACTCCTTGGTTATCCTGGCTGTGTGCTTCGGGTCATTGTCATGTTGGAAGACCCAGCCTCGACCCATCTTCAATGCTCTAACTGAGGGAAGGAGGTTGTTCCCCAAATCTCGCAATACATGGCCCCGGTCATCCTCTCCTTAATACAGTGCAGTCGCCCTGTCCATGTGCAGAAAAACAACCCCAAAGCATGATGCTACCACCCCCATACTTCACAGTAGGGATGGTGTTCTTGGGATGGTACTCATCATTCTCCTTCCTCCCAACACGTTTAGTGGAATTATGACCAAAACGTTCCATTTTGGTCTCATCTGACCACATGACTTTCTCCCATGACTCCTCTGGATCATCCAAATGGTCATTGGCAAACTTAAGACGGGCCTTGACATGTGCTGGTTTAAGCAGGGGAACCTTCCGTGCCATGCATGATTTCAAACCATGACGTCTTAGTGTATTACAACAGTAACCTTGGAAACGGTGGTCCAGCTCTTTTCAGGTCATGACCAGCTCCCCCGTGTAGTTCTGGGCTGATTTCTCACCTTTCTTAGGATCATTGAGACCCCACGAGGTGAGATCTTGCATGGAGCCCCAGTCCGAGGGAGATTGACAGTCATGTTTAGCTTCTTCCATTTTCTAATGATTGCTCCAACAGTGACCTTTTTTCACCAAGCTGCTTGGCAATTTCCCCGTAGCACTTTCCAACCTTGTGGAGGTGTACAATTTTGTCTCTAGTGTCTTTGGACAGCTCTTTGGTCTTGGCCATGTTAGTAGTTGGATTCTTACTGATTGTATGGGGTGGACAGGTGTCTTTATGCAGCTAAAGACCTCAAACAGGTGCATCTAAATTTAGGATAATAAATGGAGTGGAGGTGGACATTTTAAGGCAGACTAACAGGTCTTTGAGGGTCAGAATTCTAGCTGATAGACAGGTGTTCAATACTTATTTGCAGCTGTATCATCAAATAAATAGTTAAAATCATACATTGCAATTTCTGGATTTTTTTTTTAGATTATGTCTCTCAAGTGGACATGCACCTACGATGACAATTTCAGACCCCTCCATGATTTCTAAGTGGGAAAACTTGCAAAATAGCAGGGTGTTCAAATACTTATTTTCCTGACTGTAAGTCCAGTTTAGTCCTGGTTCAGACCATGTTTAATCCTGTGGAAGGACTTGGTTTATTCCTGTTTTGCCATCACAGTCCAGTATTCCCAACTTCCTGTTTAGGAAAATGAAAAAGACGATATTCCCTACAACACAGGAGAACCTCCATCACCTACAACACAGGAGAACCTCCATCACCTACAACACAGGACAACCTCCATCACCTACAACACAGAAGAACTCCATCACCTACAACACAGAAGAACCTCCCATCACCTACAACACAGAAGAACCTCCATCACCTACAACACAGAAGAACCTCCATCACCTACAACCAGGACAACCTCCATCACCTACAACACAGAAGAACCTCCATCACCTACAACACGAAGAACTCCATCACCTACAACCAGGCAACCCATCACTACAACACAGAGAACCTCCATCACCTACAACACAGAAGAACCTCCATCACCTACAACACAGAAGAACCTCCATCACCTACAAACAGAAGAACCTCCATCACCTACAACACAGAAACCTCCATCACCTACAACACAGAACAACCTCCATCAACCTACAACACAGACAACCTCCATCACTATAACACACCCACACAACAAGCACCTCCATCACCTACAACACAGAAGAACCTCCATCACCTACAACACAAGACAACCTCCATCACCTACAACACAGAAGAACCTCCATCACCTACAACACAGGAGAACCTCCATCACCTACAACACAGAAGAACCTCCATCACCTACAACACAGGACAACCTCCATCACCTACAACACAGAAAACTCCATCACCTTCAACACAGAAGAACCTCAAATCCAGAAACTAATGAAAAGTGTAAAAAGGTGGCAATTAGGGAAAATTTGTATTAATAAAAAATGAACAAAAATGAGGGGGGGGGAATAAAAATATATTGCATAATAATAATTTGAAAACGGGCCAATGTTATTGTATTTATTTCTATGAAAAATGGTGGAAAAATGGTGAGAATGTGGCAAAATAAGGAAAAAGGTGTGGAAAAACTAGGAAAATGGGGCATGAATAGGAGGAAAATGGGAACAATAGGGAAAATATATGTGATAAAATGAGGGGGGGAAATGACAAAGAAATGGGCAAAACATTTAACAATAGAGGAAATGGGGTAAATAGGTAAAATTAGTAATCAAGGAAAATAAAATGTCTGCTAAAAATGTAGTGGAAAAATATGGCAAAAATGGGGAAACGGAAAAATAAATTGGGGGAAGAATAAGAAAATCATGTAATTGAGCTAAAAAAAAGTCACTTACTTTAATCCTGGACCAACAGCATCAAAACTTGGATCTAAACAGAGAAGATTATTTTCGTTCCTTCTTACATTGTTCGATACCAGTAGAACCTTAACTGTTTTTTCCGATACCAGACTGATTTAGTTTACCGGTGCCCTGCCCTGTTCCCTCCACACTTCTCTGCAACGACAAGAGTGAAGAGACGAACGCGCTGCAGGTGAAAACGGCAAAATGCAAAACTGGCCTCCTCAGACACAATCACATTTGACTCCGAGACGAATATTTCCACTGGACGAGGATTAACCCAGAGGACACTCTGCTCGTCCCTGGTCCTGAGCGACGACATTTGGATGATTGAATATTCAAAGTTACTGCCAACCCGACCAGACTCATTTTACTGAAAAACATCAACCCTCAGACTCATGTGGACCACTTTAGTCCGAGTTAAGTCCAGTTCAGTCCTGGTTCAGACCATGTTTAATCCTGTGAAAGGATTTGGTTTACTTTGTAAGGATTGTAACGAAATCTGAACAAGCTCCTGACTCATGCTTTGCTCACACGCTACAGAACAAGAAGACCATGTCAGTGAGATTAGCTGACAAAAACGGTCAACAACATAATCATTCTGAACATAACTTGAAGTACAGATAAAGTACAAACAGATAGCAGTTAAAAATTCTCCTTTTGAGCAGAATTTTTAACTGCTCAAATAAACTAATAAACAAAAATAAACAATAGACATAAACAACTGACTCCCGATAGGCAGTCACCCTCTCTGCGTAGAGAAGTGCAAGACTAGGATAAAAGGCAACTGTCAACGGAGATCTGGACTTCGCTTCTTCTCTTTTCATCACCTTGTTGCTCTGGCCTTAGTCTCTCCAGCTCCAGGAGGGCACCGTTGAGACTGCGAGCAACTTCTGCTCTCTCTCTGGCCAACTGTTCACACTGCAGCCCCAGAGTAACCTGCACCTCTTCCATCTCTGATCGGGCCACACGTTTCCTTAGCTCTGCCTCCAGCTCTCCCAGTCTCTCCTGCAGGTGCTGGACCTGGTCATTCTCTCCACCACCAGGGCCTTGACTCCCCGATTTGCTCTGGGTCATCACTGCCTCCAGTTCTGCCACTTTGTTCTGGAGGTACTTGACAAGACTGGATTGTTCTTCTCCTTTGTCTGTCTCTCCCTCAGGTTTCTCCTCTTTCTTCTCCAATGCAGCCTGAAGTTCCTTTACTTTCTCTGTCAGCTGTTTGACTGTGTCACTGTCCTGACCGCTTTTACCCTCGGCTTCAGCCTTTCGCAGGCGCACAAGCTCCTCCTCCAGCTCGCTCACCCTGGCCCTGAGCTGTTGTGCTTCATGGCTAAAGGTGCGTACAGACCAAACGCTGACACACCACCAACTTCCATGTTAACCCTATGTAGACGCTTCGACGCGCTTCCAAATGTAAGCAAAGATGTCCGCGCGTATGAAGCGTCCAAATGCGAGCAGATGAGGATAAACGCGCGTCAAAGCCAGTGAGAACAGCGCGGTACAGAGCAGGGATGCCCCGCCACTGCTTCATGCACTCAAGTAATCACAATCTACACGTGCGTTCATTTACGCCTTGTTAACCAATCAGGGACTGGGCTCAAATAGTGAGGTCACCTGTTACCTGCAGCAGTGGTGCAAAAAGGGCAAACGCAATATATGCCTTCATAGGGACGCCGAAAGTGATGTGTCGGTCGCGAACGAGTCTTTACAGTGAACGATATGAACGGGCTCGTGGAGGTGAAGTATTTTTTTTTTATCCTCTTTGGGGGAGGGCGACACTTTAGTTGTCGATGCTTATTTTGTGAAACAAATGTCACTGCTGGAGTGGGGCAGAGAGGAGTGGAGGATTGCAGAGGGACAGTCATCTCCACCCCCCACGAGGAGCTCAAGTGAGCATAAGGCAACAAGTTTGAGAAATAAAAGTCCTAATGAATAATAAACATGGTTACAGAGGAGATCGCGTGTTTTCTCCCCTCTTGTGCGAGGGAGAGAGAGGGAGAGGAGGAAAAGTTACGTGAATGAAGCAACGGAAGCTTAATCGGGCCGTGTGATTGTTTTTTGTGATAACAAACTCCATAGAGGGTCGATGTTATATTGTGTGAAATAGTGACATTTTCGTTAATATAAGTCAATTCAGAGGTATTTAAAAAACAACCACCATCAAAGAGCCGTTGTTGTGTGTGTGTGTGTGTGTGTGTGTGTGTGTGTGTGTGTGTGTGTGTGTGTGTGTGTGTGTGGTGTGTGTGTGTGGTGTGTGTGTGTTGTGTGTGTGTGTGTGAGGTAGTTGCGCCCCTGACCTGCAGCATGGAGGACAAGTTGATCATCGCGGTTGTGCTCGGCCTGAGTTTATGACACGCCTCCTAATTATGATGCTTGCAAAACTTCATGCGTCGCAAACAGGCGTTTCTCGCGAGTGTGAAGCGGCAATGTTTGGCGTCCAACTAGAGGCTGAAGGAGCGTGGACGCACGTTTGGTCTGAACGCACCTTAAGACCTTCTTCAGACCCTCCCTCTGCCCTGGCACCTGTCACAGCTGAATAACCTTCACTGCAATCCACGGATACAACGCCCAGACGCATTTGCTCTTTCAACTCCTTCAGTTCAGTTTGTGCAGATGCCAACTGCTCTTGATGCTCACGCAGCTTCTCTTTTAGGGCATATGTACTCTCTCCCTCTTCTGCTTCGAACTTATTATCCTAACTCTCCTCGTTCACACTCGAGCACTCGTCTACAGACTGAAGCTGAGATAAACTCCTTCCTGAGGGTCTCATACTGCACCAGGGGCACAGAGTCTGGGCTGGTGGTCTACATATCCGTGTCCCATCCATCCATCCACCGCAACGATCCGTTTATCAATCTCACGCTCCATCCGTCCCTCACTCGTGAACAAGACCTCGAGATACTTGAACTCCTCCACTTGAGGCAAGGACTCTCCACCAACCTGAAGAGGGGAAGCCACCTTTTTCCGGTGGAGAACCATGGCCTCAGATTTGGAGGTGATGATCCTCATCCCGGCCGCTTCACACTCGGCTGAAAACCGCCCCAGTGCAGCTGAAGGTCCTGATTTGATGAAGCCAACAGAACAACATTGTCTGCAAACAGCAGAGATGAGATCTGCTGTTTGCAGCCTGGATTATCATCTTTATTTGGTGGATGTTTGAGGCGCTCCTCTCGCTCCTCTCGCTCCTCAGGATTGTTCCACATCTGCGTTTATACTGGAATTATACTTTGTGCTGTTGTTGTTGGATATAATTGTGTCTAAACTCAAGCTGAGGCGCCCATGGAGACAATCACTTCACCAACACACTCTCAAAGGTGGCTGGCACATTACAAAGGCCGAATGGCATAACACGAAACGGCCACAGTCCCTGTCCAAAAGTAAAGGCAGTCTTAGGTCTTGCATCAGGAGCCGGCTCTACCTGCCTGTATCCATTGTGCATGTCGAGGGAACTAAACCAGGTCGAACCATTGGTTTAGTCAAGAGCGTCATCAAACCGGGGTAATGGGTAAGAGTCTTTTAAGGCGGCGGTAGTCCACACAGAATCGCCACCCACCCCTTCTTTCCGGACCAGAACGACTGGGGCTGCCCAGGACTATTAGACGGTTCGATCATCCCAGCAGCTAGCATGTTGTGGATCATTTCATCTGCTACTTGCCGTTTGAATAGCTTAGCAGGTGTGGTGCTGTTACAAGCTGTCTTGGAATATGTGCAGAGTTTATCAAGGATTGCTCAGTGGCACCAGGCCCTCTGGTCTGCATGTCCTGCTCTGGATAGTCTTCAGTAGGCCTATAGCATGGATTGGTCCTACCAGCCTCTAGGGGCACTGCCGTCTTGCAGTGCTGCGTCCGTCTGGGAGGTGCCTGCTTAGAGGAGATTTTGGCTCGACCCCGGCAATTTCTTTGAGCATACAACAGTTTTCTTGAAATTCCCGCTCCAGCTGCTCTACCTCTCTCTCCATTCTTGATTGTGATGGATAAATCCCACTGTACTGACACCAATGTGACGTTTAGAGAGTAATAAAGCCACATGAGAGAGATTTAGAAGCACTTCTCTGCCCGAAGTCGAGAGCGCTGTTTATTAGGTAAAACAGTTTGCCAAAAATGTTATATCCCTTTTTATCCCTTAAAACAGTCAACAGTAAATGGCGACGTCTCGTGCCCATATATAACCAATACAAGTAACAACACTAACGCCAAGGACAGTAATGACAATAGTTGTAGAACAAAAACCAACATTAAAACCGGAATATCTCTCCCACATATATAACTAGCACAAAGTGAGCGGAACACAGCAACACTACGCTACATTATTATTTACTTTATTATTATTTATAAACAGTTTTCCGTTTCGTCTAATTCTCTTTGCTCTGTTTGATGAAATGTTTCTAAATCTTAAATCTTCTAAATTAAATATCACAATATGAACAAAGTGAAGTCACTTTTGGCTTATAGCCATGGCACTGTTGTCAGTTACAAAATGTTTCCATGGCAACAAGGTAAAAGTGACTTCATTTTGTTCTTGCAACTGAGGGTGCAAGAACAAAGTTCTTGTGTCTTGTGAAGTATGAATGAGCCTTAAGCCTTAGTGACGCTGCTGTAAGTTAAATATCTCTGTTTTATAAGACTGGATCATTTTAGATGAATTTACTGAAGGCGAGACGCTGCAGGTGAAAAGGAAAGAACTCATGTAGAGAAATCCGTCTGAGACTTTAGCTGTAGATTACTGACATAAATATGAGGAGAAAATGTATTACAAGTTTTCTTTTCATATAAAATAATGCATTTTCTTAAAAAAAAAAAAAAACATTATTTGATTTGTTTGTTTTTAACAACCAAATCTGAGTAAAGACAGAGGTTTAAATGTGACTGAGTATTGAGTAAATATTCCTTTGATTTGAGTTTACATGTGTAATACCACATGTGCCCAGTAGAGGGTGCTGCAGGTTTAGCTGTAAAAGCACCATGATGACTGACCATACAGTTCTACCCTGATGTTTGAATGAAACATTGATTTGAATAGAAGAGAAGTGTATTTTTCTAATTAGCATAATGCACAGATCCTAAAGAAGAGCTCAACATGTCAGCATTTATTTTAATATTGACGAATGTTCTGCTTTTCAGGACAATAATCTTCGGGACACTCAGTTACGCTCTACATCGCATCACTCGTTCATTCTGATTATATTCACTGCTACTGGAGCCACATCTGCCCTGGGGCCCACCACTGCACTGCACTGATGCTCTGCAGTCCTGCACTTTACCGAGGGCGCTCAGTGTCAGAGGGAAATGCAAACTATAATGTACGATTTATAAGTAGTTCTGCCCCAAAGTGTTTTCCATATTCAAAGCAAAATACAAACTGCACACAAGAACAAACTAAACAGAATAATAAATCTAAAACTCAAACAACAAAATGTAAAATGGAACAAAAAATAAAAACTGCAGCATAATCAAAATGTCCAGCTCAACTTGAATTAAAGCCAAGGCAAAGAGGCAGCAGCAGATTAATGCAGATTCTCTACAGAGATTAATAAAGGATAACTTAATGAAGTGGACCAGATCTTGATTTTAATGTTATTTAGCAGTGAAATATAATCACACATTCCTTTTCAGAGAGCCAAATATTAGTATTGCAGTTAACTTTAAGCTTGGAATTGTTTGTCCTTAAAGGGGGCTTCGGTCTGGATCTGATCTTAATGCTCTAGGCTGATTCCAAAACCATTAAAGTATAGCCTCTAAGTACTAACACTAGCAACTAATCCTTAACCTTTCATGGCTCAGCTGTTAGATCTCTATGCAGTTAGTGAACTAGAGCTTCAGCAGCATTTGCCCAATTCCACCGTCCTTACCCAGGGAAGAGGAAGTGACAGCTGTTCTTCTTCTTCTTTAAAGTTCAGTGCAGGCCAAACAAAAGCACATACCGCCACCTACTGTATATTGTCCAACAACAACATAGTGTCCAAATAAAGACATTTAAGGAGAAAAAAAAGAAACATCCAAATGATCCTTCACATTTCCCTTTATTTTATCTCAACAGCGGTTTCATAAAGCTACAGTATGCAAATTAGCCATGTGGCTTAAGTTTCTACTAAATGAAAGAAAAAGCACAACTGCTTCATTTAAGCCATTTACTGAGAAGGCTCTTTAAAACACTGACATGTTACTGAGCCATGATGACTCTAACATGTATTTCGTCACTTTTATAAAGTTTGGCTTGTTTAGAATCTCATATATATTTTTTAATTAATTGTGCACCTGTCAATCAACAGTGGTTGCGCATGAAGAATCACTCGAGGGTGGGGGCGGGCTCCTAATTGCCAGTGAGGCAGCATCCAAAGCTCCTATGCTAAAGTGGCTATGATAGTTAGCATTGAGGCTCCTTTCCCTAACTCCTTCCTAACTGACAGTCCAATTTGGAAGCTACTTATCATGGCGGATGCTGACGCACATCCGGTTTGGCGTTAGACCACTTACCAATTTACCGGTTTCGGAATCAGCCCTATATTTGAATGTTTTTCTAACTTCCTCTGGTGTCACAGCCAATGAGCTGTGTGTGCTCAGAGGAGCCGCTGCAGATCTATTTTTAGACCCACACCAGCGAGTCAAGTGGAGGAAAGAGTTATGCTGCCTTCAGGTGCTCTCGTTATTATGATAAATACCAAACACAGAGAGGAAAATGACACAAGATGCCTCATCATGTTCTGGGAAATCATGTTGATGAGAAAACCTTTGACCTTTCAGACTGACAGCAGACTGACAGTTTTAATATCGTCTCTGTTTCCACATTGCGTCCTGTAAAAACAAGCTGATCTCGATCTGTTTATATCATATTGTTTGTGTTTGAGTTAATTTTACTGCGTCACAAAAGCACTTGTAGTTTCCTCCTCACACCAGCGTGAGCAGCACTGGGAGGAAGCAGCATGAACGACCCGGGACAAAGAAACACCAAACGGCTCCGACCAGAGGAAGGTGGAGGCGGGAAACGGACTGACGTGTCTTTGTGGGTCTGACCTGGAGGTGGCGCTAAAGTGTGACCTCAGACTCTGGCTCTCCAGGGGCCGACTGACCAAACATTGTTTCTATATTTTAAAGTCACATGAAAGCTGATTTTGAACTCATGACCCCTGCAATAAAGTAACGGCTTGTATTTGATTCTATTACGTTTGTAAAGCTTCACTCTTAAGGGTTTGGTTCTCTTTTAGAGCTGATAAAACATATTCAGGAAGGGAATTACTCCTTAACAAAGACTGGAACACTTTGTAAGTCTTAGAAATAATGAAAACATGATTTACAAATGCAAATGTTTTTTTATCGTATCATGAGTTATGGCTCTATTACAAAAAGAGAGGATTTTACATTGCTATTACAAAATGTGTTTCTACTCACCGAGTTTGCAGAGAGAACAGGCCACGACGAGCACGAAGCGAGACATGTTTCAAAGACGTCTCAGAGCAGATCTGCAGCAGGACGATGCTGAATATCCTGTTTTCAACTCTGCCTTATCTCCTCATCTGTGGCTTTTCGGCTGAACATAAGAACTGCGTCACTTGCTGTTACTTGAAGTGGAGGCGCAGGATTAAAGATGATAAACTTAATATCGTCCAAATGATGGCGTTAGTGTGTTAGTGCAGGAGAACAGGGTATCAGAGTGTGGAGACCCGATAAGATAACTGAATTGTAAAATTAAACTAGGCCTGTGGGGACCGCCAAGCCGTCGATGCACGCACAAAAAACACAGTCACCCAGCAGAGAGGAATATAGACGACAGTTTGTGTTTCAGACAGAAGTCACTACTTCTATTTGTGGCGTGACATCATGAAGATGTCCGAACAACTACAGCTGCTATAGGTCACTAAACTCTGGGAATAATGTGTTTATGCTATAAAGACCAACCAAACTCAAGAGACAGACGAATATTCATGGATAAATATGAGTCAGATACGTTGTATTTCACGTGGATTTG
The DNA here is from genome assembly GCA_007210695.1 of Neogobius melanostomus. Taxonomy (NCBI): domain Eukaryota; kingdom Metazoa; phylum Chordata; class Actinopteri; order Gobiiformes; family Gobiidae; genus Neogobius; species Neogobius melanostomus. Next base: position 594,032 of record VHKM01000123.1, on the reverse strand, counting down.
ACATAAATGAAGAAAACGGCCTGGATTATCACCTTTTTGTCCCAGAGAGGAAGCCATCGCTCATTGAACAGCTTTATGTTAGTGCAAATTAGTATCAATTGATAATAAAATAAGTGCAGACTTTAACAATACGATGAATAAAAACAATTAAAGAGCAAAAACTCGCAGACAGATACACGAGCAGAGCCGGGGGGAGGTCATGATCCTCGAGCAGCAGATCAAGGATATTTAGAGTAACTGACTGTTTCTAGGAGAGGAGGGAAGAACAGGGGATCCACAGCTGAGGGCCCCACCCTGAACAGAGAACAACCAAGAGGGGATCTACAGTACCCAGGACCCTCCCCAAACCAGGGGTTAAGGGGGTAATGGATCCTCAGAGGGGAGTGAATAATAATAATTAAACATTAGTTTCATATAGCGCTTTTCTGGACACTCAAAGACGCTTTACTTTGCATTATTCATTCACTCCATACTTGGTGGTGGTGAGCTACTACTGTAGCCACAGCTGCCCTGGGATAGACTGACGGAAGCGAGGCAACCAGTCTGCGCCCTTTGCCCCTCCGACCACCACCAACCACTCACTCTCTCACTACATGCGTGAAGGGGGAGGGACCAGGCTGTGCTTTTCTGTTTTTTTAATGGGAGATGGAGGTGAGAATCAAATAACATTTAAAGCGGTTGCTGTTGTATTTGCTGGCTCTGTAGCGCCCCCCGAGGGCAACAGGCCGTACTCTGATAAACATGAGCTGGATCATTTAGAGGCTTGTGTAACAATGACCTCCTCACACAGAGACTGAAGAGTCTGGTTTTCACACTAACTCCAGAGCTGTTGTTACTGGTCTGTGCAGCTCAGTCTGACTCTGAACTGTCACGGAGCCTCTAGTGTCACGATACTAAAACAACTCATCTGTTCTCTCGTATTAACTGTTTTCAGCTCTAATAGTCACTGGCAAATTCACTGGTAAACTTCTACACTTTCTACAGAGAAGGGCTCATTTGTGCCTAATGCAATAAACCTGCTGAGTAAGCACTAGTGGAGTATATGCAGCACAATTGTTTTTAATGTTTTTATCATTAACTTATTGTTCTGTCGATTGTGACTTTGTGTTTTTGTGCCTGTCATGGTGAAGCAAAGACACATTTCCACCGAGATGGACAATAAATCAAATCAATCAAATGCTTATCCTGTACTTGTCAATTTAACCTACAATATAAACTACAAACTATAAACTCTATTTACACAGAGCCTTTCACAGACAGAACCACAAAGTGCTTTACATGAGACGATTTCCACTCTCTGTGATGTTCAGTTTCCCCTGGAGGAGAATGACTGAAACGCTGTCACGACTGCACACATCTGCACACATCTGTGCCAGCGTATGATCTGACCATCATACATTCAGAATCAGAATAGTTTTTATTGCCATTGTTTGAGAACAGGTTCACAAACTAGGATTTTTTCTTGGTGCAGACGTGCAACATAAAACAAATTATACAGAATTTAGATAAAATAATCCGTAAAACTTTAAACTATAAGGCTTTAGGGGGCAACCATAAAGAATATTAAATAAATAAGATACACAATAAAAAGTACACACATCATCCTGGCCTATTGTACATGTGTTTAGTGGTAGGGGAAACCTTTTTGAGCAGCGACCCACATTATAACAGTTAATTGGGTTTGTGACCCCCGTCCGGGTCACACCGGGGACATTAGCCTTTAATTCTTAAGAAAAGAGAAGAGAAAAAACAAAAGGCTAAATAAAATTAATCAAATTAAGAACAAATATTGGCACTTGGGTAAAATAGCACACATTCTTCAATGACATAATAATGATAATAAAATATAGATTTTTCATCTACATGATCTGGCGACTCCCCAATTTTGTCTCACGACCGCCTTGGGGTCCCGGCCCCAGGTTGGGAACCAGTGTTTTAGACCAACAGTCCTGCTAAAGGTACCAGACCTTTGCCAAAGCGGGACCGTCTGACGGCCAGTACACTGCATTGTGTTTTATAAGGACTTTGAAAAAAACTAAAACTGTTGCACTTGAAGTTGGAAAATTGATTTTATTTGTATAATTTGTATGAAAACAATCATTGTGTTCATTGTAATCATCTTGGTATGTGAACCTCTGTACCAGACTCAGGTGCCCCCATGGGAAATAATATACAAGATGACCTGTTGACCTGTCTGGTCTGGTTGGAGAAGCAACCATAAAACCACCTCACAGTGTTTATGAGTTTCTTATCAGGCTGGACCAGTGTCTTCTCTCAGCCTGCTGTTCTGGGGTCGACGGAGGAAGTATAACTGGGAGTGAAGTTGTTAGAAACTTCAGACTTGATTCTCAGACTTCTCTGTCAGTCTCACTCATATGTTTACATATGTTTTATCATTATTCATTTGTTTTTCACAAATGATCTTTTTTCTACTGCTCATACTAAATCACCAAAGACAAACTGTTTAATCTGCCTTGATTAGTAATTTCTGCAATTATACACTCCATATATTTTCTGCACTTTATAACATTGCAACTAGCTGGCATTGCACATAAATTGGTAATTTGCATTTTGTATTTGTAAACTGCCTTTTTATATTGTATTACTTAACTGTCTTGTGTTATGTAGTTTTTATTGTGTAGGACGACAGATGGAAATGAGCATAGTGCTAAATCTGGAGCAGCATCTTTGTAATGTAACTGCATACTGTCCTGATGAAATAAACTAAACTAAAACAATTTCACAAAGCTCACTAAAACTGCATCGCCTGGCCCAACACTTTCAGACACACAAACCTCCATTTTGGACGGAGGTTTGAATGTGTGCTTTTGTTTTGAGTCGTATTTGTTCCAAAGAAGCTCAGAGGGATTTAGGATCTGGTTCAGGCCCTAAAGGGCGACGCGGTGGCTCAGCGGTTAATGCTCGAGTTCATGTTCTCCCTGGTTTCCCCTGCCACTAAAAACATGTACAATAGGGCAGGATGACTGATCTAGACAGATAGACACATACTCGCGTTTTTGTGTGGGGTTTGCCTGGATATGAATATCAAAGTATTATAAAGAAAGTTAAGGCTCTAATGTATCATTGAGCAGTGATTACAGGAAGTCTCAGTGTGTTTGGGATTAATTTTGTGTGACCTTAAAGTGAGGTCAGCTTGTTTTTCATGACTATGGACAAAAATAACACGTTTCCAATGTTAATTGTTCATAGATTACATACGTATGTATACTGTACAGATTTATACATGTCATTTTTTTAACTTTAATTTTTCCTTTTTCCTGTCAATCTTAAGTGTATGACTATAGGCAGATAGTTTCTATTTCTACATAGAGCGATATTGAAGTGTGTATATTGTTGTATGATCAGAATGAAAGAGAGATGTGCCCTGGTATAAATCTTAAGTACCATATGGTGTATTTATTTTGTATGACTGTAAATGATAAATCCTTTATGAAACTTTGTACGATCATAAACAATTTATAATAATACATAAGCACAGACTCATGCATTAGTTTCTTGAGTGTAGCTGAAAGTTTCTGTGATGTTACTTGAATGAGAGATAAGGGGGAGTTTTATTATTACTTCTTTGAAGCTCCTCCTACTCGTTTTGAGCACAAAGTCTTGTCACAAAATGCTTGAAATACTTTTCTGCTCAATGAATAAATAAATGAAAATGAAATGAAATGAAATTTGCACCTTTGGAAACTCCAACGCTCCTTCACTCAGTTTGTTCTCTTAACCTTAACTGCCATCTTTACCCAAATCTAAAGCTTCTGGACTGGAGCTGCAGCCCGTAGGCCAGAGCTTCTTCCTTGTTTTTATCATGTTCAAGTCATTTTTGTTTGTTTTTATCATGTTTTCGATGCTTTTTGTAGCGTTTGCACAGACACTGCCCTTTGATACGACAGTAAAGACGTGTAAAGATCTGCAGAAGGACACTCTCAGCTTCCTGTTTCTTATCTCCTCATCTGTGGCTTTGGGCTGAAAAGAAGAACTGACTGTTACTGACGTGGAGGCGCAGGGTTAAAGACGATAAACTGAATATCGTACAAATGAAGGCGTTAGTTTGTTTTAAGGCGACGCTGCAGGAGAACAGAGGAAAAGGAAATCCAGTCACTTTATTTATAACACATTTAAACAACACAAACATTTCCAAAGTGCCTGCACAGAAGTTCATAGAAACAATAAACTGAGATATAAATGTGAACCTTTAGCAGTAGATGACTGATGTGACTGTGAGGGAAACCTGTTTTTATCTCTACATCTGTGGTCAGGGCGTAGCACCAAATCCTGGGCCCTGGGTACAAACTATCTTAAAAAACACAAATATTTTAAAATGTGTGTTTTTCCACCAATGTCTGAGTTTACGATAAACGAAAACAAAACTAATGTTGTTTTTCTGCTGGAACAAAATCAGGTAAAGTGCCTTTAATAAATAAACATGAAGATATAAAGTGTTTGTCAGTCAGAGTCTGATCAGACGTCCTGTGGTGCTCTGCTGTTTATCTCAGATCAACTTTAACTCTGATGTTCTGTTAGAGGCTTTTCATCACACTTTTCTGACGGCTTTAAAAATATTGCAGATTATTTTTTTTATTTTTCCCCCACATAATTATGTTCATTTAAGTCAGTTCTGCACAAAACTAATAAAGTTTGAAAAAACATCAACAATATTTAACTATTTAACCATTTCAAGTTCACTGGGACTCAAACCATTTTGGGTAAAGTAACAAAATGATTTGAGACTCAAACTGTTAGAGAAGTCTATTTAAATGCTACATTAAAGGGACTAGATGCAAGTTGGTCATTTGTATACTGACTACTGCCACCTCAGGTCTTACGTGTAACTGCAGTCTCTATATTAAGCTCGTGCCTGACGGCATGAACACCTTTGTGAGTGACAGTGCAGGATTGTAGAGGCAGTTGTGGTGAACAGGTCTGGGCTCATTCTACACATTAGGACATGGCTGGAACATGTAGGAAGAAAATACTTAATATTAACATTTTAAAACTCTGTATAGTCCCTTTAACTACAACCTATTTCAAATGGTTTATTCCCTCAGTTAAATTGAGGAAACACTAAACCATGTGAGAAGTTATAACACATACAGACAGAACATTTTCTATTCAAACTTTATTTAAGACTAACTTTACACTAACAAAGGGAACTGTAAAAGATGCAAACTCTGAGTATGCGACGGCACATCTGCTGTAACTGTATTTAGTCAAAGGCATCTGTGGGATTAGAGTATCTTAGCTGAGCCTTATTTCTGCTGCTGTTGGAGAGGCCCTGGTTCAGCGTTAAACAGGGCAAGCGCAGCCTGTAATTGCTCCATTATGTTCCTGTCGCTCAGACGTTAACGCAGAAACCAGCCGCTCGCTCCGAGGTCAGGCCTGAGCAGAACAGCGTTATTATCCACTTTACATAAACGGGTGGAGAGCGGCTCTGGTACTGACGGAGCTGAAGAGATGAAGAAGCTGCTCTGTTTTAGCTCCTGACGCCGTGTGAAGCTCCAGCTCTCAGTGTGATCTCACTCCTCGGCTCAGACGCTCTCCAGCTGCAGAAATCTACTGGAGATTATAAATGTATAACTGCAGGTTTGTTAACGGCACAATCACACGAGGAGCTGCTAATGGAAATGTGAAAGTGAGAAAAAGACCTTTGCACAGTCGGCCTTTACTGTCCAGGAGCTAAACTCTGGAACTCTCCGTCTCCGGAGCTGAAACAGCAGCTCTACTAGGGATGGACTTTGCATTTTATTCTGGCTATAATTCACTTCATTCAAGTTTATTTGCACATTTAAAAACAACTACAGTCGACCAAAGTGCTTCACAATAACAACATGTCACGTAGAAATAAAATACAGTAACAAATAACAGGCAAAGACACTCTCAGCTCGTACTGAAGGCCAAGGAGAAGAGTTTTCAGTCTGAAACTGTTCCACAGACCTGACAGACAGGGGGCGCTGCCACAGAGAAGGTTCTATCACCCTAAGCAGTGGAGTCAGTGTCAGGAGTGATGTGCTCCTGCCTCTTTGTATTGGACAGGAGGCAGGGTCGGCAGGTGCTGCAGGGGGCGCTGGTCCAGTCCAGTATACAAGGCATTAGAATATTCCAGACGATGTATATTCACGTCCTATTCACCTGATTCCAGAAGTTCTCGTTAGTTCTAAGTCGTCTCCTCAGCTCAGATGAACGATGGTCTCATTATTTCCTCCTAAAGGCGTCTGAAAGTGGAGAACATCTTCAGAAACATGAGCGTGATTATAGTAGAATCTGAATAATGTGAATCCAGTCACTGTGGAATAATGATCAGGGAAACATTTGGGAAATAAACTCTTCCTCTCCCGTAGAGTCGTATGGCTCCGACTTGAACAGAATTGTAGAACATTATGAGACTCTAAGTTGAAAGGCCTCTGGGGAACAAAGGCAGACTGTTTCCTCCTAAACCAGTCTGTTTGAAAAAGACTTGTGTGAAACATCAAGTGTTTCCTCGTCCTGTGAAGAAACTTGAAGCCTTTGAAAATGAAAACTGGCACCAATGAAAACACCGCTTTTATCAGGTCAGTAGAGGGGGGTCAGAGGTCAGGAGAGGGAGGTCAGAGTCAGAGAGAGAAGAGGTCAGAGTCAGAGAGAGGAGGTCAGAGGTCCAAGAGCCAGGCGAGGTCAGAGTCCAGAGAGAGAGAGGTCAGAGAGACGAGGAGGTCAGAGTCAGAGAGAGGAGGTCAAGTCAGAAGAGGGAGGTCAGAGAGAGGGAGGTCAGAGTCAAGAGAGGGATGTCAAGAGTTCAGAGAGGGGATCTCAGAGACAGAAGAGGGAGGTTCAGAGGTCAGAGAGAGGAGAGTCGAGTTCAAGAGAGGGAGGTCAGACGGTCAGAGGAGCGAGGTCAGAGAGAGGGAGGTCAGAGGTCAGAGAGATGGAGGGTCAGAGTCAGAGAGGAGAGGTCAGGTCAGAACGAGAGGGAGGTCGAGACAGGACGGAAGGGAGGTCAAGGTCAGAGACGAGGAGGTCGAGAGAGGGAGTCAGAGTTCAAGAAGAGGAGGTCAGAGGTCAGACGAGGAGAGGTCAGGTCAGCAGAGAGGAGGTCAGAGTCAGAGAGAGGAGGTCAGAGTCAGGAGAGGGAGGTCAGAGTCAGGAGCGCAGAGAGAGGGCAGAGTCAGAGAGAGGGAGGTCAAGGTAGAGGAGGGAGGTCAGAGAGTCAGAGAGAGGAGGTCAGAGTCAGAGAGAGGGAGGTCAGAGTCAGAGAGAGAGGGGTCAGACCAGAGAGAGGGAGGTCAGAGGTCAGAGGAGGGAGGTCAGAGTCAGAGAGAGGTGAGTTCAGAGTCAGAGAGAGGAGGTCAGAGTCAGAGAGAGGGAGTCAGAGACAGAGAGAGGAGGTCAGAGGTTCCAGAAGAGGGGAGGTCAAGTCAGAGAGAGGGGGGGTCAGAGTCAGAGAGAGGGACGGTCAGAGACAGAGAGAGAGGGTCAGAGTTCAGAGAGAGGGAGGTCAGAGTCGAGGAGAGGGAGGTCAGAGGTGAGAGAGAGAGGTCAAGTCAGAGATGAGAGGTTCAGAGGTCAGAGTAAGGAGGGAGTCGAGCGTTCAGGAAGAGAGAGGTCAGAGTCAGAGGAGAGAGAGAGGTCAGAGGTCAAGATGAGAGGGAGGTCCAGAGTCAGAGAGAGGAGTCAGAGTCAGAAGAGGGAGGTTCAGAGTCAGGAGGGAGGTCAGAGGTCAGCAGAGAGGGAGGTCAGAGGTCAGAGAGAGAGAGGTCTCAGAGTCAAAGAGAGAGAGGTCACGAGGTACAGAGAGAGCGAGAGGTCAGAGTCAGAGAAGAGGTGAGTCAAGAGAGTCAGAAGAGAGAGGGGGTGGTCAGAGTCAGAGAGAGGGGGGTCAGGAGTCACGAGAGGGGAGGGTCAGAGGTAGAGAGAGAGAGGTCAGAGGTCAGAGAGAGAGAGGTCAGAGGTTCAGAGAGAAGGGAAGGTCAGAGGTCAGAGAGAGGGAGGTCAAGAGTCAGAGAGAAGGGAGGTCCAGGAGTCAGCAGAGAGGAGGTCAGAGGTCAGAGAGAGGGAGGTCAGAAGAGGGGAGGTCAGAGGTCAGAGAGAGAGGGAGGTCAGAGTCAGAGAGAGGGAGGTCAGAGAGAGCGAGTCAGAGAGAGGATAGGAGGTCAGAGGTCAGATGAGAGGGAGGTCAGAGTCAGAGAGAGGCGAGTCAAAGAGGTCAGAGAGAGGGAGGTCAGAGTCCAGAGAGAGGGAGGTTCAGGAGGTCAGAGAGAGGAGTCAGAGTCAGAGGAGGGAGTCAGAGCAGGAGGAAGGGAGGTGCGAGCAGATAGAGGGAGGTCAGTGTCAGAGAGGGGAGGTCAGAGTCAGGAGAGGGAGCGTCAGATCAGGGAGGGAGGTCAAGGTAGAGAGAGGGGAGTTCCAGGAGTCAGAGAGAGGAGAGGTCAGAGGTCAGAGAGAGGGTCCAGAGGTCAGAGAGAGCGGAGGTCAGATGTCAGAGAGAGGGAGTCAAGAGGCAGAGAGAGGGGTCAGAGTCGAGAGAGGGAGTAGAAGGTCAGAGAGAGGGGTCCAGAGTCAGAGAGGCGTCATGAGGTCAGATGAGAGGAGGTCCAGAGCTCAGAGGAGAGGGAAGGTCAGAGTCAGATGCAGAGGGAGGTCAAGAGGGTCAGAGAGAGGAGGTCAGAGTCAGAGAGAGGGAGGTCAGAGGGTCAAGAGAGGAGAGGTCAGACGTCAGAGAGAGGGGTCAGACGGTCAGAGAGAGGGTTCAGAGTTCAGAGGAAGAGTGTCAGGTCAGAGGAGAGGTCAGAGTCAGAGAGAGGGAGGTCCAGAGTCAGAGAGAGAGGAGGAGGTCAGAAAGGGAGGCAGAGTCAGAGAGAGGGAGTTCAGAGTCAGAGAGAGAGAGGTCAGCAGTCAAGAAGAGGGGAGCGTCAGATCAGAAGGCGAGGGTCAGGAGTCAGAGAGAGAGACGAGTCAGAGGAGGCCGAGTCAGAGAGTCAGAGAGAGGACGGTCAAGCAATCTAGGAGAGTAGGGAGTCAGAGTCAGAGAGAGGGAGTCAGAGTGAGAGAGGGAGGTCAGAGTCAGAGAGAGGGAGGTAACAGAGTCAGAGAGAGGGAGGTCAGAGGTTCCGATTTCCGAGCTGTTTGGCCTCTCCAGTGTTCCACAGATCAGGAGCAGCTGACGTTACCTTGTTACACTAACGGACACTTCTTACCTCATCTGCTCAAGTCTCGTTGGGACGATTGTCCAGTTCCTGGACGCCCTATATGCAGACCATCTAGTTACGCTCTCTCGCTTCAGATCGTATACGTTTGTCTCCTGAGAATTTTGGTCTGCGGTTCTGGCTCGTCTCCCCATGGGGTCGTCTCTGTTTGTCTCTGCAGCTGGAGGGAGTGGTTTCGTGAGCTCTCTCTCTCTGGACCTGGGAGGGACGGCGCACGGTGGTTACTGTCGCCTGACGAACGCTCCCCCAAAACACAAACACTGAGGTCAGAGACACGAGTTCCTGGAAAATCAGAGAAAGTCACTGAACTTCAACAGAAGAAACATGCTTCAGCTCCAGTTTCATCTTCCTTCCTTCAGCCAGAGTTATATCACGCTCTCAACCAACAAATGTCCTGTGTTCACTCTGCGATTCATTATGTTTTGTCTCCAACTGCTTCATGCTTAGTGAGTTTATGTCCACGAAAAGTGAAAGGGAAAGTCTGTTAATGCGAGTCAGACCCGCTCAGGCCTTCTGTTGCTTGCTGGTGCTTGATGTCACTGACAGAGTCTTCTCTGCAGCTGAGGGAGCTCACTCTAGACTGTTTCAAACATGGACTCGTCTTAGTCTACGACGTGTTTTCTTTTTTATATAATCTGGTCCTCTGGACCTGTTCGACCTCAGATTTTCCCCACGACAAGGAACATCGATCTCACAACTGAACGAGTTTAAAAGTAAAGTTAACAATGGCTCACTGAATCAACTTGTGGACCGAAACAGAAGTATATAATTTATTGCCCTTTTGTTTTGTTTGATGTAGTGATTATGTGTATTATGTTTTTTTTGTGTCTTAGGACCAGGTCTGCGAGATAATTAGCTGTTACTATAAGCTACATAGCATCGGTTATTTTGTTAGCATGCTTCTTGTTCTGTCCCTATCAAATAAACATATACATAAAATAAATAAACAGCGACAAATTGTTTTAGTGAACACAGAGAGAAGCTGAACTCCCACAGTCTCACTTAAAAAGTCAAATAAAGTTATTTAATTTCTTAGTTTGTATTTAGTACATATAAAGTACCCTGGTCTTTCATTTTGAGTAAGTTGTAGTATAAATAAATATTATTATTTTCCAGATTCAGTTCTTAGTATTCCTCCGCGTCTCGACCAGATGAACGAGCTATTTCCTGTGAACCAGCCTGTCGGGTCCAATCAGGAGGAGGGAGGAGCTTATTCCTGCTCTGGGTTTCACTCTCTTTAATCTCTCATCACTTTAAGGACTTTAGAAGTGACCTAATGCTGACTGTTAAGACAATCTATGAAACTGGAATAACAACCTGTGGTCCTTTTATAAATGATCAAGCTAAAGTGCTTTAGCTGCTGTCAGACACATCAGAGTCAGGCCGACTGTGGACTTGGTTTCTGGATTAGCCCCAGTTTGGACCTGCTTTAGTTCTGCTTTAGTTCTGCTTTAGTTCTGCTTTAGTTCTGCTTTAGTCCTGCTTTAGTCCTGCTTTAGTTTGCTTTAGTCCTGCTTTAGTTCTGCTTAGTTGTTAGTTCTGCTTTAGTCCTGCTTTAGTCTGCTTTAGTTCTGCTTTAGTCCTGCTTTTAGTCCTGCTTTAGTCCTGCTTTAGTCCTTGCTTTAGTCCTGCTTTAGTCCTGCTTTAGTCCTGCTTTAGTCCTGCTTTAGTTCCTGCTTTAGTCTGCTTAGTTCTGCTTTAGTTCTGCTTTAGTCCTGCTTTAGTCCTGCTTTAGTTCTGCTTTAGTCCTGCTTTAGTTCTGCTTTAGTCCCTGCTTTAGTTCTGCTTTAGTTCTGCTTTAGTTCTGCTTTAGTCCTGCTTTAGTTCTGCTTTAGTCCTGCTTTAGTTCTGCTTTAGTCCTGCTTTAGTTCTGCTTTAGTTCTGCTTTAGTCCTGCTTTAGTTCTGCTTTAGTCCTGCTTTAGTCCTGCTTTAGTTCTGCTTTAGTTCTGCTTAGTCCTGCTTTAGTTCTGCTTTAGTCCTGCTTTAGTTCTGCTTTAGTTCTGCTTTAGTCCTGCTTTAGTTCTGCTTTAGTTCTGCTTAGTTCTGCTTTAGTCCTGCTTTAGTCCTGCTTTAGTTCTGCTTTAGTTCTGCTTTAGTCTGCTTTGCTTTAGTCCTGCTTTAGTCTGCTTTAGTCCTGCTTTAGTTCTGCTTTAGTCCTGCTTTAGTCTCTGCTTTATCTGCTTTAGTCCTGCTTTAGTTCTGCTTTAGTTTCTTTAGTCCTGCTTAGTCCTGCTTTAGTTCTGCTTTAGTCCTGCTTTAGTCCTGCTTTAGTTCTGCTTTAGTCCTGCTTAGTCCTGCTTTAGTCTCTTTAGTCTGCTTTAGTTCTGCTTTAGTCCTGCTTTAGTCCTGCTTTAGTTCTGCTTTAGTCTGCTTTAGTCCTGCTTTAGTTCTGCTTTAGTTCTGCTTAGTCCTGCTTTAGTTCTGCTTAGTTCTGCTTTAGTCCTGCTTTAGTTCTGCTTTAGTCCTGCTTTAGTCTGCTTTAGTTCTGCTTTAGTTCTGCTTTAGTTCTGCTTTAGTTCTGCTTTAGTTCTGCTTTAGTCCTGCTTTAGTTCTGCTTTAGTCTGCTTTAGTCCTGCTTAGTTCTGCTTTAGTCTGCTTTAGTTCGCTTTAGTTCTGCTTTAGTCCTCTTACTGCTTTAGTTCTGCTTTAGTCTGCTTACCATGCTGTTTAGTCGCTGATGAAGGAAAATGCAGCCCATGAGGATGAACAGAAAACTGATCTGAGCAAATGTAACGAGTCCAACAGAGGAACGAGGATAAAGTCTGATATTCTAAAGTAAACTGGACTCACGGCTGCAGCTCAGTGACTTTAGACACTTTGAGTTTGGATCCAGAAGCTTTTATTGTGGCTCAGTCCATTAAAGCTGATTCTTTCTGTAACAGGAGGAGGCTCTGCTGCTGCAGGCTGGAGCCGCTGCACATTCAGGCCTGCAGATACAGGGTTTCTGAGACAGCGCCCTCTTCAGACCAAACACTGCATTACCCTGAGCCTCATGTAGCAGAGATTTACAAAGACATTTAAGATGTTTGGACTGAAGTTTAAACTCTTCCATTGTAAGATCCTGTTTACAGGAATGATGAGTCACGGACATGAGGAGTATTTACCTTCAGATATTCTGGAGCATCATTATGTATAATATCTAACATGTGACCAAGTTTCATTGATTCAAGCTTTATTCCTCTGGTCACATATCGACGTGGCCAAACTCGTGTTGTAGGAGGAGCATTCCACATACTGTACATGTAATAATGTTTTGCATCATCTGCTCCTCCTTTTGTTCTTTTTGTTCAGACCACTATACCACGAGGAGCAGGAATAGTCACAATGGCAGAGTATAAGTGCAGAAGATTGAAGGAACGTGTTTTCCTGTAGAGGGATTTTAATTCAATGGCACATTTACTTAATCCTGTGTCTGCGATTGGTCTAATATTAGCCCAATATTATGTTCCTCCTGATTCAGACTCAGTATCAAGCCAGCACACTGAACATTCCTTTTGTTCACTGTGTCTTTATATGGATTCTGTTTTACCCAAGTGTAACGAAAGTTTGTTTTGGACCAACCGTTCATAAACCTCTTAAAGCAGCACTAAGTAACGTGTTGACCTAAATAAATCCTTTCCGTCGTCCCTCTGGGGTAATACAAGTGTTAATGGGATGATTGGGGGGTCTTTCATCGCCCCTGGTGTCTCTGGACAGAAAACCATGCTTGCAACTTTCCTGCCTCCGGGTGGGTCACCAATAAACACTAATGGAATCACAAAGAAGACGCTAACAGGCTAATGGGCAAAGCTAACTGCGGGCTAGTGCCACTTCAAACAGTATTTACAGCCAAGTTTGAGTGAAAAAAAAATATTTCCATTGTATAACTGGATGAACAACACCCCTCTCTTCCTTCACCTTTTTGTCAGCGTAGTATTTACTCTCCAAGACATTTAATAAGTTAAAAAATCGTAACTTGCTAAGACACCTGCAGTTGCGCTTATGGCCTCTAGGGGCAAGAGTTACTTAGTACTGCTTTACCTGCGCCTTAACCAAGCGCATTCCTCCAGTTCAGCTTTACCCAAATCTAAAAAAGCTTCTCGACTGGAGCCTATAGGCCTCATTTGAAAGCTAAGACCTTCAAACTGACCTAAACTGATCCATTCCATTTTCCCGCATTGTTGTCACTTTTTATTTATTTTTTCATTGCTTTTCGTCACTCGTTTTTGTCGCTATTTTGACACTTTTCTTCAAGAAGCTTTTAGATTTGGGTAAAGCCAAACTGGTTCAGGCGGGGGTTAAGAGGTTTTTAACTGACTGCATCGGGCTGCGCGGGTCCTGGATCTGCAGCGGCTCCAGCCTGCGCCTCTCTCTCCCTCTCTCCCCCGCGTGCAGAGATGGTTCCTCCGCTCTGCCTCCTCGCTCTGCCCGCCTCTCCGCCCTCAGTGAGCGGCGTGCTCTCGCGGAGGATACCCGGCTCTGGAGCGCTGTTTCGGCCTGTGTTGTGGACTATCCCTCGGTGTCTCACTCTGGATATAAGAATGGATTTATTTCTGCCTCTGTTCGCACTTTCCCTGCTCGTCTCTCCAGGTGAGTGGCTGCGTAAAGGCGCAGAGGAAGGCTCGGTCCCGGAGCGGCTCAGCCCGGGTTTAGTCCCGGTTCAGACCGCGGTTTAGCTCCGGTTTACTCCAGGTTTAGTCCCGGTTCAGTCCCGCATTACGCAGAGGCAAACACCGATGCCTGAAACTGCGACTCCATCCTGTCAGACGGAGTTTTGTGCAAATCTTCTCCAAGGTCGATGATCACAACCTCTGAATGGAACATGTGCTTTTTATTTTCCTTTTGTGTCACTGTGTCTCAAACTGGTCATTTAGAGCAGAGCAGGAGGCACAGGTGTGAGGCTCAGGCTGCTCCTCAGCTACACTACGTGACGGCGCAGAGTGGCACCGGTTTAGTCCAGGTTTAGTCCAGGTTTAGTCCAGGTTTAGTCCAGGTTTAGTCCTGGATTGGTCCTGGTTTGGTCTTAAAGGCGATACCTGATTTTTGTTCATTTCAAACAATGAAAGAGGAATCCACTAAATGTCACTGTTGGTTGAGGTACAAACTCATGCCTAATCTTCCTCACATATTTGCTGCATCCAGTTCTTCACAGGGACATGTTTAAAGGCACATTTCACCATTTTCAGGGTCACTTTCACTAACATTCTAGAAAACTCTCCTGCAAGTTCATAATTAGATCCTCAGTGTTTCCCCACAAATGTCTGAGTTTACAATATGCTTAAGGAAAACAATTGTCATTCCATAACTAGAAAAAGAATCAGGTATAGCTCCTTTAATTTAGTACAGGTTTAGTCCTGTTTAGTCCTGGTTTAGTCCTGGTTTAGTCCAGGTTTAGTCCTGGTTTAGTCCAGGTTTAGTCTCTGCTGGAGCTGCAAAGATCATTACTGAGTCAAACCTCAGTCTGTCCATGGTTTGGTGACAGTAGTAGTAGTAGTAGTAGTAGTAGTAGTAGTAGTAGTCAATTACCAGTAGTAGTATTATTTAACAAGTAGTTCTTGTTAATTGAAGATGGTGCCGTGTAGATATAAGTTTCATCGGCCCGATGCCGATATGCCCGCCGATATTTTGGCTCTGGCTCCTGTAGAGAATGTAAACACATCAGATCTGATTATTAGGTTATCTGATTTCTCCAATAAACAGATTTTTCTGACCATGTAAATAGAGATGGACTGATACGGGATCTCTAAGGCCGTTAGCATTAGCATTAGCATTAGCATGGTTAAAACTAACTCAGCGACTGAATTCTCCAGGTTCTTCACAAAGACCTGCAGCAGGTCCATCTTCACTGAGGTTTAGTGAAACTAACTTTAGTCAGTCTTGTAGCTTTTCATTGCCATGTGTCTCTGTTCCCCTGAGGCCTCGTTTAGCCCAGTCCAAAATATGCTCTGTATCACTATCGGTCCCGAGATATCGGCTTTTATCGGCGCTAGATCGCTGATAGCCGATATTGTAAAATCCTCAAATATCGGCCGATATATCAGTCGACCTCTACCTTCAGTCATACCTGCTCTAATAGTAGATATTGACAAATCCTTTATAACACACAAGTTGCAATAGTCAACTTTACAGTTGACGTCTCAAAACTAGACAAACAAAACTGTGTTTGTGTGTGTGTGTGTTTGTGTGTGTTCACTTACATCCAGGTGACGTGTGTCTCTTAGCGGAGCCGCCGGATCGACAAAACTGATCTAAGACTTTTCCTCGTTGTGTTTCTCTGCATTGTTGTCACTTTGCTGTTGCTTTGTTGTGTAGTTTTTTACGTCTTTTCCAGAAGCTTTTAGATTCGGGTAATGCCTGGATCCCTGGATATAACCGGAGGAAAGGTGCTTCGGTTTAGGTGCAGATTCAGAGGTTTTAAAATGTAGCGTCTGAAGCGGTTTATGGTCAGAGGAGAGTTCAGCACCTTGGACAGCTCGGACTCTTCTCACACGGCTCTTTTGTGTTCCATTTGAAATCATCTTATTACGATATTAAGCCCCAGATCTCAAATGTAAAAGTTCACTTATAGTTAAACATTTATTAACTCGGTTCATTTTAGTCTCGTCTTGGTCCGAGTTACTGATTTGTGTTGAATTAGAATCGTGTTGAAATGGTTCAGTGAAATATCGCCCTAGTTTAGACAGAGAGCAGCAGATCGAGTCATTCTTGTGTTTGTTTTGCTCATGTAGGAATCGAGCAGCCAAAGGGAATCAGCAGCAGAGTCTCTCCTTTACATTTGAGGTTTGAGGCTTTAATACCATAATGAGATGATTTCAAATGGAAAACAAAAGAGCTGTTTTCATGTTTCAGCTTGTGAGACGAGGAGCTGGCCAAGGTACTGGACTCTCCTCTGATCACAAACTGCTTCAACGCCACATTTAAAGCTCAGGTGGTGGTCCACAGAGGGACGGCGGATTGTTTTAAAGTGGGGGAAACATGCCCGGTGTCTCTCCTTAGTCCTGGACTAGACCTGGGCAATATCTGGTCTACAAGATAATATCGTATCGTTGCTGTTTGTAAGATCTGCAAATTTACAATATTGAGTTTGACTTCAATGCCAAAAAAAATTGAGGAAATAAATGTGAAAACATCACCTGGTTCTCTCTCGCAGCTCTGGCCGCAGACGGAGAATATCAGATGGATATAATCCCGGAGATGGAGCGATGGACCAACTCCTCGTTCGGGATCACGCCGGCCTCCGGGCTCCACAACGGCTCCAGGGCTTTCTGTTCAGAGGTGAGTCTTTCTGCTGTTTCTCCTTCTGACGCTGGTTTCTCCTTCTGACGCTGGTTTCTCCTTCTGACGCTGGTTTCTCCTTCTGACGCTGGTTTCTCCTTCTGACTCTGGTTTCTCCTTCTGACGCTGGTTTCTCCTTCTGACGCTGGTTCTCCTTCTGACTCTGGTTTCTCTTCTGACTCTGGTTTCTCCTTCTGACTCTGGTTCTCCTTCTGACGCTGGTTTCTCCTTCTGACGCTGGTTTCTCCTTCTGACGCTGGTTTCACTGAGTTCTTCCTCTGATCTGTTTGCTGTTGTGTCGGATAAACCTTGCCAAAAAATATATGGTTCTGAACTCATTTCCTGCGGTTTAGCTCTGGTTTAGTCCTGGTTTAGCTCTGGTTTAGTCCTAGTTTAGCTCTGGTTTAGCCCTGGTTTAGTCCTGGTTTAGTCCTGGTTTAGTCCTGGTTTAGCTCTGGTTTAGCTCTGGTTTAGTCCTGGTTTAGTCCTGGTTTAGTCCTGGTTTAGCTCTGGTTTAGTCCTGGTTTAGCTCTGGTTTAGTCCTGGTTTAGCTCTGGTTTAGTCCTGGTTTAGTCCTGGTTTAGCTCTGGTTTAGCTCAGGTTTAGCTCTGGTTTAGCTCTGGTTTAGGTCCTGGTTTAGCTCTGGTTTAGTCCTGGTTTAGTCCTGGTTTAGCTCTGGTTTAGCTCTGTTTAGCCCTGGTTTAGCCCTGGTTTAGCTCTGGTTTAGCTCTGGTTTAGCTCTGGTTTTAGCTCTGGTTTAGTCCTGGTTTAGCTCTGGTTTAGCTCTGGTTTAGCTCTGGTTTAGTCTGGTTTAGTCCTGGTTTAGCTCTGGTTTAGCTCCTGGTTTAGCTTCTGGTTTAGCTCTGGTTTAGCTCCTGGTTTAGCTTTGGTTTAGCTCTGGTTTAGCTTCTGGTTTTAGCTCTGGTTTAGTCTGTTTAGCTCTGGTTTAGCTCTGGTTTAGCTTTGTTTAGTTGTTTAGTCTGGTTTAGCTCTGGTTTAGCTCTGGTTTAGCTCTGGTTAGCTCTGGTTTAGCTCTGGTTTAGCTCTGGTTTAGCTCTGGTTTATCTGTTTAGCTCTGGTTTAGTCTGGTTTAGTCCTGGTTTAGCTCTGGTTTAGCTCTGGTTTAGCTCTGGTTTAGCTCCTGGTTTAGTCCTGGTTTAGCTCTGGTTTAGCTCTGGTTTAGCTCTGGTTTAGCTCTGGTTTAGCTCTGGTTTAGTCTGGTTTAGCTCTGGTTTAGCTCTGGTTTAGCTCTGGTTTAGCTCTGGTTTAGCTCTGGTTTAGTCCTGGGTTTAGCTCTGGTTTAGCTCTGGTTTAGCTCTGGTTTAGCTCTGGTTTAGCTCTGGTTTAGTCCTGGTTTAGCTCTGGTTTAGCTCTGGTTTAGCTCTGGTTTAGCTCTGGTTTAGCTCTGGTTTAGTCTCTGGTTTAGCTGGTTTAGTCTGGTTTAGCTCTGGTTTAGCTCTGGTTAGTCTGGTTTAGCTCTGGTTTAGTCTGGTTTAGTCTGGTTTAGCTCTGGTTTAGCTCTGGTTTAGCTCTGGTTTAGTCTGGTTTAGCTCTGGTTTAGCTCTGGTTTTAGCTCTGGTTTAGCTCCTGGTTTAGCTCTGGTTTAGCTCTGGTTTAGTCTGGTTTAGCTCTGGTTTAGCTCTGGTTTAGCTCTGGTTTAGTCCTGGTTTAGCTCTGGTTTAGCTCTTGTTTAGCTCTGGTTTAGCTCTGGTTTAGCTCTGGTTTAGCTCTGGTTTACTCCTGGTTTAGCTCTGGTTTAGCTCTGGTTTAGTCCTGGTTTAGCTCTGGTTTAGCTCTGGTTTAGTCCTGGTTTAGCTCTGGTTTAGTCCTGGTTTAGCTCTGGTTTAGTCTGGTTTAGCTCTGGTTTAGTCCTGGTTTAGTCCTGGTTTAGCTCTTGTTTAGCTCTTGTTTAGCTCTTGTTTAGCTCAGGTTTAGCTCTGGTTTAGCTCTGGTTTAGCTCTGGTTTACTCCTGGTTTAGCTCTGGTTTAGCCCTGGTTTAGCTCTGGTTTAGCCCTGGTTTAGCTCTGGTTTAGCTCTGGTTTAGTCCTGATTTAGCTCTGGTTTAGTCCTGGTTTAGCTCTGGTTTAGCCCTGGTTTAGCTCTGGTTTAGCCCTGGTTTAGCTCTGGTTTAGCCCTGGTTTAGCTCTGGTTTAGCTCTGGTTTAGTCCTGATTTAGCTCTGGTTTAGCCCTGGTTTAGCTCTGGTTTAGCTCTGGTTTAGTCCTGATTTAGCTCTGGTTTAGTCCTGGTTTAGCTCTGGTTTAGCTCTGGTTTAGTCCTGGTTTAGCTCTGGTTTAGCTCTGGTTTAGCTCTGGTTTAGTCCTGATTTAGCTCTGGTTTAGCTCTGGTTTAGCTCTGGTTTAGCTGTCCTGGTTTAGTCCTGGTTTAGTCTGGTTAGCTCTGTTTAGCCTGGTTTAGCTCTGTTAGCCTTTTATGGTTTAGCTCTGGTTTAGTCTGTTTAGCTCTGGTTTAGCCCTGGTTTAGCTCTGGTTTAGCCCTGGTTTAGCTCTGGTTTAGCTCTGGTTTAGCTCTGGTTTAGTCTGATTTAGCTCTGGTTTAGTCCTGGTTTAGCTCTGGTTTAGCTCTGGTTTAGTCCTGGTTTAGCTCTGGTTTAGCTCTGGTTTAGCTCTGGTTTAGCTCTGGTTTAGTCCTGATTTAGCTCTGGTTTAGCTCTGGTTTAGCTCTGGTTTAGTCCTGGTTTAGTCCTGTTTAGCCCTGGTTTAGCTCTGGTTTAGCTCTGGTTTAGTCCTGGTTTAGCTCAGGTTTAGCTCTGGTTTAGTCCTGGTTTAGCTCTGGTTTAGTCCTGGTTTAGCTCAGGTTTAGCTCTGGTTTAGCCCTGGTTTAGCTCAGGTTTAGCTCTGGTTTAGCTCTGTTTTCCTGGTTTAGCTCAGGTTTAGTCTGGTTTAGTCCTGGTTAGCTCTGTTTAGTCCTGGTTTAGCTCAGTTTAGCGCTGGTTTAGCCCTGGTTTAGCTCAGGTTTAGCTCTGGTTTAGCTCAGGTTTAGCTCAGGTTTAGCTCTGGTTTAGCTCTGGTTTAGCTCTGGTTTAGTCCTGGTTTAGTCCTGGTTTAGCTCTGGTTTAGCTCAAGTTTAGCTCTGGTTTAGTCCTGGTTTAGCTCTGGTTTAGCTCAAGTTTAGCTCTGGTTTAGTCCTGGTTTAGCTCTGGTTTAGCTCTGGTTTAGCTCTGGTTTAGCGCTGGTTTAGCTCTGTTTAGCCTGGTTTAGCTCTGGTTAGCTCTGGTTTAGCGCTGGTTTAGCTCTGGTTTAGCTCTGGTTTACCTCTGGTTTAGCTCTGGTTTAGCTCTGGTTTAGCTCTGCTTGTTTTTCCTGTATCTTTGTGTAAATGTGCTCGTGCTCCGGGTGCAGCTGATTGGTCAGTGATTATTCAAGTGCCTGCAGGACAATCAGCCTCGACGTCTTTCCTTCTAATCTCATCATTTTTGCATAAAACCCTAAACCTGCAGAAATATTGTAAGGTTTGGAGCAAAGGGCAGCGGGCCTTTAATGATGAGGCTCTCCTCTCTCTGCCTGTGAACCTCTCTCTGCTCATAGACCTCCTCCTCCCTCACAGAGCTGACCTCAGACTCAGAGGTCTGTGTGTCGTTCTGAAACAGTCAAAGTGTGATCACGGCGGGAGGCTAATGCTGCAGCCGTGAGTCGAGGAGGCGTGAACAAGACGAGAACTTTCTCTGATGAGTCTCCACAAAAGAGAAATTAATAACGTAATAACGGGAACCTTTTCTGAACAAAAGCAGGTCTTTTTCTCTCGTGATGCACAAATAGAGGGTGTGTGAAATGTGTTCCGTCACATCAGAGGAGCTGCTGCTGCTTTTAACCTCTTAACTCCCACCTGAACCGAGCACATTTTCTCCAGTGTTAAAAGCTTCTACTAAAAGCTACAAGAAGTTTTTACACCCTGTCCCTGTTTAGCTCGATTCATAGAGTCCCTGACTGTGATGCGGTGGATTCCTAGTTCAAATCCTGGTTAGGTCAACACTATTTTACGTTTTTCATTCATTTTTTTTACCGTAATGCTAACTTTAATCATTAAATGATTACATTTTGTTAACATTGACATTTTTGTAAAAAAAAAAAACTTGAAGAATGTAGTTTTAGATGTCTGGAAATTTCATTTTTTATAAGGAAAGAAGATAACAAGCAGATAATGTTACTGTACGTAATTGCACACCAGCGCACTGAGCCAAAATGCATCAGCCAGGATTCGAACCCCAGCCTCCCGTGTGCCAGCCTATAACACAAACCATCAAGCCACGGGCTCCCACTGTACAGATAGAGTTTGCAGGCAGTCTTATACTTGAGCGTTTAATTTGTTAAATTTATCTTAGCTAATAAACCGATATTTGCAATATCGTGAGAATGTATTTTATGTTTTAACGTGTTGCTATTGAATGCTATATCTAAGTAAGAGAATACCAGAGACAGCAAGTTGCATTTGCAGTTTGGTTTACTATTTATTGGAGTCACATATGCAAACAGCCCCATCTGGACATGAAGTCCACCGTTTTTCAAGATTATTGATGGTTTATACTTGTAAAACCCAGAGACTGGTCAACTGACCCAAAGGATTTTAGCTAATACCTGTCCTCAGCAGCTTTTGTTATGTCAATGGCTGATCCTATAGGTATAAATATCCTAGCAGGAAAGATATTTTATATATCTGATATGTTAATTTTAGATAGGAAGAATGTAGTTTTAGATGTCTCGAAAATTCATTTTGACAAGGAAAGAAGATAACAAGCTGATAACGTTACGTAATTGCACACCAGCGCACTGAGCCAAAATGTCTCAGACAGGAATCGAACCCCGGTCTCCCACATGCCAACCTATAACACTAACCATCAGGCCAGCGTACTCTCACTGGCCAAACAAAGTTTGCATGCAGTCTTATACTTCATTGGCCTGAGCGTGTAATTCGCCGGCAGAGCAGTTCAGCCAAGATTAATTGAATCATTTTATAATTAGAGTAAAATCAGCCATGCAGCAACCTCGATGGGTAAAACAATATTTTGATCAGGCCCATCTAGTAGGAGGAACGCACAGGGAGACGGACAGGAAACAGCCAAACTGAACTTCCTGTGATCGTACAGTCCAAAAAAGCTGAAATTGGAGCAAAAAACGTTCAAATTAAAGCTTCTTTCTGTGACAGAGGAGTAGTAAAACTACGTATGAGTCTAAAAGTGTGGCTTTTGTGAATAAAGGGGGAATTTGGGAAAAATTGACGATTTTTAGGAGAAACTCTGACAGAGGCCAACATGCTGCCAGAAGAACAACTCTGGCTATTTTGACAGTGGAAGGGTGGGTCACATGTCACTTAGAAGCCACTTTGAAGCCATCTTGAGCCACAAGGTGGCGCTGTTGTGCTCAGGCATAAGCCAGCAGGTGGTGCTGTTGTGCCATCTGGCTTAATAAGTGGAGTGGTTGCCTTGACCCCCACATATTATACATTGTCGGAAAGCTCTGACTAAGGCGCATGTGACCGTCGGGGTCATTGGTCACTGCCGAGTATGTAGTGACCAACATGTGTAGATGAGTTAGAAGTGACGAGCAGAGTGATGCCTCTTTGATATGTTGATCCCCATGACAGGGAAGGCCTGTATGATATTTTCACAACTCCATACCATCCCGATTTTTTATTTGAATTTTTCAAGAAAAACCTTTGAGGGGGCGCCAGTGGGTCATTTTTGGCGATAGTGGCTGCGTTTGCACATGGTTAGGTGCAGCTCGGGAATGTGCACACGCGCCGGATTGGGTCCGTTCCAATCCGACAAAGTCTGTGAAAGATATGAGACTTTGAATTTTGTTGAAAATGGCCTCTGAGTTGCGGGCTTGTCATGACCACGCCCAATAATATTTCCAAAATGTAAACGATGATTTTGAAAGCCACATGGGTCTGGGACATTTTGGGCAAAAATTGAGGCTTTTGATTGAAAACTCGGGGATCAGGGGTCAGAAGTTCAAGAGGTACGATTTTGAAGGTTCGAGGTTTGGGCCAAGATGGCCGACTTCCTGTAGCATTTAGGGCGGGGCCATAATATGTTTTTACATGTCCTGACATGGTCTATGTCCCTGGCCAGTGTCACCTTTGTACGATGACTTTTTTTGCCACCGGGGTCTCATTGACTCACTGTAAACTGCCTGTTTGAGGGGCGCCACTGAGCCATCTTTTATTATTTTATCTCGCGGACCCCACCCAAAATTAGAGCTCCTGGAGCACTAATTTCTGATCCCTGTTACTTGCATATCGGTTCACGTTTGCCATGTGAATTCTTGCGTTTTCTGTTTCCTTTATAGATTTTAATTAGTCCCTCGTGGGAGCTAGTGTCACTAGCTCGGGCCTAATAATAATAATAATAATAATAATTAAACCCAAATTAAAATTATATTGAGGATGGTAATGACAACTGGGAAGTAGCAAGATCTCAGAGTAAATATGTATTACTGTACCTTTATAACATAAAAGTAACTTTCGGTAATGTTTGGCACGGGTAACAACCTGAAAGAAATATATCAATGATCGCATTTTTTAATTGCTTTGTACTAGACATCGTACATGAAACAAGATCGTTGCTGTAGTTGTGCTTCGTTTCAATTAATTATATAAACAGTTCAAATGTGGTTTTGTGAGTTGTAAGTTGGTCTGTGCTAATGTAGCTTCTTAGATATGAGTTATAGCACATGCTTTTGTTGTTGTTTCTTTATTTTGCTGCTTTTTTTTTTATTGTTCCTCATTATATTGTTGTTACTTTGCCCTATGTTCCTTGTTTATGATGTTCTACCTTTTAAATGTATATGCTATTGTTTTATTTTGGGGGTGCGTGCTTATAAGCCTTTGGCTTCGGCTCACTCCCTTTGAGCAGGTTATCTGCTCAAACAAATAAATAAACTAAACTAAACCGTTTGTTCAGTCCCTGTTTGTTATGACTTCACAGTGACCTGGTGTGTTCTCTGAGTGACAGACGGGGGCGCTGTGTAAACTCATTACAGTTATCACAGTGACCTGGTGTGTCCTCTGAGAGACAGACAGGGGGCGCTGTGTAAACTCATTACAGTTATCACAGTGACCTGGTGTGTTCTCTGAGAGACAGACAGGGGGCGCTGTGTAACACATTACAGTTATCACAGTGACCTGGTGTGTTCTCTGAGTGACAGACAGGGGGCGCTGTGTAAACTCATTAGAGTTATCACAGTGACCTGGTGTGTTCTCTGAGTGACAGACAGGGGGCGCTGTGTAAACTCATTACAGTTATCACAGTGATCATATCTCTGTCACCTGCAGATTACGCCTCCTCTGCCCTTGAGGACCTCTGCTCGTGTTATCGCCGCCGCGTGTCGCTGATCCAATCTCCCATGATGCTCTGCTGCCCCGGCTCGCCCTCCCCCCCTGAGCGGAGAGAGCGAGGGGAGCGGCTGCATCATTACTGACATCAATGAGACAAAAAATGTGCCGGTGTTTTCTCTAATGTTTTATTTCATAATAAGGCGTTTCTACTTAAAGGCACACTGCGTAACATTTGGACTTTACTGTTGTCATTAATATAAAACATGCTCCTAATGAGCAGCTCCACACAATCTAAATAATGAAACTTCTTTTAATTGCTTTTTGTGTTACAATACGCAAAACCCCAGACAAAACACACACAAACAACAACAATATAAATGTAAGCAGATACATTCAGAAGATAAAACACATGTTAAAGTATATGTGGTACATGCTCTAAGGCCACGCTCAGACCAGGGCTTAAAGCAGATGTTTTTGACGAGGTTGTTCATATTCTTCTCTAATGTGACCTGTCTGTGTTTCCGTCTGAACGTGACGCAGCTCGAATGTGTCGCTCACTAGGGGGCGCTGTGCTGTTTGAGGAAGTAAACAGGAAACAGCACCGCAGATCTGACACTGTAAACGTTTTCGGAAGCAAACGGAGCGAGAACATCAATGACCGAATCATTTTAAGAACTAAGAGAGACATGTCTGTGGAGAGGGAGGAGCTTCACTCACACTGACTTCATTCATAACAAGTGCACGTGTGCAGGGCCGGCCCCAGACGATTTGGCGTCCTAGGCAAGGTTGAACTTGCCCCCCACAAAAAAGATAAACATAAATCTATATATATTGTTTTAATATTTTACATTACTTCATGGCATGTTTCTTGACCAAATAGCATACTGTATATTTATTTATTTTTCGAAAATCCTTTTGGACACACTTTGCATATGGAAAAGGCTAGTTTTATTATATTTTACTGTGATTATTCATTCAATAAAAACAATCTGAGCATGTGCGTCATGCGTGCACAACAGTTATATTGGAGGAGGATCCTCTACTTCGGAGGTAAATTTACGAATCTTCTCCCCGGAGGCGTAGAAGAACCAAAGACATTGGAAAGCTCAATATCTTTAGTTTCCAATACAAAGGCAAGTCTCTATCACTTTCTGTTCCAAAGTTATGTCCGAAAATCATGTTGTTAATAGGAGTATTGTGTTAAGAGATGGTGCCCTAGACGTCCGCCTGGGTCGCCTATGCCTTGGGTCGGCCCTGCATGTGTGGTTTTCCTCTCGCTCTTGTCGAGTTTTATGCAGAATGAACGGCGTTTGCATCGATGACGTGTGTCGGATAAATGTGACGTGTTCAGACTAAAGTCACAAAAGATCAGACACATCAGATTCAGGTCCGAGAGAGAGGCCTGGGTCACGTTTGAAAACATCAGATACAGAAGCAGAGGAGCAAAAACATCAGCCTCAGTCTGAACGTCGCCTCACTAATGGAGCTATAAATCGATACAGTAATTATTGAGACAACGTGCCTCCACTAAATGTGCAGCGAAAACAATAAGAACAATAAGAACATTAAGAATAATAAGAACAAGGCAAACAGATCAGGCAAAATCTGGCCAAAGTAGATTTAGTGAATCGCCCTAATGCACACGCTCTGTTTGAGAAGAGCCAGAGGATTATCAGACTTTCAAACATTTAAACACAAACATCTCCGGTCCAGATGAGCTGTATCTTCTGTCTCACTGTCAGCGGCGTCTGTGGCACAGCACGTTGAGCTCCTGGGCACAGTCGGCTGGTTCTATGGAGCTGGTGTTGAGGACCAGAGCTCCACAGCGGAGTCTGGCCTCAGGACACGACGGGAGCGACGGCAGAGACACCTCAGATCCATCAGACCAGAACCAGGAGCCACCCAGGAACCGCAGACCCAGCCACACCTGAGGAGGAACATCTGTGAGACTGAGGAGGAACATCTGTGAGACTGAGGAGGAACATGTGTGAGACTGAGGAGGAACATCTGTGAGACTGAGGAGGAACATGTGTGAGACTGAGGAGGAACATCTGTGAGACTGAGGAGGAACATCTGTGAGACTGAGGGGGAACATGTGTGAGACTGAGGAGGAACATGTGTGAGACTGAGGAGCAACATCTGTGAGACTGAGGGGGAACATCTGTGAGACTGAGGAGGAACATCTGTGAGACTGAGGAGGAACATCTGTGAGACTGAGGGGGAACATCTGTGAGACTGAGGGGGAACATGTGTGCGACTGAGAGCAGAGGGAGTACTTGCTGGTGGTGGCTCCTCTGGTGTGGCTCATGATGTACGGCAGGTCGCTCTTCTCCACACTGAGCAGACGGAAGTCTCTGGAAGAAACAGACGCCATGAGCTTCAGAGAAACGACAGACTGAATGAAAACACTGATCTATAATCGATGGAAGAGCTCGGTTACAGTTGAGTTGTTTCTCAAAGCATTTTTTTAGACACTGAGGTGAAGGGGGTGATGTGAGTGTTGAACATCTGGGCGATATCGACAAAAATAATAAAGGAATAAAAAACTTCAAATTTACCTCATTTTAATTGTTTTCCTCATTTTTCCCCTTTTAAATTTTTACACATTTTTTTAAATCCCAATTTCCCCCCTCTTTTCTATTTTGTTTTTGTTTTTGTTTACTTTATTGTCCCCGTAGGGAAATGTGTCCTCTGCATTTGACCCATCCTTCGATGTTACTGGGGCGACCCGTCAGGAGCAGTGGGCGGCGGCAGTGCCGCTCTCGGGGACCCATCTCCACGATGTGGGGTCAGGCTGAACCCGGAGGAAACCTCTAGCTGTGAAGCTTAAGCTCTAACCACTGCGCCACCGTGCCGCCCTTTCACATTTTAATTTTTGTTTCCCACTTTACTCCCCATTTCCTGAACTCGATATAAATGTGCAGATCTTCCACAGAACAGTTGTGTTATTATTTAGTAGAGGATATATTGCCCAGTGCCCCCTCACACAGAGGCACAAACTCATACTGACTTCCCTTTATCAGAAACAGAAATACAAGTCTCTAGGAACATTTCAGATCCATGATTTAAATCCACACACCTCCAGCTTTTACTCACGTTCATTTATAAATCAGATGAACTGATGTTTATGAACAAACAGCTGATTAGGATAAAGCGGTTGCAGATTCTGTGACTCTTAAGCTACTGTAAAACTAAGGCCTGGAGTCCTGACGTAAAGCTTTAGGAGAACACTGAGGTCCAAGGACTCGAGGACAGTCTCGGTGTGTGGGTTAGCTGGAGCTTCCCTTTTAAACTGTGTTCCCCACTGAGCCACATCTGAGAAGGTCAGACCTGTTTGGGTAAAGGTGGTCCGACCTGTGCAGTACAGTGTGGTGGGACATACCCCTGGCTGCCGAAGGCTGAGATGTTTCTGCAGACCTCCAGACCCTGGTCCCAGCTCAGCCGCTTCTTCACCAGGACCAGGCTGAGTCGTTCACAGACGAAGGGAAAGGCCTGGGAGCAGTTGTAGGCCTTCATAAAGTTGAAATAGGAGGAGACGCTCACACAGGAACCAGAACCTGGAACAACCACAAAAACATCAGCCTCAAGTCTTATTATTTCACACGTTCTCTCTCAGGTGGAGCCCATTGAAGGTCATAGAAGTTGTTAAAGCTGGTTTCACAAAGGTTGTTTTTAGATGGACCCTGCTTTATTCTAACCTCACGCTGAAGGACAAACAACTTTAATGTATCTGATGTAATTATTCCCATGTCCAGCTTCACTCCTGCTTCTGTCCTAAAGCAGGACCATCTCAACTTTGCTACCACCCTCAAACCTACAGACCGTGTAATGACAGGAACAGAATTAACCACTGGGATAATATTTTCCTAAATTTATTTAACCAGAATGTTCCTGCTTCATCTTCTCTCAGAGGATTCTGACTGGACAGGCTCGTAATGATCACAGTGAGTTCAGCTCAGTTCAAAAGCATTAAAGTCCTCTCTGTGAATCATCTGAAGCAACAGATCTGCTCCTTTTTATATCTGACAAATAAATAAAATTCAATCATATTAATTTGACTGGACGACGGTCTGATCTCAGTGTGAGCAAAGCAGGTAAAGAGTCAGAGATCAGGGCGTGACACGTTTCCTCACCGTCGACCGAGGTCCAGCGCTGGGAGGGCGTCCCATCGCTCCATCTCCAGGCGGATCCTGAAACACAGCCGGGTCAGTGTGGGCAGTGAGTGGGGCTGAGGTTTCAATACCAGTACTTTAACGATACTTCGATACCGATACCTGAACGATACTCTTTCAGATATAACACTTTTGTCTAGAATCAGAAACAATAGCGTGTGGAAGATCTGCACATTTACATTACATTTACAATATAATTGAATATTTTGTTGAAAATATTGGAAAATAATGGGTAATAGGAAAGTGGTAAACAATGGAGGGAAAAAAGGAAAATATCAGTAATAAAGTGTGAGCAAAATGAGGAGGAAAAATTGGGAAAATGAGAAAAAATGTGGCAAAAGAAAATTGAAAAATTGGGAAGAAATAAAACAAAATATTGGGGGAAAATTGAGAAATTGTGGCAAAAATAAGGAAATAATAAACTGGAGGAAACCTTTAAAAATGGGGGAAATATTAGTAATAAAAATGAGGGGAAATAATTGGTAAAATGAAAAAAGCAAAAAAAACATTGGGAAAATATTTTTGCAAAAAATTGCGTAAAAATATGAAAATTGGAACATCCTGTCCCTGAAAAATAAAGACAGATTTTGGGCAGAAATGGGGAATAAATTGGAGGAAACTTTTGAAATAATTGGGGAAAATATTAGTAATAAAAATGAGGAGAAAATATGAAATTGGAGCAGAAACATCCTGTTCCTGGACCCACAGCATCAAAACTTGGATCTAAGAGAAGCCTTTTTTTCGGTTCCTGCTTTCGATACTTTTATTTCTTTGATACCGGTAGAACCTAAATGTTATAGTACGATACTATACTGTTATGGTTTGACGGTACCCAGCCATAGACGTGAGAGCCGTGGATGTGAGAGTGCTCACCGTTGTGGTGCAGGCCGATCCACACCGGGAAGCGCTGCTGTGAAGTGACCTTGTCCCAGGGTAAGTCAGAGGAGTGTTTGAAGTCCATGAGCTGCTGACTCTGGTTCTTACAGTACTGCAGCGCCTCAGCCCAGGGTTTGGCCTCATCCACAAAATAGGTCCAATGGGTGCCGCTTATCTCACAGAAGAAGAAATGTCTTTGCTCACAGTCATCGGTGTAGGCTCTGTGCAGAGAGAGACCATAACTTATAAAAACAAATATTAGAATCTCTCTGGACTTTAGAGGGATGAGTTTTTAAGCCTGTTCCAAATGATTAGCAGGTGATAGTTTATATCAGGGCTCTTCAATTCAACTTTTTTCACTGGGCCAGATTTGTCCGAGGTCATTGGCCACTGGGCCGGTCAGTCTGTGAGCCTACCACCAGCAGCGAACCTTTGAACAAATGCACCGTGGAGTGACACGAGATCCATATTTTTATGGAAAATGAAGCACAGGCCAGATTGTATTGTTTGGACAGTGTTTAACTCATAGCTGGAGAAATAACTAGTTTATAGTTTGTCCTACAAAAGCTTAATAACGCGATGTAAGAAGAGCGAGCAGGAAGTGCTCGTTGTAGTCAGTGCTGTCTGTAGCCGACCCCTTTTCTGTATAAGCGACTCCCTCAGGCGACCGGCCAAAGCACTGGTGACCGTATTTAATACACAAGAGACCTATTTCGCCTTGAGCAACGCTGATGTTGCACCAAGAGGAAGATCAGGCCCTGAGGCTTCGAGCTGAAATAGGAAACAGGAGACCTTGGAACAGACTCACGTACTTTGTGTGCGAGCGAATTATCTTCCCACACTCGTGTCCGCTCTGTGGTTCACCATCAGCAAACAGGTCTTGAATGACAGTCTCTCTGTATCCGTTCCACCAGCGCCAGCCCGAGTCCAGCTTCTTCAGCCCCAGCCAGGCGTGGTAAACACTCGTATCCATCGCCTCTAAGTCAGCAATGTCAGAAGAAGTCTCTCTTGTGGCCAGCTCTCCTCCATACTCACTGAAACACAAGAAGAACTCGCACTATTCTGATGTTTCCTCCTGTTTTCAAGCTGCAAAACTCTGACACATTGTTTTCACAGAAATCAAGCCAAACCAGCACTGAAATACACTGTGCAGATTTATGAACATGTTCTGGAAAGCAGATGTAAACGTTCCTGTAGATGTTGGACACGAACCTCCTGCAGAACTGCTGCGCCTCATCCCACGTCCGGGGCCTGGGCTCGTACCACAGCATTTTCTCTGTCACCAACGACAGCACCGGAGCTGAGCACAGCCAGAGGAACCACAGAAGAACCTCCATCACCTACAACACAGAAGAACCTCCATCACCTACAACACAGAAGAACCTCCATCACCTACAACACAGAAGAACCTCCATCATCTACAACACAGAAGAACCTCCATCACCTACAACACAGGACAACCTCCATCACCTACAACACAGAAGAACCTCCATCACCTACAACACAGAACAACCTCCATCACCTACAACACAGAAGAACCTCCATCACCTACAACACAGAAGAACCTCCATCACCTACAACACAGGACAACCTCCATCACCTACAACACAGAAAACATCCATCACTACCAAGACACCCATCACTACAACACAGGAAACCTCCATACTAAACAAGAAGAACCTCCATCACCTACAACACAGGACAACCTCCATCACCTACAACACAGGACAACCTCCATCACCTACAACACAGAACAACCTCCATCACCTACAACACAGGAGAACCTCAAAATCCAGAAACTAAACAGGGAAAGTTTGGAAACAAGAGAAAAGTGTCAAAAATGGGAGCAAATAGGGGAAATATTAGTAATAACAAATTAGCAAAAATGAAGGGGGAAAAATGGGAAAATAAAAATAAATTGCGTAAAAATACATTTGAAAATGGGGCAAAATGTTTGTTTTTTTGTTTTTTTTTAATGAAAAAAAAGTGGTGGAAAATTTGGAGAAATTGTGGTAAAAATAAGGAAAAAGTGTTTGAAAATGGGGCATGAATAGGAGGAAAATGGGAACAATAGGGAAAATATATGTGATAAAAAATGAGGGACAAATTGAACAATAGAGGAAAAAATGAGGAGACAAATGGGGCAAATAGGGAAATATTAGTGATAAAGAAAATTTAAATTTGCACTAAAAATATAGTGAAAAATTAAAACAAAATTGGCAAAAATTGGGGAAACGAGAAAATAAGGGAAATAAATTGGGGTGAAATTGGGCAAAAAAAATGAAACAGGCAAAATTGGTTTGAAAAAAAATCATGTAATTGAGCTAAACAAGTCACTTTCTTTAATCACAATGGACGACGCTAAATGCAAAACTGGCCTCCTCAGACACAATCACATTTGACTAAAAGACAAATATTTCCATGGAGAAAGGTCACAGTGGACGGGACACTCTGCTCATCCCTGGTCCTGAGCAACGACATTTGGATGATTGAATATTAAAAGTTACTGCCAACCCAACCAGAATTTGACAGAATAAAACATCAACCCTCAGACATCCAGGGGTTAAAGTGGGCGGGAACGGTCGGGAACGGCGTTCCCCCACCTTCGCATGGCCCAAAAAAAAAAAGAGAATGATTGCAACTTTGTCATTTTTAACGCACATACAAAATTCTGCCTGTGAGATAAATCAATGCAATAAAGACTAGGTTGGGCCTACTCAATATGCGTCCCGGGGGCCAAACAATAAAATCTGACCCGCGCCTTATTTTCCGTAAAAATATATTTTTTCGGAATTATCCGCGCCGCATTTGCATCGCTCCGCGGTTAGTTCGTGCCACTTTGCGTAGCAGTGTGCCTGCGGCTCCGGTACCATCATCTCCTAGCATTTTTTGTTCAGTAGTCGTAATGTAGTGGCTCTTTTCTCTGTTCTAACCTTGATGCTGTTGTTCAGTAGTCGTAATGTAGTGGCTCTTTTCTCTGTTCTAACTTTGATGCTGTTGTTCAGTAGTCGTAATGTAGTGACTCTTTTCTCTGTTCTAACTTTGATGCTGTTGTTCAGTAGTCGTAATGTAGGCTCTTTTCTCTGTTCTAACCTTGATGCTGTTGTTCAGTAGTCGTAATGTAGTGGCTCTTTTCCTGTTCTAACCTTGATACTGTTGTTCAGTAGTCGTAATGTAGTGGCTCTTTTCCCTGTTCTAACCTTGATACTGTTGTTCAGTAGTCGTAATGTAGTGCTCTTTTCTCTGTTCTAACCTTGATGCTGTTGTTCAGTAGTCGTAATGTAGTGCTCTTTTCTCTGTTCTAACCTTGATGCTGTTGTTGTATCTAGTAGTCCCTGTCGTAATGTAGTGGCTCTTTTCTCTGTTCTAACCTTGATGCTGTTGTTCAGTAGTCGTAATGTAGTGGCTCTTTTCTCTGTTCTAACCTTGATGCTGTTGTTCAGTAGTCGTAATGTAGTGGCTCTTTTCTCTGTTCTAACCTTGATGCTGTTGTTCAGTAGTCGTAATGTAGTGGCTCTTTTCTCTGTTCTAACCTTGTTGGGGATGCTGTGTCAGTAGTCGTAATGTAGTGGCTCTTTTCTCTGTTCTAACCTTGATGCTGTTGTTCAGTAGTCGTAATGTAGTGACTCTTTTCTCTGTTCTAACCTTGATGCTGTTGTTCAGTAGTCGTAATGTAGTGGCTCTTTTCTCTGTTCTAACCTTGATGCTGTTGTTCAGTAGTCGTAATGTATGCTCTTTTCTCTGTTCTAACCTTGATGCTGTTGTTCAGTAGTCGTAATGTAGTGGCTCTTTCTCTGTTCTAACCTTGATGCTGTTGTTCAGTAGTCGTAATGTAGTGGCTCTTTTCTCTGTTCTAACCTTGATGCTGTTGTTCAGTAGTCGTAATGTAGTGGCTCTTTTCTCTGTTCTAACCTTGATGCTGTTGTTCAGTAGTCGTAATGTAGTGGCTCTTTTCTCTGTTCTAACTTGATGCTGTTGTTCAGTAGTCGTAATGTAATGGCTCTTTTCTCTGTTCTAACCTTGATGCTGTTGTTCAGTAGTCGTAATGTAATGGCTCTTTTCTCTGTTCTAACTTGATACTGTTGTTCAGTAGTCGTAATGTATGGCTCTTTTCTCTGTTCTAACCTTGATACTGTTGTTCGTATCGTTGTATGCCTTTTTTTACTTGATGCTGTTGTTAGTATCGTAATGTAGTGGCTCTTTTCTCTGTTCTAACCTTGATGCTGTTGTTCAGTAGTCGTAATGTAGTGGCTCTTTTCTCTGTTCTAACTTTGATGCTGTTGTTCAGTAGTCGTAATGTAGTGACTCTTTTCTCTGTTCTAACCTTGATGCTGTTGTTCAGTAGTCGTAATGTAATGGCTCTTTTCTCTGTTCTAACATTGATACTGTTGTTCAGTATGTAATGTAGTGGCTCTTTCCCTGTTCTAACCTTGATACTGTTGTTCAGTAGTCGTAATGTATGGCTCTTTTCTCTGTTCTAACCTTGATGCTGTTGTTCAGTAGTCGTAATGTAGTGGCTCTTTTCTCTGTTCTAACCTTGATGCTGTTGTTTGTTTTTTTTTTTCTGTTCTCCTAGGTAGTTCGTAATGTATGGCTTTTCTCTGTTCTAACCTTGATGTGTTGTTCAGTAGTCTAATGTAAGGCAAGGCAAGTTTTTTGTAGAGCACAATTCATACACAAGTCAATTCAAAGTGCTTCACAGTTGCAGAAAAAATTACAAGAAAACAGATAAATCAATCAATAAAACATCAACATAAAGTTAATCAATGACAGTAAAAGGCAAGAGTGCAGATAAATACTTTCAGTTTTCATATGCACGGGTAAAAAGAGCTGTTTTCAGCCTGGATTTGAACATTGTCAGAGTTGAGGCCTGTCTCACATCCTCATGAAGACTGTTCCAGATTTTAGCTGCATGAAACTGAAACGCAGCCTCACCGTGTTTATGTAGTGGTAATGTAGTGGCTCTTTTCTCTGTTCTAACCTTGATGCTGTTGTTCAGTAGTCGTAATGTAGTGGCTCTTTTCTCTGTTCTAACCTTGATGCTGTTGTTCAGTAGTCGTAATGTAGTGACTCTTTTCTCTGTTCTAACCTTGATGCTGTTGTTCAGTAGTCGTAATGTAGTGGCTCTTTTCTCTGTTCTAACCTTGATGTTGTTGTTCAGTAGTCATAATGTAGTGGCTCTTTTCTCTGTTCTAACCTTGATGCTGTTGTTCAGTAGTCGTAATGTAGTGGCTCTTTTCTCTGTTCTAACTTTGATGCGTTGTTCAGTAGTCGTAATGTAGTGACTCTTTTCTCTGTTCTAACCTTGATGCTGTTGTTCAGTAGTCGTAATGTAGTGGCTCTTTTCTCTGTTCTAACCTTGATGTTGTTGTTCAGTAGTCATAATGTAGTGGCTCTTTTCTCTGTTCTAACCTTGATGCTGTTTTGTACTGGTATCCGGGGTTCTGCGAGCGCTTCCGCAGCAGCTCGCTGAAGATGACGATCTGCTCGAACAGAAAAACCCGCCACTCTTTGCTGCGGGACAGAACTCCCCCGTCCTGCTCACACACGCAGAAGTGAAAACATGGCTCTGTTAAACGGTGTAAGACGCTAAACTGAGAAAACGGGAGGCTTATCGTTTTGCTCGGATTATCCCATGCAGCAGAAGCCGGACTCTTCGCGGTCCGCGGCAGATACAGCATGTGTTCCTGCCTTCACCGGTGCAAAGGGCTTAACCAGCGACTTTAAAGGTAAGGAACACCAGTTCAGTTGTGGATGTTTGTAAAGCGGACGATAAAGCTGATGGTGCGTGAGTTTTGGAAAACTGCTCTGCACCGGCAGCACTCGTGTTCTACCGGTCAACACTCTAAACCTCGCTATCTGGGCTCTAACTTAGCCAAATAACATCCGAACCATCCATTTGACAGGTGCATTTTCTTCCTTTCTGCTCTCACTTCATTTGATACATCTTTGTGGGAAATGTACAAGCACAGAGATGCTCTTTGCAACGTTAACAGGTAAAAGAGTGGATGAGGATAAACGCGCGTCAAAGCCAGTGAGAACAACGCGGTACAGAGCAGCGATGCCCACTGCTTCATGCACTCAAGTAATCACAATCTACACCTGCGTTCATTTACGCCTTGTTAACCAATCAGGGACTGGGCTCAAATAGTGAGCACAAGCGTCACCTGTTACCTGCAAATATATGCCTTGCATAGGAGCGCCGAAAGGACGGGGTGCCAATAGTGATGTGTCGGTCGTGAACGATCCGGCTCTTTTGAACGAATCTTTACAGTGAACGATATGAACGGGTTCGCGGTGGTGAAGTGTTTTTTTTGTATTCCTCTTTGGGGAGGGGCGTCACTTTAGTTGTGCTTATTTTGCGAAACAAAGTCACTGCTGGAGTGGGGCAGAGAGGAGTGGAGGATTGGCAGAGGGACAGTCATCTCCACCCCCACGAGGAGCTCAAAGTGAGCATAAGGCAACAAGTTTGAGAAATAAAGTCCTAATGAAATAATAACACGGTTAAAGAGGAGATCGCGTTGAAGCAAAACACCTCTTTCACTTGTGTTGTTTTCTCCCCTCTTGTGCGAGGGAGAGAGAGGGAGAGGAGGAAAAGTTACGTGAATGAAGCAACAGAAGCTTAATCGGGCCGTGTGATTGTTTTTTTGTGATAACAAACTCCATAGAGGGAAATATCGATGTTATATCGTGTGAAATAGTGACATTATAATATTTTCGTTAAAATAAAGTCAATTCAGAGGGTTTTTATTTTCTTTAAAAAAAAAAGAAACAACCATCAAAGAGCCATGCGTGTGTGAGTGTGAGTGTGAGTGTGAGTGTGAGTGTGAGTGTGTGAGTGTGAGTGTGAGTGTGAGTGTGTGTGTGTGTGTGTGTGTGTGTGTGGGAAGGGGGTTAGTTGCGGTAGTTGCGCCCCTGACCTGCAGCATGGATGACAAGTTGATCATCGCGGTTTGCACTCGGCCTGAGTTGTATGACACACCTCCTAATTATGACGCTTGCAAAACTTCACGCGCCGCA
Organism: Neogobius melanostomus; assembly: GCA_007210695.1. Taxonomy (NCBI): domain Eukaryota; kingdom Metazoa; phylum Chordata; class Actinopteri; order Gobiiformes; family Gobiidae; genus Neogobius; species Neogobius melanostomus. The sequence goes on along the minus strand of VHKM01000123.1, from coordinate 558,219 downwards.
AACAGGCGTTTCTCGCAGTGAAACGGCTCTACATTTGTTTTGGCTGTGTCCATTAACTTCTGCCTTTTGGAAACAGTTTGTCAAATACATAATAAAAATGACATCAAAAGTTTCACTTTCCGATACCAAGATATGCTCTTTGGAATTAACAACAGTGGCCAATATTATATAGTCAATCTGTTAATTATCCTTGCTAAATTTCACATACACAAGTGTAAATTTATGAACAGGAAGCCATTATTTATGATTTTTCAAAAGGAGCTGCTGCAATATATACAAAGAATACATAAGTCCGACCACCCTAAAGCTGTGAAGACCAGAGAGCTTCTTGTGACGTGGAAAGTTAGACCTATGAATATTTTTAAATTGCATTCAGAAAAGTGGTTAAACTAAGATGATACGGTTACTCCCAATAAACGTATGTTAACAACTTATCACTAGACAAAAGTGACAAACGTGACGAATGTAACAAGGTGGAAAAAAAAAAAAGCGTGGTGACGAAAAAGTGACTAAGGTGATAAACAAGTGACAAATATGACAGAAGAGTGTCCAAAATGTGATAATGTGACAGAAATGCAAAAAAATGTGACAGTGTTAGAAAGGTGACAAAAAGTAATAATACAAATGTAATAATAATGTGATATAAATATGACCAAAAGGGATACTAAGGTGACGAAAAAGTGACAACAATGTGGTAGAAATGTGAAAGTAATAATGTGACAGAAAAAGTGTCAAATGTAACAAAACAGTGGCAACAAGGTGATGAAAATGAAAATTATGGGAAACGTAACCCCTGGCAACCCCTCCTCCACCCCCCCCCCCCCCTTTTTTTATCATTATTTTTGTTTGTTTTTTCTACATTTACATGTTGTACCGGTTGGCTAATGTATATTTGATTGTTTTGTTCTTTTATTCGTTTTATGTAATGACTGTATATATGATTTGCAAAATAAAAAAATAAAAAATAAATAAATAAAAAAATAAAAAAAGCTATCCTAACCCTAACCCTGTGATGAACTAAAACATCTAATAGTCTAAAACAACAACAAAAAACAAAAACAAACAAAAAACAAAAAAAACAGGCGTTTCTCGCGAGTGTGAAGCGGCAATGTTTGGCGTCCAACTAGAGGCTGACGGAGTGCAAGGATTGTATCGCAATCTGAACAGGCTCCTGACTCATGCTTTGCTCACACGCTACAGAACAAGAAGACCATGTCAGTGAGATTGGCTGATAGACAACGGTCGACACCATAATCATTCTGAACATAACGTGAAGTACAGATAATATACTGACACATAGACACAAACAACTGACTCACTGATAGGCAGTCACCCTCTCTGCGTAGAGGAGTGCAAGACTAGGATAAAAGACAACTGTCGACGGGGGTCTGGACTTCAATTCTTCTCTTTCTCTGAAGTCACCAGCTGGTTATACTCCTTTGTAACTAGGAACAACGGCAATACAAGCCTTTATTGCCGTTGTTCCTACAAAGTAGTAGTAAATATATTTAGTTTACCGGTGCCCTGCCTGTTCCCTCCACACTTCTCTGCAATGACAAATACAATGAAAAAGAGACTTAACCTGGTCCGGTCTGTGGATCTGCTCCTGTCCGTCACTCACCTTCTACTCTTCAGTCCAGAGTGAAGAGACGAACTCGCTGCAGGTGAAAAAGGACGAGGCTAAATGCAAAACTGGCCTCGTCAGTCACAATCACATTTGACTCAGAGACAAATATTTCCATGGAGAAAGGTTTCAGTGGACGAGGATTAAACCCAGAGGAGACGGACACTGAGCAACAACATTTGGATGATTGAATATTCAAAGTTACTGCCAACCCGACCAGAACTCATTTGACTGAAAAACATCAACCCTCAGACGTCATGAGGACCCACTTTAGTCCGAGTTAAGTCCAGTTTAGTCCTGGTTCAGACCATGTTTAATCCTGTGGAAGGACTTGGTTTTTTACTCCTGTTTTGCATCACAGTCCACTATTCCCAAACTTCTGTTTTAGGAAAATAAAAAGACAATATTTGCCTTCAACACAGGACAACCTCCATCACCTACAACACAGAAGAACCTCCATCACCTACAACACAGGACAACCTCCATCACCTACAACACAGGACAACCTCCATCACCTACAACACAGAAGAACCTCCATCACCTACAACACAGAACAACCTCCATCACCTACAACACAGGACAATGTCCATCACCTACAACACAGAAGAACCTCCATCTGCTCAAAAGGAGTGGCCTGAAGCAAGAAGCTTATGAGCGCCAAACCCTAAACTATATATAATATTAATTTCACAACATTAGTACCATGTACAGAAGGAAAAACAACAAAGAAACAACAGCAACAAAATGGATTATATGCACAATCTGTTTAAGAAGGAGAATGACTCATGTGCTGTATACAGTATATCCCTAAAAAGAGTAATACTGATAAATACTGATTACAGTACGGCAGTAAGAAAATGTACGTGTTTAGTTTTCCAGACGGCACAAACAAACCAAATACATTTATCCTATTGCAGTTACATTATCAATTTTACAATTAGAAGCATCATTTTGCAATTAGTCTCATTGACAAAGGAATAACTTGTTACATCTCAAACACTAAACTTACAAACCACTGTTCATATAATTAACAACAACAACAACAACAACAACAACAACGCTCTTGTTTCTGTGAGATTTACACAAAGCAAGTAACAAAATGTGACCATTATTAACCTCTTAACTCCCACCTGAACCGAGCACATTTTCTCCACTTTGGCTTTGCCCAAATAAAAGGTGCTTGAAAAAAACTTTGAAAAAGCTGCAAAAACTGGGATGAAAACATAACAAAAGAGCATCAAAAACAAGACAAAAAAGGGACAAAAAAGCAACGACAAGGCGGCAACAACATGAGGAAAAAGATCAGTTTTGATGAGTTTTGTAGTTCTTAGCTTTCAAATTAGGCGTTACTCTGTGAGCGCCAGTCGAGCAGCTTTTAGGTTTGAGCAAAGCTGAAGTGGAGACAATGCGCTCGGTTAAGATGGGGGTTAAGAGGTTAATACATTTCTTCCAGTTAACAATGACGAACTTTAACAAGATCCAAAATAATATTACGTTATAAAGGAACATTAATATACATCAGTGCTTTAAGTGGACAAAAAGAAGTGCCGATAATCTATTTTTTGCCCAAAAGGCGTCCTCTGATTCTGACCTTGTTCTTTTACTCTGAAGCCAGGAGAGGATAGTCAAGTGTTCATTGTATATTAACCGAGCAGCGATGGTTGCGTTTCACACACTCTCTCCGGGATCCGCTTGTTTGTGTGGACGAGCATCACGTTAAGTTGTTTACAGCGGCTACAGCAGCACTTTTCACTTATACAACTCAAGGGTGTATGGGTAATGTAGTCTCTGCTCACAATGGGACGAAGTTGGAAGCGTGCGTTGTGACACTATAGATCATGAAATACTCTTAAAGAAACTAAATAATAATGGGATTAGAGGGATCACTAACAATTGGTTGAAGTCATACTTGACAAAAAGAAAACAGTACGTACAAATTGATGAACATGTATCAGGATGGAGGAATATAATATGTGGGGTCCCCCAGGGGTCGACTTTAGGACCTAAATTGTTTCTGCTCTACATCAATGATTTGTGTGAAGTCTTAACAAAGCTAAAATGTATGTTATTTTCTGATGACACAACTATACTAGGCTCTAGCAAAGGCTTACAACTGCCCAAATCAGAGGTCACAACAGAATTATACAAACTCAAACAAAACAAAATGATTTTATTTGGCAAACGGAATAGTGACACTCAGATTCAAATCAATATTGACAATGTTCAAATAGAACAAGTCAAGAAATATAAATGTGGGTGTGATCTTCAATCATAAGGTTAGCTGGAGACCACAAATAAACATTATTTGTGGTAAAGTGGCAAAAAATGTGGCCATAATGGGCAAGTGTAGGCAAGGCAAGGCAAGTTTATTTGTAGAGCACAATTCATACACAAGGCAATTCAAAGTGCTTCACAGTGTAAGAGAATCTCTACAAAACGATGATCGAAAGGTCGGGAAGAATAGGCAGCAGTCGGATGTCTTATGCAGGAGAAGTTTTATTGCCATCTTTGCGAGACCCGAGGCATGAGCTCAAAGCACAGTACAGTAGCACAGTCCTAACGTTCAAATCTGTCCATCCTTCCACATCAAGAGAGTTAAGTAAACCTGGTGCCACGTAGGCACTAAGCATCTACCACTGGCAGTGTGCCACGTGTATTCTAGGCCACAAGTCATAGAAGGCCAAATTGTACTGTTTTGGTAGTACGATATGATAAGGCCATGTGTGAGGGCCGAATTAACTCTATAATTCCCCATCACGCCACCCTTTTGAAACACGTAGTAGTTTCACCCAAGTTAAAAGTAAATGTAACCTTAAATAAAACCCAATTAGAATCAAGTTAAGATCAATCAAAGCTAAGTCCAATAAACTCTCAACAAGAGTAACTTCCTATGTGGAAGGACACACAGAATCTACATTTCATAACAATATTCAACACTTAATTCAACAGTACACGGGTCATTGTGATGGAATAAAATGACCCCCTCTCAGTGACCCAAAATACTGAGGCATGTGGTCATTAGATTCACTTAATCACCCAATCGGGGTAAATACTGCTACCAATAAAAACACATGCATCAAGTACTAAGGGCGTATAAGAGGGGGCACCATAACCAAACGTCCGATCCCAGACTATTGCCAATTATCCAGGGACGGTAAAAGATTATGGCCACCAATTCAGTTTCTCCTGCAAATTATATTATTATTGGTCCAAGTCAGAAAATGTACATACAAGAAAATACAAACACCACAAAAATATTTAAAAAAAAAAATAAGAATTTCAATTCTCAGGAAAACCACATTCACCTATTAAGAGAAATGCTCATAAGCAAAAAAGAACAATCTTCACACTCAGGACGTCGAAACACCTCCAGGTGCCTCGGATCTATAAGGGACATGACTGGACCATCTTGGATGAGCCATCGGGATTAATATACCCACAGCCATCAAGATGTCCTTACGAACCTCCATGTCGGAATAGAATGGCGTGTAGAGTCAACGGCGTCCGAGGAGAAGCATGCTAAGTCATACTTTTATGCACAATGACATTTCCCATAAAATTCAAATCTAACTGGATGGTAACCCTCATTATTTGCGATCTTAACTAGCTTAAGACAGAATACAGTTCACCCGCTTCCCATATTTTAATCAAGATTAAAAGTAATGTTACTGAAAAATGCTAAGCAAGAACCCCAATAAGACCAAAACATATTCATCCTTGTATACTTCAGGCATATCGGCTTCTGACGTAGAGCTTAAACCTTCCTCCGACCTAAACATACCTGCAATAAGCAACACACAAAACATAAAATGACAGGACCTCCCCACAAGACAACCAAGTATTAAAACCTGCTCCATGCATGTTGTGAGTCCGGACCTGCAAAGTTATGAATTCAAATTCAGATATATAAAGCCATGAAAGATAAGCACTATGAATTAGAATATAAATGCAAAATCACAAGAGGCTGAAAACTGACTGGACCAAAAAATGAATAAAAAATAAGAATAAAATAAGGATAATAAAATAAATAATAATAATAGTAATAATAACAAAAATAATAATAATAATAGTAATAATAATCAAAAAATAGTAATAATAAAACGATACTAAAAATAATAGTAAATAGAAAAATAAGAAATATAAAACATGAAAATGAAATGTTAAAACTAGGTAAATATAGAAATAGGTATACAAAAAATGGCCTCCCACTAAGTCCTAATCAATCTCTGTACATTTGTCGCGCTTATGGAAACAAAATGTGAACCATCAGTGCTTATGAGCCGCGGGAACAAATCCTGACTTAACGCTCAACTTGGTATTTGCCACTGATGTCGGACCTCAGTGTTATGGCAATAAAAAGGCAATATACAAATATAAAAATAATAAAATATTAAATGCATAAAATAACAAAAACTAGAATAACAAAACTGAATATATAAAAAAACCTTAACACATCCTATGAAGTTAAAAGTGTATAAAAACTTATCAACTATAAAAGAGGAAGAAACATTTTAAATAATAAATGTAAATAATAAGTAAATAAAGCTAAATATAAAATTAAAGCAAATATAAAATGAAAACACTCATAAATGTACAAATGAAAATGATGCAAAATGAAATAAATGCAAAGGCAAAGTGGGGTGTGTAAGATGAACCTGTCGTTCCTATCCAAACACAAACTCCTTCAAACACCTGCATCAAAATCATATCATAAAGTTACTTCTGGCTAAACTCAACCACACTTTGACACTAAACCAATGTAAACCTTTTAGATGCAAATGTAGAACCAATTATCTTGCTAAATTTGTATTAAATGCCTCGATACATTATGTCTGCTTACATAAATCTTAATCACCAATTATTCAAACCCAAACCGATATGTGGTTGCCTTTTTGTCAGATCCAACCCGTCTCTCAGGTTGCCTGTGAAAATAATGTTATACTTGCAAACAGCCACACATCAGTACAATTTCTACAAACTTGCCGACCAAATATGACTTTTCGTTAGAGTTGGGTTCAATTATCATGACCTAAATGTCAATCATTACTATCAATCGCAAGTTAATATATATGATGGGATAATAAGTGCTTCCTTCGTTTGCTTGGAAACACAAAATAAATACACAAGGATACAGATGCCTCCGAACATCAGAGCGAACTGACATTCTCTTCTTCCACGCTGCTCCTGCAACACAAAGAAGCACACTCCGGCCTGCACCTCCACATGTTATCATACCATGGTGTTATTGCTCTCTGCTCCTGTCCTGAGTCAGGCCCTTCTGCAAATTCCCTGTCTCTGTGGGAAATGAACGTTATCAACTAGAAAGAATATAGATTAAAACATGTTACACACTTAATACATACAGGTTACTAAAAATAGGCACACTCCTATGATCTTATAGTAAATATAAAATTAAAAATGCAATCATGGCATTAGTATGGTTAGTATGAAGCCATAATATCCTTACACACTTCCTATTGTTTACAACAACTGGGTTTTATTTGCACAACGTCACGTTATTTCTGACGCCTTCCCTGTGTTTAATGATCGGGTTTTAGACTTGAAGTTCAACTACTTACTGTAACTTTTGTTTTCAAAATTTACAGTAAGTAAATTTAAGTAAGTAAACAAAATTTGTTCCTTCTAGATCAAAAGAGTCACAATTATTTCTACAGAGATCAAATCGACTCTCCTTCTTGGCCCTCCTCTTTTCAACAGTTACACGGACTCGGTGCACCAGAGTCGTGAAAGTGTGGAAAATGAGCAATATACTTTTGAGGTCATAAGTGTGACCTTTCTCTGAGTGACTCTTAAGATACCGGATTTACACTGATTATCACCTTTGCTATTTTTTGAAATAAAACAGGTTTGCCAGCACAAACTTCAGATTAGAAGACACCGTTCTACTACGCTGCATGCAAACCTCTTCATCGGACTGCGCGCAACGCAAAACCACAGTCTCAGATCTAAATCTAAGAACACACTATGAGTTCAAATCTGGATTCAGCCTCCGCTGACAAGTCTTGGCAAACGACACTATACTTCAACTTCAGCATCAAAGGGTTTTTCAGTGTAAGTGTAAACGATTACTTTATTACAATGCTCCAAATTAAAGTACACCAGTACCAACCGCTTATCAGAATTTAGGACTTCTTCTTTGCTTAAAACCTAAACCAACAATAAAACACTGCACGATCAATTTCTGCACAAAACTCACTCAACTTACTTGAATAAAAGTCACACTATTTCGTGAGGTTCAGAGACAACACTTACACAATACGAGAATTGTTAAGCCTTACCCAGATCCCTAGAACACAACTAGAACGACTATACAAAATTAGACTCACTAAATAGAAAGAAATATACAATAATCACATCATTAATCATCTGACAACCTCTCCTCTGCCAAATCCGCCTACTACTCCGGTTTAATTGACTCCAATCAACATAGGTCTAAAACCCTCCTCAATCTCCTCGCCAATATCACAAACCTCTGACTCTCGTTTTCAACACGTGTAACCATTCCCTGCCTCCGAGATCTCCATTATCCATCGACACCTGATCACACGGGCCTCTACCTCTCACCACATCACCCCAAAGGCACTTCATAACCTGGTCCCTGTACATATCTTCACTCTGAAACTCTCCGTCCCACCGGCCAGACTCGTCACCATGGGGAGCTATAACACACTTCGGGCACTAATCAGAAAGCAAGCAAATTAATCTCTATCACTACTATCAACAAAACATTTTCACACGAGAATGGTAACCTCAAGTTACTTTTCAAAGTTAAGGGGATAATATTTTATCAGCTGCAACGGATCAACGCAGATTTGCTACACCGTAATCTGAGACTTACAATAATGTTTCTTTCTAGAAGCTAAAATGATATCACTGATTAAATATTCAAGATCTCTCTGTCATTAATTTATTTAGTAATGTATTTATTTTACATAAATTCCTAAGGCCTACTGCAAATCAGGTAGGATTGAACTTAGTACAATTTGCCTATAACTTAAGAAAGTATTAGAATTAATATACTATTAAAGCAATAACGGGCCTTGGCTTCACCTAAACTCACCTCGTTAACATTGAATAATTTTTACTTTATGTGAACCCTACAATCTCTATGTTTGTTAGTTATTTATCACTCTGTAAATATCAAACTATTCAATTACATTTATTTATTTATTTCATTATCTACTTTATCTTGATAATTATAGCTGTTCAATTGAGATTCAAATAGTTTGACCAATCTGAGCATTAAAAAAAGTCAAAAAGAAGATTAGAAAAAAGAAATAAAGAGAATTTACAGTAACACGGAGTCCCATGGGGCCTAGCCCATGGGCAAAACACAAAAAATTTATTAAAAAATATATAAACATCTATTTATACGCAAAAATTCAAAACAAAATGTAAACTAAAGGTGGAAGAGGGGCGAAGCATCGGACCTGAGACAAATTTGCAGCACTAGTCCGCCTGCAGACAGCTTTTTAGGGCGTTGGGGGACGGCGGCAGAGGAGGTGTTTTTGTTTTGAGAGCAGGGCAGACTCTCAGGTTTTGTAAACTGTCCTTCATGCACTTGGACCATGCGCTCACGCATCGCACAAAGGCCCAGCCGCTTCCCTCTCTAACCACCAAAAGGGGCAAGGTAAAAGTAAATTAAAGACTTAAAAAATCAGGTTGTCCTATCGCGCAAAGCATTACAAAATAAGAAAAATTCAAAATACCAACAAAAAATAAATAAAACAAGAAAATTTGAAAGAAAGCAACACAAGTAAATAATAAGAATAATAATAAGAGTAAATAATAAAGGTAATAATAATAATAATAAGAATGTAAAAAAATCCTCTGTACACTATCAAAAAAAGGGCTAATCTTCAGAAAAAGGAGAATCTCCTAACTGTTTGTTTTACCTTCTCATATCAATTAGTGATCAGTTTATGTTATCATGTTAACGTCAATCGTCTATTCTAGGTTTCAAATAAATTGGTATTTTTAAAGGAAATTAAATTATACACACAATGATCTGTCAGGACCCCAAAAACCTTGCAAGCAAAACCGAGATGTAAAAGTGTATTAGTAATTTAGACCATATCAAGCAAAACACCACTCTAAACTTTGTTTTGTTTAGACCTATCTTCGTTATTTGACCTATATATTCAAATTAGTGTGTTTGCAATTAAGAATTGTTTTGAATTCATTATGTCTCGGCGCTGCCACCTTTTGGGGATCCGACATCACCTTGGGAAACATTATTCCGACTAATGTTGAATCTTCATATTAAACACTTAGCCTGCGATACAGCCTTAGTCAAAACAATACATTTTTTCCAAACCAGTTTGGATACCAGCTAATCTAATCTTAACCGTTCCCCTCACAAAGGTAGTGTTTTGACCACTTCTCACATCTAACCTTGGGGCTGACTCTAAATATGTAAAAATTATAAGCAAGTGCTTTAAACTATCTTTAAGAGAACCAGCGAGAGCCGATCTGCTGACGTGGCCTAAGTGTATCTCATTTCTAAAACCTCAACAAAGGTCGCATCATTCTTGTACACCCAAAACGTACACAGACATCAGAACCTTAAAGACAGAATTAAGTTTCACTTTACCGCAAATCCAACTACAAAAGACAGGGTATATTATTATTTTTCTTTAGGTCCTGGTACTTTAAAAATCAGGTTTAAAGCTCAGTTTTCTAAAACAAATCACAGCAGAATAACATCTGTCAACATTTTACAACATAACAACAACAACAACAAAAGCAAGACATTTTTACTTCTCAATTGTACACATTTTGATCCTAACTTTGTTTCACTGTTGCCAAATATCGTTTGTTTTGATTGCCTGTCAGGCACAAATCTTTAATATTTTTAGCCTAATGCCATAAATCATACGCCTTTCTCTCATTATTTTTAACCTTATGTGTTTTAAAAACCCAGTTGTTGTACTCACGAAGTTGCAGCTAAACAAACACATCGGTGTCACACCGGAAGTCAGTCCTCCTTCGCAGTTCCCGTGGCCTGTAGACAGATCAGAGGCAGCATCAACTTTCGAAAAACAAAACACAATCTCAACTCATTATCACCAGCGTGAATCATCAATTGAATTGTCATTCAAAATGCGACACTGTTTACCCTACAGAGACTCTTAATCTGTACCGTAGCTTAGTAGCTAGTTCTAGTAAACAATGTTGCCATTTTTTTTTTTTTTTTTTTTTTTTTTTTTTTAATGCTGACTCAGCAATCCGTCTCCAGGCAGACGTTATCAGGAACACTTTGTTTCACGGACCTTGCAGACAAGCAAAACAATTAGATAAAGCAGCAGGTGGACAGACAGACAACACGGAGACACATGCCACGGAACGCAAACAACGGACAAAAAAATCTCTAGCTGCATCCAAAACTATAGCCAACTTCACCTTTTTAAATAAAATAACGTGATATTTATCGCAATGTTTATTAGTTGATTCTGGACTTTCACGGTTAAATTCAAGTTAACGCAAAAGACAAACGTAGGTTGTATACGTTGCAGAAGCGTTCTCTCTTTTTGTGCACAACAACTTCAACGGTCTCCCTTGTGAGAAAAATTATCCTAGGCTCTCTCCCACCAACCGTTATTCACCACAACTGCCCGATTTCCTCTAAACGACGTTCAGACAAAACCACCAGCTGCAGTTTAACTACAAACTTCATGTAAACATTGCATCAATATCCGATACAAGGGCCACATAAAGTCTGTATTCACGGTCCTACTCGACCGTGACTATACTATCCTCCAACCGTCTAAGTAATTAATTACACGGCCAATGTAATCCATTACCGGCTCAATATTCAGCACTCAGTTCAAGATTAAAGTAACATAAACAACTATACACACAGTAGCCCACAGCTCGGCTTCAGTGGCTACATCAACGTGCCTTATGTTTGACGCTAAAATCTACCACTGGCAGTGTGCCACGTGTATTCTAGGCCACAAGTCATAGAAGGCCAAATTGTACTGTTTTGGTAGTACGATATGATAAGGCCATGTGTGAGGGCCGAATTAACTCTATAATTCCCCATCACACAGTTGCAGAAAATTACAAGAAAACAGATAAAATCAATCAATAAAACATCAACATAAAGTTAATCAATTACAGTAAAAGGCAAGAGTGCAGATAAAATACTTTCAGTTTTCATATGCACGGGTAAAAAGAGCTGTTTTCAGCCTGGATTTGAACATTGTCAGAGTTGAGGCCTGTCTCACATCCTCATGAAGACTGTTCCAGATTTGAGCTGCATGAAACTGAAACGCAGCCTCACCGTGTTTATTATTGACTCTGGGAACCACCAGATATTTTCTGGACCAAAAGGCTCTCTTTACCCTGTACTGTTCCTTAATCCAACCGTACATAAACTAAAGCTGTAAATAACCACCTCCCTAGTAACATACAATTAATGTTTGGTAAAAGAGAGGGGAAGATATGATCTAAGGGGAACTCATAATCCGTCTCCTCCTTGCACTGGCTCCCGGTCCATTTTCGGATTGATATTAAAATGTTAATGCTTGTTTTTAAAGCTCTTCATGGTCTCGCTCCATTACATCTCACTGAGTTGTTGACCGTACATTAGGGCTGGGCGATATGACGATATTAGACCGTCTTACGATCTCCAGAGCTGTCGATCTGTCATTTTTGTGGGATTGTTTTATCATGGTTCTAAGCACTTCTGCACAGTTGACTCTTTTCACCGTCAGTGAAGTAAACCCAAGCCGCGCACAGTTTACTCCTACGCAATGTCAGACGCTAATGCGAGCGTTTGGCAGCGAGCCGCTCCTCTACAGTCACATTCACAACCAGCGTTCTGTCTCTATTTCAGAGGTATTTATGTCAGTGTGTTCCCCCGTAACGCCGCTGCTCTGCTCAGCGTGTGTTTATTTATTTACCTGGCGACACATGTGCGAAGTGTCCTTCGTCCTTACAGTTCTGTCAGACGCCGCATCCTTCTCATCTGTTTCATTTAAATCCTGGGCCGTGTTCACAAATGCGCTGTTTATCCAGGTCTTTGAAAATATAAGACTTGTCCAACTTTGGTGAATTACTTGGTCAAGTAATAACTTATGGTAACGATCTGCTTCCGGTTTGCCTTTTACACAATAAAAGACACACTATGTTAACGCTTTAGTAAGACTCTTATTGTGAAAGGGTCAGACAGCAACAGAGCGCTGTATCACAGTAGCTCGACGTCATGAGAGAGACGTCTCAGAAAAGAGATGTAACAGACACAACAACAAGCCTTTACCAAACTTAGTGTTACTATTTCACTTTTATTGTCTGGAGTTTTATTGTGTTTTTTAATGTATAGAGTTAGTTTGCTGTAGATCTAAGTCTAGTCTAAGTGCTAAGTCTATTTTTGCTTTGTTGATTATCACAAAGTTGAATAAATTAGTATATTAATTCAATCTTTTTCTTCTTCAGTGTGTAATTAAGTTATTTTAGTTACTATAAAAAAATCGTGATAAAATCTAAATCGGGAGTTTATAATTCAAACATTGTGATATTCTATTTTTGTCATATCGCCCAGCCCTACCGTACATTGCCCCAGCAGAGCTCTCCGGTCTGCCAATCAAATGGTTCTGGATGTGCCCAGGTCCCAGTACAAACAGTGGGGCGATCGTTCCTTCAGGTTTGTAGCGCCTAAACTGTGGAACAGCCTGCCCCTCAGTCTGCGTGTTCTCACGGACCTGTCCCTTTTTAAATCCAGATTAAAGACTCATCTTTTCAAACTTGCTTTTAATACTTAGGGCACACTGAATTGTGTCTTTGTTGTTTTAAATTGTTTTAATCTGTCTGTGAAGCACTTTGGTCCTCCTGGTGTTGTTGTAAAGTGCTATATAAATAAACTTTGATTGACTGATTGATTGATTGATTGATTGATTGATTGATTGATTGATTGATTGATTGACTGACTGATTGATTGATTGATTGATAGATAATCTGAAAGTACAATGTATCCATTCCACCCTAAAAAGTCATTGTATTACACGGAGAGGAGTAAATCTGTGGAATAATTTAGATGAAGACTTAAAGGTGCAGCTAGTCTACAGTAATTTAAAAGACAGTATAGGAGAACTGTGTTTGAGACGTTTGCTGAAGACATGTGACCTTGTCTCTCAGTCACTCTCCTTAAGTAATCTGTATTACTATGAACTTGTGAAATACCACATCATTGCTAATATAATCAATTGTCACCAACTCTATCAACCAAGTCTATTTGATCTGTATTAAAGGAACTTGAGATAAATTTTAAGCATTAAAAATGCTGTTATGGCTGCTTCCGCTGGTCATTACAAATAAAATAGAATTGGGGCAGGTGAGATGTGGACCTGTAGTAGGGCCCCCCTCTCAATGGGCTCATAAATCTTGTCTTCTTAAAGCACCACTCAGTATAGGATTATAAAGCGGTTCACAACATCAACTAGTTAGGGCAGCAGGGTGGGGGCTCGCTGGTGGGGGGGCTAGCGTCCTCTACCAGCTTGTCACATAATACCCCGGCTTTTTAACGCTCCTCACAAATAGAGAAAACGATCAAAAACCACTGACAGAACAATCTTAACCATCATTATTACAGTTGAAGCAGGTATGACGGCAATGAGAAACATGATGATGATATTTTTGAGAATGATACTTTTGAGAATGCTATTATTGTCATTGTTATTAATGACATTGTGATGATAATATATGTATAATACATATGTGCGCTAGTAATGTATCTGTATGCATATATATGTATACATGTCTGTATGTGTGTAAATATATATGTATATCTAAAACACTATGACTACTTAAACAATAAGTAAATCAATAGAATGGTGACCAGAATGGTAATATAAGCAACGTTAAAAAATAAGAGAAAATTATAAAACTAAGTAAATACACTCAGAAATCACAACATTTTCTATTTTCGCTCTGTTTTTCATACCTGTAAGTCTCATCAGATTATTATTATTTTTTTTACATGTAAAAGCTTCAAATTATCAATGCTGCTAATCAATAATTGTATTTTGAAATTGGGGTAGGCACTTATAAGTGTTCTTGCTTCGGCCTACTCCTTTTGAGTTATTATTTATTTTTATTTTTATTGTTTTTTTTGTGATATTGTAAATGTAATGATGTAAATATTGTAAATACTAACTCAAATCAATCCAATCAATCAATCTTCATTTTTCCTGGAGAAATGGTGAGTTATATTATTGTAATTAGGAGTACAACAGTTTTTGTCCTTTTATCTGCTGTTATTTTAGCAGGAGATTCAGAATCAGAATAGTTTTTATTGCCATTGTTTGAGAACAGTTTCACAAACTAAGAATTTGTCTTGATGCAGACGTGAATTTTAGGTTTTTGCCACTTTAGTGTTTAGTGTAATTTGTTTTGTTAACTCAAAGTGTATATAATTTGATTCAAACATTAAAGCAAATATCACTGCTTCATAAAGCAAGAGAGGATATGATTTGTTTCACTTTAATTTAATTTATTATATGGCTCGTCACAATGAAAGTAGAACGCTCCATTGACTTGAATGTGATTTTCCAATGTTCTACCGGTCATTATTTTCTGATAGAGGACCTCTGAATAAAATAATGACGCTGCCAATGGCAACGGAGTTCGTGCTTGTCAAGTCTTTCATATCACTCCGCTGTAGTAGAGGACACTATCTCTGTCCATGTCGCTGCGCTTCAGGGTCCAGATGCAAATGTATTTGACTAAGAAATTAAATATTTAAATAGATCTGGATGAAGGTCACCCTGGACTGAAGCAGCTCGGAGTCTTTACACTTTCACTATAATAACATCGTAAAGGTGCTGGATTTTCTTTCTCGTTGTGGGACGAGATTTGTTTTTTTCCTCCTAAAGTCGTCTCATGAACTGGGGAAAAACACTTTGCACCTAATCATCATTTTCTGACATTAAGTATCAAATTATTTTTCCATACACAATAAAGGCTTATTTTAAATATAAAAATATCCTAATTTTTCCTGGAGAAATGGTGAGTTATATTATTGTAATTAGGAGTACAACAGTTTGTGTCCTTTTATCTGCTGTTATTTTAGCAGGAGATTCAGAATCAGAATAGTTTTTATTGCCATTGTTTGAGAACAGGTTCACAAACTAGGAATTGTTCTTGATGCAGACGTGCAACATAAAACATATAACACAGAATTTAGATAAATAAGCTATAAAACTTTAAACTATGAGGCTTTAGGGGCATGCATGAAGAATATTAAATAAATAAGATACAAAATAAAAAGTAACATATGATAAGACGACAACAATTGACATAGAACAACAGTGGGATTATATTTACAGATGTGTAGGCGTATAAAGTAAAGTGATAAAGTGATAGATCTAAGTGTGGACAAACCACAGAGCAACAGAGCAGATACATCCATGAGTCTGTAACTAAGTTATTGGGTCTTGTTATTGTTCATGAGTCTGATGGTGGAGGGAAAAACTGTTCAAGTGGTGGGAGGTATGAGTCTGGATAGACCGTAGCCTCCTGCCTGAGGGGAGAGGGTGAATAGTTTGTGTCCAGGGTGAGAAGGGTCAGCTGTGATCCGACCCACATGCCTCCGGGTCCTGGAGGTGAACAGGTCCTGGAGAGATGGAGCTCACAGCAGCTGCGTTGCTCAAGCCAAATTAAACTAGAAAAACAAAAACGCACACCAAGTTCTTCTCATGAGGTGCATGTGCTGGAGCAGAAATTAAATGTATTGGAAAATACACAGCACACTTGAATAGATGTCCAAAAGATCTAGTATTTATTAACGTTTCGGCCTTAGCCTTCGTCAGATCATTTTTATCTTATTCATTTGGATCACAATATATGTACGCTCAAGCCAAATTACCCATAATGCACCACAGCTCTCAAGAAAACAAAGAAAAAATGGTGGTCATCAAAGCTTCTTCCTTGTGTTTCTTGTCACGTTTTCATCAGATTTTTCGTTTTGGAGCTTCGATGGCTTAGGTAGGTCTTAGCTTTCAAATTACTCTGGCCTACAGGCTGTAAACTCCAGTCCAGAAGCTTTGGACTGTGGAATCTACGGGCCAGTTCCAGTCGACTTAAGAACAGTTTCATACACAAGGCCATCTGGAAGCTGAACTCCCTGCCCTCCCTCTCACCCCTCTTTCCCCAATAAAAACCATCTTGAATCTTTTAGATTTGGGTAAAGCTTAGTTTAGTTTAGTTTAGTTTATTTATTTCTTTGTGCAGTTAACCTGCTCAAAGGGAGTGGTCCAAAGCCAAAGGCTTATAACCCCAAAAATAAAAACAATAGCATTTACATTTAACATTTACAGGGTAGCAAATCATGAACAAATCATAAACAAAGGAACATAGGGCAAAGTAACAACAAATAATGAACAATAAAAAAAACAACAGCGAAATAAAGAAACAACAACAAAAGAATGTGCTACAACTCATATCTAAGAAATGTAAACTCTTTGTAAACTTTTTTAAAATGTACCAAAGTTTGATATTTTGATCTAGATTATTCCATATTTCTATTTCTATTATTCCATATTGGGACACATGCTTTTTAAAGATGTTCTGGAGTATTGTTTATCGAAACTCATCTTTCAGGTTGTATTTAATTCTCGTTTGCAGAACATATTTTGTAAACTCTCAGGAAGCGACTTTTGTGAGGCTTTGAACAGGATTTGAGCATCTTAAATTCAGTAAGGTCCTCACATTTCATTGTTTTTGATTTAAAGAATGGATGTGTGTGATCACAGAATCCAGCTAAATGGATTATTCTTATTGCCTTTTTCTGAACTTTAAACAATGGGTCAAGATTACTTTTATACACATTTCCCCAGATCTCTACACAATATGTTAAATGGGGAAGGATAAGTGAACAGTATATAGTATATAGAGCTTTGTTATGGCTGAAATCTTTTTTTGTTGGAATGGAATTTATTTGAGTGATTATTTACATTATTTACGTTAACATTAGCCGTCGTTCCACATAGCGCGAACCGGCCGCGCACGCTAAGATCTACGTGCACGTATCGACACTAGCCTGCAGACCTTTCTGTTTCCACCACACACACACATGCATTTGTTGTAGGCGGAGCCGCACAGAGCAGCACGCTGTACAGATCGTCATTAAAGTTTTGTAAACTGCGATGAGAACAAATGTGGACAAATGCTGCCCTCTGGTGGGAGTTATGGAATCATTCAGAGGAGCCAAGCTGTATTAAAACAGAAAATAAACTGCTAAACAACGAACTATGAAGGTAAGCTACATGCACATGTTATGCTAACACCAGCTAAAGCTGCGCTAACATCGGCTAAATGCTAATATTAGCAAAATCCCCTTTTAGCACAGCGGTATGATGTTGTGAAATATTAAATCCGTATGACCTGCGTGTCAATAGTGAGGGCTGTCCACTCTCTCGTTGCCAATCAGAGGCCAGAGTTTGTTCACGTCACATCAGACACGGGTCAGTGCTTTGGCCACAGCCTGAGGTCAGTCCCAAAACCTATACCTGGTCAGACCGGTTTGGCCCTGGCCTTTGTTATGGAAAAGCTCGACAAAGCGGGTGAAAGAGCCATTCGGCTGACACGAGCCTGCATGTGGAAAAGAGTCTATTGTTGCAGTGAAAATAAATAAAGTAACAAAAAGTCAAAAGAAGTAGGCCAAAGCAAGAAAGCTTATAAGTGCCTACCCCCATATTCAAAATGAATTTACATTCCGGATACAGTGATACATCATCTCGTACAATATAACACTTTACATTACAAATTCCTGGATTACACAATTACAATTGTCCGCATTGACTTTAAGTACAGCAACTTTGCTAAAGAAAAACATTCATGTTTAACAAAAAGAAAATCACATGAAGATTACAAGACCACCAGGTCCATCTCTTGCCGGCTCTCGTTCAATTTAGTTTAACAGTGACCAGTGGAAACAGGCTGTCACAGCATTGTTATCTTTTGTTTATTCATTTCTATCCAGTTCCTTTAATTCATAACAACTTAAACTTAGAGGTTGGTGACATTGGTTCTATCAAAAAGATAAAAGATATCAACAAAGATTCACTGTAATACAAAATTACTTATAGATACTAAGTACAAGGTCACATGTCTTTAGCATATTTCTCAAACACACTTCTCTTATACTGTTTTTTGAATTGCTGTAGACTATCAGCACCTTTTAAGGGTTCCTCTAGATCAGGGGTCACAAATTAAATGTCCGAAATGAAAAAAAAATTGTCAAGCAAAGGTCCCGAACATACGGGGTGAATTCACGGTTATATTGGGATTTTTAAGACTTTATTAAATCTATTACTGTGATTTGAAAATAATGAAATTAAGTGAATCCTGTTATTGTTTTTTTGGCTCTAAAAATGTGTTTTGGCTCTTAAAAAGTGTGAGGGAGAGAGCGCACACACTCTCTGAGGTCCACCGTTTAGTGACCTCTGCTCTAGATTATTCCACAGATTTACACCTCTCCGGGTGATACAATGACTTTTTAGGGTAGAATGAATACATTGTACTTTCAGATTATGAGTACCTCTTACATTAGTAGTAGTAGTTTATTCGGTCATTTCATTCCTTTAAACAATAAACAAACATTTCCATTATTCGTGCACAATACGACCGAAAGGGTTTAGGCTGAAGTGAAAACTTATTTTGCCTAACCCACTTTACAGACTTCCACGAGAAAACAAACTTAAACATTTATAATAAACAATATCAAGCGTCAAACAGAAGAGAAATAAGCATGTATTTAGAATTGATTTAACATAAAATATATATATATATATATATATATATATATGTAGCACCCGTACAACCACTCTATATAGGACTTACCCGAGAATGATGGGTGCTTGGGTTCGGTTTACTCACAGGTGGATACCAAAAAGGTTCACCTATTTAAGTGAATGTTGTCAAACAATACCAAACTAATAACTAGCCTATTTAAAATAATGAGACCCAGAGCGAGAGTAACATTTAGGCAAACATTCAAAAAACCATATTTAATAAACTAATTAATTAATTTTACAATTGGACAAAAAAAAAGAAAAAGATGTAAAATAGCCTTAAACCTAAGGTACATTTAAGCCTAAAACTAATTTGCTACAATCTAAATGTTCCCTTGAGTTACTGGCCCCTTTAAACCCTGTAGGTAAAACCTTTAAATCCAAATCCCCTTAGCTTGTCCCCAAGTGACAGCACCAACAAACGTTACAAAGGAAAAATGGAACACTGACAAAAAAAAACGTGAACTGTCTCACGCGCACACACTTAAACAAACGGTCTAAACTGTACTTTAACGGTGGTGGGCCCACTCACACACACACACAGTACTCACGGCTCCGGAGCATCTTGACCTAAGTCAAACCACCTTCGTTGCAGGCCTGTTTTACTTGTGCTAACCGCACAGCGGGTCGAACCCTCTCATAGGTTTGGATGCTTGAGTGCGTTGCAATAAAACGATGTCCGTTGTCCGGTGCCTTGAGCTCGAGCCAAGATAACGGTCACACTGGTCGGATGTCTTGAGCGCGAGCCAAGATAACGGTCACACTGGTCCAATGGCTTGAGTGCGTTGCAACTGAACGATCTCCGTGGTCCGATAGCTTGAGTGCGTGGCAACGGAAAGGTCTCCGTGGTCCGGTAGCTTGAGTGCGTGGCAATAAAACGATTTCCGTGGTCCGGTGGCTTTAGTGCGTTGAAGTGGAGCGGTAACGGTAGCTCAACGTCAGCCCGCGGTTGCTTCTGCCTCGCTAACGTCCGTCCACACAACAGTCCCTTGGCTCCTCCGGTCCCACGATCGATCCTAGCTCACGAAACCGTTCCTGCGAGGTGAAGGCGACTCACACGCGTTTAACGAGCCTCCCGCTCCGGGTTGTCACGGTCCGTGAACTCCGTTAACGTCCACTGCTCCGGGAGGAAACACATCCAGCTGCTCCGCTCAGGCCCAGGCGCAAAGACAATGTCTCCTGGAACTCTTTTTTTCGAACCCCTCCCTCGAGTTTAAGAACACACCCCCTTCACGAAACAACAGCCAATCACTATCGACTATTAAATGTATAGCTAGAACTGACCAATGAAATGGCTGACCATACAGCACGAAAAAACTAAACAAAAACAGTTGTCTCCCGTTCCCATAGCAATAATATGAAATTAATTAAAAGGACACGAAACAACATAACTTGCTTAAACTTACAGTTTAATCTGAACCTAAAGTGACCTATATTTAAATCACTAAGAATATTAATGATCCACTATCATATAATAATGAATATTAGGACAATCACTATAGAAAAAGTAATTAATAAACTACTAGTTTAGCGATTAAAGATGTGTTAAGGATTTATATTAACCCCTAATGTTCTGGTAATGCCCTAATATTCCACCGGGCTACACCCTCCCCCTTCTAAAAGGTTTTGATGTCCTCATCAAAAGGACTTACAGGACTGTAACAGCCCGAAGCTTAAGGGAAGAGGTCGAATTAGAACAAGTGAAACACAACGCCATGGGGTGGCACCAGAGGGTTTGACAGGGGCTTCGCCTGGAGTCTCTGTAGATTCCACTTCCCACCAACACTCCGTGGCTTAGGACAGTAACTGGATGCTCACAGGGTTTACCAAGTTCATCATAGCTCAGCTTGACCACTGGACGAGTGACTCTCTTTGAACGTTCCACTTGCTGAATTTCCACTTCATTGCTTTGACTTGAGTTGTGCTCTGCTCCCCCTTCTAAACCGTTGACTTCTGGATCAGCGTTGGGAGGCAGGCTTGGAATCTCACTGACAACTGACTCTGCATCAGCCTCATCCTGAGCTTGTCTTGACATGTCATTGACTGGTTGAGATTGGCTTATTGACAGCTCTGGGTGTGTCTGGAGCTTGTCCCAGTTGATTTCCCAGTGTCTTGTCCACTGTGCCTCCTCATACTCAGACTCAGAGGACATGTCTTCTTCGTGGTTGTTGGACTGTAGCTGTTCTTTTGACTTTTGTTGTGATCTTGTTACATGTCTTTGTGGTGGCTGCTCTTCACCATCGTCCACAGGGAGTCTCACGAGGTAACCGATGGGTAGGAGATGATTACGATGGATGGTCTTCTCCACTCCCATACCTCTCTCTGGCTTGATCTTGTAGACTGGTACGTTTGGCAGTTTCTCCACCACAACATATGGTAAGGGTCTCCATTTACATTTCAGCTTGTGTTTGCCTTGAACTCCGAAGTTTCTCAGCAGAACTCTGTCACCTTTGTCCAGCACTTGTTCTTTGACGTGCTTGTCATGTGCTTTCTTGTTTCTTTGGTGGTTCTTGTCTGAGGTCTCCGTAGCTAGAGTGTAGGCTCTTTGGAGGTCTCTCTTGAGTTGTATTACATACTGATGGTAGGACTTGGTCTTTGGACTTGTATCGGCCACGCCAAAACAAATGTCAACTGGTAGACGAGCTTCTCTGCCGAACATTAACAGATAGGGCGAGTAACCAGTAGCTTCATTCTGTGAACAATTGTAGGCGTGAACCAGTTGACTGATCTTTTGACTCCACTTTTGCTTCTGCTTTGGATCAAGAGTGCCCAGCATCGACAAAAGCGTACGGTTGAATCTTTCTGGTTGAGGATCCCCCTGCGGATGGTAAGGAGATGTTCTTGATTTTCGAATGCCTAACATCTTCAGGAGATCTTGGATCAACTTGCTTTCAAAATCACGCCCCTGGTCTGAATGTATGCGAGCGGGAAGACCATAGTGCACAAAGTACCGCTCACACAGGATCTTGGCTACAGTGATTGCTTTCTGATCTTTGGCTGGAAAAGCTTGAGCATAACGGGTAAAATGGTCCGTCACAACAAGGATGTTGGCATAACCTTGAGAGTCTGGTTCAAGGGACAAGAAGTCGATACACACAAGGTCTAGAGGGCCTTGGCTGGTTATCTGGTTCAATGGAGCGGCTTTTTGGGGCAGGGCTTTGCGGGTGATGCACTGGCCACAACTTTTGACATACTGCTCCACTTCAGCTCCCATCTTCGGCCAGTAAAATCGGTCTCTGATTAGTTCGAGTGTCTTTTCTATGCCCAGGTGACCAGACTCGTCATGTAGGGATTTCAAGACCATGGTGACATACTCTTTGGGTAGAACTAGCTGCTGCACTTCAGACCCTTTTCTTTGAACATTTCTGTAGAGCAGGTTTTCTCTGACGACAAGCTTGCTTACTTCTTTGTTGAGCAGTGTTGAAGTCGGGTTGTCAGAAGAGGCAAATGGTGGACCACCACTCAGTGACTGTTTGACTGGAGCAATAGTGGGGTCACGATCTTGGGCTTGGACGAGGTCTTTACGACTGAGCTGCGTTAATGAACCAAGATCCAGCCGAACTGGGTAGGCGAAGGACTCAGGAATGGCCTTCGGGGACACTCCGAGTGACTCTGCGACGGTTGTGGACTCTTTGTGGGTTTCTCTGCACTTGATTTGTTTGCAGAGAGCTTTGACACAGTCCGGAGATACACTTTGCCACTCTTCATTGGTATCGGAAACAGGGTTGCGAGAGAGTGAATCAGCGTCTATATTGCTGCTGCCTGGTCTATACTGCAGGGTGAAGTTGTAGGTAGACAGGGCGGAGAGCCAGCGATGACCCGTTGCGTTGAGTTTGGCGGTCATGAGAATGTATGTGAGTGGATTGTTGTCTGTTCTCACAGTAAACTGAGCTCCATATAAATAGTCGTGGAACTTGTCAACCACAGCCCACTTGAGTGCCAAAAACTCGAGCTGGTGCACTGGATAGTTCTTTTCAGAGGTACTCAGCTTGCGGCTGGCGAAGGCGACTGGTCTTAACCCTTCTGGGTACTCTTGATTGAGAACTGCGCCCAGGCCTTGATAACTTGCATCGATGTGAAGTATGTAGGGCTTGGTCGGGTCAGCGAACGCCAGCACAGGTGCGGTTGTGAGGCAGTGGATGATCTTTTGGAAGGCCTCTGAGCAGGACTTGTCCCACCGGTCACCGAAGGGCTCTTTCTTTTTGTAATAGATCTTGTCTGGTGAAGGATTGGATTTTTTTTCTTTTGCGTGGGAGGATAACCTTTGCACAGCTCGGTTAGCGAACGCACGATGATGGAGTAGTTCTTTATAAATCTGCGGTAATAGCCACAGAACCCCAGGAAAGACTGCAGAGATGTGAGGTCTGTAGGCTGCTTCCACTTGGTCACAGATTCCACTTTGGCTGGGTCTGTGGCGATGCCATGCTCTGAGACGATGTGCCCAACATAGGTGACTTGAGGGCGACAGAACTGGCACTTATCCAGGGACAGCTTAAGGCCAGCTTCTTCAAGGCGGGTCATGACTTTGAGGAGTCTTTGTTCATGTTCCTCTAAAGTGTTGCCAAACACAATCAGGTCGTCCAGATAAACAATGACCTCGAGCATATGCATGTCACCAACAGCCTTCTCCATCAGTCTCTGGAATGTTGCAGGTGCACCAGTAATTCCCTGCGGCATCCGCTCAAACTGGAAGAAACCCAGAGGACATATGAATGCTGTTTTTTCTTTGTCCTCGTCAGCCATCGGGATCTGATAGTAACCGCTGCGCAGATCCAACACCGAAAACCACTTGCTGCCGGACAAACAATCAAGGGCGTCGTCAATGCGAGGCACGGTGTACTGATCTGGAATGGTTCTGCGGTTCAGGGTGCGGTAGTCGACACACATGCGAAGTTGGCCATTCTTTTACGTGCAAGGACAATCGGTGAAGCATATGGGCTCCTTGATTCCTTTATGATTCCAGCAGCCAACAGACCTTGTAGGTGACGCCGGAGATCATCCAAGTCAGCAGGAGCAATGCGACGAGACCGCTCTCTGAAAGGAGTGTTATCGTTGACACGTATGTGATGCTCTACTCCTTTGGCCAAACCAACATCCACTCATCTGTGGAGAACACATTGGAATGCTGAGCAAGCTTTGTACTAAGTCGCTCTTTCAACTCGTTGCTGATGGGGGAATCACTCAAATTAAACAAGGAGGGGTCCATAGCTGGAACAGTGTTTGCATTGGAGCTTGGCGTATCTGTCACAACGTCAGCGACATGCAAATGTGCGATCACAGTCCCCATAGGAATGGCAGTTGGCTTTAGAGACTCGTTGCGCAGAAGCACCAGGAACTTGTTAGGGTCTAACATCTTGGAGAACAACACTGTTGGTTGGACTAGAACACTTGAAGGGAGAGCAGGTGAGTGAGCACGTTCAGTGATGAGGATAATGTCTCCAATGTTTTTCTTTTCTTTGACTTTGCAGATGGCAATGTGTTCTGTGCCAGGGGTATTACAAGAGGACCAGGACCTGTCCACTTTACTTCAGCAACAGGTAAGTTGGGTCGTCTTTAGAAATCTTTGTGTCAGGAGCAGGTAAGTAGCTTTCTTCGTGCACTTGGACTTTGACTGACTTGACGTTTTCCATGACTTTCTGTGTGGCTTTTGACTGAAAAGGCCGGACACCGCTGACATTGGTGCCGATAAGAACAGGTATTGTCTCGGAACAACGAGGGTCAGGACACACCAGCGCCAGGACAGGAACAGACTTGACTTT
Source organism: Neogobius melanostomus (assembly GCA_007210695.1). Lineage (NCBI taxonomy): Eukaryota > Metazoa > Chordata > Actinopteri > Gobiiformes > Gobiidae > Neogobius > Neogobius melanostomus. The sequence continues at coordinate 533,023 of VHKM01000123.1, read as the reverse complement.
GTTAGACTTTGACGTCTTTGGCCATTCCAGCTCAACTTGGATGTAGCCTTTATAGGGGTAACTGTCCTTTGACTCACTTAGGCCCCATATGGATAGACCGGTCACAGGGTTCAGCGGGATGTGTGGCAGTTTTCCGCGTACCAGCTGTCAAAGATGATGGTAACTTGGGAGCCGCTGTCCATGAGCGCAGTGCAGGGGTTGCCATTTATATTTACTTGGGCAGTAGAAGGAGGTCCGACGAGACCTTCTGGCAAACTGTGGGTCCGAACGTTGGCAGAGCTTCTCTTGACGTTTGCATTGTTATTCTTTGCTCTGGCCTCGTCAGGTCTCTGGTTTTGCTTGGACTTTCTTTGAGCTTGCAGGAGTTTCTGTATTACTTTGGGATAGTTCTCAGGAACGACGCATTTAGTTGCAACGTGCCCATCTTCACCACACCGGTAACAGAAGAAATCACTTGAGTCTCGGGGAGTGAAAGTTCTTTGCGGTTGGGGCTTAGACTGAGTTTCTCTTTGTCGGGGCTCAGTGGCTGTACTGTACTTGGGCTTGACTGACATGACTGAGACTTGCTTTCGGAGTTTTACGACTTCTTTCTTTAGAGCTTGTACATTTCGGTCTTCAGAGCTCTCTGTTGTGGCAGTGACAGATGGAAAAAAGTTTTCCAACTGACAACTTGGCATTGGAGAGGACGTAGTGAGCTCACATACTTGAGTTCTGAGTTGGTGTATTTCTGCTTTTAAATCTCTGAGCTCAGTGTCTGAGGTTACCGTGGCACTTTTGGCATAAACAGCTTTGGACGGCTGTAGTCTGCGGCGCGAAGCTTCATGCTCCTCTTCCTGCCGTATCTCATTGAGTAGCTGCAGGAACGTGGGAGGATTGTCACGTCGTTCTCTCAGTCTGAGATTCAGGATCATTAAGTCAGATCTGGTGGCCCTTTGATGAGCTGGTCGAGGCGAGCGTAATCTGTGTTGTCTGCCTCTATACCACCTTTTTGGACGACTTTATTTAGGACTCGCTCCATGCGCCTCAGAAACTCGGACAGTCTCTCACTTGGGTGTTGGCACAGCATTCTGAAGGTAAAATAGAGTTCTTCACCGCTTTCTGGGGCACCAAACGTATTTTCGAGAATGTCCAGGTATTCAATAGACGTTGCGCTAGGGTCATTGAATCGGACAGCTTGCAGGACCTCTAGTGCAGGACCTTTTACACTTTCCATAATCCTCATCCTCTTTTCTCTTTCAGGGCGTTCACATTCCTCAATCAGGAGTCTGGCTTGATCAACCCAATTTTCCAACTGTTCTTCTCCAGAGGGTGTGGGCGTAACCCCTGAGAAGGTTCGCAGTCTTCTGAATGGGTCACTGCTTGTGGGCTTTTGTGTCTGTTGGAAGATTTCACCAACAGCTTTGATGATAGCCTCAGGAGTGGACGCTTGCAGTGGGGGCAGAAGATTGGAATGAGTTTGTGGCACATTTGGACCATCACCGGTTGACTCATTCTCCGGCGCAGAAGCTCCAAAGATTCTCCATGGCACAGCAGAACCCTCGGGAAATACATCGACAGGAATGGCGTTTGTATTGACCTTCTCTCTGCACTCACACAGCACAGTTAGACTTTGAGAATGCGGGTCAAACATCCTTCCTCTCACTTTGACTCTCCCAAGTGCTTTGATAGTCTGCAGTGTTTCTTCAATGGTATTACTTCAGCTTCTGGAGGAACGTCTTTCAACAGCAGAGCTTTGGCTAGGTCTATGCCTTCTCCAACACACCAGTTCTTCAGCTGAGCCATCTCCCCGGGTTGTGCAGTTACGGTGATCACTTGTCAAGACTAAATTTGATTGGCTTTAAGTGATATAAGCGTTTAAAATGTACAGTGTAAAACTAGGTTTAGTTAGTGCGACTTTAACTTTAAGTAAAGACTAAGGAGGTTTAATGTCTAAACTACGCTTCTCTGGGTCAAACTAAGTTTAGTGCTAGTTTATTACTATTTTAGAGCTAAATTTATCCCAGCGGTGCCTCCATTCTATGTAGCACCCGTACAACCACTCTATATAGGACTTACCCGAGAATGATGGGTGCTTGGGTTCGGTTTACTCACAGGTGGATACCAAAAAGGTTCACCTATTTAAGTGAATGTTGTCAAACAATACCAAACTAATAACTAGCCTATTTAAAATAATGAGACCCAGAGCGAGAGTAACATTTAGGCAAACATTCAAAAACCATATTTAATAAACTAATTAATTAATTTTACAATTGGACAAAAAAAAGAAAAAGATGTAAAATAGCCTTAAACCTAAGGTACATTTAAGCCTAAAACTAATTTGCTACAATCTAAATGTTCCCTTGAGTTACTGGCCCCTTTAAACCCTGTAGGTAAAACCTTTAAATCCAAATCCCCTTAGCTTGTCCCCAAGTGACAGCACCAACAAACGTTACAAAGGAAAAATGGAACACTGACAAAAAAAACGTGAACTGTCTCACGCGCACACACTTAAACAACGGTCTAAACTGTACTTTAACGGTGGTGGGCCCACTCACACACACACACAGTACTCACGGCTCCGGAGCATCTTGACCTAAGTCAAACCACCTTCGTTGCAGGCCTGTTTACTTGTGCTAACCGCACAGCGGGTCGAACCCTCTCATAGGTTTGGATGCTTGAGTGCGTTGCAATAAAACGATGTCCGTTGTCCGGTGCCTTGAGCTCGAGCCAAGATAACGGTCACACTGGTCGGATGTCTTGAGCGCGAGCCAAGATAACGGTCACACTGGTCCAATGGCTTGAGTGCGTTGCAACTGAACGATCTCCGTGGTCCGATAGCTTGAGTGCGTGGCAACGGAAAGGTCTCCGTGGTCCGGTAGCTTGAGTGCGTGGCAATAAAACGATTTCCGTGGTCCGGTGGCTTTAGTGCGTTGAAGTGGAGCGGTAACGGTAGCTCAACGTCAGCCCGCGGTTGCTTCTGCCTCGCTAACGTCCGTCCACACAACAGTCCCCTTGGCTCCTCCGGTCCCACGATCGATCCTAGCTCACGAAACCGTTCCTGCGAGGTGAAGGCGACTCACACGCGCTTAACGAGCCTCCCGCTCCGGGTTGTCACGGTCCGTGAACTCCGTTAACGTCCACTGCTCCGGGAGGAAACACATCCAGCTGCTCCGCTCAGGCCCAGGCGCAAAGACAATGTCTCCTGGAACTCTTTTTTCGAACCCCTCCCTCGAGTTTAAGAACACACCCCCTTCACGAAACAACAGCCAATCACTATCGACTATTAAATGTATAGCTAGAACTGACCAATGAAATGGCTGACCATACAGCACGAAAAAACTAAAACAAAACAGTTGTCTCCCGTTCCCATAGCAATAATATGAATTAATTAAAAGGACACGAAACAACATAACTTGCTTAAACTTACAGTTTAATCTGAACCTAAAGTGACCTATATTTAAATCACTAAGAATATTAATGATCCACTATCATATAATAATGAATATTAGGACAATCACTATAGAAAAGTAATTAATAAACTACTAGTTTAGCGATTAAAGATGTGTTAAGGATTTATATTAACCCCTAATGTTCTGGTAATGCCCTAATATTCCACCGGGCTACATATATATATATATATATATATATAAATTTATTTTAACTAAATTATGTCATCATTTAAATTCATTCATTATGGATCTATTAAAGTCTTTTCACTAGTTTCTTACTTTATTCATCCTTAACTTATATATTTTTGAATGATAGTAGATTTATACAACTTTCTGAAAGCTTTGACTGTTTCAGACTGTTTTAACTGATCTTCCAGATCGTTCCACAGATTAACACCTCTTACAGAAATACATCGACTTTTTTTATTCTTTTTAGCTTTTGCTTTTTTGAAAATGGCAGTTCCTCTGAGGTTATCCTGACTTTTCCTGTGTTCAAAAAGCTGCTGGATGTTTGGAGGAGAAGATTATTATGTGCTTTGTACAATATTACTAAAGTATTAAGATCAACAAGATCATGGATTTTCAAGAGATTTAGCTCTACAAAAATGGGGGTTGTTGGTGCATAGAAATCTGCTTTAGTGATGATTCGTATTGCCTTTTTTTGGAGTAGGAAAATAGGATGTGTATTGGATTTGTAATTGTTTCCCCATATTTCCAAGCCATAAGTTAGGTAAGGAAGTATGAGGGAGTTATACAGTAATAGAAGAATTTTTTATCAAGTCCAGTTTTCATTTTACCAATTACAGCAATGGTTTTTGCTAATTTTGTTTTAATGTACTTATATGCGATTTCCATTCAAGTTTCCATCAATGGTAACTCCTAAAAATGTATTGCTTGAACTCGTTCAATTCAGTATTATTTATTTTTAGAGTGGTATGATCATTAACTTTTCTATTTCTTAGATCGTGTCTTCCCCCTCTTTACCAAACATTTGTTGTGTATTGTTTGGGAGCTGGTTGTTTACTGCTTTATATATCTGTAACAAAGTATTATATTTTATAAGGTCATCAAGTTTCATGGTGTTAGATTATAGAACAGTATATTTGTATGGTCCCTATATCCAACATTGTGAACAATTCTAATAGCCTTCTTTGGAGTCTATATAAAGCCTGTAAATGACTATTAAAGGTGTTTCCCCAGAGCTCAGAGCAATAATGTATGTACAGTAGGATTAAGGAACAGTACAGGGTAAAAGAGCCTTGTGGTCCAGAAAAAATCTACACTTGCCCATTATGGCCATATTTTCGCCATTTCCCATGAATGTTATCTATTTGTGGTCTCCAGCTAACCTTATGACTGAGGATCACACCCAGAAATTTATATTCCTTTACTTGTTCTATTCGAGTATTGTCAATATTGATTTGAACCTGTACGTCACTATTCTGTTTACCAAATAAAATCATTTTTGTTTTCAATATGTTCAGCGATAATTTATTTCTATTAAACCATTCTTTGAAATTGTATAATTCTGTTGTGACCTCTGAGAGAATATACCCAATGAATACAGCTTATTGTCAATATTGTTGGTGAGTTCTTCGCTTAGATTGATTAATGCATGTGCAGTTGACCTGTTGTTCTGAACCCATACTGACAGTCACTGAGTAAGTTATGTTTATTGACAAAACTGTCCAGGCGGGCAGCAAAATGTTTTTTTCCAGAATCTTGGATAGTTGAGGAAGTATAGAGATTGGTCTATAATTTGTGAATTGATGATCATCGTTTTATTTGTATGCTGTATGTTTCTGTTTTTTGTTGTTGTTGCCATTGTCTGCCCGGAATGAATAAATAAATGAGATCGATAAGACATGATAGGCTGGCGTCAACATATCTGTTGTGTCTCTGCATGTACGCGCTATTAAACGTGTGTTAAACATATTTGCCACAACAATTCTCCATCACCTACAACACAGGACAACTTCCATCACCTACAACACAGGAGAACCTCCATCACCTACACACAGGACAACCTCCATCACTACAACACAGGACAACCTCCATCTGCTCAAAAGGAGTGCCTGAAGCAAGAAGCTTATGAGCGCCAAACCCCAAACTATATATAATATTAATTTCACAACATTAGTACCATGTACAGAAGGAAAACAACAAAGAAACAACAGCAACAAAATGTATTATATGCACAATCTGTTTAAGAAGGAGAATGTCTCATGTGCTGTATATAACCCCTAAAAAGAGTAATACTGATAAATACTGATTACAGTACGGCAGTAAGAAAATGTACGTGTTTAGTTTTCCAGACAGCACACACAAACCAAATACATTTATCCTATTGCAGTTACATTATCAATTATACAATTAGAAGCATCATTTTGCAATTAGTCTCATTGACAAAGGAAGAACTTGTTACATTTCAAAGACTAACTTACAAACCACTGTTCATATAATTAACAACAATAACAACAATAACAACAACAACAACAACAACAACGCTCTGTTTCTGTGAGATTTACACAAAGCAAGTAACAAAATGTGACCATTATTAACCTCTTAATACCTCTTAAATACCTCTCTGGTATTATATCATAACTAACGTATTTTGTTGCTTTTAAAAATTTTGTTTAAAAAAAAATGTATACTCAATTTATTTCTATTGATAGGTGGAGGTGTAATTATAAGCCCATCTGGGTTTTCTGCCTCTTCCTGCACTTTTATTATTATATCTTAATGTTATAATCGATTGTTTGCGATTATGTGCAAAACTAATAAATAAATAAATAAATGTTAGTAAGTTTGTTTTTGTATCTTTTGTACTTATTTTCAGATTCAGTTGTTCTTTTTGTTAAAAAGACTTTGTATAGTGAATTATTTTTCTTACATGCATTTGCTAAACCCGTAGTCATACAGGACTGATTATCTTTTTATTTTACAATTGCTTTCTGTTTTTGGGCAGTGCAGGTCATAGAGGGTCATGAAAGTTCTTAAGAAGATATTATAAGCTGCATCTACATTAGTTTCTTCCAAGAGAGATTTCCAGTTTGTTTCAGCTAAGCTGACTTTAAAGGCGTCTAGCGCGTTATCATTTAACAATCTGATACATTTAGTGACATGAGTTTTTTCGTCTTTAGTTTTCCTATTTTTAGGTTATACAGAACAAAAACAGGTGATCACTTATATCTGTTACTAGAATCCCACTTGGAAGGTCTTTGCTGAAACATTTGTAAATATATTTCAACCTGAAAAGACTCAGAGACGTGTTGCGTTAGACGGTTTTATTGAACTTAATTGAGATTGGGCTCAGACCCCGCGGAAGATGGCCGAACGATACGGACTGCCTGGTGTTGATGATGATGGCCAGCATCTTCCCCCGGAGCCTGGACTGGTGGTGGTATAAGGGCCCGATGCGCGTAGATGTGACGGGCAAAGCCCGGAGGAGGAGGGGCGGAGGAGGGTCGCTGCACGCTGTGAAACTCCGAGTGATTGACCGGGAAGCTTATGAAGGGATCCTGGCTGTGAATGGCTGAGCGGGACAGCGCTGCGCTGATTGCTGATGCGAAAGTGCGCTTGCGATGGGGCCGTGATTGAGTGCTGGTGAAGCAGCCGTGAAAGATGAGTGAAGCTGCAGGTACGTCTCCAGGTTGAATTTGCGCTCAAGCTTCATTTCAATTAGTAAGCAACTGTGAGGAGTTATTCGTGTTGTTATTTTAGGAAACAAAGATAGACTGTGTAGAGTATTTAAGACATTTTCCGAGGGCCTGTGAGTTTTTATTTTAAGTAAATCGATGTTAAAATCTCCACAAAGAAACACTTCCTTTTGTCCCAAATTTAAAATAATCCCTCCATATAATCTGTGAAGGTGTCAATTTTGGATCCAGGTGTTGATGTAACTTATTAATATGTTTTTTCTTTTTTCAAAACACAGTTCCACAGTGAGACATTCCATAAGGCCATCTATAGTTACAGTCATATTTTGAACTACTTTTGTCTGCATGCCGTTATTAACATATAGCGCAACCCCACCCCTATTTTGTGTTTCTGTTCACTTTAAACATGTCATATCCTTTTATGTTTAAGTTATCAGGTTTGTTATCATTTAGCCATGTTTCTGAAATTGCTATAACATCAAAGGGGGGCTGAATTGATCTAAGTACTCGTTATGTTCTCAAAATTTGCATACAGACTCCGACTGTTTAGGTGAATCACAGATAAGGTTTCCTTCCGGTTCATTTTATTTGGTATTTCACAGTCCTTATAGTATTTGCACTGTTTATATTATTATAGAAGTTTGTATCAGGATCAATATCATCAGTTATTTGGTTAAATACATGGTTGGATTACTATTGCAACAGCACATCATCAGTAGGGTAAACTAACCTGTCTCACGACGGTCTGAACCCAGCTCATGTTCCCTATTAGTGGAAAGCAGAACTGAAGAAAAGGCTCTCGGTTAAAGCGGGGTAAGAGGTTAACAGGAAAGTCCCACTGAGATTAAGAATCTCTTTTTCAGGGCAGTCCTGGCTCCTGAGGGGAACCTATTGTACATGTTTGTTAGTGTAGGGGAAACCGGAGTACCGGACGTTAAACTTCTCTGACACCTGTTTGTTGTAATCACACGTCGTTATGAGTATTATACGGTATATTCTCTCGCTGATGTTTACTGTTCTTACCTGCGTTTGGACAAACTACTGAATCTGGTGCTGATTCACGACGACGTTCTGCTGAGGATTAAACCTTAAGTCTTTCTTAAAGTCTGTTTTCAGAGCCACAATGTGGAGCTGTGGATTTGAACAGACTATGGAAATGTGGTTCGACAGACCAGAGCTCATTTGACTAAGAATAACCAACGACCTGAGGACAAAGACTTGCAGCTTTATTTTGAAGCTGTTTGGAGAGAGTTTTAGTGAAATCTATGAACCAATGTAAGAGTCAGTATGAGGAACGACCCTGACCGACTGATATGATACAGTATATGATATATGATATATGATGGTAAAATGGTTTCAAATTCAACTTCAACAAGCTGAAGTTGCTCTCGTCTGTGACACAGCTGTGAGTTGTGATCAGACTCTTCTGCTGCTGCCTGGTCTGTTTCCTTTGTAGGCAAGGCAAGTTTATTTGTAGAGCACAATTCATACACAAGGCAATTCAAAGTGTGTCACATTTGCATAAATGTCAAGAAAGCAGATAAATCAATCAATAAAACATCGACATAAAAAGGAATCAATGACAGTAAAAGGCAAGAGTGCAGATAAAATACTTTCAGAGTCATATTCACGGGTAAAAAGAGCTGTTTTCAGGCTGGATTTGAACATTGTCAGAGTGAGGCCTGTCTCACATCCTCATGAAGACTGTTCCAGATTTGAGCTTTAGCCTCAGCGTGTTTAGTCCTGACTCTGGAACCACCAGGAGACCCTCCCTGAGATGGTTCATACGGCTCTAACATGTCAGAGATGGACTTTGGTGCTAAACCATGAAAAGACTTGTACACAAGCAGAGCTGTTTTATATTCTATTCTCTGAGTGACAGGAAGCCAGTGCAGAGACCGGAGCACTGGACTAATATGGTCATACTTCCTGGTTCTGTCTTCACAGTGAGCAGCCGTTATAGTTGTTTAACCTGCTGGAGACAAATGCATTGATAAGTCCTGACTGATAGAGCGTGAGTAAGTGGCCCTTGTCGTTTCTGGCTATAATATTCAACTTGCATCTTGCGATACCAACCTGGGGATAAGATTTGACACCCACATACTGCACATCTGCAAACTGCATTTGTTCATCTCCGGAACATCTCCAAACTCCGTCCTCCCTGATGCTGAGAAGCTGGTCCACGCCTTTGTCCTCCAGACTACTGTAATGCACTCCTCATTGGATCCCAGGCAATGGTCTCCAGAGACTGCAGTACATTCAGAACTGTGCTGCCAGGATCCTGATGAGGGTGTTAAATCCCTTCACATCACACCCGTCCTCAACTATAGTAAACAGTTCTTTTAAACCATCACAAACCTAATGTGAATTCTCGCTTCATACATGTAATTGTGAAATACATTTAACAACTTTAAATATTTCATTTATTGTTGTCGTCTCTTCCTCAAACTGATCTGAGTTGATCTGTCTCAATGAGTTTCCTGTGTGTGTGTTTGGATGAGACTTATTCTGGAGTTACTTCAAAGAGAGGCACAGAGCCTCCTCTCTAACGCACTCCCGTATACAACATATATAATGTAATGATCAACACTGTAATTGTACAGAGCCCATAAAAGTCCATGGGCGACTGAGAGCACTTTCTGAAAACATATAGTTTATAGTTTTACTTGCAAAAGTGGATTGTTTTCGTTTGGGAATATTATTCTTTCTTCCTTATTATTTTTCTTCACGCCTTCACAATTTTCACGCAGTGAACAAAAAACTTTGGCCCAAAATTCAATCCCGATCCGACGCTTTAGGCTATTTCCAAATCTTTAATTTCATAATAGTGACGCAACAGCGCCACCTCAGGTAATATTTAACACTGCAAGATAGAACACGGCCAAAAAAAAAGTAAATGTGTTCAGTTGTACATCATGACGAGTTGAGCAAAAGGTATGACGGGAACGCTGTCCACCATATTGGATGTCGGCCATTTTGGATGACAGCCCACAAAGTGCCCCCACTTTTTTTTCACTTTGTTAAAAATCTGTCTCCTCCAGGCCGTTTATCAGAATGAAAATAATCCTGAGAAGTTTTAAAGACCTTTTAAAGTTTTAAAGTTATCCAATCTTCAGGTCGGTGGTCCTTGCCTCAAGTGGTGGAGTTCAAGTATCTCGAGGTCGTGTTCTCAGTGAGGGATCGATAGATCTCACGCTCCATCAGGATCAGTGCGGCATCAGCAGTGAGCAGCAGGCAGGAAACGGCTCTTAAAACAAAGATTTGAACAGAAGCCTTAGATTGAACCTGTTCTCTGATCACGACAGCCTTCACCAAACCAGCTCTAGACTCCAGTTTCAATCTAGAATAAAGACGGATGGAGCAGGAACGGAGATTCTGGTCTGAGATCCTGTGTAGTTTCTGGAGTTCAAGGTTCTCCTGTGTTGTAGGTGATGGATATTGTCCTGTGTGTAGGAGGTTTTTTTTGTTTGTAGGTGATGGAGGTTGTCCTGTGTTGTAGGTGATGGAGGTTTTGTTTGTAGGTGATGGAGGTTCTCTGTGTTGTAGGTGATGGAGGTTCCTGTGTTGTAGGTGATGGAGGTTCTTCTGTGTTGTAGGTGATGGAGGTTGTCCTGTGTTGTAGGTGATGGAGGTTCTCCTGTGTTGTAGGTGATGGAGGTTGTCCTGTGTTGTAGGTGATGGATTTTTTTATGGAGGTTCTTGTCTGTTGTTGTAGGTGATGGAGGTTGTCCTGTGTTGTAGGTGGATGGAGGTTGCCTGTGTTGTAGGTGATGGAGGTTGTCCTGTGTTGTAGGTGATGGAGGTTCTTCTGTGTTGTAGGTGATGGAGGTTTCCTGTGTTGTAGGTGATGGAGGTTGTCCTGTGTTGTAGGTGATGGAGGTTGTCCTGTGTTGTAGGTGATGGAGGTTCGTTTTGTGTTTGTAGTGATGGAGGTTGTCCTGTGTTGTAGGTGATGGAGGTTGTCCTGTGTTGTAGGTGATGGAGGTTCTCCTGTGTTGTAGGTGATGGAGGTTGTCCTGTGTTGTAGGTGATGGAGGTTGTCCTGTGTTGTAGGTGATGGAGGTTTCTGTGTTTTCTCCTGTGTTGTAGGGTGATGGAGGTTGTCCTGTGTTGTAGGTGATGGAGGTTGTCCTGTGTTGTAGGTGATGGAGGTTTGTCTGTGTTGTAGGTGATGGAGGTTGTCCTGTGTTGTAGGTGATGGAGGTTCTCTGTGTGTAGGTGATGGAGGTTGTCCTGTGTTGTAGGTGATGGAGGTTCTCCTGTGTTGTAGGTGATGGAGGTTCTCCTGTGTTGTAGGTGATGGAGGTTCTTCCTGTGTTGTAGGTGATGGAGGTTGTCCTGTGTTGTAGGTGATGGAGGTTCTCTGTGTTGTAGGTGATGGAGGTTGTCTGTGTTGTAGGTGATGGAGGTTCTTCTGTGTTGTAGGTTGATGGAGGTTCTCTTGTGTTGTAGGTGATGGAGGTTCTCCTGTGTTGTAGGTGATGGAGGTTGTCCTGTGTTGTAGGTGATGGAGGTGTCCTTGTTGTAGATGATGGAGGTTCTCCTGTGTTGTAGGTGATGGAGGTTGTCCTGTGTTGTAGGTGATGGAGGTTCTCTTGTGTTGTAGGTGATGGAGGTTGTCCTGTGTTGTAGGTGATGGAGGTTGTCTGTGTTGTAGGTGATGGAGGTTCTCTTGTGTTGTAGGTGATGGAGGTTCTCCTGTGTTGTAGGTGATGGAGGTTGTCCTGTGTTGTAGGTGATGGAGGTTGTCCTGTGTTGTAGGTGATGGAGGTTGTCCTGTGTTGTAGGTGATGGAGGTTGTCCTGTGTTGTAGGTGATGGAGGTTTCCTTGTGTTGTAGGTGATGGAGGTTTCCTGTGTTGTAGGTGATGGAGGTTGTCCTGTGTTGTAGGTGATGGAGGTTTCTCCTGTGTTGTAGGTGATGGAGGTTGTCCTGTGTTGTAGATGATGGAGGTTGTCCTGTGTTGTAGGTGATGGAGGTTGTCCTGTGTTGTAGGTGATGGAGGTTCTCCTGTGTTGTAGGTGATGGAGGTTTCCTGTGTTGTAGGTGATGGAGGTTCTCTTGTGTTGTAGGTGATGGAGGTTCTCCTGTGTTGTAGGTGATGGAGGTTGTCCTGTGTTGTAGGTGATGGAGGTTCCTTGTTTGTAGGTGATGGATTCTCTTGTGTTGTAGGTGGATGGAGGTTGTCCTGTGTTGTAGGTGATGGAGGTTCTCCTGTGTTGTAGGTGATGGAGGTTGTCCTGTGTTGTAGATGATGGAGGTTCTCCTGTGTTGTAGGTGATGGAGGTTGTCCTGTGTTGTAGGATGAGGTCCTGGTGTGTAGGTGATGGAGGTTTCCTGTGTTGTAGGTGATGGAGGTTGTCCTGTGTTGTAGGTGATGGAGGTTTTCCTGTGTTGTAGGTGATGGAGGTTGTCCTGTGTTGTAGGTGATGGAGGTTGTCCTGTGTTGTAGGTGATGGAGGTTCTCCTGTGTTGTAGGTGATGGAGGTTGTCCTGTGTTGTAGGTGATGGAGGTTGTCCTGTGTTGTAGGTGATGGAGGTTGTCCTGTGTTTTGTAGGTGATGGAGGTTGTCCTGTGTTGTAGGTGATGGAGGTTGTCCTGTGTTGTAGGTGATGGAGGTTGCCCTGTGTTGTAGGTGATGGAGGTTGTTCTGTGTTGTAGGTGATGGAGGTTTCTTGTGTTGTAGGTGATGGAGGTTGTCCTGTGTTGTAGGTGATGGAGGTTGTCCTGTGTTGTAGGTGATGGAGGTTCTCCTTGTGTTGTAGGTGATGGAGGTTGTCCTGTGTTGTAGGTGATGGAGGTTGTCCTGTGTTGTAGGTGATGGAGGTTGTCCTGTGTTGTAGGTGATGGAGGTTCTCTTGTGTTGTAGGTGATGGAGGTTGTCCTGTGTTGTAGGTGATGGAGGTTGTCCTGTGTTGTAGGTGATGGAGGTTCTCTGTGTTGTAGGTGATGGAGGTTGTCCTGTGTTGTAGGTGATGGAGGTTTCTTGTGTTGTAGGTGATGAGGTTCTCCTGTGTTGTAGGTGATGGAGGTTTGTCCTGTGTTGTAGGTGATGGAGTTCTCTGTGTTGTAGGTGATGGAGGTTCTTCCTGTGTTGTAGGTGATGGAGGTTTCTTCTGTGTTGTAGGTGATTGGAGGTTCTCCTGTGTGTAGGTGATGGAGGTTGTCTGTGTTGTAGGTGATGGAGGTTCTCCTGTGTTGTAGTGATGGACTTCTCCTGTGTTGTAGGTGATGGAGGTTCTTCTGTGTTGTAGGTGATTGGAGGTTGTCCTGTGTTGTAGGTGATGGAGGTTTCCTGTGTTTAGGTGATGGATTCTTCTGTGTTGTAGGTGATGGAGGTTCTTCTGTGTTGTAGTGATGGAGGTTTTCTGTGTTGTAGTGATGAGTTCTTCTGTGTTGTAGGTGATGGAGGTTTCCTGTGTTGTGAGGATGATGGAGGTTCTCCTGTGTTGTAGGTGATGGAGGTGTCCTGTGTTGTAGGTGATGGAGGTTTCCTGTGTTGTAGGTGATGGAGGTTGTCCTGTGTTGTAGGTGATGGAGGTTGTCGTGTTGTAGGTGATGAGGTTCTTCTGTGTTGTAGGTGATGGAGGTTGTCCTGTGTTGTAGGTGATGGAGGTTGTCCTGGTTGTAGGTGATGGAGGTTCTCCTGTGTTGTAGGTGATGGAGGTTGTCCTGTGTTGTAGGTGATGGAGGTTGTCCTGTGTTGTAGGTGATGGAGGTTCTCCTGTGTTGTAGTGATGGAGGTTGTCCTGTGTTGTAGGTGATGGAGGTTGTCCTGTGTTGTGGTGATGAGGTTCTCCTGTGTTGTAGGTGATGGAGGTTGTCTGTGTTGTGTATAGGTTTGTTATGGGAGTTGTCCTGTGTTTAGTGATGAGTTCTCCTGTGTGTAGTGATGGAGGTTTGTCTTGTGTTGTAGGGTGATGAGAGGTTGTCCTGTGTTGTAGGTGATGGAGGTTGTCCTGTGTTGTAGGTGATGGAGGTTCTCCTGTGTTGTAGGTGATGGAGGTTGTCCTGTGTTGTAGGTGATGGAGGTTGTCCTGTGTTGTAGGTGATGGAGGTTGTCTGTGTTGTGGTGATGGAGGTTGTCCTGTGTTGTAGGTGATGGAGGTTGTCCTGTGTTGTAGGTGATGGAGGTTGTCCTGTGTTGTAGGTGATGGAGGTTCTCTTGTGTTGTAGTTGATGGAGGTTGTCCTGTGTTGTAGGTGATGGAGGTTCTCCTGTGTTGTAGTGATGGAGGTTGTCCTGTGTTGTAGGTGATGGAGTTCTCTTGTGTTGTAGGTGATGGAGGTTCTTCTGTGTTGTAGATGATGGAGGTTCTTCTGTGTGTAGGTGATGGAGGTTCTCTGTGTTGTAGGTGATGGAATTTCTGTGTTGTAGGTGATGGAGGTTGTCCTGTGTTGTAGGTGAATGGAGGTTCTCCTGTGTTGTAGGTGATGGAGGTTGTCCTGTGTTGTAGGTGATGGAGGTTGTCCTGTGTTGTAGGTGATGGAGGTTGTCCTGTTGTTGTAGGTGATGGAGGTTGTCCTGTGTTGTAGGTGATGGAGGTTGTCCTGTGTTGTAGGTGATGGAGGTTGTCCTGTGTTGTAGTGATGGAGGTTGTCTGTTTGTAGATGATGGAGGTTCTTCTGTGTTGTAGGTGATGGAGGTTCTCCTGTGTTGTAGGTGATGGAGGTTGTCTTGTGTTGTAGGTGATGGAGGTTTTCCTGTGTTGTAGTGATGGAGGTTCTTCTGTGTTGTAGGTGATGGAGGTTCTCTGTGTTGTAGGTGATGGAACTTCTCCTGTGTTGTAGGTGATGGAGGTTGTCCTGTGTTGTAGATGATGGAGGTTTCCTGTGTTTGTAGGTGATGGAGGTTGTCCTGTGTTGTAGGTGATGGAGGTTCTCTTGTGTTGTAGGTGATGGAGGTTCTCTTGTGTTGTAGTGATGGAGGTTCTCTTGTGTTGTAGGTGATGGAGGTTGTCCTGTGTTGTAGGTGATGGAGGTTCTCTGTGTTGTAGGTGATGGAGTTTTCTGTGTTGTAGGTGATGGAGGTTGTCCTGTGTTGTAGGTGATGGAGGTTGTCCTGTGTTGTAGGTGATGGAGGTTTCTGTGTTGTAGGTGATGGAGGTTGTCTTGTGTTGTAGGTGATGGAGGTTGTCCTGTGTTTGTAGGTGATGGAGGTTGTCCTTGTGTTGTAGGTGATGGAGGTTGTCTTGTGTTGTAGGTGATGGAGGTTCTCCTGTGTTGTAGGTGATGGAGGTTCTCTCTGTGTTGTAGGTGATGGAGGTTGTCCTGTGTTGTAGGTGATGGAGGTTCTCCTGTGTTGTAGTGATGGAGGTGTTGTCCTGTGTTGTAGATGATGGAGGTTCTTCTGTGTTGTAGGTGATGGAGGTTCTTCTGTGTTGTAGGTGATGGAGGTTCTCCTGTGGTTCCTCTGGCTGTGCTCAGCTCCGGTGCTGTCGTTGGTGACAGAGAAAATGCTGTGGTACGAGCCCAGGCCCCGGACGTGGGACGAGGCGCAGCAGTTCTGCAGGAGGTTCGTGTCCAACATCTACAGGAACGTTTACATCTGCTTTCCAGAACAACATAAATCTGCACAGTGTATTTCAGTGCTGTTTTGGCTTGATTTCTGTGAAAACAATGTATCAGTTTTGCAGCTTGAAACAGGAGGAAACATCAGAATAGTGCGAGTTCTTCTTGTGTTTCAGTGAGTATGGAGGAGAGCTGGCCACAAGAGAGACTTCTTCTGACATTGCTGACTTAAAGGCGACAGATATGAGTGTTTACCACGCCTGGCTGGGGCTGAAGAAGCTGGACTCGGGCTGGCGCTGGTGGAACGGATATGAAGAGACTGTCAATAATGACCTGTTTGCTGATGGTGAACCACAGAGCGGACACGAGTGTGGGAAGATCATTCGCTCGCACACAAAGTACGTGAGTCTGTTCCAAGGTCTCCTGTTTCCTATTTCAGCTCGAAGCCTCAGGGCCTGATCTTCCTCTTGGTGCAACATCAGCGTTGCTCAAGGTGAAATAGGTCTCTTGTGTATTAAATATGGTCGCCAGTGCTTTGGCCGGTCGCCTGAGGGAGTCGCTTATACAGAAAAGGGGTCGGCTACAGACAGCACTGACTACAACGAGCGCTTCCTGCTCGCTCTTCTTACATCGCGTTATTAAGCTTTTGTAGGACAAACTACAAACTAGTTATTTCTCCAACTGTGAGTTAAACACTGTCCAAACAATAAAATCTGGCCTGTGCCTCATTTTCCATAAAAATATAGATCTCATGTCACTCCACGGTGCATTCGTTCAAAGGTTCTCTGCTGGTGGTAGCTCACAGACTGACCGGCCCAGTGGCCAATGACCTCGGACAAATCTGGCCCAGTGAAAAAAGTTGAATTGAAAAGCCCTGATATAAACTATCACCTGCTAATCATTTGGAACGGGCTTAAAAACTCATCCCTCTAAAGTCCAGAGAGATTCTGATATTTGTTTTATAAGTTATGGTCTCTCTCTCCACAGAGCCTACACCGATGACTGCGAGCAAAGACATTTCTTCTTCTGTGTGATAAGCGGCACCCATTGGACCTATTTTGTGGCTGAGACCAAACCCTGGGCTTAGGCGCGGCAGTACTGTAAGAACCAGAGTCAGCAGCTCTTGGATTTCAGACACTTCTCTGAGGACAAGGTCATTTCACAGCCGCACTTCCCGGTGTGGATCGGCCTGCACCACAACGGTGAGCACTCTCACATCCACGGCTCTCACGTCTAGGGCTGGGTACCGTCAAACCATAACAGTATAGTATCGTACTGTAACATTTAGGTTCTACCGGTATCAAAGAAATAAAAGTATCGAAAGCAGGAACCGAAAAAAAGGCTTCTCTTAGATCCACGTTTTGATGCTTTGGGTCCAGGGACAGGATGTTTCTGCTCCAATTTTTATATTTTTCCCCAATTTTTTTGCTAAAATATTTGCCCAATGTTTTTTTTTTTTTCATTTTACCAATTTTTTCCCCTCATTTTATTACTAATATTTCCCCCATTTTTCAAAGGTTTCCTCCAATTTATTCCCCATTTCTGCCGAAAATGTTTCCTTATTTTTGCCACAATTTCTAAATCTTTTCCCAATATTTTGTTTTATTTCTTCCCAATTTTTCAAATTTCTTTTGCCACAATTTTTTTCTCATTTTCCCAATCTTTCCTCCTCACTTTTGCTCACTTTTTATTACTAATAATGAGTAATAATGAGAGTAATAATGAGATGATTCACAGAGAGGACTTTAATGCTTTTAAACTGAGCTGAACTCACTGTGATCATTACGAGCCTGTCCAGTCAGAATCCTCTGAGAGAAGATGAAGCAGGAACATCTGGTTAAATTCACAGAAGAAAATATTTGGTTCCTTTCTGTGATTGGATCAATATAAAACTTTTAAAGATTTGAGGCTGTTACCAAAGTTCCAGATGGTCCTGCTTTGGAAAGAAACAAAAAGCAGGAGTGAAGCTGGACATGGGAATAATTACATCAGATACATTAAATTTGTTTGTCCTTCAGCGTGAGGTTAGAATAAAGCAGGGTCCATCTGAAAACAACCTTGTGAACCAGCTTTAACAACTTCTATGACCTTCAATGGGCTCCACCTGAGAGAGAACGTGTGAAATAATAAGACTTGAGGCTGATGTTTTTGTGGTTGTTCCAGTTTCTGGTTCCTGTGTGAGCGTCACCTCCCATTACAACAATATGACGACCTACGACTGCTCCCAGGCCTTTCCCTTCGTCTGTGAACGACTCAGCTCGGTCCTGGTGAAGAAGCGGCTGAGCTGGGATCATGGTCTGGATGTCTGCAGAAACATCTCAGCCTTTGACAGCCAGGGGTATGTCCCACCACACTGTACTGCACAGGTCGGACCACCTTTACCCAAACAGGTCTGACCTTCTCAGATGTGGCTCAGTGGGGAACACAGTTTAAAAGGGAAGCTCCAGCTAACCCACACACCAATGTCTTTGGTGTCCTTGAGTCGTTGGACCTCAGTGTTCTCCTAAAGCTTCATGTCAGGACCCCAGGGCATGGCCTTCTTGATGCCCTGAAGAAGGTCGAATGCCACCAAAATACTTTTCACTTTTCTCTTTAAAGTGAGTAAAAGCTTGAGCAAGCAAGCAAAATTTATTTATATAGCACCTTTCTCAGACAGAAGGTCACAAAGTGCTTCACATCAAAAACAAGCAATAATTAAAAACACAAAAAATTACACAGATCAAACAACAGTGGAGACAGTCATATCAGCCCATAAAACCGTACTTTCAAAACGCTCGACTGAACAAGAACGTTTTGAGTTGGGATTTAAAAGTATCAACAGAGTCAAGTGATCGCAGAGAGAGCGGGAGATCGTTCCAGAGTCTAGGTGCGACAGCCTGGAAGGATCGGTCTCCTCTGGTTCGATAACGAGTGCGAGGAACCATCAAGAGATTTTGATCTGCAGACCTCAGAGAACGAGAGGGGGCATAGGCTGAATCAGATCTCTGATGTAAGATGGCGTCTGACCATATAAGGATCTAAAAGTCAGCACCAAGATTTAAATTGAAACCGGTAAGACACCGGCAGCCAGTGGAGGGCTTTAAGAATTGGGGTGATATGAGCCCTTCTATTAGTGCAAGTTAAAATCCTCGCTGCAGAGTTTTGAACCATTTGGAGATGAGACAGCTCTTTTTTGTTTAAACACGAACATAAACTGTTGCAATAGTCTAAACGTGACGACACAAAAGCATGAATAATGAGCTCCAAATCATTACGTGACACAATTTTCCTCAGTTTAGAGATTTTCCTCAACTGAAAGAAACAATTTCTGCTTAGCTGTTTAGAGTGGTGATCTAATGACATGTTTTTGTCAAAAATCACACCAAGGTTCCTGAGACTCTGTGCAGCGGACTGACTGAGATCTCCCAAATACTGGTTTATCCCTGGGATAAGGTCATCAGGAGCAATCACAAGGGTTTCTGTAACCGAGCCCATTATCTCATCGTGTGTGTGTGTGTGTGTGTCTGTGTCTGTGTCTGTGTGTGTGTGTGTGTGTGTGTGTGTGTGTGTGTGTGTGTGTGTGTGTGTGTGTGTGTGTGTGTGTGTGTGTGTGTGTGTGTGTGTGTGTGTGTGTGTGTGTGTGTGTGTGTGTGTGTGTGTGTGTGTGTTAGTTTTGATTGATTGATTGAGAGCTTAGATCTGAGGCCCAAGTCTGGGGGCGCACGTGCTGACTCTGTTCGTCACATTTCAACAGCAGCGAGACAAGCGTTTTGATACCGGCACTACACAGGGAACATCACTACTCTACTCTCAGGATAGTGTTTAACTCACAGTGGATAAAAAAGCAGCTACTTCCTGTTTGTGTGTGAAAAGTAGGCTGTTGTAAATGCAGCACGATGTTTATGAACAACGAGGAGGAGGAGAGAGAGACGGTAAAGAGGAGGGACACTGACGCTTGTGCTGCTTGAGCATAACTTGCCACGCCCCGCTAGGGTGACTATACGTCCCGAAATCCAGGCTCTCGTCCCGAATCCGACCCAAATTGTCCCGAAAAATATTTTGAGAATGTCGAAAGTGCTGTGTGCGCTCTTAAATGGAAGAGGGGCTTGATCTGGACGAGCTCTACAACAAAACTGCGCTCTGAAGAATGTTCTAAGTCCCCAACCTTTTCCTGCTCGGGACCGGGAGGAGCTCGCTTAGAAACGTGCGTAAATGAGTCTCGTTTTTTTAAAGCATGGAGCGCAGCCCTTTGATCGCAGCACGCTACAGCGGGACCGCGGCACATTGTCTCCTCTCTCTTTCTCTCTACTGTTCAGTCCCGTCGCCAGACGTCAGTCTTAAGGGGGCATATGAAATCCACGAGGGGGCACAATTACTAGACATACTGTAGTCTGTTTATCTTTACTCATGTAATTATGTTATTGGCCGCGACACAATCTCTCCTCTCCATTTCTCTCTTCTGTCCGATTCGCAGCAGGATAAATACAAATCTCTGTCCTGTGAAAACATGAAAGGTTGTGACAAAAACTTCTGAGGCTGCAACACCATGAACGTTTGGAAAAATGAGCACGAGCTGAAGGGAAAGGGAGAGAGCAGACGCTCAGCGGCGCTGGTGACAGAAAGACGTTGGAGCTACACGTAAACACATTCAGCTGCACGAGGCTGCGCTGATTCTGTCTGTAATAAAACCAGATGAACTCAAGTCCAAAGGATTTCTAGGGAGTGCCTGTTTCTTCCAGAAGCTAACTTCCTAGTTAGATTTGCAGTTGTGCATAATGTGCGTCATTTTGAATGTGGCATATGATAAAAAAAACAAAAAAAACATGAACCCTCTGTCCCGAATGTCAGCAAAACTCATCTGGTCACCCTACGCCCCGCACACACCTGCTGCCTCCAGCAGAGGTGGGAGGTGTGTGCGGGGCGTGCAGCTCCCACACACGGCTCCTCTCGGTTTGTTTCAGGCTCGGGTCAGGCTGGATGTTTTTGGGCCAGATCTAACCTCTAGTGCCTGTTTCTTCCAGAGGCTTCAGTCTGCTCAGTGTGGAGGAGAGCGACCTGCCGTACATCATGAGCCACACCAGAGGAGCCACCACCAGCAAGGTACTCCCTCTGCTCTCAGTCTCACATATGTTCTCCTCAGTCTCACACATGTCCTCCTCAGTCTCACAGATGTTCCTCCTCAGTCTCACAGATGTTCCCCTCAGTCTCACAGATTTCCTCCTCAGGTGTGGCTGGGTCTGCGGTTCCTGGCCGGCTCCTGGTTCTGGTCTGATGGAGCTGAGGTGTCTCTGCCGTCGCTCCCGTCGTGTCCTGAGGCCAGACTCCGCTGTGGAGCTCTGGTCCTCAACACCATCTCCATAGAACCAGCCGACTGCAGCCAGGAGCTCAACGTGCTGTGCCACAGACGCCGCTGACCACAGCCATGGGATGGTTGATGAGAGGCTTTTCCTCTCCCTTAGAGATTCTCTCTTAGGAAGAAACACTAACTCTAAACTAGGACTAAACCATTAACTTTAAAACAACACATTGTGTAACATAAATAACCAGTCAGTTGTGATGATCAGGTCAGGGTTTTTTCAGCCGCAACATTATTTTTGTCTCTATTATTTCTTCCTCTCTTTACGTGGATAATGTTTAAATGGTGTTTGCAGATGACGTCACAAAGTGGAGGAAGGCTTTAACCTTTAGCGTTTACTCTATATTGTAACCAAATAAAGAACTATGTGAGTATCTCTGTCTGGATATATGAATTACATCGATGTGCTTCCCTTTACATTTTTTCTAAAATCACAAAGTGTTTCACAGTGAAAGTGGTAATTTGAGGTTGTAGCCATATCCACTGGTTCACCACAAGGGGGCGTTCTGTCTCCGCTTTTGTTTATCTTGTAAGGCAAGGCAAATTTATTCATACAGCACATTTCATTCACAAGGCGACTCAATGTGCCTCACAGCAACACCAACAACACATAAACACAATAAAACACAATTAAATAATTCAATCAATACAACTCGTGAAAATACAAATATGTATATATTCAATTATATATTCAAATTAATTAAAATACAGTCAATTGCCATAGGCAGCAGTAAATAAGTGTCCTTTCAGCCTGGACTTAAACACAGTCAGAGCTGAGGCCTGTCTCATGTCCTCACTGAGGCTGTTCTGGAACCACCAGGAGACCCCTCCCTGAGGATCTTAAGGCCTGAGGTGGTTCATACGGCTTTAACATGTCAGAGATGTACACGGCTGAATGCAGAAGCTCCAGGAGCACAGCTACTTGGTAACATTTTCAGATGCTCTTGTCTCCTCTCAGTGTCAGGAATCAGGCCATGGAGAAGCCCTCACTGAGTTTATCTCTTGGTACGACAGAAACGTCTAGGACTTGAATGTTGCTAAGACAAAATAACTTGTGTTTGAGGTTCCAGTGTCTGAGAGCGTTGAACACAATGAACGTTGTGACTTCTTACAAATATCTTGGCTCGTTCTTTGCAGTGTTTATTTCGTCGACTAAAATATTCAGTCAGAATTTTAGTTAAAGTAATATTTTTGCCGACTGAAATTGGACAAAACTAAATTAAAAGTTGTTTATAAGACTTGGGTATGAGTGAAGGAACCAGCCCGATGCAAACGAGCCTTGAAATGGCGCTGACAATAGATCCATGAAAACGAGGAGGAGCACCGGGAAATGCCTGCAGCAGCAGCCGGCGGAGCCTTGTGCCGACAGCATGTTCTTCTCCCAACAGGAAACAGAGCCCTGATGCGCTCAGGCAAAGAATAACTATGATAAAGCGTCGTAATGAATCTGTGATCTGTCGCCTGCACTATCCCTGCAGCGCCTGTTTCCACGGCAATAAGAAAATACATTTACATGTTCCGTTCTCGAGACCCAGGCAAACACACACACTGAATACATGTGCCTGTTCATGATTACATTTATCTTTAGGTTATCGATCTTATCAGCCTGGGCCAGTGACTGAGAAAAGGCTGATCCCGGTTCGAAGCTTTCCCATAATTATGAAAGTGTGAATATTGGTTAATAAAATGTTTAATCAATAATCAAATGTTTTAAATGTAAGTGTTTATGTTGGTACATTCTAAATTTCTCTATTGTGAGATCAATAAAGGCTCTTATCTTATCTTATCTTATCTTGGTATTAAGTATAAAAATGAATAGAATTATAGACAAAAATTAACTGCAATGAAAATAATTTTACTGTGAAGAAACAAGGCCCATAGTTCCTCTAAAATGAGCTGTCAGTGGTTTTCCTCCATTAAAGCAGCTCATGAGGAAAAGGTTAGAGACGAGAGAAACAAAGGAGAGAAAAGCTCCAGTCGGTCACTCTCCTGTCGCTCTTTGGTCCAGAGTGAAGAACAAATGTGCTGCAGGTGCCGACAGAGCCATATGTAAAACTGTCCTCATAAGATGCAAACATAACATGTTTGCATCTTATAAGGACAGTTTAATTTGACTAAGAAATAAATATTTAAATGGAGCTGGAGGAAGGTCACGCAGGATTGAGCTCAACTGAACATGTTTGTTCATTTGCATTTTGTATATTTGCATTTTGTTTTTAGACATTTCTTTGCCCAGTTCTGAGTTTTTGTGGGTGTGATGCATTTATTCCCACATACAGTCAGGTCCATAAATATTGGGACATCAATCCAAGTTTTCAATTCAAGTTTATTACGGATTCGAGGTCCAAAGAGACAGAGTGACATCATAAACAAACAACACCAAAATACAAAAAAGACAGCTATACCAGTGCCTCCACACACTGATAGCGAATGGCACTACAGGTGACATCAACCATTGAACCAATTACTGTATTTACAGACTTATTTAAAGGAATATAAAACAGTACATAAGCGTCCGCAGTGTGTTTATTCCAGCAGTGACAAACATCTCACTCACACTGGTCATCTCGGCCTCCTGAGAAGCTCACGCAGAGTGTCATTATAAGCCACCTGCAACCTTTGCAAAGTGCCTTTTTATAGTTCGACCAAAGGTGTGCTGTATACAGAGGTGTACAATATGATTTAAACAACATTATTTCACTCTGTCCATATAAATCCAATTTACACGCCAGCGTGTTTGCCTGGGCATCCAACGTTCTACTGTGTGTTTATGTCAGCATCAGACAAGTCTTCTGTCAATATACTGTATGCCCAAGATATTTTATTTTGTTTGAAACATGAAGCATTGTATTAGACAAATAAAAATGAAATGGTGTCTTTTTATCCTCCTTGGTTCTACAGATCATAACCAAACGTTTCACTGCATTATATTTAATGTCATGCTCCAGGCCGTAGCTTAAACAAATGTTAAGTAACTGTTGCAGCCCAGCAGTGCTCGGACGGAACACAAGATCGTCTGCATACAACAAATGATATAACACAAGGTTAACAGCTGTACATCTAGTATTACAAGCCTTAAGTCTTGTAGACAGATCATCCAGATATAAGTTAAAGAGAATCGGGATAGTACCCCCCTGTCTGACCCCATTTCTGACCTGAAATGGAGCAGACACACTGTTCCCCAATTAATCTGCATCTTTTGCTGAGCATACCAGTAGATCAAGATCTGCATCTGAATTTGGGAACACCTTTCTGAATTAGTTTAATAAATAATTTCCTGTGATTAACTCTGTCAAAAGCCTTAGAGGCATCTAAAAACACATAGAACTGAGGAGTTTTGACTCTTATATTTAGCAATCATTTCTTGAGGGCATATATACACATGTCTGTGCCCAGCTTAGCTTTAAAACCAAACTGGCTATCTGAAGACAAAATAAACTTGATATTTTGTCCAGCAGAATTGTTTCAACAATTTTAGACACAATACTGGCCAATGCTATTGGTCTATAATTGTCTGAACAGCCAATCTTCCCAGCTTTATCTTTTAAAACAAGAACTACCGAAACAGTGAGCATAGAATCTGGCAAAAACCCAAGGGCAAAAAAGCTGTGACGCAGATGGAGAGCAGAGGAGCTACCCTTGCAATTACATTAAGTAATCGACTCAATTCTCATGTTTTTGGCTCTATAAACCACCACAATGGATTTAAATGAAATAACAATGATGTACATAAACTGCAGACTTTCAGCTTTAATTTGAGAGAATTTGCATCCAAATCAGATAACGGTTTAGGAATTACGAGGGTTTGTATGTGAGCCTCCCACTTTTAAAGGGACCAAAAGTAATGGGACAAAGTAACAATTATAAATGTAACTTTTCCTGTTAATATTTGGTTGCAAATCCTTTGCAGTCAGTTACAGCCTGAAGTCTAGAAGGCACAGACGTCACAGACTCTGGGTTTCATCCCTGGTGATGCTCTGCCAGGCCTCTACTGTAAATGTCTTCAGTTCCTGCTTGTTCTTCTTTCCCTTCAGTTTGGTCTTTAAGTGAAATGCTGGTCAGTTGGATTCATGTCAGGTGATTGACTTGGCCACTGAATAAAATTTCACTTCTTCGCCTTAAAAAGCTCTTGGCTTTGGCAGTAGCTTCAGGTCATTGTCCATCTGCACTATGAAGCATTTGGCTGAATATGAGCTCATAATATTGCCCCAAACACTTCAGAATTCATTTTGTCAACAGTCACATCATCAATAAATACAAGGTTCCAGTTCCATTGGCCCAGACAAGCCCATGCCATGATGCTGCACCACCATGTTTCACTGATGAGGTGGATGTTTCCTTTCTTTCTCCAGACTCTTCTCTTCCATCACTCTGGGACAAGTTGATCTTTGTCTCATCTGTCCTAGGATGTTGTTTCAGAACTGTAAAGGCTTTTTTTACATGTTTTTTTGACTCCTGTTTTTGAGGCACAGTGGTTTACACCTTGTGGTTAATTGTCTGTATTCTCTCTGGTGAAGTCTTCTCTTGATTGTTGACTTTGACACACATACACCCACCTCCTGGAGAGGGTTTTTGATCTGACCTATTGTTGTGAAGGGGTTTCTTCTTCTTTGGTCATCCACCACATTTGTCATCCGTGGTCTTCCAGGTCTTTTGGTGTTGTTGAGCTCACCGGTGTGTTCTTTCGTTTAAATAATTTTCCAAACGGTTCATTTAGCCACGCCTCATATGTTTGCATCTCTCTAATGGGTTTGTTTTGATTTTTCTGCCTAATAATGGCTTGCGATCAAAGATACATTTGTGGAGGTAAAACTAACTCAGTGGATGAATTCTCCTGGTTCTTAGCTTTACAATGATATACAGCATGTCCATATTGACTTAGATTTAGGTGTAAAAGTTGTGTTTTTAAGGCGTTGAGCACAGATGATTACACATTATTACACAAATCAGAGAGTACTTTAAAATGTTAGGGTTAAATAGGAGATTTACATCATATGTTATGTACAGCACTGGCATTTGTGAAAGAGCAAAGCACATTTTAAGGTTTGAGTATCTCTGGTCTCGTCTTAGATCCGATAAAACATATCGCCAATGGAACAAGTAATTATTGTCTTAATTCAGATTATTTTGTATCATTTAAAGTCTTTTTTTTAAAGTAAAAGTTAATTTGAGTGATTTCAAAGGGGGTTTTACCCTTGTTCCACTGGCATTAGCATTTGTATCTTTGTCTTAGGTTAGTTCAAACCGACTCAATTCAACATAAAGAACCTTTAGTCAATTCCTTTTAGTCATTTATCTAATTAAGATTGCAGTTTCTCCAGTGTGGTGCTTTAATTTGGTCTAAAATCGGCGGCTTTGGCCCTCGGTCTTTTTACAATGAAGAAAATCAGCCTCCACCATAGACTGTTAAAAGAATAGACAGCTCCTCCTCACTTTTCCCCGTTTACCACAATGACCACGTTCGAGGGGAAATCATGGCGGATTTACAGACTCCTCCTCCCCAGCTCTGACGAAGCATGTTCCTAATAAGGGCAAAAGGGCGGGATCTCACTGTAGACTCGGCCCTTGCGTGACGAGTAGCTCGCGCAGCTCCAATGCCAACAGTCCGACCTCCGTTAAGTAGGAGATTTTTTAAAAATGTATTTCGAAAACCAGCCTGGTTTCTATTTTTTGACTAACCCAGGGTTATCTCAGGAGGAATATGTAGCCATATTAAGTGTTGAAAAAATTGAAACCAGGCATTAAAGTTGTTTTTAACGTGTCTAAAGTCCAATGCTTTTCAATGGGGGCCTAGCGGCCAAATGGAGGTACTACAGCAATGGAAGAGCAATGGCGGCCTCCAGTGTTGCGGTCACAAAGCAGAGCAGCTAGCACCCATTGGCCTCCACCAAGAAAGCTTGCCTCTCCCTGCGCTATAGCCTGTGTTTAGAAACACGACATCAGCTTTTATCAGCGTTAGATCGGCCAGTAGCTGATATAAATATGTTGATTCTACAACCTCTGCTCTTTAGTGCAGCTGCTTTAGAAACTCACGGGCGTCTCCTGATCATCGTCTGTGTCGTTTTTCAAACTTGCTTTTAATAGGGGCACACTGAATTGTGTCTTGGTTGTAATCATTTTGTGTTTTTAAATTGTTTTAATCTTTCTGTGAAGCACTTTGGTCCTCCTGGTGTTGTTGTAAAGTGCTATAGAAATAAGCTTTGATTGATTGATTGGTTCTGGTCGTTCCTTCAAACTGATCCGGCTCCGATCCGTCTCAGTGAGTTTCCTCTGGGACTCGGTCGCTTGTGAGTGTTTAGATTAGAGGCTTTATGGGAGTTAGCTCGGGGGGTGGCCCCGTTTCCCAGGCTTTCACTGTGCTCCTCCTCGTGTGCATGGATTTATCAGAGACCATTTCAAGGCTCGTTTGCATCAGGCTGGTTCCTTCACCCGTGAAAAGTCTGAATGATGGATATTTACGTCAAAGAGGAAAGTATTCAAATTCATGAACCTAAAGATGTGCCTGAATTCCCCTCTGTACAGCAACACGACGAGGCGTTCTGGAGTCTGCTTCAAATGAGACAAAACACTCAGGCAAAACACACTTTATTGCTTTTTTATAAATGCAGTGGAACCGAAAGTGTCATATTTATCTTTTTCAACATCAAACCTACTGAGGAAAGTACAGATCTGGTCCTCAATCTATTATATATATTATGTGCACTATAACCCTAACTATAACCTTATGTGGTAATGTGTAGTTAGCGGTGCTAGGCTAGTGCATGTCTATGGTAACTAGTAGGCTGCATTAAAAACAGTCTGACCAGAGCACAGTGCAGCTGAGAAAAATCACTTATTATTCAGTCAACACAGACATTTATGGTTAGTCTGGTGTTATGTTTTAAATATGACCATTTTGCATTTAAAATAACTTATATTTGAGCAGCATCAGCATCTGGTTGTAGCTACGCAGCGGTGGAGTGATCTGCTCGGTTACCGGATCTACAGTAGTTTGTTTACTGCGGCCGCATTACTACACGTGGAATTCACAAAGGAGCTTTCTACAAATCAGACATGGGAACGTTGGAGGACGAGCCCATGACTTTGAAGAGGTTTTTAATGCAGGCTACTAGTTACCATAGACATGCACTAGCCTAGCACTAGCCTAGCGCCACTAAATTCTTCAAATATAAATATAATATATATCCAGAAATCAACAACACTCTGGATAACTAGGAAATGAGGCCCTATGTCTAAATCCTGAAATATCCCTTTAAGCCCAGGCTGGTGAGGAAGTACTAATGGCCTACATGGCACTGTTTTAACTTGGATTAGTAAAAATATCTAATTCCAACATAAATAAACATATCAACTTGAAGGCAATATAATAGTTATCACTATGTTGCAGAATATGCAGAAAAGCAGAAACACCAAACTCTCCTCCTCTCTCTCTCTGCCTGTAGCTCCTCCTCCTTTCTAAGGTCAGGCACAAACATTATGGGAAGAGGATGAATGGATAAACTAATATGGCGGACGTCGTTACTAAAGCCGGGTGAAAGCTGCATAATTGTGCCCGTCTGTGACGAACGATCACTCGTCGTGGGGAAAATCTTCGGTCGTAGTTGGGGTGGGCCATATCGTACCGCATATCGTTATCGCAATATGATTGTTTGATATCATTGTAATGTTTTTATCGCTGTGGAAATGATATAATTGATATATAACACAATAACAGTCAGCATAAACACTGACTGTAGGACACGGGGACAGGTGCTTAAAAAGTCAAATGAAACTGCTTGAGTAGTTCATATTTGTAAATGTAAGTAAATATCACTGAATTAATCTTCCTGATAAGCGTAAGGCTGGGATTTTGAAGTAATTGTCCATTGTCAAATATATCGTCAATATATCGTTATTGTGACAGTTCTTTTTATATTGTGATGGAGATTTTAGGCCATATCGCCCTGCCCTAGGTCGTAGGTCGTACAGTGAGACAGGACAAAGATTTAAAAAAGAACCGTCGTACGACCATAGGGATTTCTGATGCTACCTTACTGGCGATTAGGAGCTACATGCCATCCCATAAGCCACTGCGCCGCATGCCCGCCCCCTCGCCCCACCCTCAAGTGATTCTTCATGCGCAACCACTGTTGATTGACAGGTGCACAATTAATTAAAAATATATATAAGAGATTCTGCACAAGCCAAACTTTATAAAAGTAACGAAATACATGTTGTCGTCACCACAGCTCAGTCACATGGTTTAAAGAGCCTCCTCAGTAAATGGCCTAAAGGAAGCAGTTTGTGCTTTTGCTTTAATTTAGTAGAAACTTAAGCCACATGGCTAATTTGCATACTGTAGCTTTATGAAACAGCTGTTGAGATAAATAAGCTAAAGGGAAATGTGAAGGATCATTTGGATTTTTCTTTCTTCTCCTTAAATGTCTTTATTTGGACACTATGTTGTTGCATATGCACTACAGTAGGGGGCGGTATGCGCTTTTGTTTGGCCTGCACTGAACATTAAAGAAGAAGAAGAACAGCTGTTGGTGATGTCACTTCCTCTTCCCTGGGTAAGGACGGTGGAATTGGGCAAATGCTGCTGAAGCTCTAGTTCACTAACTGCATAGAGATCTAACAGTGAAAGGTTAAGGATGAGTTGCTAGTGTTAGGACTTACAGGCTATAATTTAAGGGTTTCGGAATCAGCCCTAGTTTAGAGCGAGTCTCTGAGGGGCAGGATGAGCCTCTCCTCAACCCGCTCTCTCATTCCTGTCACAGTCTCTTTGTTTCTTTTCTCAAGTCGATGCTAAAAAACAAACTTCATGAGGTCTGATCTTAAAGACCCTGCAGACCATCCCTAGCTGTCTCACTGTCGTCTGTGGCACAGCACGTTGAGCTCCTGGCTGCAGTCGGCTGGTTCTATGGAGCTGGTGTTGAGGACCAGAGCTCCACAGCGGAGTCTGTCCTCAGGACACGACGGGAGCGACGGCAGAGGACATCACAGATCCATCAGACCAGAACCAGGAGCCGGCCAGGAACCGCAGACCAGCCACACCTGAGGAGGACATCTGTGAGACTGAGGAGGACATCTGTGAGACTGAGGGGGAACATCGTGGACTGAGGAGGAACATGTGTGAGACTGAGGGGGAACATCTGTGAGACTGAGGAGGAACATCTGTGAACTGAGGAGAACATGTGAGACTGAGGAGGAACATCTGTGAGACTGAGGAGGAACATGTGGAGACTGAGGAGGAACATCTGTGAGAGGGGGGCTGGAGGGGAGGAGCCTGTGGAGACTGAGGGGAACATCTGTGAGACTGAGGGGAACATCTGTGAGACTGAGGAGGAACATCTGTGAGACTGAGGAGGAACATCTGTGAGACTGAGGGGAACATCTGTGAGACTGAGGAGGAACATCTGTGAGACTGAGGGGAACATCTGTGAGACTGAGGGGAACATCGTGAGACTGAGGGGAACATCTGTGAGACTGAGGAGGAACATCTGTGAGACTGAGGAGGAACATGTGTGAGCTGAGGGGAAATCTGTGAGACTGAGGAGGACTGTGTGAGACTGAGGGAACATCTGTGAGACTGAGGAGGAACATCTGTGAGACTGAGGAGGAACATGTGTGAGCTGAGACTGGAGGGGGGAACATCTGTGAGGAGAACTGGAGGAGGGAACATCTGTGAGACTGAGGAGGAACATTGTGAGACTGAGGGGAACATGGTGAGACTGAGGGGAACATAACTGAGAAACTGAGAGAGAGAGCTGTGTGAGACTGAGGGGGAACATCTGTGAGATAGGGGACATTGTGAGACTGAGGAGGAACATCTGTGAGACTGAGGAGGAACAGTGTGAGACTGAGGAGGAACATCTGTGAGACTGAGAGCAGAGGGAGTACCTTGCTGGTGGTGGCTCCTCTGGTGTGGCTCATGATGTTCGGCAGGTCGCTCTCCTCCACACTGAGCAGACTGAAGCCTCTGGAAGAAACAGACGCCATGAGCTTCAGAGAAACGACAGACTGAATGAAAACACTGATCTATAATCGATGGAAGAGCTCGGGTACAGTTGAGTTGTTTCTCAAAGCATTTTTTTAGACGCTGAGGTGAAGGGGGTGATGTGAGTGTTGAACATCTGGGCGATATCGACAAAAATATTATCTCATTGTGGGAGTTTCTCGATGTTGAAGGGATTTTTTCAGAAATATCAGAAATATGTAAAATGTGCTGCAAACATCTACATTTGCTTTGCTGTGACGCTGAAAAGATAAAAAAGGAATAAAAACTTACTTTACCTCATTTTAATTTTTTTCCTCATTTTTCCCCTTTTAAATGTTTACACATTTTTGTAAATCCCAATTTCCCCTCTTTTCTATTTTTTTTGTTTTTGTTTACTTTATTGTCCCCGTAGGGAAATGTGTCCTCTGCATTTGACCCATCCTTCGATGTTACTGGGGCGACCCGTCAGGAGCAGTGGGCGACGGCAGTGCCGCTCCCGGGGACCCATCTCCATGATGTGGGGTCAGGCTGAACCCGGAGGAAACCTCTAGCTGTGAAACTTAAGCGCTAACCACTGCGCCACCGTGCCGCCCTTTCACATTTTAATTTTTGTTTCCCACTTTACTCCCATTTCCTGAACTCGATATAAATTTGCAGATCTTCCACAGAACAGTTGTGTTATTATTTAGTAGAGGATATATTGCCCAGTGCCCCCTCACACAGAGGCACAAACTCATACTGACTTCCCTTTATCAGAAACAGAAATACGAGTCTCTAGGAACATTTCAGATCCATGATTTAAATCAGGGGTCTCGAACTCATTTGGCCTGAGGGCCACAAATGCAAACCCAGTGTTGGTCCGGGCCGCAACAGACAAAGCCTTTTTTATTAAGTTAATTATGATTTAGCAACTTTGTATTGTTTGCTATAATAAACCTTAAAATAGACTGTACATTAACTATCTGCACATTTTTAAGCTTCCAGAAGTTTCCAATCGGCCAAATATTTGCTGAGCTTCTAATTAGAATTACAGACTTTGACAATTAGTGTTTTTGTAATTATCTCATTTTGTTTAGAAAGAAATGCAAAATGTAATTCAAATGTCATTTTAACCTTCTCTAGTGTTAGGGTCGGTACCGACCCGTTTTTATGTTTAGCATGCATACAAGTACTACATAAATTTGTTTATCGCATCAAGACTTTTTGACTTTGTCAGGAACTTCTATTTAAACAAAATAAATTAAAAAAATTATTTTACTAAATTATAAAATGCTCTGGTGAAAATTATGACCTTTGTGTTGTTAGGGTCAGTTTCGACCCAGTTGAAATATAAGATTATAAAACAATAATAAATGCCAAACTGAAATCATAAACACACAATCAGGAGTGGATAATCTAGACAAGCTGACTGCACCTACACTTGCCAGTGGATGACCAGGAGATGGCCAATGGTTGTGTTTCACAACATCCTCAATGTGTCTGCATACAATGCGTTTTTGTTGTGGACCCACATTCACCAAGGGTGGAACTCAACGAAAACACCAAGCGGAGAATGTTTCTTGAGGAGCTAAGGAGTTCCCTTGTCAAGCCACACATTGAGCAAGAGAACGGGTGCCCGGGACCCAGGGACCCAGCCGCTGCAGCCTT
The DNA here is from genome assembly GCA_007210695.1 of Neogobius melanostomus. Classification (NCBI taxonomy): domain Eukaryota; kingdom Metazoa; phylum Chordata; class Actinopteri; order Gobiiformes; family Gobiidae; genus Neogobius; species Neogobius melanostomus. Next base: position 500,464 of record VHKM01000123.1, on the reverse strand, counting down.
GGTCAGACAGATGCAGTGCTCACCAAGCACTCCATCCACACCCACAGCAACAAGAAGAGCATCAGCTTCAGGCGACAGTGGCGCAGATGGTGGAGCGGGTCGTCTCATGATCGGAAGGTCAGGGGTTCGAATCCCGGCTCCTGCAGATGCAGACTGTCGTTGTGGCCTTGGGCAAGACACTTCACCCAATGCCTATGTGTGAGTGGTTGGTGGTGGTCGGAGGGACCGTTGGCGCAGATGTGTGCAGCCTCGCTTCTGTCAGTCTACCCCAGGGGAACTGTGGCTACAAAATTTAGCTTACCAGCATGGAGTGAATGAACCGCCTCCATTTCATATGTGAAGCGCTTTGGGTGTGACTTGTGTCATATCAAAAGCGCTGTACAAATAAGATTCCCTTCCCTTCAGCTTCCTCCTCGGCCAGCCCTGCCTCAACATCAACAACAGCCACAGCCACAACACCAGTGAGACCACCTGATTCCAAAGAAAGAGGTGTCAGGTCTGCCCTAGTAATAAGGACAGGAAGACCAACACATTGTGCTTCACCTGCAAAAAATACATCTGCATAGAACACACTAAAAGTGTCACTTTTTGCCACACATGCATCTAAACACACACACACCACACACACCACACACACACACACACACACACACACACACACACACACACACACACACACATATACATGTATGTTCATGCACAGAGTTTTTATGGAACTAGTACTTGATTCCTGTTGGTCTGATTTGCTTGATTGGTTGTTGTTTGTTTATCCTTGCAAATCTACTTTTAATTTATTTTTTTTAATTTATAACTAGTTCTGCTTTTCATTTCGTATATGTATTAAAGTTCTATTTTTGAAAAGAAAAAAAACTATTTTTCCCCTTTTCTTGAAGTAAATATGTATGGGTCGAAATTGACCCGAAACACCATAGATGTTACTATAGTTGATAATATCAAAATTATTATAATAATTTCTTTAACATTAAAGAGAGATGATCTAATACCCCTTAGTAATAGTCAGGTAACAGAACAAACTTTTATTTGTTTACATTACTCTCTTGAGGTTCATTTGACCACTTTTTTACATTGAAAACGAGGGATATGTTGTTAAAAGAAAGGCCCAGGGGTACAACAAAAATATTAAAACCAATATTTTCATGTTAAAGGGAGAATAACAAGTTAACCAAGAGGTCAGAAATAATTGGATGATAAATAATTGTGTTTAGGGTATTTTATGTCTGATTTAAGACATGGGTCAAAACCGACCCGTTAACATAATAGATAGTACAGAAAGCTAACACCAGAGGAAGGTTAATTTAGTGTAGAAAGGCCCAACTAGGGACTGGAGCTGATAATGAGCACTAGCAATAAGCTTCACCTCAAGTAAATAATATGGATTCATTGGCCTCATGCCTTTTTGTGACCTACAGTTAGATAATGGATGGGGCTTATATACAGTGTTCAAATTACGGGGGAGCTAAGGGGAGCTCGGCTTCCCTGAAAGGACCTGGACTCCCCTGAAAGCCTACTTTGAGACTTTTAGGGGGAGCTCTAAAACACTGTCCATTTTTTGTGTCGCATATAGATTTTGATTTTCTGTACATTAGGGTTCCTGAAATAAATGATGATATAAAAAATGTGTCAATGCTGTGTGTTTATTCGCTCATTACATGCCTCATGGGAAATGTAGTTCTAACGTGTTTAATACAATTTACCGGCCGGCCGCATGTAATATAAATAAGAAATCATCTTGCGGGCCGCATTTGGCCCCCGGAGTCTGAGACTCCTGATTTAAATCCACACACGTCGAGCTTTTATTCACTTTCTTTTATGAATCAGATGAACTGATGTTTATGAACAAACAGCTGATTAGGATAAAGCGGCTGCAGATTCTGTGACTCTTAACCTACTGTAAACTAAGGCCTGGAGTCCTGACGTAAAGCTTTAGGAGAACACTGAGGTCCAAGGACTCGAGGACAGTCTCGGTGTGTGGGTTAGCTGGAGCTTCCCTTTTAAACTGTGTTCCCCACTGAGCCACATCTGAGAAGGTCAGACCTGTTTGGGGTAAAGGTGACCCGACCTGTGCAGTACAGTGTGGTGGGACATACCCCTGGCTGCCGAAGGCTGAGATGTTTCTGCAGACCTCCAGAGCATGTTCCAGCTCAGCCGCTCCTTCACCAGGACCGGGCTGACTCGTTCACAGACGAAGGGAAAGGCCTGGGAGCAGTCGTCGGCCCAAATAGAGTTGTAATAGGAGGAGACGCTCACACAGGAACCAGAACCTGGAAAAACCACAAAAACATCAGCCTCAAGTCTTATTATTTCACACGTTCTCTCTCAGGTGGAGCCCATTGAAGGTCATAGAAGTTGTTAAAGCTGGTTTCACAAAGGTTGTTTTTAGATGGACCCTGCTTTATTCTAACCTCACGCTGAAGGACAAACAACTTTAATGTATCTGATGTAATTATTCCCATGTCCAGCTTCACTCCTGCTTTTTCTTTCTTTCCAAAGCAGGACCATCTGGAACTTTGGTAACAGCCCCAAATCTCAAAAAGTTTTATATTGATCCAATCACAGAAAGGAACCAAATATTTTCTTCTGTGAATTTAACCAGATGTTCCTGCTTCATTTTCTATAAGAGGATTCTGACTGACAGGCTCGTAATGATCACAGTGAGTTCAGCTCAGTTCAAAAGCATTAAAGTCCTCTCTGTGAATCATCTGAAGCAACAGATCTGCTCCGTTTTATATTTGACAAATAAATAAAATCAATCATATTAATTTGACTGGACGACGGTCTGATCTCAGTGTGAGCAAAGCAGGTAAAGAGTCAGAGATCAGGGCGTGACACGTTTCCTCACCGTCGACGAGGTCCAGCGCAGGGAGGGCGTCCCATCGCTCCATCTCCAGGTGGATCCTGAAACACAGCCGGGTCAGTGTGGGCAGTGAGTGGGGCTGAGGTTTCAATACCAGTACTTTAACGATACTTCGATACCGATACCTGAACGATACTCTTTCAGATATAACACTTTTGTCTAGAACCAGAACAATAACGTGTGGAAGATCTGCACATTTACAATATTTCATATGCAATGTCAAAATCTGGGAAAAATGTAATATTTTGTATAATATTGGAAATAATGGGTAATGGGAAAGTGGTAACAATGGAGGGAAAAAAGGAAAATATTAATAACTAGAAACTTTTGCAATGGCTGAAGCCATTGTGATTGACTGCGGAATAATGCTATTGCAGAAGTAGCCTGAAAATCCTTGAAAATGCCTCGAAAACTGTTGAAACTTGAAACTCCTGAAATCCTTGAAACTGTTGAAACCTTTAAATTCCTAAAATCCCTGACACATTTTTATTCCTCAAACTCTTGAGATACCTGAAACTCCTGAAATCCTTGAAACTGGTAAAATTCTTTAAACAGTTAAATCCTTGAAACTCCTGAAATAATTGAAAGTATCCTTGAACTGTTCAAATTCCCCACACCACTGAAATAATTTGGTTCTAGTAACTGTGGAACCTGGTCGGGACTTGGCCTAGCTTCTTTGGGATACCTGGATATGGTTTTGGTTCCGGTAACTATAGTAACCTTGTCTGGACTTGCCTGGCTTCTGTAGTTTACCTGGATATGGTTTTGGTTCAGGTAACTATGGTAACTTGATCTGGACTTGGCATGGTTTCTGTGGTTTACCTTGATCTGGTTTTGGTTCGGGTAACTATGGTAAACTTGTCAGGACTTGGCATGGCTTCTGTGGTTTACCTGGTTATAGTTTTAATTTCTGGTAACTATGGTAACCTGGTCTGGACTTGGCCTGGCTTCTGTGGTTTACCTTGTTATGGATGTAAAGGTGCGTTCAGACGAATGTGCGTCCACGCTCCGTCAGCCTCTAGTTGGACACCAAACATTGCCGCTTCACACTCGCGAGAAACGCCTGTTTGCTGGCGCGTGAAGTTTTGCAAGCGTCATAATTAGGAGGCGTGTCATACAACTCAGGCCGCGATGATCAACTTCTCCTCCATGCTGCAGGTCAGGGGCGCAGCTACCGCAACTACCGCAACTACCCCCCTCCCACACACATGGCTCTTTGATGGTTGTTTCTTTTTTTTTTAAAGAAAATAAATACCCTCTGAATTGACTTTATTTTAACGAAAATGTCACTATTTCACACAATATAACATCGACCCTCTATGGAGTTTGTTATCACAAAAAGCATCACACGGCCCGATTAAGCTTCTGTTGCTTCATTCACGTAACTTTCCCTCCTCTCCCTCTCTCTCCCTCGCACAAGAGGGGAGAAACAACACAAGCTTCAACGCGATCTCCTCTGAAACCGTGTTTATTATTTCATTAGGACTTTTATTTCTCAAACTTGTTGCCTTATGCTCACTTTGAGCTCCTCGTGGGGGTGGAGATGACAGTCCCTCTGCACTCCTCTCTGCCCCACTCCAGCAGTGACTTTTTTTCGCAAATAAGCACAACTAAAGTGACGCCCCTCCCCAAAGAGGAATAAAAACAAACACTTCACCACCGCAAACTTGTTCATATCGTTCACTGTAAAGACTCGTTCAAAGAGCCGGATCATTCACGACCGACACACATAGACTTAAAAAGAACACATCACTATTGGCGCCCCTATGAAAGGCATATATTGCGTTTGCCCTTTTTGCTCCACTGCTGCAGGTAACAGGTGACGCTTGTGCTCACTATTTGAGCCCAGTCCCTGATTGGTTAACAAGGCGTAAATGAACGCACGTGTAGATTGTGATTACTTGAGTGCATGAAGCAGTGGGCGGGGCATCGCTGCTCTGTACCGCGCTGTTCTCACTGGCTTTGACGCGCGTTTATCCTCATCTGCTCGCATTTGGAACGCTTCATACGCGCGGACATCTTTGCTTACATTTCGACGCGCGTCGAAGCACGTCTACATAGGGTTAACATGGAAGTTGGTGGCGTGTCAGCGTTTGGTCTGTACGCACCATAAGATAACATTAAATCGCTAGTTATAATACTGGGTTAAGCTATAATGTCGTACTGCCCGTAGGTCAAGCTGTGCGGTCGTACTATCTCTATTATAGCCTTGACTGGGGTGTTCAGGCACCTATTATAAGCCACTGAATGCTTGCGTGCGTGTTAGTGTGACGCGCTTAGAGGGTATTTACGTGTCCTCTGGGGAAGCACAGACAGGCTTGAATGTTAGGACTGCAATGTCTTGAGTTCATGTCTCCGGGTCCCGCAGAGATGGCAAATAAACTTCTCCTGCATAAGACATCCTGACTGCTGCCTATTCTTCATCATCTCTCGATCATCGTTTGTTAGATTCTCCAACAAACTTGTTTACATACAGCTGCTCTGGTAAGTGCATTTTTTATCCTTTGACAATGGACAATGGATTTAATTCCGGTAACTATGGTAACCTGGTCTGGACTTGGTCCGGTTTCTGTGGTTTGGCCTCGATCTGCTTTTGGTTCTGGTAACTATGAAACTTGGTCTGGTCTTGGTCTGGGTCTTGGTTCAGGTCTGGGTCTGCACTTGGTCCACCTCTTGTGGTCCGCCCTGATCTGGTTTTGGTTCTGGTAACTATGGAACTTGGTCTGGTCTTGGTCTGGGTCTTGGTTCAGGTCTGGGTCTGGCTCTTGGTCTGGAATCTTGTCTGGGTCTTGGTTCGGGTCTTGTTCTGCACTTGGTCCACCTCTTGTGGTCCGCCCTGATCTGGTTTTGGTTCCGGTAACTATGGTAACGTGGTCTGGACTTGACCTGGTTTCTGTTGTTTACGTGGATATGGTTTTGGTTCCGGTAACTATGGCAACCTGGTCTGGGACTTGGTCTGGGTTTTGGTTTGGGTCTTGGTTTGGGTCTTGGTTCGGGTCTTGATTCAGGTCTTGGTCTGTGACTTGGTTTGGGTCTGGTCTTGGTCTGGTCTCGAAACTTTCCTACAACTACTGAAGTCCGTGAAACTGCTGAAGTCCTTGAATTTGCTGAAGGTCAATCTCCATGGCTGATGCCATGGAGATTGACTGTCCTTGAAACTGCTGAAGTCCTTGAAACTCCTGAAATCCTTGAAACTGTTGAAACCTTGAATCTGCTGAAGTCCTTGAAACTGTATAAGTCCTTGAAACTGCTGAAATTGCATTAGCTGTAGAAATGGCTAAAGGCCTGAATGTGCCTGAAGTCCTATTAAAATGAATGGGCAGAATTCCCCATACAAATCAATGGCAGATTCCCAAGCCCGTAGAAAAAAAATGGAAAACTGCAGAACTCTAATTTTTTCTGAAATTGACAAGTTGCGGAAGCTGAACATGCACAAACTGCAGAAATGGTTGAAACTGTGGAAACAACTGCAGAATCTGTGAATTTATTCCGCAGTCAATCAATACCATGAAAGCTGCGGAAAGTTCCGCAGTCAATCAATGACATGGCTTTAAATCAATATATCCTAGATTTTGTCAATACTGTATATCGCCCAATACTATACTGTTATTATGATATTTCTCTTTTATATGGTATCCCACGGTGCCAGAACATTGTACAGGAAAAAAACAAAACACAAAGCCTTAGATTTGATCACTCACCAATAGAGCTACGCTCGCAGGAATAGGAAACCTGCAGGTATTTGTCGGTGCCCCCACAGGGGTCTCCATACACAGTGGGACTGGCTGTGACTGAGCAGTGGCTTTTCCCATTGCACCTGGGACGCAGAGAGAGAATACAGGTGATAAACAGACACAGGCAGGCCCTGTGGTCTCTGGATTAAAAGAGGTCAGTAAAAAACCTAAGCAGAGGGTAAACCTTAGTCTCACAAACAGAAGATGTGAATTTCTTCACAACAATCATGACATTTTCCTGGGGCCTGGTCAATCGAGAGCTTAGTGGACACGTCATGCATATGGAGCTTAAAATAGACTTTAAAACCTTATTTTGGAGCCTCAGCTTTGATGTTTTACATTTTGTAATTTGAAAATATGTCCCCTGGTTTAAACCACATCTTACATTTGAGCCACGTGGTCATTGGTCGTAGACGTAGCACAGTTCACGTTTTGGAGTTGCTCTGCAGGACGTCCTTGAGAGCAGGTGATGCTGTCGGATCGGCCGTAGACTGCACTGTGGATATGGATCACCTTTCCAGAATCTGACAGAGACACAGCGTTTGAACCACACTTCTTTGGATAATATCACAGCGTTTTAGTGTTTGGTTGGATACGTACCGCAGCTGAGGTCGGCAGTTTGGCCCTCGCAGGACACCGTACGGACTGCAACATAGAACACACAGCTCAGAAACCTATAATATCATCATCAAAATTAACATAAAATGGGAGAACTTGCTGACATGGTGACACAATAGTTTATTCATAGGGAAAACCAAGGATTGACAGGTGAAGGATATTTTAGTTTTATGCCATTGGGAAAAGTGTTTTGAGATACAGGACCACATTTGAGCGCGGTCACAGCTGTGATCTGTTCAAAGCTCCAATCAGGTGCAGAGTTATACAGAACGGTTGATAAAAGCTGATGGGTCTAGATCAGGGGTCACGAATTAAATTTCACCAAGGTCCGAAATGAAAAAAAAAGGTCAAGCAAAGGTCCGGAACATACGGGGTTAATTCACGGTTATATCAGGATTTATACGCCTTTTTTAAAACTATTTCTGTGATTTGAAAATAATGCAATCAATTTAATCTTGTTATTGTTTTTTTGCTCTAAAAATAAGTTTTGGCTCCTAAATAGCAGAATGCATAGGCTACTGTAGCCTCTGTTATACACAATGTGTACATAATATATGACAGTGATGTGTTTCTTTGCTCAGTTCAACACACTGAGCCCTGTTTAGTCCAGGTTTAGTCCTGGTTCAGACCTGCTCGGGAAACAACCGCGCTATTTACGCATTACGATCGCGCGTGCATATTTAATTAGGGCGTCCTCCGCTTTTGTTTTTAGCAAGCCATATTTCAGTCATTCCGAAACCGTTTCTAAAAATTTAAAAAGTATCATGAAGCTAAGATGTAGGACTTTCTCTTTCTGTTCGTCTGGGCTGTAGTTTACCGCTCTGGTAGTCAGAGAGGGAGAGGGAGGGAGAGCGAGAGAGGGAGAGAGAGCGCATACGCAGCTGCTCGTCTGAGGGGATTCAGGTCGGGTCCAAAGTTCGGATCCAAGGTCCGGAATGGCTGGCGCGTGGGTCCGGATCCGGACCGAGGTCCGCCGTTTAGTGACCTCTGGTCTAGATCCACTTTTCCAGCAGAGGGCGCACTTTCATGGTAGATCTGCAGCTTTCCCCTACTCAGCCTCTTTCATCTGTGTGTGAGGGATGGGCGCATCAATAACATAGAATCAATAAATCAATGGCAATTCTTTTTCATTTGAGTTTAATTTGATCCATTGTGGTGAATGCTGCTGGCGTGCGCCTGAACCTAGAGTTCTTTTTTGTATATTTTCAGGTCTTGTCAAACCTATGACAAAAGTGTGGTATTAATTGTGATCAATGGTTCTCATTCACGACACCATATTACGCTTTGTGAAAGAATTTGTAAATTATCATATGTATTGCATTTGTTTACTGTTGCTAAATGAATTTGTGTATTGATGAATACTATGATCTGTGTTGGCTGAAATGTTAACTCTTTAAACCTTGACTTGGTGTTGGAGGCCAAAATGTCTTTAGCAGATAAAGGTGCAAAGGTCTCCTGTTTGTTGGTTAAAAGCCATAAAAGCCCCATGAAGGGAACATTCTGACCGCTGATGCTTGACTTAAACCTTCTTAGGAAGGTTTTTGGATGTATTATTACATCATTGGCTGAAATTGTTACATTTGTGAATGTATGTCAGGAATGGGTGCATCAATAACATAGAATCAATAAATCAATACCAAACAGCTACTTTTTAAGTATCGATACTTGGCAAAAGGTATCAATACTAATTTGCATAATGTAAAGAGAAGACACAGCAGCAATTATAAAAAAAAAAAAAAAGAATGACATGGCTTTAAATCAATTTATCCTAGATTTTGTCAAATACTGTATATCGCCCAATACTATACTGTTATTATGATATTTCTTTTATATGGTATCCCACGGTGCCAGAACACTGTACAGGAAAAATACAAACACAAAGCCTTACGCTCGCAGGAATAGGAAACCTGCAGGTATTTGTAGGTGCCCCACAGGGGTCTCCATAATCAGTGTGACTGGCTCTGACTGAGCAGTGGCTTTTCCCATTGCACCTGGGACACAGAGAGAGAATACAGGTGATAAACAGACACAGGCAGGCCCCGTAGTCTCTGGATTAAAAAGAGGTCAGTAAAAAACCTAAGCAGAGGGTAAACCTTAGTCTCACAAACAGAAGATGTGGATTTCTTCACAACAATCATGACATTTTCCTGGGGCCTGGTCAATCGAGAGCTTAGTGGACACGTCATGCTTACGGAGCTTAAAAATAGACTTTAAACCTTATTTTGGAGCCTCAGCTTTGATGTTTTACATTTTGTAATTTGAAAATATCCCCTGGTTTAAACCAAATCTTACATTGTAGCCACGTGGTCATTGGTCGTAGACGCAGCACAGTTCACGTTTTGGAGTTGCTCTGCAGGACGTCCTTGAGAGCAGGTGATGCTGTCGGATCGGCCGTAGTCTGCCCTGTGGATACGGATCACCTTTCCAGAATCTGACAGAGACACAGCGTTTAAACCACACTTCTTTGGATAATATCACAGCGTTTTAGTGTTTGGTTGGATACGTACCGCAGGTGAGGTCGGCAGTTTGGCCCTCGCAGGACACCGTACGGACTGCAACATAGAACACACAGCTCAGAAACCTTTAATGTCATCATCAAATGAACATAAAATGGGAGAACTTGCTGACATGGTGACACAATAATTTATTCATAGGGAAAACAAACGATTGACACGTGAAGATTTTAGTTTTATGCCATTGGGAAAAGTGTTTTGAGATACAGGACCACATTTGAGCACGGTCACAGCTGTGATCTGTTCAAAGCTCCAATCAGGTGCAGAGTTATACAGAATGGTTTTGGTTCCAGTAACAACGGTAACCTGGTCTGGACTTGGACCGTCTTCTGTGCTTTGGCCTGGATCTGATTTTTGTTCCAGTAACTATGGCAACCGGGTATTGACTTTGTCCGGCTACTGTGGTTTTCCTGGATATGGTTTAAGTTCTGGTAACTATGGTAACCTGGTCTGGACTTGGCCTGGCTTCTGTGGTTTACCTGGTTGTGGGTTTAATTCCGGTAACTATGGCAACCTAGTCTGGACTTGGCCTGGCTTCTGTGGTTTACCTGGTTGTGGGTTTAATTCAGGTAACTATGGTAGCATGGTCTGGACTTGACCTGGCTTCTGTAGTTTTCTTGGATAAGGTTTTGGTTCCGGTAACTATGGCGACTTGGTGTGGGTTTTGGTTTGGGTCTTGGTCTGGGTCGTGGTTCACGATTGGGTCTGGTCTTGGTTTTGAAACTTTCCTTGAAATGGCTGAAATCCTTGAATCTGATGAAGTCCTTGAAACTGTATAAGTCCTTGAAACTGCTGAAGACCTTGAATCTGCAGAAGTCCTTGAATCTGTTAAAGTCCTTGAATCTGCTGAAGTCCTTGAATCTGTTAAAGTCCTTGAAACTCCTGAAGTCCTTGAATCTGCAGAAGTCTTTGAATCTGTTAAAGTCCTTGAATCTGCTGAAGTCCTTGAATCTGCTGAAGTCCTTGAATCTGCTGAAGTCCTTGAATCTGCTGAAGTCCTTGAATCTGCTGCGGTCCTTGAAACTCTATAAGTCCTTGAAACTGTATAAGTTCTTGAAACTGCTGAAATTGCTTTAGCTGTAGCAATTGCAAAGTTCCGCAGTCAATCAATTATAGCAAAAATAAGGAAACATTTTGGGCAGAAATGGGGAATAAATTGGAGGAAACCTTTGAAAAAATGGGGGGAAATAGGGGAAATATTAGTACTAACAATTAGGGGAAAATATGAAAAGAAAAAAAAAACATTGGGCAAATATTTTGCAAAACAATGGGGGGAAATATTAGTTATAAAAATGAGGGGAAACACATAAAAATTGGAGCTGAAACATCCTGTCCCTGGACCCAAAGCATCAAAACTTGGATCTAAGAGAAGCCTTTTTTTCGGTTCCTGCTTTTGATACTTTTATTTCTTTGATACCGGTAGAACCTAAATGTTATAGTACGATACTATACTGTTATGGTTTGACGGTACCCAGCCCTAGACGTGAGAGCCGTGGATGAGAGAGTGCTCACCGTTGTGGTGCAGGCCGATCCACACCGGGAAGTGCGGCTGTGAAGTGACCTTGGACCAGGGAATGTCAGAAGAAGTCTCTGTGGTGGCCAGCTCTCCATACTCACTGAAACACAAGAAGAACTCGCACTATTCTGATGTTTCCTCCTGTTTTCAAGCTGCAAAACTCTGAAACATTGTTTTCACAGAAATCAAGCCAAAACAGCACTGAAATACACTGTGCAGATTTATGAACATGTTCTGGAAAGCAGATGTAAACGTTCCTGTAGATGTTGGACACGAACCTCCTGCAGAACTGCCGCGCCTCGTCCCACGTCCGGGGCCCGGGCTCGTACCACAGCATTTTCTCTGTCACCAACGACAGCACCGGAGCTGAGCACAGCCAGAGGAACCACAGGAGAACCTCCATCACCTACAACACAGAAGAACCTCCATCATCTACAACACAGGACAACCTCCATCATCTACAACACAGGAGAACCTCCATCACCTACAACACAGGGAACCTCCATCACCTACAACACAGAAGAACCTCCATCATCTACAACACAGGACAACCTCCATCATCTACAACACAGGAGAACCTCCATCACCTACAACACAGACAACCTCCATCACCTACAACACAGGACAACCTCCATCACCTACAACACAGAAGACCTCATCACCTACAACACAGAAAACCTCCATCACCTACAACACAGGACAACCTCCATCACCTACAACACAGGACAACCTCCATCACCTACAACACAGGAAACCTCCATCACCTACAACACAGAAGAACCTCCATCACCTACAACACAGAAGAACCTCCATCACCTACAACACAGAAGAACCTCCATCACCTACAACACAGGACAACCTCCATCACCTACAACACAGAAGAACCTCCATCATCTACAACACAGGACAACCTCCATCATCTACAACACAGGAGAACCTCCATCACCTACAACACAGGGGAACCTCCATCACCTACAACACAGAAGAACCTCCATCATCTACAACACAGGACAACCTCCATCATCTACAACACAGGAGAACCTCCATCACCTACAACACAGGACAACCTCCATCACCTACAACACAGGACAACCTCCATCACCTACAACACAGAAGAACCTCCATCACCTACAACACAGACAACCTCCATCACCTACAACACAGGACAACCTCCATCACCTACAACACAGGACAACCTCCATCACCTACAACACAGAAGAACCTCCATCACCTACAACACAGAAGAACCTCCATCACCTACAACACAGGACAACCTCCATCACCTACAACACAGGACAACCTCCATCACCTACAACACAGGACAACCTCCATCACTGTTCAAGTTTAAAGCCTTATTTGGATACAAAAAGATTTCCCAAGCTTTAAACATCCCAAGGAGCACTGTGCAAGCAATAATATTGAAATGGAAGGAGTATCAGACCACTGCAAATCTACAAAGACCCGGCCGTCCCTCTAAACTTTCAGCTCATACAAGGAGAAAACTGATCAGAGATGCTGCCAAGAGGCCCATGATCACTCTGGAGGAACTGCAGAAATGTACAGCTGAGGTGGGAGACTCTGTCCATAGGACAACAATCAGTCGTATACTGCACAACTCTGGCCTTTATGGAAGAGTGGCAAGAAGAAAGCCATTTCTTAAAGATATCCATAAAAAAGTCACCTGGGAGACACACCAAACATGTGGAAGAAGGTGCTCTGGTCAGATGAAACCAAAATCGAACCTTTTGGCAACAATGCAAAACGTTATGTTTGGCGTAAAAGCAACACCGCTCATCACCCTGAACACACCATCCCCACTGTCAAACATGGTGGTGGCAGCATGATGGTTTGGGCCTGCTTTTCTTCAGCAGGGACAGGGAAGATGGTTAAAATTTATGGGAAGATGGATGGAGCCAAATACAGGACCATTCTGGAAGAAAACCTGATGGAGTCTGCAAAAGACCTGAGACTGGGACGGAGATTTGTCTTCCAACAAGACAATGATCCAAAACATAAAGCAAAATCTACAATGGAGTGGTTCACAAATAAACATATCCAGGTGTTAGAATGGCCAAGTCAAAGTCCAGACCTGAATCCAATCGAGAATCTGTGGAAAGAACTGAAAACTGCTGTTCACAAACGCTGTCCATCCAACTTCACTGAGCTTGAGCTGTTTTGCAAGGAGGAATGGCCAAATATTTCAGTCTCTCAATGTGCAAAACTGATAGAGACATACCCCAAGCGACTTACAGCAGTAATCGCAGCAAAAGGTGGCGCGACAAAGTATTAACTTAAGGGGCTGAATAATTTTGCACGCCCAATTTTTCAGTTTTTTATTTGTTAAAAATGTTTGAAATATCCAATAAATTTCGTTTCACTTCATGATTGTGTCCCACTTGTTGATTCTTCACAAAAAAATTACAGTTTTATATCTTTATGTTTGATGCCTGAAATGTGGCAAAGTTCAAAGTTCAACGGGGCCGAATACTTTCGCAAGGCACTGTATACAAAGCAGCAAACAATCAGCTCCCAAATAATATACAACAAATGTTTAGCAAAAGAGAGGGAAGTTACGATCTAAGGGGAACTCATAATCTGAAAGTACAATGTATTCATTCTACCCTAAAAAGTCATTGTATCACCCGGAGAGGTGTAAATCTGTGGAATAATCTTGAGGAATCCTTAAAAGGCGCTGATAGTCTAAAATGTAGCGAATGTAGTGAGTGAGTGGTTGGTGGTGGTGGCTGATGTGCGCAGACTGGTTGCCTCGCTTATCATCACCGAGTATGGAGTGAATGAATAATGCACCAAATTGTAAAGCGACTTTGAGCGTCTGGAAAAGCGCTATATAAGACTAATGCATTATTATTATTATTAAAACAATTCAAAAAACAGTACAAGAGAAATGTGTTTGAGAAATATGCTAAAGACATGTGACCTTGTACTTAGTATCTATAGGTAATTTTGTATTACTTATAGATAATTATAAGTATTACTTATACTGTGAATCTGTTTTAACCATATCATTGCTGATAGAACCAATGTCACCAATCTCTAAGTTTAAGTTGTTATGAATTAAAGGAACTGGATAGAAATGAATAAGCACACTGTAAAATGTAAAATTTGTTTCAACTCAAAAAACTAATTTCAAGGGCTGTCAAGAAATTTTATGTGTAACCAATAACCATTTTACAATGTAGTCGATTTGAAATTTGAGATTCACCTCTTTCGTTCAATTGTATTCTCAGGTTGACACAACTGATTTAATTTGTAACTGACATTTTTCACTTCAGACAACTGGAAACAGTTATGTCAACCTAACCAACTGGCCACATTACACCCTGGCTTTTTAAGGCACCTCACTAAACATGGCAAACAACAAAACAAAACTAACAAAAATAAAAATAAAACAATCACAACTAATAATTTTACGGTGGAAATGGGAATGTTAATAATAATGTTCAATTAATAGAATGGTGACTGGTGTTTATAAGTAATGATTGGTTAAGGTTATTAAGCGAATGGGAAAGATGGAAAAGAAAGAAAAGTACAAATTGTAAATAAAATAAAATAAAAATAAATGCTTATATATATTGGTAAACTGCAAACATTTCTATCTTCGTGTTGTCTTCTTACTTTGGCAGTCTTGTAATCATTACGTGATTTTATTTTGTTAAACATGAATGTTCTTCTTTAGCAAACATAATAATACATTTTAAATGTAGCGATGGCGTGGGGCTGAGGACATCTGGATGATTGAGTATTCAAAGTACAACACATTTGACTATGAGACAAATATTTCCACTGGACGAGGATTAAACCCAGAGGAGACGGACACTCTGCTCAGCTGCTCGTCCTGGTCCTGAGCAACGACATTTGGATGATTGAATATTCAAAGTTACTGCCAACCCGACCAGAACTCATTTTACTGAAAAACATCAACCCTCAGACGTCATGAGGACCCACTTTAGTCCGAGTTAAGTCCAGTTTAGCCCTGGTTCAGACCATGTTTAATCCTGTGGAAGGACTTGGTTTACTCCTGTTTTGCATCACAGTCCACTATTCCCAAACTTCTGTTTTAGACAAATAAAAAAAGACGATATTTCCCTACAACACAGCACAACCTCCATCACCTACAACACAGGACAACCTCCATCACCTACAACACAGGACAACCTCCATCACCTACAACACAGGACAACCTCAAAATCCAGAAACTAAATGAAAAGTGTGAAAAATCGGGGGAATTATTAATAAAAAATTAGCAAAAATTAGGGGGGAGCGATGGGAAAATAAAAAACATATTGCATAATAATAAATTTGAAAAATGGGGCACAATGATTTGATTGATTTTTTAATGAAAAATGGTGGAAAATGGTGAAATTGTGGCAAAAGTAAAGAAAAGTGTGGAAAAAACTGTTGGAAAAATGGGGCATGAATAGGAGGAAAATGGGAACAATATGGAAAATATATGTGATAAAAATGAAGGGGGGAAATGACAAAAGAAATGGGCAAAACATTTAACAATAGACGAAAATGGGGGAAATAGGTAAATATTAGTAATAAAGAAAAATAAAATGTCTGCTAAAAATGTAGTGGAAAAATATGGCAAAAATGGGGGAAACGGGAAAATAAGTGAACTAAATTGGGGGAAATTGGGCAAACATTCATCAAAAAAAAAAAGAAACTTGGGGAAAGAAATTCATGTAATTGAGCAAAAAAAAAGTCACTTACTTTAAACCTGGACAAACAGCTTCAAAACTTGGATCTAAACAGAGAAGATTATTTTCGGTTCCTTCTTGCATTTGTTGGATACCGGTAGAACCTTAACTGTTTTTCTGATACCAGACTGATTTAGTTTCCCGGTGCCCTGCCCTGTTCCCTCCACACTTCTCTGCAACGACAAATACAATCAAAAAAGAGACTTAACCTGGTCCGGTCTGTGGATCTGCTCCTGTCCGTCACTCACCTTCTGCTCTTCGGTCCAGAGTGAAGAGACGAACGCACTGCAGGTGAAAAAGGACGATGATAAATGCAAAACTGGCCTCGTCAGACACAATCACATTTGACTCAGAGACGAATATTTCCACTGGACGAGGATAAAACCCAGAGGAGACTCTGCTCGTCCCTGGTCCTGAGCGACGACATTTGGATGATTGAATATTCAAAGTTACTGCCAACCCGACCAGAACTCATTTTACTGAAAAACATCAACCCTCAGACGTCATGAGGACCCACTTTAGTCCGAGTTAAGTCCAGTTCAGTCCTGGTTCAGACCATGTTTAATTCTGTGGAAGGACTTGGTTTATTCCTGTTTTCCTTGTTTTGGAAAATAAAACAGACGATATTTACCTACAACACAGAAGAATCTCAAAATCCAGAAACTAAACGAAAAGTGTGAAAAATGGGGCAATTGGGGAAAATATTTATTCATAAAAATGAGCAAAATGAGGTGGGAAAAATTGGGGAAATATATTGCATAATAATACATTTTTTAAAATGTAGCGATGGCGTGGGGCTGAGGACATCTGGATGATTGAGTATTCAAAGTACAACACATTTGACTATGAGACAAATATTTCCACTGGACGAGGATTAAACCCAGAGGAGACTCTGCTCGTCCCTGGTCCTGAGCGACGACATTTGGATGATTGAATATTCAAAGTTACTGCCAACCCGACCAGAACTCATTTTACTGAAAAACATCAACCCTCAGACGTCATGAGGACCCACTTTAGTCCGAGTTAAGTCCAGTTTAGTCCTGGTTCAGACCATGTTTAATCCTGTGAAAGGATTTGGTTTACTTTGTAAGGATTGTAACGAAATCTGAACAAGCTCCTGACTCATGCTTTGCTCACACGCTACAGAACAAGAAGACCATGTCAGTGAGATTAGCTGACAAAAAACGGTCAACAACATAATCATTCTGAACATAACTTGAAGTACAGATAAAGAACAAACAAATAGACATAAACAACTGACTCACAGATAGGCAGTCACCCTCTCTGCGTAGAGAAGTGCAAGACTAGGATAAAAGGCAACTGTCAACGGAGATCTGGACTTGGCTTCTCTCTTTCTCATCACCTTGTTGCTCTGGCCTTAGTCACTCCAGCTCCAGGAGGGCACCGTTGAGACTGCGAGCAACTTCTGCTCTCTCTCTGGCCAACTGTTTCACACTGCAGCGCCAGAGTAACCTGCACCTCTTCCATCTCTGATCGGGGCACACGTTTCCTTAGCTCTGATCCAAATCTCCCAGTCTCTCCTGCAGGTGCTGGACCTGGTCATTCTCTCCACCACCAGGGCCTTGACTCCCCGATTTGCTCTGGGTCATTACTGCCTCCAGTTCTGCCACTTTGTTCTGGAGGTACTTGACAAGACTGGATTGTTCTTCTCCTTTGTCTGTCTCTCCCTCAGGTTTCTCCTCTTTCTTCTCCAATGCAGCCTGAAGTTCCTTTACTTCTCTGTCAGCTGTTTGACTGTGTCACTGTCCTGACCGCTTTTACCCTCGGCTTCAGCCTTTCGCAGGCGCACAAGCTCCTCCTCCAGCTCGCTCACCCTGGCCCTGAGCTGTTGTGCCTCATGGCTAAAGGTGCGTACAGACCAAACGCTGACAAACCGCCAACTTCCATGTTAACCTATGTAGACGCTTCGACGCTTCCAAATGTAAGCAAAGCCGTCCGCGCGTATGAAGCGTTCCAAATGTGAGCAGATGAGGATAAACGTGCGTCAAAGCCAGTGAGAACAGCGCGGTACAGAGCAGCGATGCCCCGCCCACTGCTTCATGCACTCAAGTAATCACAATCTACACGTGCGTTCATTTACGCCTTGTTAACCAATCAGGGACTGGGCTCAAATAGTGAGCACAAGCGTCACCTGTTACCTGCAGCAGTGGCGCAAAAAGGGCAAACGCAATATATGCCTTTCATAGGGGCGCCGAAAGTGATGTGTCGGTCGCGAACGAGTCTTTACAGTGAACGATATGAACGGGCTCGCGGAGGTGAAGTATTTATTTTTATTCCTCTTTGGGGGAGGGGCGTCACTTTAGTTGTGCTTATTTTGCGAAGCAAAAGTCACTGCTGGAGTGGGGCAGAGAGGAGTGCAGAGGGACTGTCATCTCCACTAGGGTTGGGCATCGTTTGCATTTTTCCGATTCCGGTTCCGATTCCGATTCTCACTATCGATTCCTGTTCTAAACGATTCTCGATTCCGATTCTTTGAAGTGCAGGAGAGAAAAAAAAGATATTTTTTTAATTTGAAAAAGCCTGTACTGACACCAATGTGACGTTTAGAGAGTAATAAAGCCACATGAGAGAGATTTAGAAGCACTTCTCTGCCCGAAGTCGAGAGCGCTGTTTATTAGGTAAACAGTTTGCCAAAAATGTTATATCCCTTTGAGATTAAAAAAACAACACTTAAAACAGTCAACAGTAAATGGCGACGTCTCGTGCCCATATATAACCAATACAAGTAAAACACTAACGCCAAGGACAGTAATGACAATAGTTGTAGAACAAAACCAACATTAAAGCTGGAATATCTCTCCCACATATATAACTAGCACAAAGTGAACGGAACACAGCAACACTACGCTACATTATTATTTACCGTTATAAACAGTTTCCCGTTTCGTCTAATTCTCTTTGCTCTGTTTGATGAAATGTTTCTAAATCTTAATCTTCTAATTAAATATCACAATATGAACAAAGCAGTCCTTCCGTGGACCCACCACCTGCAGAAGGAGCCATTGGGGCCGGTGCTATGTGACCTGGGCAGCTCCAACTGCCCCCACGACCCGGCAACGGACAAGTGGAAGAAAATGGATGGATGAACAAAGCAAAGTCACTTTTGCTTATAGCCATGGACCTGTTGTCAGTTACAAAATGTTTCCATGGCAACAAGGTAAAAGTGACTTCATTTTGTTCTTGCAACTCAGGGTGCAAGAACAAAGTTTTGTGTCTTGTGAAGTATGAATGAGTCTTAAGCCTTACACTGCTGTAAGTTAAATATCTCTGTTTTATAAGACTGGATCATTTTAGATGAATTTACTGAAGGCGAGACGCTGCAGGTGAAAAGGAAAGAACTCATGTAGAGAAATCCGAGACTTTATCTGTAGATTACTGACATAAATATGTATTACAAGTTTTCTTTTCATATAAAATAATGCATTTTCTTTAAAAAAAAAAACATTATTTGTTTGTTTTTAACAACAAATCTGAGTAAAGACAGAGGTTTAAATGTGACTCAGTATTGAGTAAATATTCCTTTGATTTGAGTTTACATGTGTAATACCACATGTGCCCAGTAGAGGGTGCTGCAGGTTTAGCTGTAAAAGCACCATGATGACTGACCATACAGTTCTACCCTGATGTTTGAATGAAACACTGATTTGAATAGAAGAGAAGTGTATTTTTCTAATTAGCATAATGCACAGATCCTAAAGAAGAGCTCAACATGTCAGCATTTATTTTAATATTGACGAATGTTCTGCTTTTCAGGACAATAATCTTCGGGACACTCAGTTACGCTCTACATCGCATCACTCGTTCATTCTGATTATATTCACTGCTACTGGAGCCACATCTGCCCCGGGGCACACTGACATTGACCCGCCCACCACCAAACACCCGGGCACTGATGCTCTGCAGTCCTGCACTTTACCGAGGGCGCTCAGTGTCAGAGGGAAATGCAAACTATAATGTACGATTTATAAGTAGTTCTGCCCCAAAGTGTTTTCCATATTCAAAGCAAAAATACAAACTGCACACAAGAACAAACTAACGAATAATAATCTAAAACTCAAACAATGAACAAATGTAAAATGGAACAAAAAATAAAAACTGCAGCATAATCAAATGTCCAGCTCAACTTGAATTAAAGCCAAGGCAAAGAGGCAGCAGCAGATTAATGCAGATTCTCTACAGAGATTAATGAAGGATAACTTAATAAAGTGGACCAGATCTTGATTTTAATGTTATTTTAGCAGTGAAATATAATCACAAATTCCTTTGCAGAGAGCCAAATATTAGTATTGCAGTTAACTTTAAGCTTGGAACTTTTTGTCCTTAAAGGGCGGGGCCTCGGTCTGGATCTGATCTTAAGATATATATTTGAATGTTTTTCTAACTTCCTCTGGTGTCTCAGCCAATGAGCTGTGTGTGCTCAGAGGAGCCTCAGCCAATGAGCTGTGTGTGCTCAGAGGAGCCTCAGCCAATGAGCTGTGTGTGCTCAGAGGAGCCGCTGCAGATCTATTTTTAGACCCACACCAGCGAGTCAAGTGGAGGAAAGAGTTATGCTGCCTTCAGGTGCTCTCGTTATTATGATAAATACCAAACACAGAGAGGAAAATGACACATGACGCCTCATCACGTTCTGGGAAATGTTGATGAGAAAATCTTTGACCTTTCAGACTGAGAGCAGCGAGAAAACATTATAAAGCAGTTTTAATATCCCACTTCTACTTTATTTATATAGCACATTTAAACAACAAAACGTTTCCAAAGTGCTGAACATGCAACCACAACAACATAAACTAAAACAATACAATGAGCTCTACCACTAAATGAGTATAAAAGAATAAATAGAAATAAAACAGTTAAAAAAAAAAAAAAAAAAAAAAATAATAATAATAATAATAATAAAATAAAAACACCTTAAAATATAAATAGAATAAAACTAAATAAAATAGATAAAAAGACACAGGGGACCACACAACTTACGCGGTGCTAAAAGCCAGAGAATAAAAGTGAGTCTTAAGACGAGATTTAAAACACTCCGCGGTGGGGGCGTATGGATGTGAGGGGAAGAGCGTTCCACAGCTTAGGGCCGACAATGGAGAACGCTCTGTCCCCTCTGGTTTTACGTTTCGTCTTCGAAACCACAAGCTGGAAATATTGTCTCTGTTTCCACTTAGCGTCCTGTAAAAACAAGCTGATCTTGATCTGTTTATATGAAGCTTGAGCGCAAATTCAACCTGGAGACGTACCTGCAGCTTCACTTATCTTTCACAGCTGCCTTCACAGCATCAATCACGGCCCCATTGCAAGCGCGCTTTCGCTTTCGCATCAGCAATCAGCGCAGCGCTGTCCCGCTCAGCCATTCACAGTCCAGGATCCCCTTCATAAGCTCCCCGGTCAATCACTCGGAGTTTCACAGCGTGCAGCGACCCTCTCCGCCCCTCCCTCCCGGGCTTTGCCCGTCACATCTACGCGCATCGGGTCCCGTTATACCACCACCAGGTCCAGGCTCCGGGGGAAGATGCTGGGCATCATCATCAACACCAGGCAGTCCGTATCGTTCGGCCATCTTCCGCCGGGGTCTGAGCCCCAATCTCAATTAAGTTCATAAAACTTTCTAACGCACACGTCTCTGTGAGTCTTTTCAGGTTGAAATCATATTGTTTTGTGTTTGAGTTAATTTTACTGCGTCACAAAAGCACTTGTAGTTTCCTCCTCACACCAGCGTGAGCAGCACTGGGAGGAAGCAGCATGAACGACCCGGGACAAAGAACACCAAACGGCTCCGACCAGAGGAAGGTGAGGCGGGAAACGGACTGACGTGTCTTTGTGGGTCTGACCTGGAGGTGGCGCTAAAGTGTGACCCCAGACTCTGGATCTCCAGGGGCCGACTGACCAAACATTGTTTTATATTTTAAGTCACATGAAAGCTGATTTTGAACTCATGACCCTGCATAAATAACGGCTTGTATTTGATTCTATTATATAACTAGCACAAAGTGAGCGAACCAGCAACACTACGCTACATTATTATTTACCGTTATTAACAGTTTCCCGTTTCGTCCAATTCTTTTACTCTGTTTGATGAAATTTCTAATCTTAAATCTTCTAAATTAAATATCACAATATGAACAAAGTGAAGTCACTTTTGCCTTATAGCCATGGACCTGTTGTCAGTTACAAAACGTTTCCATGGTTCTTGTGTCTTGTGAAGTATGAATGAGCCTTAAGCTTAGTGACGCTGCTGTAAGTTAATATTCTGTTTTATAAGACTGGATCATTTTAGATGAATTACTGAAGGCGAACGCTGCAGGTGAAAAGCAAAGAACTCATGTAGAGAAATCCGTCTGAGACTTTAGCTGTAGATTACTGACATAATATGAGGAGAAAATGTATTACGAGTTTCTTTTCATATAAATAATGCATTTCTTAAAAAAAAAAAAAAAAAACATTATTTGTTTGTTTTCAACAACCAAATCTGAGTAAAGACAGAGGTTTAAATGTGACTGAGTATTGAGTAAATATTCCTTTGATTTGAGTTTACATGTGTAATACCACATGTGCCAGTAGAGGGTGCTGCAGGTTTAGCTGTAAAAGCACCATGATGACTGACCATACAGTTCTACCCTGATGTTTGAATGAAACACTGATTTGAATAGAAGAGAAGTGTATTTTTCTAATTAGCATAATGCACAGATCCTAAAGAAGAGCTCAACATGTCAGCATTTATTTTAATACTGACGAATGTTCTGCTTTTCAGGACAATAATCTTCGGGACACTCAGTTACGCTCTACATCGCATCACTCGTTCATTCTGATTATATTCACTGCTACTGGAGCCACATCTGCCCTGGGGCACACTGACATTGACCCGCCCACCACTGCACTGCACTGATGCTCTGCAGTCCTGCACTTTACCGAGGCGCTCAGTGTCAGAGGGAAATGCAAACTATAATGTACGATTTATAAGTAGTTCAGCCCCAAAGTGTTTTCCATATTCAAAGCAAAAATACAAACTGCACACAAGAACAAACTAAACAGAATAATAAATCTAAAACTCAAACAATGAACAAAATGTAAAATGGAACAAAAATAAAAACTGCAGCATAATCAAATGTCCAGCTCAACTTGAATTAAAGCCAAGGCAAAGAGGCAGCGCAGATTAATGCAGATTCTCTACAGAGATTAATAAAGGATAACTTAATAAAGTGGACAAGATCTTGATTTTAATGTTATTTTAGCAGTGAAATATAATCACAATTCCTTTGCAGAGAGCAAAATATTAGTATTGCAGTTAACTTTAAGCTTGGAACTTTTTGTCCTTCATTGGTCTGGATCTGATCTTAAAGATATATATTTGAATGTTTTTCTAACTTCTCTGGTGTCTCAGCCAATGAGCTGTGTGTGCTCAGAGGAGCCTCAGCCAATGAGCTGTGTGTGATCAGAGGAGCCTCAGCCAATGAGCTGTGTGTGCTCAGAGGAGCCTCAGCCAATGAGCTGTGTGTGATCAGAGGAGCCGCTGCAGATCTATTTTTAGACCCACACCAGCGAGTCAAGTGGAGGAAAGAGTTATGCTGCCTTCAGGTGCTCTCGTTATTATGATAAATACCAAACACAGAGAGGAAAATGACACATTACGCCTCATCACGTTCTGGGAATCATGTTGATGAGAAAACCTTTGACCTTTCAGACTGAGAGCAGCGAGAAAACATTATAAAGCAGTTTTAATATCGTCTCTGTTTCCACATTGCGTCCTGTAAAAACAAGCTGATCTCGATCTGTTTATATCATATTGTTTTGTGTTTGAGTTAATTTTACTGCGTCACAAAAGCACTTGTAGTTTCCTCCTCACACCAGCGTGAGCAGCACTGGGAGGAAGCAGCATGAACGACCCGGGACAAAGAAACACCAAACGGCTCCGACCAGAGGAAGGTGGAGGCGGGAAACGGACTGACGTGTCTTTGTGGGTCTGACCTGGAGGTGGCGCTAAAGTGTGACCCCAGACTCTGGCTCTCAGGGGCGACTGACCTGTTTCTATATTTTAAAGTCACATGAAAGCTGATTTTGATCTCATGACCCCTGCAATAAAGTAACGGCTTGTATTTGATTCTATTACGTTTGTAAAGCTTCACTCTTAAGGGTTTGGTTCTCTTTTCGAGCCAATAAAACATATTCAGGAAGGGAATTACTCCTTAACAACTGGAACGCTTTGTAAGTCTTAGAAATGATGAAAACATGATTTACAAATGCAAATGTTTTTTTATCGTATCATGAGTTATGGCAGAATGTGGCTCTATTACAGAAAGAGAGGATTTTACATTGCTATTACAAAATGTGTTTCTACTCACCGAGTTTGCAGAGAGAACAGGCCATGACGAGCACAAAGAGAGACATGTTTCAAAGACGTCTCAGAGCAGATCTGCAGCAGGACGATGCTGAACATCCTGTTTTCAACTCTGTCTTATCTCATTTTCATTTCATTTTTCATTTTTTTATTTATTTCATTCATTTAAAAAACAAATGCAACAACAGCATTTAACATGAAGGAAAAGGAGCAGAAAGAAGTAAAAACTTGCAATATCTGTCCCCTATCAACACAAATCATTTACAGTTCCAGTTCAGTTAACTTTTAAGCTGTCTCATGCAGCCGTCTTTTTTCTTTTCTTTTTTTTTTTGGTCCAAGACGTCAAAACACAAAAATACATAAATAAAGTTGATCTGCTACTCCGCAGTATCATATTTCTGTAACATTGATAATTTAACTTCTTAAACACGTAAATGGACTTAGAAGTTTTAATTTTACAATCAGGACTGTTCCACAGAGCGACACCATTGATTGATTTACATCTTTCCTTTACAGCCGATTGAAACCTGGGTTTTGTAAAAAGCTCAGTACCTTTTAGATCATATCTACTTTTTCTCTTAGTGAATCTGTTTTGCAAATTGTTTGGTAAATTTTCCAGATGAGCTTAATACATGGCTTTTAGTAGGTTAAACTCTACTAATTCGTTAAATTTAGCGTATTTAGTTGTATGAACAAGGTATGGTCTCTGTATCCTTTTCCACTGATGACTCTAATCGCTCTTTTCTGTAAAAGAAAATTGGATTAATGTATGTTTTGCAGGCACTTCCCCACACTTCAATGCAGTAGGTCAGATATGGAACAATCAATGAGTTATACAACAAAAACAATGCACTCTTGTTTAGAGAATCTTTGACTTTATGCAGCACAGCTATTAATTGGGATACCTTTACTTTGGCATTATCAATATGTGATTTCCATGTCAAATGTTCATCAATCATAATACCTAGAACTTAATCTCATGTGCCCTTTCGATTTCTAATCCATTAATAAACAATGACGCTTCGACATATTTCCTTTACTACAAAAATCATAAACTTTGTCTTGCTAATATTTAGGGAGAATTTGTTGGCACTGAACCACCTCATCATTTTTTTAAATTCATTCTCTACGATTTGTAAGACAACTTTTATATTTTTTCCTGAATAGAATAAAGTGGTGTCATCCGCAAATAGAATGCACCTAAGTAACTGAGACACAGACACAATGTCATTTACATATAGAGAAAAAGTATAGGTCCTAGGACCGATCCTTGTGGTACCCCGCAAGTTATGTTACAATTTTTAGACTTTATGCTGTTAATGAGATATCTCCATCTGTGGCTTTTCGGCTGAACATAAGAACTGCGTCACTTGCTGTTACTTGAAGTGGAGGCGCAGGGTTAAATATGATAAACTTAATATCGTCCAAATGAAGGCGTTAGTGTGTTAGTGCAGGAGAACAGTGTTTCCCACACATAGACTATTCTGTGGTGCACCGCCACAGAATCAACACCACGCGCCACATATTGAGTTTCGTATTTTATTTTATTTTATTTTTTAAACGCTATTTAAATACACATCATATAGCACCGCCGCAGCGGTCATTTTGACTGCTGGGAGGGGGGTTTAAAATGCGGCGGCCCTATAAGCCAGTGGTCCACACCACAGAGCATTTTCTCCTATGTCTCTTTGGCCTGTCCACACGTCAATTAGCTTGTATATACGAAACTCCTGATAGAAAGTCTCCCTACAAATCCTTTGGACTCGAGTTCATCTGGTTTTATTACAGAGTCAGCGCAGCCTCGTGCAGCTGAATGTGTTACGCTCAGCTCCGTCTTTCTGTCACCAGCGCGCTGAGCGTCTGCTCTCTCTTTCCCCTCAGCTCGCGCTAGTTCTTCCAAAAGCTCATCGCGTTGCAGCCTCACAAGTTTTCGTCACAACCTTAATGCTTTCACAGGACGGAGAGCCTCCCACTGCTGCAGAGGGAGGCGGACACAGGAGAGAAAGGCACAATCTCTCCTGTGTCCGCCTCCCGCTGCAGCGCTGCGATCAAATGGCTGCGTTGCATGCTGTAAAAACGTGACCCATAGTCTGTGCACGTGTTTCTACGCGCGCTCCCCATCAGCGCTTCCCCCCACATTTTATTTCACATGGATTTTACATAAATGAAGAATTTATGGATTATCACCTTTTTGTCCCAGAGAGGAAGCCGTCGCTCATTGAACAGCTTTATGTTAGTGCAAATTAGTATCAAATTGATAATAAAATAAGTGCAGACTTTAACAATACGATGAATAAAAACAATTAAAGAGCAAACACTCACAGACAGATACACGAGCGGAGCCGGGGCGAGGTCATGATCCTCGAGCAGCAGATCAAGGATATTTAGAGTAACTGACTGTTTCTAGGAGAGGAGGGAAGGACAGGGGATCCACAGCTGAGGGCCCCACCCTGAACAGAGAACAACCAAGAGGGGATCTACAGTACCCAGGACCCTCCCCGCACCGGGGGTTAAGGGGGTAAAGGATCCTCAGAGGCGAGTGAATAATAATAATAATAATGCATTAGTTTTATATAGCGCTGTTCTGGACACTCAAAGACGCTTTACTTTGCATTATTCATTCACTCCATGCTTGGTGGTGGTGAGCTACTACTGTAGCCACAGCTGCCCTGGGGTAGACTGACGGAAGCGAGGCAACCAGTCTGCGCCATCGGCCCCTCCGACCACACCAACCACTCACTCTCTCACTACATGCGTGAAGAGGGAGGGACCGGGCTGTGCTTTGTGTTTGTTTAGGAGGGAGATGGAGGTGAGAATCAAAGAATATTTAAAGCGGTTACTGTTGTATTTGCTGGCTCTGTAGCGCCCCCTGAGGGCAACAGGTCATACTCTGATAAACATGAGCTGGATCATTTAGAGGCTTGTGTAACAATGACCTCCTCACACAGACACTGAAGAGTCTGGTTTTCACACTAACTCCAGAGCTGTTGTTACTGTTCTGTGCAGCTCAGTCTGACTCTGAACTGTCACGGAGCCTCTAGTGCAGTGGTTCCCAAACGGTGTGCCTCGGCACACTGGTGTGTCGTGAGGCAAGTCCTGGTGTGCCGTGGGATTTTGTGACAACCAGAGGTTACATTAACCGAAATTCTCCGTCATTTACGGAATATTTTAAGCTTTGACGGAACATTTCAAAGGCCGTCTGTCATTTTGACAGATTGAAAATCAAGCCGTGATTAAAATAAAAACGCAGCGCTGCTGTTTTTCAGAGCGCGCGGGGCTCTCTCTCTCTCTCTCTAAACACAGCTTCACTGTTTCACTTGTATCACTGCCTAGCTAGCTAACTTTCTGGGCGCTAACAACAACACGGGGAAGAAAACCAGGATCCAAACGCGGTTAAAGGCTAATAATATCCTTCTCATCTGGAGCCGCTCTTTAACTTTACTCCCGTAAATCTCAGGACGAGCTCGTCTATTTCTCTCCCCTCTCTCTCTCTTTCCCTCCCGTGTGTGTTTCTGTGCAGTGATGCCAACTGGTAAATATTGTCCGCTGTTTCTTAAACATTAACGTTAAAGAGAAAGTGCAAATAATAAGCTCCACTTTACATTTGTATCAGTGTAATATGAGCCCTGATATGAGGAGCAGATGACGCTCTGAATAAGCCTCTGAGAATTTTATGCACGAGTTCATTCACATTTCTGTAGCAAAATGTGTGTTCCATGATTGTTCAAATGTTTAGTTAAACTCCATTTATCCAGCGATCTCACATTTTTCCTAACATACACAATATGCAGCTTATATTTAGCCTATGTAAATGTCTTTAAAAATTGCTTATAATGTGAGATTAATTCATGAAGGATAAAAATAGCCCATGACGGATTTTTTTTTAAACCTGCCCGTCAAAATGAAGGAGAGAAATTATCCCTAGTGAAACCACTGGTGACAACCATACATTATTATTGCAATATACAACTACACAAAAATAATTATTTTTTAATTTACTATATCAGTACTTTGTATGCACTCATTTAATAATACAGAGGCAAACTCTATACCTATATAAAGGCTATTTTGCACAATAGGTGTGCCTTCAGATTTTTACTTGTCCTTTGGTGTGCCTTGGCGCAAAAAGTTTGGGAATCACTGCTTTAGTGTCACGATACTAAAACATCTGTTCTCTCGTATTAACTGTTTTCAGCTGTAATAGTCACTGGCAAATTCACTGGTAAACTTCTACACTTTCTACAGAGAAGGGCTCATTTGTGCCTAATGCAATAAACCTGCTGAGTAAGCACTAATGGAGTATATGCAGCACAATTGTTTTTAATGTTTTTATCATTAACTTATTGTTCTGTCGATTGTGACTTTGTGTTTTTGTGTCTGTCATGGTGAAGCAAAGACACATTTCCACCGAGATGGACAATAAATCAAATCAATCAAATGCTTATCCTGTACTTGTCAATTTAACCTACAATATAAACTACAAACTGTAAACTCTATTTACACAGAGCCTTTCACAGACAGAACCACAAAGTGCTTTACATGAGACGATTTTACATTTTCTATTCAAACTTTATTTAAGACTAACTTTACACTAACAAAAGGGAACTGTAAAAGATGCAAACTCTGAGTGTGCGACGGCCCATCTGCTGTAACTGTATTTAGTCAAAGGCATCTGTGGGATTAGAGTATCTTAGCTGAGCCTTATTTCTGCTGCTGTTGGAGAGGCCCTGGTTCAGCGTTAAACAGGGCGAGCGCAGCCTGTAATTGCTCCATTGTGTTCCTGTCGCTCAGACGTTAACGCAGAAACCAGCCGCTCGCTCCGAGGTCAGGCCTGAGCAGAACAGCGTTATTATCCACTTTACATAAACGGGTGGAGAGCGGCTCTGGTACTGACGGAGCTGAAGAGCTGAAGAAGCTGCTCTGTTTTTAGCTCCTGACGCCGTGTGAAGCTCCAGCTCTCAGTGTGATCTCACTCCTCGGCTCAGACGCTCTCCAGCTGCAGAAAATCTACTGGAGATTTATAAATGTTATAACTGCAGGTTTGTTAACGGCACAATCACACGAGGAGCTGCTAATGGAAATGTGAAAGTGAGAAAAAGACCTTTGCACAGTCGGCCTTTACTGTCCAGGAGCTAAACTCTGGAACTCTCTGTCTCCGGAGCTGAAACAGCAGCTCTACTAAGGACGGACTTTATATCTATAATTCAGTTCAATTCAAGTTTATTTGCACATTTAAAACAACTACAGTCGACCAAAGTGCTTCACAATAACAACATGTCACGTAGAAATAAATACAGTTACAAATAACAGCCAAAGACACTCTCAGCTCGTACTGAAGGCCAAGGAGAAGAGTTTTCAGTCTGAAAACTGTTCCACAGACCTGACAGACAGGGGGCGCTGCCACAGAGAAGGTTCTACCTCTTGTTTTAGCCTAGTTTAGGAACATCCAACAGGAGCAGCCGACTCAAGGCTCTGGGCGGAGAATAAAGTCGACTCAAATAAGGCCTAAGCAGTGGAGTCAGTGTCAGGAGTGATGTGCTCCTGCCTCTTTGCATCGGTCAGGAGGCGGGGTCTGCAGGTGCAGGAGGCGGGGTCTGCAGGTGCAGGAGGTGGGGTCTGCAGGTGCAGGAGGTGGGGTCTGCAGGTGCAGGAGGCGGGGTCTGCAGGTGCAGGAGGCAGGGTCTGCAGGTGCAGGAGGCGGGGTCTGAAGGAGCAGGAGGCGGGGTCTGAAGGTGCTGCAGGGGGCGCTGGTCCAGTCCAGTATACAAGGCATTAGAATATCCAGACGATGTATATTCACGTCCTATTCACCTGATTCCAGAAGTTCTCGTGAGTTCTAAGTCGTCTCCTCAGCTCAGATGAACGATGGTCTCATTATTTCCTCCTAAAGGCGTCTGAAAGTGGAGAACATCTTCAGAAACATGAGCGTGATTATAGTAGAATCAGAATAATGTGAATCCAGTCACTGTGGAATAATGATCAGGGAAACATTTGGGAAATAAACTCTTCCTCTCCCGTAGAGTCGTATTGGCTCCGACTGAAACAGAATTGTAGAACATTATGAGACTCTGAAGTGAAGCCTCTGGAGGAACAAAGGGACGACTGTTTCCTCCTGAAACCAGTCTGTGAAAAAGACTGTGTGAAACATCAAAGTGTTTCCTCGTCCTGTGAGAAACTGAAGCCTTTGAAATGGAAAACTGGCACCAATGAAACACCAGCTCTTTATTCAGAGTCAGAGAGAGGGAGGTCAGAGTCAGAGAGAGGGAGTCAGAGTCAGAGAGAGAGGGAGGTCAAGAGAGAAGAGCAGAGGTCAGAGAGAGGGAGGTCAGAGTCAGAGAGAGGGAGTCAGAGTCAGAGAGAGGAGAGGTCAGAGTCAGAGAGGGGAGGTCAGAGGTCAGAGAGAGGGAGGTCAGATCAGAGAGAGGGAGGGTCGAGAGCAGGGAGGTCAGAGGTCAGAGAGAGGGAGGTCAGAGGTCAGAGAGAGGAGAGGTCAGAGAGAGGAGGTCAGATCAAAGAGAGAGGTGAGCGTCAGAGAGAGGGATCAGAGTCAGAGGAGAGAGTGTCAGAGAGAGAGAGGAGGTCAGAGTCAGAGAGAGGAGGCTCAGAGAGAAGAGGTCAGACTTCAGAGAAGGGAGGTCAGCAGTCAGAGAAGAGAGGAGGTCAAGTCAGAGAGAAGAGAGGTCAGAGAGAGAGAGAGGGAGTCAGACGAGAGAGAGTCAGATTCAGAGAGAGGGAGTCAGGCAGAGAGAAGGGGAGGTCAGAGTCAGAGAGAGGAGGTTTCAGAGAGAGAGAGGTCAGGATTCAGAGAGAGCGGAGGTCAGAGAGAGAGGAGTCAGAGTCAGAGGAGAGAGGTCAGAGAGAGGGAGGTCAGACGTTAGAGAGAGGGAGGGTCAGGAGTCAGACGAGAGGGAGGTCAGAGTCAGAAGAGAGAGATGTCAGAGAGAGGGAGGTCAGAGGTCAGAAGAGAGAAGGTTCAGAGAGAGGGAGGTCAGAGTCAGAGTCCAGAGAAGGGGAGGTCAGAGTCAGAGAGAGAGAGGTCAAGAGAGAGGAGGGTCAGAGGTTCAGAGAGAGGGAGCGTCAGAGAGAAGGAGGTCAGAGAGAGGAGGTCAGATTCAGAGGAGAGAGACGTTCAGAGAGAGGAGGTCATGAGGTCAGAGAAGAGGGAGGTCAGGAGTTCAGAAGAGGAGCGTCAGGTCAGAGAGAGAGAGGTCAGAGAGAGGGACGTCAGATGTACAGAGAGAGAGAGGTCAGAGAGAGGGAGGTCAGAGTCAGAGAGAGGGAGGTCAGAGTCAGAAGAGAGAGGTCGAGAGAGGGAGGTCAGAAGGTTCAGAGAGAGGGAGTCAGCATGAGTCAGAGAGAGGGAGGTCAGAAGTCAGAGAGAGAGAGGGTCAGAGATCAGAGAGAGAGAGTCAGAGTCAGAGAGAGGGAGGTCAGAGCGTCAGACAGAGAGAGAGGTCAGGTCAGAGGGGACGCGTCAGAGTCAGAGCAGAGAGAGAGAGAGAGAGGGAGGTCAGAGTCAGACGAGAGGCCGAGGCAGAGGTTCAGAGAGAAGGGAAGGTCAGAGGTCAGAGAGAGGGAGGTCAAGAGTCAGAGAGAAGGGAGGTCAGAGTCAGAGAGAGAGGTCAGAAGGTCAGGAGAGAGGGAGGTCAGAGTCAGAGAGAGAGAGGTCAGAGTCAGAGAGAGGGAGGTTCAGGTCAAGAGAGAGGAGGTCAGAGTCAGAGAGAGAGAGGTTCAGAGTCAGAGAGAGGGAGGTCGGGAGTCAGATGAGAGGGAGTGAGAGGTCAGAGAAGGGAGGTCAGAGTCAGAGAGAGAATAGGTCGGAGTCAGAGAGAGGAGGTCAGAGTCAGAGGAGAGAGTTCAGAGTCAGAGAGAGGGATGTCAGAGCAGAGAGAGGAGGTCAGAGTCAAGAGAGCGGAGGTCAGAGTCAGAGAGAGAGAGGTCAGACGTCAGAGAGAGGGAGGTCAGAGTCAGAGGAGGAGAGAGGTCGGAGTCAGAGAGAGGGAGGTCAGAGTCAGAGAGAGGGATGGTCAGAGTCAGAGAAAGAGGAGGTCAGAGTCAGAGAGAGGGAGGTCAGAGTCAGAGAGAGAGAGGTCAGAGTCAGAAGAGCAGGGAGGTCAGAGTCAGAGAGAGCAGAGGGTCGGAGTCAGACGAGACGGGAGGTCACGAGAGGTCAGACAGAGAGGGAGGTCAGAGAGTCAGAGAGAGGAGAGGTCGGAGGTCAGAGAGAGGTAGAGTTCAGAGGTCAGAGATGAGGGAGTTCAGAGTCAGAGAGAGAGAGGTCGGAAGTCAGAGAAGAGGCGAGGTCAGAGTCAGGAGAGAGAGAGGTCGGAGTCAAGAGAGAGGTCCAGAGTCAAGAGAGAGGGAGGTCAATCAGAGAGAGCGAGGTCAGAGGTCAGAGAAGAGGGAGGTCAGAGTCAGAGAGAGGAGGTGCAGAGAGAGGGAAGGTCAGAGGTCAGAGAGAGGTGGAGGTCAGAGAGAGGAGGTCAGGTAGTCAGAGAGAGGGAAGGTCAGAGTCAGAGAGAGGGAGGTCAAGAGTCAGAGAGGGGGAGGTCAGACTCAGAAGAGAGGAGGTCAGAGAGAGGAGGTCAGAGGTCTAGAGGAGAGGGAGGTCAGAGAGAGGGAGGTCAGAGTCAGAGAGAGGGAGGTCAGAGGTCAGAGAGAGGGAGGTCAGAGTCAAGAGAGAGGAGGTCAGAGTCAGAGAGAGGGAGGTCAGAGGTCAGAGAGAGAGGGAGGTCAGAGTCAGAGAGAGGGAGGTCAGAGTCAGAGAGAGAGAGGTCAGAGTCGAGAGGTCAGAGTCAGAGAGAGGAGGTCAGAGTCAGAGAGAGAGAGGTCGGAGGTCAGAGAGAGGGAGGTCAGAGAGAGGGAGGTCAGAGTCAGAGAGAGAGAGAGGTCAGAGAGAGGGAGGTCAGAGTCAGAGAGAGGGAGGTCAGAGAGAGGGAGGTCAGAGGTCAGAGAGAGGGAGGTCAGAGAGAGGGAGGTCAGAGTCAGAGAGAGGGAGGTCAGAGGTCAGAGAGAGGGAGGTCAGAGGTCAGAGAGAGGGAGGTCAGAGTCAGAGAGAGGAGGTCAGAGGTCAGAGAGAGGGAGGTCAGAGAGAGGGAGGTCAGAGTCAGAGAGAGGGAGGTCAGAGGTCAGAGAGAGGGAGGTCAGAGTCAGAGAGAGGGAGGTCAGAGAGAGGGAGGTCAGAGGTCAGAGAGAGGGAGTCAGAGAGAGGGAGGTCAGAGTCAGAGAGAGGGAGTCAGAGGTCAGAGAGAGGGAGGTCAGAGTCAGAGAGAGGGAGGTCAGAGTCAGAGAGAGAGGAGAGTCAGAGTCAGAGAGAGGAGAGGTCAGAGGTCAGAGAGAGGGAGGTCAGAGAGAGGGAGGCAGGTCAGAGAGAGGAGGTCAGAGTCAGAGAGAGGGAGGTCAGAGTCAGAGAGAGGGAGGTCAGAGTCAGAGAGAGGGAGGTCAGAGGTCAGAGAGAGGGAGGGTCAGAGAGAGGGGGTCAGAGTCAGAGAGAGGGAGGTCAGAGGTCAGAGAGAGGGAGGTCAGAGTCAGAGAGAGGGAGGTCAGAAGAGTCAAGAGAGAGGGAGGTCAGAGTCAGAGAGAGGGAGGTCAGAGTCAGAGAGAGGAGGTCAGAGTCAGAGAGAGGGAGGTCAGAGAGAGGAGGTCAGAGTCAGAGAGAGGAGGTCAGAGTCAGAGAGAGGGAGGTCAGAGTCAGAGAGAGGAGGTCAGAGTCAGAGAGAGGGAGGTCAGAGTCAGAGAGAGGGAGGTCAGAGTCAGAGAGAGGGAGGTCAGAGTCAGAGAGAGGGAGGTCAGAGTCAGAGAGAGGGAGGTCAGAGTCAGAGAGAGGAGGTCAGAGTCAGAGAGAGGAGGTCAGAGTCAGAGAGAGGAGGTCAGAGTCAGAGAGAGGGAGGTCAGAGTCAGAAGAGAGGAGGTCAGAGTCAGAGAGAGGGAGGTCAGAGTCAGAGAGAGGAGAGGTCAGAGGTCAGAGAGAGGGAGGTCAGAGTCAGAGAGAGGGAGGTCAGAGTCAGAGAGAGAGGAGGTCAGAGTCAGAGAGAGGGAGGTCAGAGTCAGAGAGAGGGAGGTCAGAGTCAGAGAGAGGGAGGTCAGAGTCAGAGAGAGGGAGGTCAGAGTCAGAGAGAGGGAGGTCAGAGTCAGAGAGAGGGAGGTCAGAGTCAGAGAGAGGGAGGTCAGAGTCAGAGAGAGGGAGGTCAGAGTCAGAGAGAGAGAGGTCAGAGAGAGGGAGGTCAGAGAGAGGGAGGTCAGAGTCAGAGAGAGGGAGGTCAGAGTCAGAGAGAGAGAGGTAGAGTCAGGAAGGTCAGAGCAGAGAGGGAGGTCAGAGTCAGAGAGAGAGGGAGGTCAGAGTCAGAGAGAGAGAGGTCAGAGGAGAGAGGGAGGTCAGAGTCAGAGAGAGGGGAGGTCAGAGGTCAGAGAGAGGAGGTCAGAGTCAGAGAGAGGAGGTCAGAGGTCAGAGAGGAGGGAGGTCAGAGTCAGGAGAGGGGCAGGTCAGGAGGGAGTCGAGTCAGAGAGGGAGGTCAGAGTCAGAGAGAGGGAGGTCAGAGTCAGAGAGAGGGAGGTCAGAGTCAGAGAGAGGGGAGGTCAGAGAGAGGGAGGTCAGAGTCAGAGAGAGGGAGGTCAGAGAGAGGGAGGTCAGGGTCAGAGAGAGGAGGTCAGAGAGAGGGAGGTCAGAGTCAGAGAGAGGGAGGTCAGGAGAGGTCAGAGAGAGAGAGAGGTCAGAGTCAGAGGAGGAGGTCAGAGTCAGAGAGAGGGAGGTCAGAGTCGAGGAGGGAGGTCAGAGTCAGAGAGAGGTCAGAGGTCAGAGAGGAGAGTCAAGTCAGAGAGAGAGGTCAGAGTCAGAGAGAGGAGGTCAGAGTCAGAGAGAGGGAGTCAGAGTCAGAGAGAGAGAGGTCGGATCAGAGAGAGGAGTCAGAGAGAGGAGGTCAGAGGTCAGAGAGAGGGAGGTCGAGTCAGAGAGAGGGGTCAGAGTCAGAGAGAGGGAGTCAGAGAGGGAGGTCAGAGTAGAGAGGGAGGTCAGAGTCAGAGAGAGGAGGTCAGAGTCAGAGAGAGGGGTCAGGTCAGAGAGAGGAGGTCAGAGTCAGATGTTTCAGAGCTGTTTGGTCTCCAGTGTTCCACAGATCAGGAGCAGTGGAGTTGTAACTAAAGGACACTTTCTTCTTCTGCTCAAAGTCCTCGTTGGACGATTGTCTCCAGTTTTGGACGCCCTTATGAGACACTTATTTAAGTCTCTCTGTTTCAGATCGTTATACGTTTGTCTTTCCTGAGTTTTGGTCTGGGCTCTGGCTCGTCTCCCTCGGGGTCGTCTCTGTTTGTCTCTGAGCTGGAGGAGAGTCTGTTTCTGTGGAGCTTCTCTCTCTCTGGACCTGGAGACGCTGCTGTGTTTACTGTCGCCGTGACGACCTGCTCCCTCCAAACACACAACACACCTGAGAGTCAGAGACACGAGTTCCTGAAAACATCAGGAGAAAGTCACTGAACTTCAACAGAAACTGCTTCAGCTCCAGTTTCATCATTCCTTCTTCAGCCAGAGTTTATATCACGCTCTTCACAAACGAATGCCTGGTGTTCACTCTGCCATTATTATGTTTTGTCTTCATGCTTTATGCTAGTGGGGTTTATGTCCACAGAAAAGTGAAGGGAAAGTCCTGTTAATGCAGAGTCAGACCCGCTCAGGCCTCTGTTGCTTTGACTGGTGTTGAGTCACTGACAGAGATCTTCTCTGCAGCGAGAGGAGGCTCACTCTGAGACTGTTTCAAACATCAGACTCGTCTTTAGTCGTACGACGGTTCTTTTTTAAATCTTTGTCCCGTCTGACTGTTCGACCTCAGATTTTCCCCACGACGAGACATCGATCGTCACAACTTGAACGAGTTTAAAAGTAAAGTTAAACAATGGCTCAAACTGAATCAAACTTGTGGACACAACAGAAGTGTATAATATTTTATTGCCTTTTGTGTTTTGTATTGATTGTAGTGATTTGTGTATTATGTGTTTTTGTGTCTTAGGGACCAGGTCTGCGAATTAGCTGTTAGCTATAAGGCCTATGAACATGGCATCGGTTATTTTGTAGCAATGCTTCTTGTTCTGTCCCTATCAAATAAACATATACATAAATAAATAAACAGACGAACAAAATTGTGTAGTGAACACGAGAGAGAAGCTGAACTTCCCACAAAGTCTCACTTAAAAAGTCAAATAAAGTTAATTTAATTTCTTTAATGTTTGTATTTAGTCACATATTAAAGTGACCGCCTGGTCTTTCATTTTGATGTAAAGTCAGTAATAATAAATATATATTATTTTCCCGGATCTCAGTCTAGTATCCTTCTGCGTCGACCAATGAGACGAGCTTTTCCTGTGAACCAGCCTGTCGGGTCCAATCAGGAGGAGGGGAGGAGCTTATTCCTGCTCTGGGTTTCACTCTCTTTAATCTCTCATCACTTTAAGGACTTTAGAAGTGACCTAATGCTGACTGTTAAAGACAATCTATGAAACTGGAATAACAAACCTGTGGTCCTTTTATAAATGATCAAAGCTAAAGTGCTTTAGCTGCTGTCAGACATCAGAGTCAGGCCGACTGTGGACTTGGTTTCTGGGATTAGCCCCAGTTTGGACCTGCTTTAGTTCTGCTTTAGTCCTGCTTTAGTTCTGCTTTAGTTCTGCTTTAGTCCTGCTTTAGTTCTGCTTTAACCCTTGTTAGTGTCGGAGCTTCTGTTCTGACCTGGTTTAGTCGCTGATGAAGGAAAATGCAGCTCCATGAGGATGAACAGAAAACTGACCTGAGCAAATGTAACGAGTCCAACAGAGGAACGAGGATAAAGTCTGATATTCTAAAGTAAACTGGACTCCACGGCTGCAGCTCAGTGACTTTAGACACTTTGAGTTTGGATCCAGAAGCTTTTATTGTGGCTCAGTCCATTAAAGCTGATTCTTTCTGTAACAGGAGGAGGCTCTGCTGCTGCAGGCTGGAGCCGCTGCACATTCAGGCCTGCAGATACAGGTGTTTCTGAGACAGCGCCCTCTTCAGACCAAACACTGCATTACCCTGAGCCTCATGTAGCAGAGATTTACAAAGACATTTAAGATGTTTGGACTGAAGTTTAAACTCTTCCATTGTAAGATCCCTGTTTACAGGAATGATGAGTCACAGACATGAGGAGTATTTACCTTCAGATATTCTGGAGCATCATTATGTATAATATCTAACATGTGACCAAGTTTCATTGATTCAAGCTTTATTCCTCTGGTCACATATCGACGTGGCCAACTCGTGTTGTAGGAGGAGCATTCAACATACTGTACATGTAATAATGTTGTTTGCATCATCTGCTCCTCCCGTTGTTCTTTTTGTTCAGCTTAAACAGTATTTACAGCCAGGTTTGAGTGAAAAAAATATTTCCATTGTATAACTGGATGAACAACATCCCTCTCCCTTCACCTTTTCTGTCAGTGTAGTATTTACTCTCCAAGACATTTAATAAGTTAAAAAATCGTAACTTGCTACGACACCTGCAGTTGCACTTATGGCCTCTAGGGGCAAGAGTTACTTAGTACTGCTTTAACCCCCACCTTAACCAAGCGCATTTCCTCCAGTTCAGCTTTACCCAAATCTAAAAAAGCTTCTCGACTGGAGCCTATAGGCCTCATTTGAAAGCTAAGACCTTCAAAACTGACCTAAACTGATCCATTCCATTTTCCCGCATTGTTGTCACTTTTTAGATTTGGGTAAAGCCAAACTGGTTCAGGCGGGAGTTAAGAGGTTTTTAACTGACTGCATCGGGCTGTGCGGGTCCTGGATCTGCAGCGGCTCCAGCCTGCGCCTCTCTCCCCTCTCTCCCCCCGCGTGCAGAGATGGTTCCTCCCGCTCTGCCTCCTCGCTCTGTCCGCCTCTCCGCCCTCAGTGAGCGGCGTGCTCTCGCGGAGGATACCCGGCTCTGGAGCGCTGTTTTCGGCCTGTGTTGTGGACTATCCCTCGGTGTCACACTCTGGATATAAGAATGGATTTATTTCTGCCTCTGTTCGCACTTTCCCTGCTCGTCTCTCCAGGTGAGTGCGCTGCGTAAAGGCGCAGAGGAAGGCTCGGTCCCGGAGCGGCTCAGCCCGGGTTTAGTCCCGGTTCAGACCGTGGTTTAGCTCCGGTTTACTCCAGGTTGAGTCCCGGTTCAGTCCCGCATTACGCAGAGGCAAACACCGATGCCAGAAACTGCGACTCCATCCTGTCAGACGGAGTTTTGTGCAAATCTTCTCCAAGGGTCGATGATCACAACCTCTGAATGGAACATGTGCTTTTTATTTTCCTTTTGTGTCACTGTGTCTCAAACTGGTCATTTAGAGCAGAGCAGGAGGCACAGGTGTGAGGCTCAGGCTGCTCCTCAGCTACACTACGTGACGGCGCAGAGTGGCACCGGTTTAGTCCAGGTTTAGTCCTGGTTTAGTCGAGGTTTAGTCCAGATTTAGTCCAGGTTTAGTCCAGGTTTGGTCTTAAAGGCCCTATACTTGATTTTTTTTTATTTCAAACAATGAAAGAGGAATCCACTAAATTGACATGTTGGTTGATCTTCCTCACATATTTGCTTGTTTTCAGGGTCACTTTGACTAAAATTCTAGAAACTCTCCTGCAAGTTCATAACATTCAAATGCTTTATAATTAGATCCACAGTGTTTCAGTTCACAATATGCTTAAGGAAAACACATTTCATTCCATAACTAGAAAAGAATCAGGTATAGCTCCTTTAATTTAGTCCAGGTTTAGTCTCTGCTGGAGCTGCAAAGATCATCACTGAGTCAAACCTCAGTCTGTCCATGGTTTGGTGATGGTAGTAGTAGTAGTAGTAGTAGTAGTAGTAGTAGTAGTAGTAGTAGTAGTAGTAGTAGTTAATTACCAGTAGTAGTATTATTTAACAAGTAGTTCTTGTTAATTGAAGATGGTGCCAGTGTAGATATAAGTTTCATCGGCCCGATGCCGATATGCCCGGACGATATTTTTGGCTCTGGCTGCTGTAGAGAATGTAAACACATCAGATCTGATTATTAGGTTTTCTGATTTCTCCAATAAACAGATTTTTCTGACCATGTAAATAGAGATGGACTGATACGGGATCTCTAAGGCCGTTAGCATTAGCATTAGCATTAGCATGGTTAAAACTAACTCAGGGACTGAATTCTCCAGGTTCTTCACAAGACCTGCAGCAGGTCCATCTTCACTGAGGTTTAGTGAAACTAACTTTAGTCAATCTTGTAGCTTTTCATTGCCATGTGTCTCTGTTCCCCTGAGGCCTCGTTTAGCCCAGTCCAAAAATATGCTCTGTATCACTATCGGTCCCGAGATATCGGCTTTTATCGGCGCTAGATCGGCTGATAGCCGATATTGTAAAATCACCAAATAAACGTAAACGAAACGTAGCCAGTGAAACCAACTTAAAAAAAAATGCTAATTTTAGTCATACCTGCTCTAATAGTAGATATTGACACATCCTTTATAACACACAAGTTGCATTAGTCAACTTTACAGTTGACGTCTCAAAACTAGACAAACAAACTGTGTGTGTTTGTGTTTGTGTGTGTTTGTGTGTTTGTGTTCACTTACATTCAGGTGACGTGTGTCGACAAAACTGATCTAAGATTTTTCCTGGTTGTGTTTCTCTGCATTGTCGTCACTTTGTTGTTGCTTTTTGTGTCACGTTTTGTCACATTTTTGTTTGTTTTGTCTTTTTGTTACTTTTTCATCACTTTATTGTGGGTTCTTTTTTGTTGCATTTTTGTAACTTTGCTGTCACTTTGTTGTGTAGTTTTTGACGTCTTTTCCAGAAGCTTTTAGATTCGGGTAATGCCTGGATCCCTGGATATAACCGGAGGAAAGGTGCTCGGTTTAGGTGCAGATTTAAATGTAGCGTCTGAAGCGGTTTATGGTCAGAGGAGAGTTCAGCACCTTGGACAGCTCTGGACTCTTCTCACACGGCTCTTTTGTGTTTCCATTTGAAATCATCTTATTACTATATTAAAGCCCCAGATCTCAAATGTAAAAGTTCAGTTAAATATTTATTAACTCGGTTCATTTTAGTCTCGTCTTGGTCCGAGTTACTGATTTGTGTTTAATTAGAATCGTGTTGAAATGGTTCAGTGAAATATCGCCCTAGTTTAGACAGAGAGCAGCAGATCGAGTCATTCTTGTGTTTGTTTTGCTCATGTAGGAATCGAGCAGCCAAAGGGAATCAGCAGCAGAGTCTCTCCTTTACATTTGAGGTTTGGGGCTTTAATACCGTAATGAGATGATTTCAAATGGAAAACAAAGAGCTGTTTTCATGTTTCAGCTTGTGAGACGAGGGAGCTGGCCAAGGTACTGGACTCTCCTCTGATCACAATCTGCTTCAGACGCCACATTTTAAAGCTCAGGTGTTGGGTCCACAGAGGGACGGCCTCACGATTCACGGGCCTGTTGATATTAATTAATTAATATTGAGTTTGACTTCAATGCCAAAACATTTGTGAAAAAAATATTGAGTTTTTTGTTTTAATGTGGGAGGAAATTAGGAAAATAAAATGTGAAAACATCACCTGGTTCTCTCTCGCAGCTCTGGCCGCAGACGGAGAATATCAGATGGATATAATCCCGGAGATGGAGCGATGGACCAACTCTCGTTCGGATCACGCCGGCCTCCGGGCTCCACAACGGCTCCAGGGCCTTTCTGTTCAGAGGTGAGTCTTTCTGCTGTTTCTCCTTCTGACTCTGGTTTCTCCTTCTGACTCTGGTTTCTCCTTCTGACTCTGGTTTCTCCTTCTGACTCTGGTTTCTCCTTCTGACTCTGGTTTCTCCTTCTGACGCTGGTTTCTCCTTCTGACTCTGGTTCTCCTTCTGACCTGGTTTCTCCTTCTGACGCTGTTTCTCCTTCTGACTCTGGTTTCTCCTTCTGACTCTGGTTTCTCCTTCTGACGCTGGTTTCTCCTTCTGACGCTGGTTTCTCCTTCTGACTCTGGTTTCTCCTTCTGACGCTGGTTTCTCTTCTGACTCTGGTTTCTCCTTCTGACTCTGGTTTCTCCTTCTGACTCTGGTTTCTCCTTCTGACGCTGGTTTCTCCTTCGACCTGGTTTCTCCTTCTGACGCTGGTTTCTCTTCTGACGCTGGTTTCTCCTTCTGACTCTGGTTTCTCCTTCTGACTCTGGTTTCTCCTTCTGACTCTGGTTTCTCCTTCTGACGCTGGTTTCACTGAGTTTTCCTCTGATCCGTTTGCTGTTGTTTCGGATAAACTTTGCCAAAAACATATGGTTCTGACTCATTCTCCTGCGGTTTAGCTCTGGTTTAGCTCTGGTTTAGCTCTGGTTTAGTCCTGATTTAGCTCTGGTTTAGCTCTGGTTTAGCCCTGGTTTAGCCCTGGTTTAGCTCTGGTTTAGCTCTGGTTTAGCTCTGGTTTAGTCCTGATTTAGCTCTGGTTTAGCCTGTTTAGCTCTGGTTTAGCTCTGGTTTAGCCCTGATTAGCTCTGGTTTAGCCTGGTTTAGCTCTGGTTTAGCTCTGGTTTAGCTGCCTGGTTTAGCTCTGGTTTAGCTCTGGTTTAGCTCTGGTTTAGCTCTGGTTTAGCTCTGGTTTAGCTCTGGTTTAGCCCTGGTTTAGCTTAGCCTGGTTTAGCCTGGTTTAGCTCTGGTTTAGCTCTGGTTTAGCTCTGGTTTAGCTCTGGTTTAGTCCTGGTTTAGCTCTGTTTAGCTCTTGTTTAGTCCTCGTTTAGCCCTGGTTTAGTCCTGGTTTAGCTCTGGTTTAGCTCTGGTTTAGCTCTGGTTTAGCTCTGGTTTAGCTCTGGTTTAGCTCTGGTTTAGTCTGGTTTAGCTCTGGTTTAGCTCTTGTTTAGCTCTGGTTTAGCTCTGGTTTAGCTCTGGTTTAGTCCTGTTTAGCTCTGGTTTAGCTCTGGTTTAGCTCTGTTTAGCTCTGGTTTAGCTCCTGGTTTAGCTCTGGTTTAGTCTGGTTTAGCTCTGGTTTAGCTCTGGTTAGCTCTGGTTTAGCTCTGGTTTAGCTCCTGTTTAGCCCTGGTTTAGCTCTGGTTTAGCTCTGGTTTAGCTCTGATTTAGCTCTGGTTTAGCTCTGGTTTAGCTCTGGTTTAGCTCTGTTTAGCTCTGGTTTAGCTCTGTTTAGCTCTGGTTTAGCTCTGTTTAGCTCTGGTTTAGCTCTTGTTTAGCTCTGGTTTAGCTCTGGTTTAGCTCTGGTTTAGCTCTTGTTTAGCTCTGGTTTAGCTCTGGTTTAGCTCTGGTTTAGTCTGGTTTAGCCTGTTTAGCTCTGTTTAGCTCGGTTTAGCTCTGGTTTAGCTCTGGTTTTAGTCTGGTTAGCTCTGGTTAGTCTGGTTTAGCTCTGGTTTAGTCTGGTTTAGCTCTGGTTTAGCCTGGTTTAGCTCTGGTTTAGTCTGGTTAGCTCAGGTTTAGCTCTGTTAGCTCGGTTTAGCTCTGGTTTAGCCCTGGTTTAGCCCTGGTTTAGCCCTGGTTTAGCTCTGGTTTAGCTCTGGTTTAGCTCTGGTTTAGCCCTGGTTTTGCTCAGGTTTAGCTCTGGTTTAGCTCTGGTTTAGCTCTGGTTTAGCTCAGGTTTAGCTCTGTTTAGTCCTGGTTTAGCTCTGGTTTAGCTCTGGTTTAGCTCAGGTTTAGCTCTGGTTGAGCTCTGGTTTAGCTCAGGTTTAGCTCAGGTTAGCTCTGGTTTAGCTCTGGTTTAGCTCAGGTTTAGCTCTGGTTTAGCTCTGGTTTAGTCAGGTTTAGCTCTGGTTTAGCTCTGGTTTAGCTCTGGTTTAGCTCTGGTTTAGCTCTGGTTTAGCTCTGGTTTAGCTCAGGTTTAGCTCTGGTTGAGCGCTGGTTTAGTCCTGGTTTAGCTCTGGTTTAGGCTCTGGTAGCTCTGTTAGCTCTGGTTTAGCTCAGTTTAGCTCTGGTTTAGCTCTGGTTTAGCTCAGGTTTAGCTCTGGTTGAGCGCTGGTTTAGGCTCTGGTTTAGCTCTGGTTTAGCTCTGGTTTAGCTCAGGTTTAGCTCTGGTTTAGCTCTGGTTTAGCTCTGGTTTAGCTCAGGTTTAGCTCTGGTTTAGCCTCTGGTTAGCTCTGGTTTAGCTCTGGTTTAGCTCTGGTTTAGCTCAGGTTTAGCTCTGGTTTAGCTCTGGTTAGCTCTGGTTTAGCTCTGGTTTAGCTCTGGTTTAGCTCTGGTTTAGCTCTGGTTTAGCTCAGGTTTAGCTCTGGTTTAGCTCTGGTTTAGTCCTGGTTTAGCTCTGGTTTAGTCTGTTTAGTGCTGGTTTAGCTCTGGTTTACCTCTGGTTTAGCGCTGGTTTAGCTCTGGTTTAGCTCTGCTTGTTTTTCCTGTATCTTTGTGTAAATGTGCTCGTGCTCCGGGTGCAGCTGATTGGTCAGTGATTATTCAAGTGCCTGCAGGACAATCAGCCTCGACGTCTTTCCTTCTAAATCTCATCATTTTTGCATAAAACCCTAAACCTGCAGAAAATTGTAAGGTTTGGAGCAAAGGGCAGCGGGCCTTTAATGATGAGGCTCTCCTCTCTCTGCCTGTGAACCTCTCTCTGCTCTTCCCATCATAGACCTCCTCCTCCCTCACAGAGCTGACCTCAGACTCAGAGTCTGTGTGTCGTTCTGAAACAGTCAAGTGTGATCACGGCGGGAGGCTAATGCTGCAGCCGTGAGTCGAGGAGGCGTGAACAAAGACGAGAACTTTCTCTGATGAGTCTCCAAAAGAGAAATTAATAACGTAATAACGGGAACCTTTTCTGAACAAAAGCAGGTCTTTTTCTCTCGTGATGCACAAACAGAGGGTGTGTGAAATGTGTTCCGTCACATCAGAGGAGCTGCTGCTGTTTCAAACGAGGAAGTTCTTAATGTTTCTCCTCTTCATCATCACAGACCTGCACTCCAGCTGTGCCCACATGTTCAGATGAGCCTTCTGTGTGTTTACAGTGTAGAGTTTTATTTCAACACTGTTTCCTTTGCAGATTCTCACTGAAGGTGTTTCTTTATGAATGAACTCTAATGGAAGTATGTTTTAAACAAAAAAGAAGAAATAGTACGGCTGGGACAAAATATCGTTTGTAATATATCGCGATAACATTTTTCCGTGAGTATCGATACTTTTAAAAAGGAGCTTTGGTTGAGATGAAGCTGCTTCGTATTAAGGTCGTTTTTATTCTGGACTCCTTTATTATTTCAGGAACACTTTCAGATCACTTCTGTTACACATTTGATTGATCGCAGGACATGACTCTAGCTTTCGTTCCACCGCTGCCGTAACAGTGAGAAAAATCAATTCTAATGTTTGTAATGTCAGCCTTCTTAGTGACATAACGTTCACCTGAGAAGTTCTTGTGTAACGAGGCTGGGACTTTCCGT
Organism: Neogobius melanostomus; assembly: GCA_007210695.1. Classification (NCBI taxonomy): domain Eukaryota; kingdom Metazoa; phylum Chordata; class Actinopteri; order Gobiiformes; family Gobiidae; genus Neogobius; species Neogobius melanostomus. The sequence goes on along the minus strand of VHKM01000123.1, from coordinate 455,794 downwards.
CAGGAAACTGTGACTTTAGGTCCACGGCCTTTGGACGACGAGAAGCTTTCTCCTGTTCAGAGCTGAAGGACCGGTGGAACTCTGTGGAGAGAGACAGCTCTTTACACAACATTTAAACTGAACCCTTGAAAGAAGTGGCTGACAAGAAGTCAGGCATTGTGATTAGCAGTAACGGCCCGCCGATATATCGGCCGGATATTTGGGGTATTTCAATATCGTTTAAAGGCCGACTGTTTGTCCAGAAATGAAAATATGTGATAGAGACTGTGGCCAACCAGAAAGAGCTCAGTCAGGAGTTTTAAAATTCGATCAATGCAGCCTCAAGAGGAGGAAACATCACGGTGAAAATCGTCACAAGTTTGTCACCATTATTTATATGTTTTTAATGTTTCAGATGTTTTGTAATATTTCAGAACCATCAGAGACCTTACAGTTTTTAGTTTTTGGAATCTTATGGAAGACGTTTGTCTAAACAGCTCCCGTTGAAGACCGACTAAACATGACTATCGCATGCGCTCGCCTGGCTGTCACGAGGTCGGGCGCTCAACCCTGGACACGTTTAGGAAAGCTTCACAGGATTATAGAGACATTGTAACATAATGGTCAGAGGGAAAATCAGCCTCTGTTAGAACATATTCTATGTTGTAACTATAGACTATTTGAGAGAATGAAAAAAAAAGTAAAAAACTAAATTTACTTCACCTGAACCGAGCACATTTTCTCCAGTTGACTTTACCCAAATCTGACATGACAAAAAGTTACCATCACTTTTGCAGGTCTTAGCTTTCAAATGAGGCATTACACTGTTGCTCTCCAGTCAAGAGGCTTTTATATTGGGTAATACGGAACCAGTTCAGGCTAAAGAGGTTAAAATATCAGCCAACCCCCTTTTATCAGTATCGGACCCAAACATTCAGATCGATCGGACTCAAACCTGGTGAATGTAATAATGAAGCCAGTGTAAATACTGTATATGTTGGCCTGTTGTTGAGGTGTTGCTTTATCTGTACTTTTATATATGAATGACTCCTTAAAGACTGAGGGAAATGAGTGTGTTGCAAACTCTGGTCTGTGCGTCAAATAAATGAATAAAACTCCCTAAGTGTCGTGATATCGGATCGTCTCCGCCTTAATGAACAGATTCTTCAAACGAGCTTTTGCTTTGAGATAAACATTACAAACATTGTGATTCCTTTGTTGGTTTTCAGCTTCTGCCGACAGAACCCGACACTGCTACGAAGTCACAGAGAAATAACGAGGAACAAAAACACCAAACAGGAGCAAAGTTGTTTTGATGTTTGAATCCGTCCAACACTCGTTTGTTTTTATAGATTTATTTGTTAAAGACGTGCGGCTCCTCCTGGACTCGTGTTGTGGAGCAGGAGAAGAAGTGGGTCACGAACACAAACTACACAAAACAAACACACAATTAACTTTAACGCTTTGTTCACTGACGAGACGAGCTGTTTCTACACGCGTGTAAAGAGACTATTTCACATGTTTGAGTCACGATTATCGACTGATTTATAGTTTTTGTCACTAAAGTTGATCAGATCTACATGTGGAGTTTTAAACCTCCTTCACTGACACAGGTTCAGATTGTTCCAACACGACTGAAGCTACAGATTAAGACCTGCAGCTCATCCTGTTTGTGGTTTGTATTATTAGGAGACTTTTAATTCTCGACTGTAGCATCGAAGAAGAAACGACTCAAGTACAGAGGAATAACTCGAGAGTTATATAACAATGAGAGGTTGACCGATCTATTACAGGCCAGTATATTGGTAATATCAGGCCAATATTTGGGGATTTTACAATATCGCCGATGTAGTGCTGATAGTTTATCCATTGATAAAATTGATAAATGATCTGTTACATTCTAATTTACTAGAAAATGAACTGTATTGATCTCACACTGGAGAAAAGGAACATTCTGACTAGGGCTGCATGATTAACCTTTATCGCATCGATATTGAGGTTTTAACTCCTGCGATATCCTGACCTCAGGAGGCTGAGGTTTTTTCCCCGCCCCTGACATTTGATTGACAACCTATTAGCCAATCAAAATGGTCGAATCTCGCGTCACTGGCTTGGTGGCCAATCAGAAATGACAATGGAAACAAGCTGTATGCAGTACACCGGCTTTCTCTGTCAGCAGTAAAGCAGCAACACGACATGGATGCGGCACGGAGGCATTTCTCTAACCGGCGTAATCTTTCTTCATCCCGTTTATATGTAGCTATTGTAAAACGCGCAGGATTTCACACATGGCTGGGGGCATTAGCGCACCTGATGCGCGGGTTGCGGGTTCCCCCGCGTCTCCGCAGCCATGCTCGCGGATCGGGTCATAAATTCTCCTTTGATGGCGGGTCTGGTTGTGGCGGGTCGAACAGTCTCGGCCTGCTGCTGCGAGCCACCGCTCACCGCCGCCGTACGCGCGTCCACTGTATTCAGCCACACTCATTCTACCATCTTTACAGCAGGTGTTTGACGTCAATATGCGGCGGATTTTGATAGAATAAGCAGCGTTTGTTGCTCGTGATCCAGAGAACGCTTTTGTGGAACCAAATGTCTCGTATTGTCCACGGCATGTGCGTCTGTGCACGATTTGCGTTACCAACATCCAAAGCTTACAGAGTCTGCCCTCAAAGTGCTCATGCCCTTCCCAATACCTGTAAGTTAGGTTTTCCAGTGTGAGACTGAAATTCTCCTCTTTAGAGCCAGACATTCAGAAACTGATGTGTGATAAGCAGCACCACTCGTCTCAACATTCACGTTGAGTTTTTGATGAAAATCTCGAAATGTAAAACCCACAGATTAGTTTTGTAATGTATAGTTTTGTTTCATTTGTAAAATCCCAGTAGTTTTAGTAATTTTGGACATTAAGGGGAACATTTAATAATCACGAAACATCGAACAATCTCGAACAATCTCATTACCTTAATCACTATGTATGTAGTTTATTTAACCCTTTGTTTCATAAAAGTAATAACATATTTTATTCATAATTTAGTTTTACGCACTTAAAAGTATTGAACAGAAAAATCGAAAATCGCATCGCAATCGCAATATTTGTCAGAAAAACCGCAATTAGGTTTTTTCTCAAAATCGTGCAGCCCTAATTCTGACCATGAGGCGACTGAGGTCCGGAGTGAGCAGGCCTCTGCTCAGGACATTGTCCCCCTTTCACAAGATCTCGTCACAAAAGTGCTTTACATGAGGAATTAATTTACATCAAGTCCAGTCCTCTGTGATGGTATTTGTCCCCTGGGGGAGACTCTCCTCTCTCTCCTCTCTCTCCTGCTCATCTCTTCTCGCTCTGTCCTCTCTCTCCTCTACTCGTCTGCTCTTATCCTTGTCTCTCTCTCTCCTCTCTCTCCTCTCTCTTCTCCGCTCTCTCCTCTCCTCCCTCTCTCTCTTCTCTCTCTCATCCTCTATCCTCTCTCCCCTCTCCTCCTCTCCTCTCTTCTCTCCTCTCGTCCTCGATCTCCTCTCTCCTCTCTTCTCTCTCCTCTCCTCTCTTCTCTCTTCCTCCTTCTCCTCTTCTCTCTTCTCTCTTCTCTTCTTCTTCTCTCTTCCCTCTCCTCTCCTCTCTTCTCTGCTCTCTTCCTCTCTCTCCTCTCCTCTCCTCTCTCTCCTGCTCTCTCTGGCTTCTATTTTTACCTCCTGTGTGAGCTCTGCGTTCTGCGTGGTGGATGGACATGTGGCAACAGATCTCCGTGAGGCTGCAGACTGAAGTGGATACCCAGCTCTCGACGCAATCACAGGCTGAACTGTTTTACTGAATGAGCCACCAAGGACTGAAAGACTCACGGCACAAACGGAGACGTCACTAAAAGACCAAACCACTGGGATATTATAGAGAACGTCTGAATCATGCAGGAACCATTAGGTCACCGCTTTACATTTTGGTAGCCGTACCTGAACAATATACCTATATTTAAATATTGTCTTCATTTTAATATTGGGTTCAATCCACAAGAAATGTGTGAAAATGGAAGCTGAAAACCCAAAAGTCTACTTCCTTTAATCCTTTCTGAACCAACAGCTCTGAGGCTCCTGGTCCTCTGAGGCTCTGGTGCTCAATGTGACTGGCTGTGTCTTCTGCACACCTGGTGCTGCTGAGGCCACTGCGTGCTCGGAGGCCCTGGTGCTCTGAGGCCCTGGTGCTCGGAGGCCCTGGTGCTCTGAGCCTCTGGTGCTCTGACATACCCTGGTGCTCTGAGGCCCTGGTGCTCGGGAAGGCCCCTGGTGCTCTGAAGGCCTGGTGCTCTTAGGCCCTGGTGCTTCTGAGGTCTGGGTGCTGTGCCCCTGGCTGCTCTGAGGTTCTGGTGCTCTGTGGCCCTGGTTGCTCTGCTGGCTCTGGTCCTCGCTGTGGCCCTGGTGCTCTGAAGGCCCTGGTGCTTCTGTGGCCCTGGTGCGTTCTGAGGCCCTGGTGCTCCGTGGCACTGGTCCTCTGAGGCCCCTGGTGCTCTGTGGCCCTGGTCCTCTGGGCCCTGGTGCTCTGAGGCCCTGGTGCTTCTGTGGCTCTGGTGCTCTGTGGCCCTGGTGCTCTGTGACCCTGGTGCTCTGAGGCCACTGGTGCTCTGTGGCCAATCTGGTCCTCTGAGGCCCTGTCTCTGTGGCCCTGGTCCTACTGTGGCGCTGGTGCTGCTGAGGCCCTGGTGCCTCTGTGGCCTGGTGCTCTGAGGCCCTGGTTGCTCATACACCCGGTGCTCTGTGGCGCCTGGTACTCCTGTGGGCCCTGGTGCTCCTGTGGCCTGGTGCTCTGTGCTCTGGGTGCTCTGTGGCCCTGGTCTCTGGCTGGCTGCCTGTCCTCTGTGGCCCTGGTGCTCCTGTGGCCTGGTGCTCTGGAGACCCTGGTGCTCTGACGGTTCTGGCTGCTCTGAGGCCCTGGTGCTCTGAAGCGTTTCTGGTGCTCCTGAGGTTCTGGTGGCTCTGTGGCCCTGGTGCTCTGTGCCCCGGGGTCTGTGGGCCCCGGGCTCTGTGGCCCTGGTGCTCATGAGGCCCTGGTGCCTGTGGCCCTTGGTCCTCTGTGGCCATGGTGCTGCTGTGGCTCTGCGTGCTACTGAGGTCCGCTGGGTGCTCTGTGGCTCTGGTGGCTCTGAGGACTCTGGTGCTCTTGGCTCTGGTGCTCTGTGGCCTGGTTGGCTCTACAGGCCCTGGTGCTCTGCTGGCCTGTGCTTCTGAGCGTCCCTGGTGCTTCGAGGCCACTGGTGCTCTGAGGCCTGGTGCTCTAGTGGCCTTGGTGCTCCTGAGGGCCTGGGTGCTCTGGAGGCTCTGGTCGCTCTGTGGCCTTGTGCCTGCTCTCGAGGTTCATGGTGCCTCTGTGGCTCTGGTGCTCTGCAGGCCCTGGTCCTGTGGCCGCTGGGTGCTCGTAAACGGCCCTGCTGTGCTCTGTGGCCTTAGGTGCTCTGAGGTCCGGTGCTCTCTTGGCCCGTGGGTGCTCTAGGCTTACTGGTCTCTGAAGGCCCTGTGGCTCTGTGGCCGCTGGTGCTCTAAAGGCCCTGGTGCTCTGTGGCCTTGGTGCCTTCTGAGGTCCGTGGTGCTCCTGTGGCCCTGGTGCTCTGAGGCTGGTGCTCTGTGGCCTGGCTGCCTCTGAGGTCCTGGTGCTCTGAGGCCCCTGGTTGCTCTGTGGCCTTGGTGCCTGAGGTCCTGCGTTGCTTCTGTGGCCCCTGGTGCTCTGTGGCCCTGGTGCTCTGAGGCTCTTGGTGCTCTGAGGCTCTGGCTCGCTCTGAGGCCCTGGTGCTCTTGTGGCCCTGGTGCTCTGAGGCACTTGGTGCTCTGTGGCCCTGGTGACTCGGAGGCCCTGTGCTCTGTGGCCCTGGTGCTCTCGTGGCCACTGGCTGTCTCTGAGGCCCTGGTGCTCTGTGCGAGGCTCTGGTGCTTCTGACGGTTCTGGTGCTCTGAGGCTCTGGTGTTTTGAGCCCTGTCGCTCTGACGTTCTGGTGTTTTGAGGCCCTGGTGCTCCTGTGGCCCTGTGCCTAGGGCCTGGTTGCTTCTGAGGTCTGGTGCTGGCTGAGGCCGCCTGGTGCTCTGTGGCCCCTGGTGCTCTGAGGCTCTGGTGTTTTCTGAGGGCCTGGTGCTCTCTGAGGCCCCGGGTGCCTCTGGTGGCCCGGTGCTCTGAGGTTGCTGGTGCTCTGAGGGGTCCTGGTGCTCGCTGAGCTCTGGTGTTTTGAGGGCCTCGGTGCTCTGGGCCGCTGGTTGTCCTGAGGTTTGGTGTTTTGAGGCCCTGGTGCTCTGAAGGCTGCTGGTGCTCTGAGGCCGCGCTCTGAGGTTCCTGGTAGCCTCTGAGGAGCCTGTGCTCTGAGGGCCTGGGTGCTCTGAGGCCTGATGCTCTCTGAGGCCGCTGGTCTCTGAGCGTCTGGTGTTTTGAGGCCCTGTGCTGCTGGTGGCACTGGTGCTCTGAGGCCCTGGGTGCTGCTGTGGGCCTTGGCTGCTCTGTGGCCCCTGGCTGCTCTGAGCTCTGGTGCTCTGAGACCATGGTGCTCTTGAGGCTCTGGTCGGCTCTGAGGCCCTGGTGCTCTGTGGCCCCTGGTGTCTGAAGGCTCTGGTGCTCTGAAAAGGACCCTGGTGCTCCTGCAGGCCTGGTCCTCGGAGGCGCCAGGGCTCTGAGGCCCTGGTGCTCCCGGAGCCCTGGTGCTATGTGCCCTGGTGCTCTGTGGCCGCTGGTGCTCTGAGGCTAGGTGCTCTAGCCCGGTGCTCTGAGGCCCTGGTCTCGAGGCCCTGGTGCTCTGAGGCCCTGGTGCTCTGTGGCCTGGTGCTCTGAGGGCCTGGTCTCTGAGGTTCCTGGTCCTCTGAGGCCCTGGGCTCTGTGGCCCGGTGCTCCTCTGTGCGCGCCCCTGGTTGCTCTGTGCCCTGTGCCCTCTGTGGCCCTGGTGCTCTGAGGTTCTGGTGCTCTGAGGCTCCTGGTGCTCTGGTGGCCCTGGTGCTCTGTGGCCGCTCGGTGCTCTGAGGGCCTGGTGGTCCTGAGGGTTCCTGTCCTCTGAGGCCCTGGTGCCTGTGGCCCTGGTGCTCTGGTGGCCCTGTGCTCGTGGCCTGGTGCTCTGAGGTTCTGGTGCTCTGAGGGTCCTGGTGCTCTGAGGCCCTGGTTGCCCTGAGTCCTGGTGCTCTGAGGCCCTGTGCTCTGAGGTCACTGGTGCTCTGAGGCCCTGGTGCTCTGTGCCTGGTGCCTCTGGTGGCCCTGGTGCTCTGAGGTTCTGGTGCTCTGAGACCTGGTGCTCTGAACGTTCTGGTGCTCTGAGACCCTGGTGCTCTGAGACCCTGTGTGCTCTGTGGCCCTGGTGCTCTGTGGCCCCTTGCTGCTCTGTCGGCCCTGGTGGTCTGTGGCCCTGTGCTCTGAGGGCCTGGTGCCTGAGTTCTCTGGTGCTGCTGAGGCCCCTGGTGCTCTGTGGCCTGGTGATCTGAGGTTCTGGTGCTCTGAGGCGCCTGTGCCTGTGGCCCTGGGCTCTGTGGGCCCTGGTCTCTGAGGCCTGGTGCTCTGACTGTTCTGGTGCTCTGAGGCCCACTGGTGCTCTGTGGCCCCTGGTGCTCTGAGGTTCTGGTGTCTGAGGCCCTGGTGCTCTGAGGCCCTGGTGCTCTGTGGGCCCTGGTGCTGCTGTGGTTCTGGCTGCTCTGAGGCCGCTGGTGTCCCTCTGTGGCCCTGGGCCTGAAGGCCGCTGGTGCCTCTGATGGCCCTGGTGCTCTGTTGGCCGGTCGCTCTGTGAGGCCTGGTCCCTGTGGCCCTGTGCCTGGGCCCTGGTGCTCTTTGGCCCTGGTGCCTGAAGTTCAGGTGGCTCTGAGGCCTCTGGTGCTCTGGGGCTCTGGTGCCTCTGAGGTTCTGGTGCTCTGAGGCCGCTGGTGCATCTGTGGCCCTGGTTGCTCTGAGGTTCTGGTGCTCTGAGGTCCTGGTGCTCTGAGGCCCTGGTGTCTGAGGCCCTGGTGCTCTGAGGCCTTGGTGCTCTGAGGTCCTGGTGCTCTGAAGGCCCCTGGTGCTCTGGTGGCCCTGGTGCTCTATAGCCCTGTGCTCTGAGGCTCTGGTTGCTCTGAGGCCGCTGGTGGCTCTGCTGGCCCGGGTGCTCTGAGCTCGGTGCTCTGAAGCCCTTGGTGCTCGAGGCCCTGGTGCTCTGAGGCCTCTTGGTGCGTCTGTGAGCCCGGTGCTCTGAAAGCTCTGGTGGCTTCTGTGGCCCTGGTGCTCGAGCCCTGGTGCCCGGAGGCCCTGGTGCTCTGAGGTTCTGGTGCTCTGAGGTCCTGGTGCTCTGAGGCCCTGGTAGCCTCGGGAGGCCCTGGTGCTCTGAGGTTCTGGTGCTTCTGTAGGCCCTGGTGCCTTGGCCCTGGTGCTCTGAGGCCTCTGGTTTTTGAGGCCTGGTGCTGCTGAGGCTTCTGGTGCCTCTGTGGCCTGGTGCTCTGAGGCCGTTGGTGCTATGAGGCTCTGGTGTTTGAGGCCCTGGTGCTGCTGTACGTTTCTGGGCTTCTGAGGCCCTGGTGCTGCTGAGGCTCTGGTTGTTTTGAGGCCCTGGTGCTCTGACGTTCCTGGTGCTCTGAGCCCTGGTGCTCTGTGGCCCTGTGCCTGTGGGCCCTGGTGCTCTGAAGGTCTGGTGCTCTGAGGTCTGGTGCTCTGAGGGCCTGGTGCCTGTGCCGCTGTGCTCTGAGGCTACTGGTGCTAGCTGAGGGCCTGGTGCTCCGAGGCCCTGGTGCTCTGAGGGTTCTGGTGCTCTGGAAGACCTGGTGCTCTTGTGGGCCCTGGTGCTCCTGCTGCCCGGTGTCTGTGGCCCTGGCGGCTCTGTGTGCCTGGGCTCTGAGGCCTGGTGGACTCTGATGGTTCTGGTGCCTGAGCCCCTGGTGCTGCGTAGAGAGGCTCTGGTTGGCTCCTGAGGGCCTGGCTCTGAGGTCTGGTGCTCTGAGGGGTTCTGGGGTGCTCTGAGGCCTCTGGTGGTTTTGAGCCCTGGTGCTCTGACGTTCTGGTTGCTCTGAGGCCCTGGAGTGCTCTGTGGCCCTGGTGCTGCATGTGGCCCTGGTGCTCTGTGGCCCTGGTGCTCTGTGGCCCTGGTGCTCTGTGGCCTGGTGCTCTGGAGGTTCTGGTGCTCTGAGGTTCTGGGTGCTCTGGAGGGCCTGGTGCTCTGTGGCCCTGGTCTCTGAGGCTCTGGTGCTTTCTGAGGGCCTGGTGCTCGGAGGCCCTGGTGCTGTGTGGCTGAGGTTCCTGGTGTGCGCTTGCTGAGACCTGGGCTCTGTGCCCTGGTTGCTTGTGGCCTGGTGCTACTGTGGCCCTGGGGCTCTGTGGCCCCTGGGGGGTCTGAGGGCCTGGTGCTCTGCAGGTTCTGGTGCTCTGAGCCCTGGTGCTCTGATGGCTCTTGGTGCTCTGAGCGGCCTAGGTGCTCTGAGGGTTCCTGGTGCTCTGAGGTTCTGGTGCTCTGAGGCTCTGGTGTTTTGAGGCCCTGGTGCTCTGACGTTCTGGTGCTTCTGAGTGCCCTGGTGCTCTGTGGCCCTGGTCGCTCTGTGGCCCTGGTGCTCTGTGGCCCGGGTGCTCCTGTGAGGGCCTGGTGCTGCTGGGTTCATGGTGCTTGCTGAGGCCCTGGTGCTCTGTGGCCCTGGTGCTTGAGGCTCTGGTGTTTTGAGGCCCTGGTGCTTCTGAGGCCCTGGTGCCTCTGTGGCCCTGGTGCTCTGAGGCCCGGTTGCGCTGAGGCTCTGGGTGTTTTGAGGCCTGGTGCTCTGCGTTCTGGTGCCATCTTGAGGCCCTGGTGCTCCTGAAGGCCCTGGTGCTCTGAGGCTCTGGGTGTTTTTGAGGCCCTGGTGCTCTGACGTTCTGGTGCTCTGTGGCCCTGGTGCTCGTGTTGGCCCTGGCTGAGCTCATGAGGTTCTGGTGCTCTTGAGGCTACTGGTGCTTCCTGTGGCTGTGCTTGTGGGGCGCCGGTGGCTCTGTGGCCTGGTTCCTACTGTGGCCCTGGTGCTGCTGAGACCTGGTGCTGCTGAGGCTCTGGTGCTCCTAGGCCCTGGTGCTCCGTGGCCTCTGGTGGCTCTTGAGCGCTCTGGTGCTCTGTGCCCCTGGTGCCTCTGAGGCCCTGGTGCTCTGTGGCCCTGGTGCTCTTGCCCTCTTGCTTGCTGAGGCTCTGGTGCTCTGAGGCTCTGGGTGCTCTGTGGCCCTGGTGGCTCTGTGGCCCTGGTGCTACTGAAGGCTCTGGTGCATCTGTTGCCCCTGGTGCGTCTGAGACCTGGTGCTGCTGCAGGCCCTGGTGCTCTGAGACCGCTGGTGCTCTTGAGGCTCTGGTGCTCAATGAGCGCCCTGGTGCTCTGTGGGCCACTGGTGCTCTGAGGCTCTGGTGCGTTCTGCAGGGCCGCTGGTCTCTGAAGCACCCTGGTGCTCTGAACCCATGGTGACTGCTGAGGCTCTGGTGTCTGAGGCCCTGGTCTCCTGAGGCTCTGGTAGCTCTGAGGGCCCGTGGTGCTGCTTGAAGACCCTGGTGCTCTGAGGCCCTGGTGTCTGGAGGCCCTGGTGCTCGAGGCTTCTGGTGCTCTGTGGCCCTGGTGTCTGAGTGGCAGGGCGCCTGGGTGTCTGAGGCTCTGGTGCCTCTGTTTGCCCTGGTGCTCTGAGACCCTGGTGCTCTTGAGGCTCTGGTGCTTCTTGAGGGCCGCGTGCTGTGTGCCTCTGGGGCCCTGGTCTGGCTGAGGCCGCTGGTGCTCTGAGCCCCTGTGCTTGGAGCCCTGGTGCTCTGATGCCGGGTCGTGGCCCTCGGCTCTAGGCTCTGGTGCTCTGTGGCCTGTGCTCTGTGGCCCGTGGTGCTCTGAGGTTCTGGTGCTCTGTGGCCCGGTTGCTCGAGGCACCTGGTCGCTCTGAGCCCTGGTGCTTGGAGGCTGGCTGCTGAGGCTCGGTGCTGTGGCCCTGGTGCTCTGTGGCCCGGTGCCTGATTGCCCTTGGTGCTTGGCTGCCCTCTGGTGGCTCTGAGCTCTGGTGCTCTTGAGGGTTCTTGCTCTGAGGTTCTGCCTCTGAGGCCCTGGTGCTCTGGGTTCGGTGCTTCTGAGGTTCGTCCTCTGAGGCCTTGGTGCTCTAGGTTCTGGGTGCTCGAGGTCCTGGTGCATGCTGTGCCGCTTGTGCTCTGTGCTGGTGTCTGAGGTCCCTGTTGCTCTGTGCCTCTGGTGCTCTGATTCTGGTCCTCGAGGTCCCTGGCTGCTCTGAGTTTCTCTGGTGCTCTGTAGGTCTGGTGCCCCTGAGGCCCTGGTGCTTCTGAGGGTTCTGGGCTCTGTGGTCCCTGGGCTCGAGGTTCTGTGTCTAGCCCGCTGGTTGCTTCTGTGGCCCTGGTGCTCGAGGTTCTGTGCTCTGAGGTTCTGGTCTCTGGAGCCCTGTGCTCCGAGGGCCTGGTGCTCTGAGGCCGTCTTCCGTGGCCTCATTTCACCGGCCACATCAGCGCCTTGAGCTACCGCCACTAAACACACCAGAGCAGCGCAGGAAATCCAGGCCGACAGCGGTGGGAAACAGATCGCTGCTCTGGCCTAAAGTCACTATGAGTGATAAAGCAAGCAGCTTTTACAATCTGAGGCGAGCAGAGGAGGAATAAACTCCAAACGACTCGGGTCGCAGCACTGTCACGCTTCTAAGCGCACGCTTTGCTTAAAGGCTTATTAACTTATTCCAAACAAGAAAGAGGAATCTCTAAAGGACAAAGCGCCATCCTCACATATTTGCTGTTCTTCACAGGGACCAGTTTACCACACGTTTCACAAGACTTCAGGGTCATTTTTGATAGAACCTCCTGAGACTTCATGAAACTGATACAATGCTTTATATCAGCTGCACAGTGTTTACCCTCCCATGTCTATGGGCTTATAAACTAAATGACAGTCATGCTTGCCTCATTATCGGAATTGAATGATTTACGAACCTGCCCATTTTTCTATGGAATTACCCCCCGTTAATAGGCGCCTGTGTTCATTTTCCATTCTGTTCAAATACCTACTTTGAACACTTTCCTTTCCCACAGGCCACTGCCGCTGAGCCTGATACAACCCCCAGTCACACTAAGTTATGAGATCAAAAATATAGTATAGTCAATTTTGTCCACTTTTTCTACCTTTCACCTTTTTCCCTCTGTTTACTTCTGATTGGACTGAACCACTTGAACTAACTAAGGATGTTCCCACTTAAACCCGCTATCACACTCAGCACAGAGGACCCAAAGCGATGCTGCAAGATACTTATTCCAGGTGGTCACAAAAGGATATAATATGACAAAAAACTGCCTACAAAATCTGCACAAGGACAAAGAGAAAAAAACAGTCAAAAACAAACATACAAGAACAAAAAAATGGTATGATTTACTGCACAAGGACAAAAAGACACTCTGACAAAGACAAAGGTGAAGACACAGCTATATATGCTAAAGGGCGGAGGCAATTACACACATGTCACACATTAGGGGAGATCAGCGTAATCACACAGACGGAAGCAGGAAGGAAGTCTGAAACTGAGAAACAAGATTCAAAATAAAACAATCATAACACAGAGAAGCAACTTAACCAGACATGACATCCCTCTGATTAGTCAACTCAGTTCAGTTAACGCTTTTGTGTTATACTTCATTAATACTGGTATAACAGCCCAGGCTCTCTGCAGTTAAAGCTTCAGGTCTGGAATAACACAACTTTGAGTCGTTATTCATTCATTATTTATTCTGACGGCCCAAAAGCAAGATATGTTTTCATTCACCACTAGTACAAAATCTGGTGTAGAGCCTTAAAGCGAGTCTTGATGATGTTTTATGCCGTCGTGATTAGCCGCTAACTGTTGCTGCGTCTGAGGGGGGTTGGGGTGAGGGGTGAGCTTCTGCGGACATACTTCTCCGCTTGAAGGTGGTGGATCTAGTGATACAAGGGGAATGTACACTCCGTCGCTGTAACAGGCGAGAGACACGAGGCTTTATTCAATCTTTTATCTCACTGTGATGCAGTTTCATCCTTCATTTCATTGTAAAAACTGCCTCTTGTCAGGATAATGAATGATTGTCCTCAAATGGAACTCATTTCCAGAACATTTTTTCTGTTCTTATTACTCCTGCAGTTTCCTCGGGTTCGCAGTAACCACTTCAACTCTGAGTCTGAGCAATTCATTTAGGACTTGACCGGCGATGATCTTCACAGGAATAACGAAGGAGGAGCTTCACGTGTGGCTCGCGTGTTTACTGTCGGTATCAGGAACTTGTCTCTGTGCAGAAGCAGCTTGTCCAGAACACAAAGGAAACTGCTGCTAGTTCAGTTTGGGGAGTCTTTTCTGTCAGATATTCAAAAGGAAAGCTGCTGGTTGATGGACGTCTGTCTCTGAGCCGCACTTTGTCAAATCTAAATCCGGCTCCGCTTTGTCACAGACGCGGCGACACAAAGCCGTTCGTTCTCATAATTGATGGTTTCAGACGCGACAACAGGCGGCAGCGAGTTTTAACGGAGAGAGAAACACGAGGAGCGTTGTTCTGACGGATTCGACGGGTCCAGGAGCAGAAACATTTAGAGGAGACTGAAACATGAGCTCATTATGTCTTTGTGAGGGTCTTATCTCTTTTATCGAGTCTAGAAGCTGCGTAATAGCTCAAAACGTCCCCTTATGTTTTGGAGAATCCTGATAATACTTTGGGAATTCTGCGATTTACGTTTTTTCCTCCATTAGAAAGACTCCTGCCATTTTTCCCATTGACTTATATCAAGCTTTTTATCTATATTTTCTGAAGTTTGTCGATTCATTCATGTTCAACTTCCGTAGCTTGTCCTGTTTCTGGCAGTTTAGTTTCTCTACGGGATTGGGAATCCTGCCCATTCATTTTAATAGGCCTCAGATACAGTGAAGTCGTTCAGCCGTTGAACCAGTTTATGCGATTGAAACGGTTTAAGAAATGTCACAGTTGCAGCGTTAAATTCCACAGTCAAACCCATTGCAAAAGATTCTAGTCTTGACTTAAAGCGGCTGTTTTGAAGCTTCTTGATAGAAATGTCGATCTTTATTGTCATTGTGTGAAAAGAACACATTTCGGACAGAGCTCTCTCAGAAAATGCTGACTACGTTCAAAACTATGATAAACACTCGTGTCTTCCCCACTCGTCCCAATATCATCTAATATGTCGTCTACAACACGTGATCACAAAAACTGCTGTTTGGAAGGTCTGCAACTGAGTTTATCTACAATGTCAAAAAATAGGGGAAAAGTGGAAATTGAGATAGGAATGAAAAATATGGAAAATGGGAGAGACACGGAAACATATTTTTAAAAGGAGGAAACGATTAGTAAAAAGAAGAAAAAAGAAAAGAAAATTGGAAAGGGAGGGGGGAATTACAATTGGGGGGGGGAGATGAGAAAAAAATGGGGAAAAGATGTGGAGGAACGTGGAAAGAGGAGAAATTAGGAAACAAGTGGTAAAAAACATGGAAAAAAATTGGGATTTTTTTTCTCCTTTTTGTCGTCTGTTCAGGACAATTGTCTTTCTGAGCAACAAACCAAAGCAAATGTAGATTTGTACATATTTCTGATGACTGCCCGCCTTGAGCCATTATGCAAAGCCTGTCGTTACTACCTGAGACTCGACACTCGTCTTAAACTCGATGCTCAGATTAGCTCAGTTGTCAAAACCAGCTTCTTCCAAATTTGTCAACTGGGAAAAGTAAAACCTGTTTTGTCACGACGAACTTGGAGATTTGAATTCATGTTTTTGTATTTCGATTATTGTAACGTGCTGTATGTTGGGCTGAACCAGACCTCTCTCGCCCGACTCCAGCTGCGCTCGACTCTTGACGGGCACAAAAGAAGGAGCACATATCTTATATTATAAATCTTTGCATCGGCTCCCGTGTTGAGATTAACATTCTGCCTTCATGGGCTCGTGCCACAGTGTCTGTTTGACCTGCAGCTCTACACGCCTCCCTCAGGTCTGCAGACCTCTCTGCTTGTGGTCCCAAAGACAAAGAGGAAACCGCACTTTTCTGTTGTGGATCCAAAATGATGGAATGAACTGCCCTGCATCATAGGCTCTTTGTCTGTTTTTAAGACACACCTTTATTCCAGGGCTTTTAATTGTGTTTGACATTTGACTTTATAATGTTTTTCTCATGCCTTTGTATTTGTTTATGTCTACCTTTCCTTACCTTTTAACTGTTTGCCCTGTTGTGTGTGTGTGTGTGGTGTGTACTGCACTACGGTCAACAGTGTTTTTTATATCTTTTCTATACTTTATTGTCCCCGTAGGGAAATTTGTCCTCTGCATTTAACCCATCCTTCGATGCCGCTGAGGCAACCCGTAAGGAGCAGTGCCACGCCCAGGGACCCATCTCCATGATGTGGAGCCAGGCTGATGGTCAGAATCACCTGGCTGGAGGATTCACCTATTGTACATGTTTTTGGTGGTAGGGGAAACCGGAGTGCCCGGAGAAACCTACGCAGACACGGGAGAACATGCAAACTCCACACAGAAAGGCCCCGTCCAGGTGGGAATCGAACCCAGGACCTTCTAGCTGTGAAGCAGAGGCGCTAACCGCTGCGCTATCGTGCCGCATAGTGCAATATAAATAAAGTTGGATTGGACTGCAAAAATATCACTTCATCAGCATTATCGAGAAAGTCCTTAGAATATTGAGATTGTTATTTTGTCGAGCTCTGGTTGAAATGATCCATGAGAATCTTTCAAATGTTGCTTCAAAGACTTCAGAGAATCACGTCATTAACACGCGGTGAGTTTAGTTCAATACATGACAAAAAGTGAAGACGATTCTGCTCCGTCTTCCAATGCTCAGGAAGCAATTCAGATAGAGGGTGTTGTCATAGAGCGAGTGCATGAAATCAAATTCCTTGGTGTTATTATAGATGACAGAATTACTTGGAAAGCTCATATTAAATATATATCTATGAACATTTCTAGAAGTATTTCAGTAATAGCAAAGCAAAGCACATTTTAAACATCAAAGCTCTACATATCTTATACTGTTCTCTGATTTTGCCATACTTATATTATTGTACTGTGGTTTGGGGTAGTACTTATAAAAAACACAGATACACAAATAGTAAAAGAGCTATCCGAGTAATTCATAAAGTTGGGTTTTTGGACCACACAAACTCATTATTTTTAAAATCAAGATCATGAAGTTTTGTGACATTGTTGAGTTCCAAACTGTACAGATGTTATACAAAGCAAGAAACTGTTACCGGGCCAAATACAAAGAAGGTTCCAAGAACGTACTGGTTGTTATGAATTACGTGACGAATTAAACTTTAGGACTCAGAACATAGCTCAACTTTGAAAGGTTTTAGCCCAACAGTTAATGGTGTACAATTGTGGAATAAACTGGAAATGGAGTTGAAACGATGTCCAACATCAACCTGTTCAAATATAAATACAAACAAAAGACTTTTGAAACATACAGAGAACAAGAAATGTGTTGCCACTAGGAGGCCAGTAGGATCAATTATGTGTATTTCCTCTATAATCAAGGAAGAGTGTTGCTGCTTGGAACGGTTGTCATTCTATTGCTCAAATTTACAAATTGAGAATTAGGGTAGGCAAGTTATGAATCTGTTGAGAGGGACCCTCCCAACGGGCTCAAACCTTGTCTTTAATGCACCACTCAGCATAGGAACATCATCTACAAATCAGCTGTTAGGACAGCTGGGTGGGGGTTTGTTGAGGGGAGTTACTGCCCTCTTCAACTGGCCCGTTCTGCACCCTGGCTTTTTAATGCACCTCATTATGCAGGGCTTACATCACACTTCACATATAACTCAATTAAACAAATATAATAATAATGATAATAATAATAATAATTAAACCCAAATTAAAATTATATTGAGGATGGTAATGACAACTGGGAAGTAGCAAGATCTCAGAGTATAATATGTAATACTGTACCTGTATAACATAAAAGTAACTTTCGGTAATGTTTGGCACGGGTAACAACCTGAAAGAAATATATTAATGATCGCATTTTTTAATTGCTTTGTACTAGACATCGTACATGAAACAAGATCGTTGCTGTAGTTGTGCTTCGTTTCATTAATTATATAAACAGTTCAAATGTGGTTTTGTGAGTTGTAAGTTGGTCTGTGCTAATGTAGCTTCTTAGATATGAGTTATAGCACATGCTTTTGTTGTTGTTTCTTTATTTTGCTGCTGTTTTTTTTATTGTTCCTCATTATATTGTTGTTACTTTGCCCTATGTTCCTTGTTTATGATGTTCTACCTTTTAAATGTATATGCTATTGTTTTATTTTGGGGGTGCGTGCTTATAAGCCTTTGGCTTCGGCTCACTCCCTTTGAGCAGGTTATCTGCTCAAACAAATAAATAAACTAAACTAAACCGTTTGTTCAGTCCCTGTTTGTTATGACTTCACAGTGACCTGCTGTGTTCTCTGAGTGACAGACAGGGGGCGCTGTGTAAACACATTACAGTTATCACGGTGACCTGGTGTGTTCTCTGAGTGACAGACAGGGGGCGCTGTGTAAACACATTACAGTTATCACAGTGACCTCGTGTGTTCTCTGAGTGACAGACAGGGGGCGCTGTGTAAACTCATTACAGTTATCACAGTGACCTGGTGTGTTGTCTGAGTGACAGACAGGGGGCGCTGTGTAAACTCATTACAGTTATCACAGTGACCTGGTGTGTTCTCTGAGAGACAGACAGGGGGCGCTGTGTAAACACATTACGTTATCACAGTGACCTGGTGTGTTCTCTGAGTGACAGAAGGGGGCGCTGTGTAAACTCATTACAGTTATCACAGTGACCTGGTGTGTTCTCTGAGTGACAGACAGGGGGCGCTGTGTAAACTCATTACAGTTATCACAGTGACCTGGTGTGTCTCTGTGACGGGGCGCTGTTACTCTACTTCCAGTGACTGTGTTTCTCTGAGTGACAGACAGGGGCGCTGTGTAACTCATTACAGTTATCACAGTGATCATATCTCTGTCACCTGCAGATTACGCCTCCTCTGCCCTTGAGCGACCTCTGCTCGTGTTATCGCCGCCGCGTGTCGCTGATCCAATCTCCCATGATGCTCTGCTGCCCCCGGCTCGCCCCTCCCCCCCTGAGCGGAGAGAGCGAGGGGAGCGGCTGCATCATTACTGACATCAATGAGACAAAAATGTGCCGGTGTTTTCTCTAATGTTTTATTTCATAATAAGGCGTTTCTACTTAAAGCACACTGCGTAACATTTGGACTTTACTGTGTCATTAATATAAACATGCTCCTAATGAGCAGCTCCACACAATCTAAATAATGAACTTCTTTTAATTGCTTTTTGTGTTACAATACGCAAAACCCCAGACAAAACACACACAAACAACAACAATATAAATGTAAGCAGATACATTCAGAAGATAAAACACATGTTAAAGTATATGTGGTACATGCTCTAAGGCCACGCTCAGACCAGGGCTTAAAGCAGATGTTTTTGACGAGGTCGTTCATATTCCTCTCTAATGTGACCTGTCTGTGTTTCCGTCTGAACGAGACGCAGCTCGAATGTGTCGCTCACTAGAGGGCGCTGTGCTGTTTGAGGAAGTAAACAGGAAACAGCACCGCAGATCTGACACTGTAAACGTTTTCTGAAGCAAACGGAGCGAGAACATCAATGACCGAATCATTTTAAGAACTAAGAGAGACATGTCTGTAGAGAGGGAGGAGCTTCACTCACACTGACTTCATTCATAACAAGTGCACGTGTGCAGGGCCGGCCACAGACGACTTGGCGTCCTAGGCAAGGATGAACTTGCCCCCCACAAAAAAGATAAAAATAATCTATATATATATTGTTTTAATATTTTACATTACTTCATGGCAGTTTCTTGACCCAAATAGCATACTGTATATTTATTTATTTTGGAAAATCCTTTTGGACACACTTTGCATATGGAAAAGGCTAGTTTTGTTATATTTTACTATGAATATTTATTCAATAAAAACAATCTGAGCATGTGCGTCATGCGTGCACAACAGTTATATTGGAGGAGGAACCTCTACTTCGCAGGTAAATTTACGAATCTTCTCCCCGGAGGCGTAGAAGAACCAAAGACATTGGAAAGCTCAATATCTTTAGTTTCCAATACAAAGGCAAGTCTCTATCACTTTCTGTTCCAAAGCAGTGTTAATTTTTAACATATTTTAATTTAGCTTTACTCTTAGTCTTTTGACAAAAATCTAATTCAATTTTAGTCGAGATTTAGTCAAAAAAATATCTTCAATTTTAGTCTAGTTTTAGTTGACAAAAATTGCAAGTCATTTTAGTCGACTAAATTTAAGACAAATTTAGTCGACTTTGCATTTATAATATTCATTATAATCATATTTAATCAGCTCCTCTGCTTCATGGAGCTGCTCCACATGAACAAAGCTCAGAGCTGAATTTACATGATCTGAGGCTCTTTCAGACGGTCAATAAAAGTTTGGATGATTTAGTCTCTCCTTTTCATTTTTATTTAGTCTTATTTCAGTCGACTAAAATATCTGGACATTTTAGTCACAGTTTCAGTCTCATGAAAAACGTTTAATTTAGTTTTAGTGCAATTTTAGTCATCAAAAATATCACATGACTAAAATTAAGACTAAATATTTTAGTCGACGAAATTAACACTGTTCCAAAGTTATGTCCGAAAATCAGCGATGTTGTTAATAGGAGTATTGTGTTAAGAGATGGTGCCCTAGAAGTCCGCCTGGGTCGCCTATGCCTACGGTCGGCCCTGCATGTGTGGTTTTCCTCTCGCTCTTGTCGACTTTAATGCAGAATGAACGGCGTTTGCATCGATGACGTGTGTCGGATAAATGTGACGTGTTCAGACTGAAGTTACAAAAGATCAGACACATCAGATTCAGGTCCGAGAGAGAGGCCTGGGTCACGTTTGAAAACATCAGATACAGGAGCAGAGGAGCAAAAACATCAGCCTCAGTCTGAACGTCGCCTCACTAATGGAGCTATAAATCGATACAGTAATTATTGAGACAACGTGCCTCCACTAAATGTGCAGCGAAAAAGTAAGAACAATAAGAACATTAAGAACAATAAGAACAATAAGAACAAGGCAAACAGATCAGGCAAAATCTGGCCAAAGTAGATTTAGTGAATCGCCCTAATGCACACGCTCTGTTTGAGAAGAGCCAGAGGATTATCAGACTTTCAAACATTTAAACACAAACATCTCTGGTCCAGATGAGCTGTATCTTCTGTCTCACTGTCGTCGGCGTCTGTGGCACAGCACGTTGAGCTCCTGGGCACAGTCGGCTGGTTCTATGGAGCTGGTGTTGAGGACCAGAGCTCCACAGCGGAGTCTGTCCTCAGGACACGACGGGAGCGACGGCAGAGACACCTCAGATCCATCAGACCAGAACCAGGAGCCGCCCAGGAACCGCAGACCCAGCCACACCTGAGGAGGAACATCTGTGAGACTGAGGAGGAACATCTGTGAGACTGAGGAGGAACATCTGTGAGACTGAGGAGGAACATGTGTGAGACTGAGGAGGAACATCTGTGAGACTGAGGAGGAACATCTGTGAGGTTGAGGAGGAACATCTGTGAGACTGAGGAGGAACATCTGTGAGGTTGAGTAGGAACATCTGTGAGACTAAGGAGGAACATGTGTGAGACTGTGGAGCAACATCTGTGAGACTGAGGAGGAACATCTGTGAGACTAAGGGGGAACATCTGTGCGACTGAGAGCAGAGGGAGTACCTTGCTGGTGGTGGCTCCTCTGGTGTGGCTCATGATGTACGGCAGGTCGCTCTCCTCCACACTGAGCAGACTGAAGCCTCTGGAAGAAACAGACGCCATGAGCTTCAGAGAAACGACAGACTGAATGAAAACACTGATCTATAATCGATGGAAGAGCTCGGTTACAGTTGAGTTGTTTCTCAAAGCATTTTTTTAGACGCTGAGGTGAAGGGGGTGATGTGAGTGTTGAACATCTGGGCGATATCGACAAAAATATTATCTCATTGTGGGAGTTTCTCGATGTTTTCATTTATTTCAGGCAGACAATGGTAACAAAAGAAAAAATATACAATATATAATAAACGATCAATTTCTTTCTTTTTCAGAAATATCAGAAATATGTAAAAATGTGCTGCAAACATCTACATTTACTTCGCTTTGACGCTGAAAAAGATAAAAAAGGAATAAAAAACTTCAAATTTACCTCATTTTAATTTTTTTCCTAATGTTTCCCCTTTTAAATGTTTACACATTTTTGTAAATCCCAATTTTTCCCCTCTTTCTATTTTTTTGTTTGTTTTTGTTTATTGTCTCCGTAGGGAAATGTGTCCTCTGCATTTGACCCAGCCTTCGATGTCACTGGGGCGACCCGTCAGGAGCAGTGGGCGACGGCAGTGCCGTTCCCGGGGACCCATCTCCATGATGTGGGGTCAGGCTGAACCCGGAGGAAACCTCTAGCTGTGAAGCTTAAGCTCTAACCACTGCGCCACCGTGCCGCCCGTTTGACATTTTAATTTTTGTTTCCCTCTTTACTCCCCATTTCCTGAACTCGATATAAATTTGCAGATCTTCCACAGAACAGTTGTGTTATTATTTAGTAGAGGATATATTGCCCAGTGCCCCCTCACACAGAGGCACAAACTCATACTGACTTCCCTTTATCAGAAACAGAAATACGAGTCTCTAGGAACATTTCAGATCCATGATTTAAATCCACACACCTCAAGCTTTTACTCACGTTCTTTTATAAATCAGATGAACTGATGTTTATGAACAAACAGCTGATTAGGATAAAGCGGTTGCAGATTCTGTGACTCTTAAGCTACTGTAAAACTAAGGCCTGGAGTCCTGACGTAAAGCTTTAGGAGAACACTGAGGTCCAAGGACTCGAGGACAGTCTTGGTGTGTGGGTTAGCTGGAGCTTCCCTTTTAAACTGTGTTCCCCACTGAGCCACATCTGAGAAGGTCAGACCTGTTTGGGTAAAGGTGGTCCGACCTGTGCAGTACAGTGTGGTGGGACATACCCCTGGCTGCCGAAGGCTGAGATGTTTCTGCAGACCTCCAGACCGTGTTCCCAGCTCAGCTGCTTCTTCACCAGGACCAGGCTGAGTCGTTCACAGACGAAGGGAAAGAACCTGGAGCAGTCGTTGGCCCAAATAGAGTTGTAATAGGAGGAGACGCTCACACAGGAACCAGAACCTGGAACAACCACAAAAACATCAGCCTCAAGTCTTATTATTTCACACGTTCTCTCTCAGGTGGAGCCCATTGAAGGTCATAGAAGTTGTTAAAGCTGGTTTCACAAAGGTTGTTTTTAGATGGACCCTGCTTTATTCTAACCTCACGCTGAAGGACAAACAACTTTAATGTATCTGATGTAATTATTCCATGTCCAGCTTCACTCCTGCTTTTTGTTTCTTTCCAAAGCAGGACCATCTGGAACTTGGTAACAGCCTCAAATCTCAAAAAGTTTTATATTGATCCAATCACAGAAAGGAACCAAATATTTTCTTCAGTGAATTTAACCAGAATGTTCCTGCTTCATCTCTCTCAGAGGATTCTGACTGGACAGGCTTGTAATGATCACAGTGAGTTCAGCTCAGTTTAAAAGCATTAAAGTCCTCTCTGTGAAACATCTGAAGCAACAGATCTGCTCCTTTTTATATTTGACAATAAATAAATTCAATCATATTAATTTGACTGGACGATGGTCTGATCTCAGTGTGAGCAAAGCAGGTAAAGAGTCAGAGATCAGGGGCGTGACACGTTTCCTCACCGTCGACCGAGGTCCAGCGCTGGGAGGGCGTCCCATCGCTCCATCTCCAGGCGGACCCTGAAACACAGCCGGGTCAGTGTGGGCAGTGAGTGGGGCTGAGGTTTCAATACCAGTACTTTAACGATACTTCGATACCGATACCTGAACGATACTCTTTCAGATACCTATAACACTTTTGTCTAGAACCAGAAACAATAACGTGTGGAAGATCTGCACATTTACAATATCGGGTTCATCTGCAATGTCAAGAAATCTGGGAAAAATGTAATATTTGTTGAAAAAATTGGAAATAATGGGTAATAGGAAAGTGGTAAACAATGGAGGGAAAAAGGAAAATATTAATAACTAGAAACTTTTGCAATGGCTGAAGCCATTGTGATTGACTGCGGAATAATGCTATTGCAGAAGTAGCCTGAAAAATCCTTGAAAATGCCTCGAAAACTGTTCAAACCTTGAAACTCCTGAAATCCTTGAAACTGTTGAAACCTTGAAATTCCAAAATCCCTGACACATTTGTATTCCTCAAAACTCTTGAGATACCTGAAACTCCTGACATCATTGAAATTGGTTAAATTCTTTAAACATTTGAATCCTTGAAACTCCTGAATAATTGAAAGTATCCTTGAAACTGTTGCTAATTCCCCACACCACTGAAATAATTTGGTTCTAGTAACTGTGGAAACCTGGTCGGACTTGCCTAGCTTCTGTGATATACCTGGATATGGTTTTGGTTCTAGTAACTATGGCAACCTGGTCTGGACTTGGCCTGGTCATCTGTGGTTTGGCTTGGATCTGTTTTGGTTCCGGTAACCACGGTAACCTGGTCTGGACTTGGACCGTCTTCTGTGGTTTTGCCTGGATCTGATTTTGGTTCCAGTAACTATGGCAACCGGGTCTTGACTTTGTCCGGCTTCTGTGGTTTACCTGGTTGTGGGTTTAATTCAGTAACTATGGCAACCTAGTCTGGATTTGGTCCGGTTTCCGTGGTTTGGCCTTGATCTGCTTTTGGTTCTGGTAACTATAGCAACTTGGTCTGGTCTTGGTCTGGGTCTTGGTTCAGGTCTGGGTCTGGCTCTGGGTCTTGGTCTGGCTCTTGGTCCGGAATCTTGTCTTGGTTTGGGTTCTGGTCTTGGTCTGCCTTGATCTGGTTTTGGTTCCAGTTACTATGGTAACATGGTCTGAACTTGACCTGGCTTCTGTAGTTTTCTTGGATATGGTTTTGGTTCCGGTAACTATGGCGACTTGGTCTGGGTCTTGTTTCAGGTCTGGGTCTGGCTCTTGGTCTGGAATCTTGTCTGGTCTTGGTTCGGGTTTTGTTCTGCACTTGGCCCACCTTTTGTGGTCCGCCTGATCTGGTTTTGGTTCCGGTAACTATGGTAAGCTGGTCTGGACTTGACCTGGTTTCTGTTGTTTACGTGGATATGGTTTTGGTTCCGGTAACTATGGCAACCTGGTCTGGGACTTGGTCTGGGTTTTGGTTTGGGTCTTGGTTCAGTTTTGGTTCGGGTCTTGGTTCAGGTTTGGTCTGGGTCTTGGTCTGGTCTTGAAACTTTCCTACAAACTACTGAAGTCCGTGAAACTGCTGAAATTGCATCAGCTGTAGAAATGGATGAAAGGCCTGAATGTGCCTGAAGTCATATTAAAATGAATGGGCAGAATTCCCCATACAAATGAATGACAGAATTCCCAAGCCCGTAGAGAAAAAATGGAAAACTGCAGAACTGCTTTTTTTCTGAAAACTGACAAGTTGCAGAAGCTGAACATGCACAAACTGCAGAAATTGTTGAAACGGTGGAAAAAACTGCAGAATCTGTGAATTTGCTGAAGCCCCATGTAAGTCAATGGGAAAAATCTGCGGAATCCCGGCCGACTGCGGCAAAACCGGAAATCGCTGAATTCCCAAAAGTAAATAGCATCATTCTGGTGAACATGCGGAACGTTTTGCTGTATAACTTGCAGAAATTGCTGAAACTGTGAAAGCTGTGAAAACTGCTCTTTTATATGGTATCCCACGGTGCCAGAACACTGTCAGGAAAAAAACAAAACACAAAGCCTTAGATTTGATCACTCACCAATAGAGCTACGCTCGCAGGAATAGGAAACCTGCAGGTATTTGTAGGTGCCCCCACAGGGGTCTCCATACACAGTGGCACTGGCACTGACTGAGCAATGGCTTTTCCATTGCACCTGGGACACAGAGAGAGAATACAGGTGATAAACAGACACAGGCAGGCCCCCTAGTCTCTGGATTAAAAGAGGTCAGTAAAAAACCTAAGCAGAGGGTAAACCTTAGTCTCACAAACAGAAGATGTGATTTCAATCATGACATTTTCCTGGGCCTGGTCAATCGAGAGCTTAGTGGACACGTCATGCATATGGAGCTTAAAAATAGACTTTAAACCTTATTTTGGAGCCTCAGCTTTGATGTTTTACATTTTGTAATTTGAAAATATGTCCCCTGGTTTAAACCAAATCTTACATTTGAGCCACATGGTCATTGGTCGTAGACGCAGCACAGTTCACGTTTTGGAGTTGCTCTGCAGGACGTCCTTGAGAGCAGTGATGCTGTCGGATCGGCCGTAGTCTGCACTGTGGATATGGATCACCTTTCCAGAATCTGACAGAGACACAGCGTTTAAACCACACTTCTTTGGATAATATCACAGCGTTTAGTGTTTGGTTGGATACGTACCGCAGCTGAGGTCGGCAGTTTGGCCCTCGCAGGACACCGTACGGACTGCAACATAGAACACACAGCTCAGAAAACCTTTAATGTCATCATCAAAATGAACATAAAATGGGAGAACTTGCTGACATGGTGACACAATAGTTTATTCATAGGGAAAACCAAGGATTGACACGTGAAGGATATTTTAGTTTTATGACATTGGGAAAGTGTTTTGGGATACAGGACCACATTTGAGCGCGGTCACAGCTGTGATCTGTTCAAAGCTCCAATCAGGTGCAGAGTTATACAGAACGGTTGATAAAAGCTGATGGGTCTAGATCCACTTTTCCAGCAGAGGGCGCACTTTCATGATGGATCTGCAGCTTTCCCCTACTCAGCCTCTTTCCTCTGTGTGTGAGGGATGGGCGCATCAGTAACATAGAATCAATAAATCAATGGCAATTCTTTTCATTTGAGTTTAATTTGATCCATTGTGGTGAATGCTGCTGGTGTGCGCCTGAACCTAGAGTTCTTTTTTGTATATTTTCAGGTCTTGTCAAACCTATGACAAAAGTGTGGTATTAATTGTGATCAATGGTTCTCATTCACGACACCTTATTACGCTTTGTGAAAGAATTTGTAAAATTATCATATTGTTTTCGGCAGGATCATTGTTTAAAAAGAGGCTTATGTTCCATCTGTAGGCTATTGAAATGTTATTGCTACTTTTGGCAACAGTAGGTGTAAATGCTTTAGTTTTCCTCCTACAGATCCTTGACCAGACCAGCCATGTGTTTTTTTGCGTTTTGTTTGATTTGTACATGCATGCCTAAGTTTGATATTTTTGTTTTGTGTTTGATTACAGTAAATGGCACATAGGCCAACGGTCATGCTAAGGGGTGAATGGGTTGTGAATTCTGGGAATTTGCTACGTTTTTGCTAAACATGCTCTAATTTTTCATTGTGGTCTATGTGCAAAATGTGTGCGTTCAAAAACAAGGCAGCAGTTTGGAGTGTTTTAGACGGAGGTATCGAGGATGCAGCAGCCTTGCGCCCTTAGTCAGTATGGGGGCCAAGTTGGTTTTTATTTATTTATTGGTTTATTTGGTCGGGACAGTGAATGTTAATGAACATACATGGGTCTCATGCATGTAAACAAACTTTGAAGTTGGTTGTGTGACGCTACGGAGTCGCGTTACAAATTTTAATCGTCGGGACGCCGATTCAGTTCATGGGGAATATGTGGCATTACCAATTTTATTGTTAAAAATAGGTTAGTAGATCTTATTAATTTAATATTCATTATTAGTATATAGCATCAGAACATCAGCAGATAGCGCTCGACCCCTTAAAATCCTATAAAAGCCCCTCCCCTTCGTTCATTCGTCCTCTGCTATTCTCCGTACTTCCGCCTTGTGTCCACTGGGCTGGGAGCGCCCAGGGTGTGTGTACGTCTTCTGTCAGGTATATATTGCAGCTATTTGCCGTTCATTATCTTCGTACTTTGTATGGCCGCTAATACGAGCTCTTCTGTAGTGTCGCGGATGGTTGAGGGCTTCATAGCGCACCATCGCATGGCGTCCAAAGCTCTGCTCGGTTGGCATTTCAGGGTCTTCTGGGATGCGGTGTGAGCATCAACAAAGCACTGGAATGGCCGAGTAGCTCGTGCGGGCGCGCGACCGTAGGAGTTAGCTAGCGTTGCGGTCATTTTCTTTCTTTTATGGTACAGTCTAACATTATCTTTAATTTATAGGTCGAGGGGTTGGGTCATGCCCCTGCTGCTTGTGTTCTCCTGCTGCCTTGTTTTTCTCGTTTTATTAGTGTCCGGTTTATATGGACCTTTCTTTTAAAAGAAACGAAAACACTCTTAAACTATGGACTGAATGATTTCCCAGGGTCTTAAAAGAATGGAAATGTGAACGAAAGATTTTAAAGGCAACTGTGATAAATAAATATCATGTATACTTTTGGAACATTTTCTGTCCTTATCAATGAACGAACCTACGAGCCTTTCTAGAGGTCCGGAGCCTTCTCTCCGGTGGCGTTGTCTTTAGTTTCATTTAATTTGAATCCTGCTAAAATATACCATCACCACTCGTCTTGCTACATTTTGCATTTGTTTACTGTTGCTAAATGAATTTGTGTATTGATGAATACTATGATCTGTGTTGGCTGAAATGTTAACTCTTTAAACCTTGACTTGGTGTTGGAGGCCAAAATGTCTTCAGCGGATAAAGGTGCAAAGGTCTCCTGTTTGTTGGTTAAAAGCCATAAAGCCCCATGAAGGGAACATTCTGACCGCTGATGCTTGACTTAAACCTTCTTAGGAAGGTTTTTGGATGTATTATTACATCATTGGCTGAAATTGTTACATTTGTGAATGTATGTCAGGAATGGGTGCATCAATAACATAGAATCAATAAATCAATACCAAACAGCTTACTTTTTAAATATCGATACTTGGCAAAAGGTATCAATACTAATTTGCATAATGTAAAGAGAAGACACAGCAGCAATTATAAAAAAAAAAAAAAGAATGACATGGCTTTAAATCAATTTATCCTAGATTTTGTCAAATACTGTATATCGCCCAATACTATACTGTTATTATGATATTTCTCTTTTATATGGTATCCCACGGTGCCAGAACACTGTACAGGAAAAATACAAAACACAAAGCCTTACGCTCGCAGGAATAGGAAACTGCAGGTATTTGTTAGGTGCCCCCACAGGGGTCTCCATACACAGTGGCACTGGCACTGACTGAGCAGTGGCTTTTCCCATTGCACCTGGGACACAGAGAGAGAATACAGGTGATAACAGACACAGGCAGGCCCTGTAGTCTCTGGATTAAAAAGAGGTCAGTAAAAAACCTAAGCAGAGGGTAAACCTTAGTCTCACAAACAGAAGATGTGGATTTCTTCACAACAATCATGACATTTTCCTGGGGCCTGGTCAATCGAGAGCTTAGTGGACACGTCATGCATATGGAGCTTAAAATAGACTTTAAACCTTTTTTGGAGCCTCAGCTTTGATGTTTTACATTTTGTAATTGAAAATATGTCCCCTGGTTTAAACCAAATCTTACATTGTAGCACGTGGTCATTGGTCATAGACGCAGCACAGTTCACGTTTTGGAGTTGCTCTGCAGGACGTCCTTGAGAGCAGGTGGTGCTGTCGGATCGGCCGTAGTCTGCACTGTGGATATGGATCACCTTTCCAGAATCTGACAGAGACACAGCGTTTAACCACACTTCTTTGGATAATATCACAGCGTTTTAGTGTTTGGTTGGATACGTACCGCAGCTGAGGTCGGCAATTTGGCCCTCGCAGGACACCGTACGGACTGCAACATAGAACACACAGCTCAGAAAACCTATAATATCATCATCAAAATGAACATGAAATGGGAGAACTTGCTGACATGGTGACACAATAGTTTATTCATAGGGAAAACCAAGGATTGACACGTGAAGATTTTAGTTTTATGCCATTGGGAAAAGTGTTTTGAGATACAGGACCACATTTGAGCACGGTCACAGCTGTGATCTGTTCAAAGCTCCAATCAGGTGCAGAGTTATACAGAATGGTTTTGGTTCCAGTAACAACGGTAACCTGGTCTGGACTTGGACCGTCTTCTGTGGTTTGGCCTGGATCTGATTTTGGTTCCAGTAACTATGGCAACCGGGTCTCGACTTTGTGCGGCTACTGTGGTTTTCCTGGATATGGTTTAAGTTCCGGTAACTATGGTAACCTGGTCTGGACTTGGGCTGGCTTCTGTGGTTTACCTGGTTGTGGGTTTAATTCAGGTAACTATGGTAACCTGGTCTGGACTTGGGCTGGCTTCTGTGGTTTACCTGAATATGGTTTTGATTCTGGTAACTATGGTAACCTAGTCTGGACTTGGTCCGGTTTCCGTGGTTTGGCCTTGATCTGCTTTTGGTTCTGGTAACTATAGCAACTTGGTCTGGATCTTGGTCTGGCTCTTGGTCTGGAATCTTGTCTTGGTTTGGGTTCTGGTCTTGGTCTGCCTTGATCTGGTTTTGGTTCCAGTTACTATGGTAACATGGTCTGGACTTGACCTGGCTTCTGTAGTTTTCTTGGATATGGTTTTGGTTCCGGTAATTATGGCGACATGGTCTGGGTTTTGGTTTGGGTCTTGGTTGGGGTCTTGATTTAGGTCTTCGTTTGGGTCTTGGTTCGGGTCTTGGTCTGGGTCGTGGTTCACGATTGGGTCTGGTCTTGGTTTTGAAACTTTCCTTGAAACTGCTGAAATTGCATCAGCTGTAGAAATGGCTGAAAGGCCTGAATGTGCCTGAAGTCCTATTAAAATGAATGGGCAGAATTCCCATACAAATCAATGGCAGAATTCCCAAGCCCGTAGAGAAAAATGGAAAACTGCAGAACTCTATTTTTTTCTGAAAACTGACAAGTTGCTGAAGCTGAACATGCACAAACTGCAGAAATTGTTGAAACTGTGGAAAAAACGGCAGAATCTGTGAATTTGCTGAAGCCCCATGTAAGTCAATGGGAAAAATCTGCGGAATTCCGGCCGATTGCGGAAAAAACGGAAATCACTGAATTCCCAAAAGTAATAGCATCATTCTGGTGAACATGCGGAACGTTTTGATGTTGACTGCGGAAGGTATTCCGCAGTCAATCAATAAAAAGTGAGCAAAAATGAGGAGGAAAATTGGGAAAATGAGAACAAAATGTGGCAAAAGAAAATTGAAAATTGGAAAGAAATTGTGGCAAAAATATGGAAACATTTTGGGCAGAAATGGAGAATAAATTGGAGGAAACTTTTGAAAGAATGGGGGGAAATATTAGTGATAAAAATTAGGCGAAAATATGAAAAGAAAATATTGGGCAAATATTTTAGCCAAAAAATTGGGGAAAAAAATAAAAATTGAATCTGAAACATCCTGTCCCTGGACCCACAGCATCAAAACTTGGATATAAGATTTTTTCGGTTCCTGCTTTCGATATTTTTATTTCTTTGATACCGGTAGAACCTAAATGTTATAGTACGATACTATACTGTTATGGTTTGACGGTACCCAGCCCTAGACGTGAGAGCCGTGGATGTGAGAGTGCTCACCGTTGTAGTGCAGGCCGATCCACACCGGGAAGTGCTGCAGTGAAGTGAGCCAGGACCAGGGAAAGTCAGAAGTCTCTGCTGTGGCCAGCTCTCCTCCATACTCACTGAAACACAAGAAGAACTCGCACTATTCTGATGTTTCCTCCTGTTTTCAAGCTGCAAAACTCTGAAACATTGTTTTCACAGAAATCAAGCCAAAACAGCACTGAAATACACTGTGCAGATTTATGAACATGTTCTGGAAAGCAGATGTAAATGTTCCTGTAGATGTTGGACACGAACCTCCTGCAGAACTGCCGCGCCTCGTCCCACGTCCGGGGCCCGGGCTCGTACCACAACTTTTTCTCTGTCACCAACGACAGCACCGGAGCAGAGCACAGCCAGAGGAACCACAGGAGAACCTCCATCACCTACAACACAGAAGAACTCCATCACCTACAACACAGAAGAACCTCCATCACCTACACACAGAAGAACCTCCATCACCTACAACACAGAAGAACCTCATCACCTACAACACAGAACAACCTCCATCACCTACAACACAGAAGAACCTCCATCACCTACAACACAGAAGAACCTCCATCACCTACAACACAGAAGAACCTCCATCACCTACAACACAGAAGAACCTCCATCACCTACAACACAGAAGAACCTCCATCACCTACAACACAGAAGAACCTCCATCACCTACAACACAGGACAACCTCCATCAACACAGAAGAACCTCCATCACCTACAACACAGAAGAACCTCCATCACCTACAACACAGGAGAACCCCATCACCTACAACACAGAAGAACTCCATCAACACAGAAACTCCATCACTACAACACAGAAGAACCTCCATCACCTACAACACAGAAGAACCTCCATCACCTACAACACAGAAGAACCTCCATCACCTACAACACAGAAGAACCTCCATCACCTACAACACAGGAGAACCTCCATCACCTACAACACAGGACAACCTCCATCACCTACAACACAGAAGAACCTCCATCACCTACAACACAGAAGAACCTCCATCACATACAACACAGAAGAACCTCCATCACCTACAACACAGCACAACCTCCATCACCTACAACACAGGACAACCTCCATCACCTACAACACAGCACAACCTCCATCACCTACAACACAGGAGAACCTCCATCTGCTCAAAAGTTGCCTGAAGCTTATAAGCGCCAACCCCCGAACTATATATAATATCAATTTCACAATAGCAGGGTCGTGCACATTTATTTATTTATTTCAAATCCATGTTGTAATTTATTTTATACAAAAGTAAAAGGAGCTGTATAGGCTATAAGTTTTGGGAAAGTTAACTGCCATTATTATTTCAGTTTATTAATACTATTTTTTGCCAGTATCTTTTGCTAGCGGGGTCCTTTTCAAGGGGCATCTGCCCCAGGCCACAAGTGTCTTAGCAGCGCCCCTACAGAAACACCCCTCATGTCTCTCTGTTCTCTGGGCTGTGGCTGAAAACAGGGGCTTAAGAAAAGGACATAAACTATTGAGAATGTCTGGGCGTGAGTTTCACGTTGTTTTAAGAGAACATAGAGCTGAAATATTGTGACACAAATACGTGGCGAGGATGCGGCGCTGAGCTAAACGCGCTCGCGTCTGACACAAGGTTTATTTTTAGATCACATACAAAACTGTCGGCTTGTTGACCTCATTGGTCCTCGTTTATGAGGCCGACTGATAAAAAACAAAGAGCGATTTGAAGCACAAGGTGTGGAGATCGTTGTTCTGTGCAGGAGAGGCCTCTGCTCTCACTTCCTCCTCTCTCTGAGCGCAGCTCTCTGCAGGGCCGGTGGGCGGGGCATTGAAAACACACGATGAACTAACAAGGGGCGGGTTCATTTCTGATTTGATTTATTAATATAAGATAATAAGGCTTATTGGGACAGGTGCTAAAGCTACCCCCCCCCCCCCCACACACACACACCCCCACATGTCTCATGTGCTGTATATAACCCCTAAAAGAGTAATACTGATAAATACTGATTACAGTACGGCAGTAAGACAATTTACGTGTTTAGTTTTCCAGACGGCACACACAAACCAAATACATTTATCCTATTGCAGTTACATTATCAATTATATAATTAGAAGCATAATTTTGCAATTAGTCTCATTGACAAGGGAAGAACTTGTTACATTTCAAAGACTAAACTTCCAAACCACTGTTCATATAATTAACAACAACAACAACAACGCTCTTGTTTCTTTGAGATTTACACAAAGCAAGTAACAAAATGTGACAATTATTAATTAATTTCTTCCAGTTAACAATGACAAACTTTAACAATAGTCACGAGTTTCAAAATATAAAGATCCAAAATAATATTACTTTATAAAGGAACATTAATATACAGATTACATTCCATTGTCTTACTACTTTCCTGTTGTCATTACCGTACTCAGTACAATATTCATTTGTACATATGTTTATATATTTTTACTTTTGTATGTACTGTGTAGTGTGGAGGAAGCAATGAAAAAAACGACCGTTTTTTGTTGCATTTTTGTCATGTTTCTGAGATAAACGCGGCCACAATGCAACTAAAAAGTTAGAATCAGTTTGCTGGTATTAGCTTTCAAATGAGGCGTGACACTAACGCATCAGCATCAGTCTGGAAGCTTTTAGATTCAGGTAAAGTTAAGAGGTTTTGAAGGAGCTGTCAGTGTTTTTTCCTCCATTAAAGCAGCTCATGAGGAAAAGCTTAGAGACGAGAGAAACAAAGGAGAGAAAAGCTCCAGTCGGTCACTCACCTGTCGCTCTTTAGTCCAGAGTGAAGAAACAAACACGCTGCAGGTGAATATCGACAGAGCATATGTAAAAGACTGTCCTCATGAGATGGAAACGTATTTGACTAAGAAATTAAATATTTAAATGGATCTGGATGAAGGTCACCCTGGACTGAAGCAGCTCGGAGTCTTTACACTTTCACTATAATAACATCGTAAAGGTGCTGGATTTTCTTTCTCGTTTTGGGACGAGATTTGTTTTTTTTCTCCTAAAGTCGTCTCATGAACTGGGGAAAAACACTTTGCACCTAATCATCATTTTCTGACATTAAGTATCAAATTATGTTTCTATACACAATAAAGACTTAAATATAAAAATATCTTCATTTTTCTTGGAGAAATGGTGAGTTATATTATTGTAATTAGGAGTACAACAGTTTTTGTCCTTTTATCTGCTGTTATTTTAGCAGGAGATTCAGAATCAGAATAGATTTTATTGCCATTGTTTGAGAACAGGTTCACAAACTAGGAATTGTTCTTGATGCAGACGTGCAACATAAAACATATAACACAGAATTTAGATAAATAAGCTATAAAAACTTTAAACTATAAGGCTTTAGGGGCATGCATGAAGAATAATAAATAAATAAGATACAAAATAAAAAGTAAAATATGGTAAGACGACAACAATTGACATAGAACAGCAGTGGGATTATATTTACAGATGTGTAGGCGTATAAAGTAAAGTGATAAAGTGACAGATCTAAGTGTGGACACACCACAGAGCAACAGAGCTGATACATCCATGAGTCTGTAACTAAGTTATTGGGTCTTGTTTTTGTTCAGGAGTCTGATGGTGGAGAGAAAAAACTGTTCAAGTGGTGGGAGGTATGAGTCTGGATAGACCGTAGCCTCCTGCCTGAGGGGAGAGGGTGAATAGTTTGTGTCCAGGGTGAGAAGGGTCAGCTGTGATCCAACCCACACGCCTCCGGGTCCTGGAGGTGAACAGGTCCTGGAGAGATGGAGCTCACAGCAGCTGCGTTGCTCAAGCCAAATTACCCATAATGCACCACAGCTCTCAAGAAAACAAAGAAAAAATGTTTTTGCCTGTGCGACTTGTTAAAGTTTAAATTCCACTTTTTAACAAAATACACATACTTTGACTAGTTTAATGGCTCGGCCGCCAGTGTTCATGTTACCTGTAGTCTTTTTAGAAAAAATGGCAACGTTTTTGTCAAGATTTGGTCAAATAATGAATTTTAAAGACATCAAACTTTTGCAGTAAAGAAAAAATAAAATCTGTACATTTTAGTCAATTTCACATTATGTATACATTTATACATACATAAGGCATTATGTGTAAAGTAATTAAAAATATATATGTTATGTGCAAATTAGGTCAAATAATATATTTTAACTTAATTGTTTGGGGGTTACAAATTATTCTGAAAAAACAAACAATTTAAACTTTAAATATGACATTATTTTTGAAGTTCCCATTAAAAGATTTGTCTGCAGTGCCCCCTTAATAAAACAATGTCAAAATAAGCTAATAAGGCTTATTGGAGCAAATCCAATGATAAGGTCCGTGGTAAAGCTTTGGATAAACAAAATACAATACAAATAAATATAAGGTATGGAGGGAAAAGGGCACTTCAGCCCCCCCCCCCCCCCTCCCCTCTGCAATCTGTTTGAGAAGGAGAATGTCTCATGTGCTGTATATAACCCCTAAAAGGAGTAGTACTGATGAATACTGATTACAGTACGGCAGTAGGACAATTTACGTGTTTAGTTTTCCAGACGGCACACACAAACCAAATACATTTATCCTATTGCAGTTACATTATCAATTATACAATTAGAAGCATCATTTTGCAATTAGTCTCATTGACAAAGGAATAACTTGTTACATTTCAAAGACTAAACTTACAAACCACTGTTCATATAATTAACAACAACAACAACAACAACGCTCTTGTTTCTGTGAGATTTACACAAAGCAAGTAACAAAATGTGACCATTATTAACCTCTTAACTCCCACCTGAACCGAGCACATTTCTCCACTTTGGCTTTGCCCAAATAAAAGGTGCTTGAAAAAACTTTGAGAAAGCGACAAAAACTGGGATGAAAACATAACAAAAGAGCATCAAAAACAAGACAAAAATGGGACAAAAAAGCAACGACAAGGCGGCGTGAGGAAAAAGATCAGTTTTGATGAGTTTTGTAGTTCTTAGCTTTCAAATTAGGCGTTACTCTGTGAGCGCCAGTCGAGCAGCTTTTAGGTTTGAGCAAAGCTGAAGTGGAGACAATGCACTCGGTTAAGATGGGGGTTAAGAGGTTAATACATTTCTTCCAGTTAACAATGACAAACTTTAACAATAGTCACTAGTTTCAAACTATAAAGATCCAAAATAATATGACTTTATAAAGGAACATTAATATACATATTACATTCCATTGTCTTACTACTTCCCTGTTGTCATTACCGTCCTCAGTACAATATTCATTTGTACATATGTTTATATATTTTTACTTTTTGTGTACTGTGTAGTGTGGAGGAAGCAATGAAAAAAACGACAGAAACATGACAAAAATGCAACAAAAACCTGAGATAAACGCGGCCACAATGCAACTAAAAAGTTAGAATCAGTTTGCTGGTCTTAGCTTTCAAATGAGGCGTGACACTGACCTAAAGCTCCAGTCTGGAAGCTTTTAGATTCAGGTAAAGTTAAGAGGTTTTGAAGGAGCTGTCAGTGTTTTTTCCTCCATTAAAGCAGCTCATGAGGAAAAGGTTAGAGACGAGAGAAACAAAGGAGAGAAAAGCTCCAGTCGGTCACTCACCTGTCGCTCTTTAGTCCAGAGTGAAGAAACAAACACTGCAGGTGAATATCGACAGAGCATATGTAAAAGACTGTCCTCATAAGATGGAAACGTATTTGACTAAGAAATTAAATATTTAAATGGAGCTGGATGAAGGTCACCCTGGACTGAAGCAGCTCGGAGTCTTTACACTTTCACTATAATAACATCGTAAAGGTGCTGGATTTTCTTTCTCGTTGTGGGACGAGATTTGTTTTTTTTCCTCCTAAAGTCGTCTCATGAACTGGGGAAAAACACTTTGCACCTAATCATCATTTTCTGACATTAAGTATCAAATTATTTTTCCAGACACAATAAAGGCTTATTTCAAATATAAAAATATCTTCATTTTTCTTGGAGAAATGGTGAGTTATATTATTGTAATTAGGAGTACAACAGTTTGTGTCTTTTTATCTGCTGTTATTTTAGCAGGAGATTCAGAATCAGATCAGTCTGATGGTGGAGGGAAAAATCTGTTCAAGTGGTGGGAGGTATGAGTCTGGATAGACCGTAGCCTCCTGCCTGAGGGGAGAGGGTGAATAGTTTGTGTCCAGGGTGAGAAGGGTCAGCTGTGATCCGACCCACATGCCTCCGGGTCCTGGAGGTGAACAGGTCCTGGAGAGATGGAGCTCACAGCAGCTGCGTTGCTCGAGCCAAATTACCATAATGCACCACAGCTCTCAAGAAAACAAAGAAAAAATGGTGGTGCTTGTGTGACTTGTTAAAGTTTAAATTCCACTTTTTAACAAAAAAAAAATAATGTGTACATTTTAGTCAATTTCACATTATGTATACATTTATACATTTATATATAAATAAGGCATTATGTGTAAAAAATATATATTTTATGCAAATTAGGTCAAATAATATATTTTAACTTAATTACTTGGGGGTTACAAATTATTATGAAAAAACAGAGAATTTAAACTTTAAAATATGAAATTGTTTTTGAAGTTCCCATTAAAAGAATTGTCTGCAGTGCCCCCTTAATAAAACAATTGTTTGTTTGTTTGTTTGTTTGAGTTTTTATTTCGAGCTAAGGCACAAAATCCAAGAAAAAACAGAAAAATATATATACACAATAAAGAAAAAACAAAAAAAAGAAAAATAATAATATACATTCTAACTCGAAAAGGAGTGGGAAGAAGACAAGCTTATTGACTCCCACCCCTGTTCATAAACTTAAATAACAATAACTAACAACACTGCATATTTCTTACCATCTTACAAGACAACTATCAACCGAGTTGGTTACATTTCAACAGATGCCATACTGCATTATACCAGGTCAACACTCACAGTATCTCACACTCTACAACCATTGTATTATTTCTGTTTCCCATACAGAATTCATTACCGTGTTGGCATTATCGTTATTCATCATCACCATTACAACCCATATAACATTACTCTGTATCAAAATGTTTGATACATAACATACTCCACATTTATTCATGAAAGGTACATTAATCGCAGACCGATTGATGCTCATAATAACAAGAATGATCTTAATGATGTGTGTTACAAGGGATTCGTTTTTGTTTTTTTGTTTTTTTGTTTGTTTGTTTTTTCTCTGTGACTGGACCAGCTGCCAGAGGGGAGCAGCCCCCGAGTAACCGGACCATCCTTTGTTGAGTGTCCTATACTATGCATTAATAGAGACAAATGTTTAGGAGTCTGCTGCCAGAAGAGGGTTTCCTCGAGCTGCCGACCCCACCTGTCTGCCCTGTACTACGGGTTATGTTGAATGCGGAGTACATAGATATGTGCATGATTTACTTCTAAGAATTTAATTCCTTTATATTACCATCAGCATCAATAGCCGTACTGCTGTCTGAATCGATTAAGTTTGATTCTAAGAATAATCTACAGATTATTAGGTAATAATCCTAGACTGTTACATTTAAAGTTTAAAGTTAAATAGTGATGATAACAACACAACAGCAACAACAATAACAATGGCAATAACAACTGCAATAGTATATTAGTAACAACCACAATATACTTCATTATTAGTTAGATCTGACCTTTAAAGTATACAGCACTTTGTGACACCCATTAGTAAATCAAGTACCCATTTCCTCCTTCTGGTACAATGACCATACCATTTTTTATATCTTGATTTGAAATGATGAATATTAGGACATTGTTTAAATTCTGCCCCCAATTTGTTCCAGAGTTTAACTCCACATACAGACACACACATACTTTTCCTAGTGGAAGACACTGCTTGAACCTTAAAGTTGTCACACCCCCTCAGGTTATATCTCCCTTCTGTGCGTGCAAAAGCATTTGTATCCTTGCAGGTAGCGCATTTTTGTTGGCTTTAAACAGCAGTTGGGCAGT
Source organism: Neogobius melanostomus (assembly GCA_007210695.1). Lineage (NCBI taxonomy): Eukaryota > Metazoa > Chordata > Actinopteri > Gobiiformes > Gobiidae > Neogobius > Neogobius melanostomus. The sequence continues at coordinate 417,356 of VHKM01000123.1, read as the reverse complement.
AGATAAATCAACTAAATCATGCATTTTAACAGTTTAGACTGCAGAAATAATATATTAGTGTGATCATAATATCCTACTTTGTGTATAATTCTTACCGCACGTTTTGGAGTATAACAAGGGGGTGTAATGAGCTTTTATAGTTATTGCCCCAAACTTCTACACAGTAATTTAGATATGGCAAAACTAATGAACTATATAACAAAAATAATGCATTGTAATTTAAGAAAAACTTTGCTTTATTAATGATTGAGATACTTTTGGAGACTTTACCTTGTATGTGTCTTATGTGTGGTTTCCAGCTTAATTTACTGTCAATGGTGACTCCTAAGAATTTAATTTCTGAGACTGTATCTAAAACTACACCGTCTATAATTACTGGGTCTGGTTTTCCATTATAATTACCGAAAAACATTACTTTTGTTTTATTTAGGTTGAGAGACAATTTGTTAATGTCCATCCATGTTTTTAATTTCCTTAATTCACAGTTTACGTTAGTTACTAAAGTACTATAATTGTCATTGGAATAGAAGACGTTTGTGTCATCTGCGAAAATCACTAATTTTAATAGTATAGACACGTTAAAATGTCATTAATATATAAATTGAACAGCTTTGGGCCTAAGACAGATCCCTGTGGGACCCCACAACCAATGTCCAAATATCCAGATGTAAACTCCCCCATCTTCACATACTGTTGTCTCCCAGTTAAATAGCTTTGAATCCAGCTCAAAGCCACTCCCCTTATGCCATATCTGTCTAATTTTTTTAATAATATAGAATGATTTAGTGTATCAAATGCTTTTTTCAAGTCAATGAATATTCCAGCTGCATGTTTCTTTCCCTCTAAGCTATTAGTAATCTCTTCTATTGCATCAATGATGGCCATTGAAGTTGACCTTGCTGCTCGAAACCCGTATTGACCTTCATTGATTAGTTTATGCTTATCTATGAAATTATCCATTCTACTGTTATAAAGTTTCTCTAAGATTTTGGAAAACTGGGAGAGCAGAGAGACAGGTCTGTAGTTAGTGAAGATGTGTTTGTTCCCATTTTTATGTATAGGTATAACTTTTGCAATTTTCATTTTATTTGGAAATGTTCCTGTTTGAAACGATAAGTTGCATATGTAGGTTAATGGTTTCACGATACTATATATCATTTGTTTAACCAGTGTCATATCTATATCAAAACAGTCTGTAGACGATTTGTTCTTACACCCGTTAACGACATCTATTATTTCTGCTTCAGTTACTCCAGACAAAAACATTGTTTTTGAGTTAATGTCTATCAATGACTCCATTTTGATGCTACTACACTCCGGAATCTCTGCTGCCAGATCCGGTCCAACATTTACAAAAAAAGTATTAAAATTTTCCACAATTTCATTCATTCTATGATTGTCATTGGTCCCATCAGTGAAATAGTTTGGATATGAATTATTTTTTGCATTACCCTTGATTATAGTGTTTAGTATTTCCCATACCCCTTTCATGTTGTTCTTGTTTTTATATAATAGATTGGTATAATATAGTTTCTTAGCCTTCCTTAATATATTGGTCAGTTTATTTTTATATGTTTTATATCTACTTTCAGATTCAACTGTTCTTATTCTAATGAACTGTTTATATAAAGTGTTTTTCTTCTTACAAGCATTTGTAAACCCTTGGTTAGCCACGGACATTTTGTCATTTTGCTGTTTTTACTGAATTGCCGAATTGGACAGTGTTTATTGTATGCTACACTAAAGAATTCCATGAATGTATCGTAAGCACTATCTACATCGTTCTTGTTATATACCTCATTCCAATCTTGTTTTGTTAAGTCACTATAAAGTGAGTATATTGAGTCCTCAGTTTTTACACGTTTATAAGAATATTTTTGAGGTGATTTTTGATCTAACTCATTATCATCATACACCGTGAATACGGGCAGATGATCCGTTATATCACAGATCATTAGACCGCTGGTATTTGTGAACTGCATATTATTAGTAAAGATGTTATCAATGAGGGTAGCACTGCTCTTTGTTATTCTGCTAGGTCTTGTGATAGTTGGGTATAAACTCATACTGTACATGCGATTAATATACTCATCAGTTGTCTTATGTTTATTTGGATTTATCAAATCGATGTTGTAATCCCCACAGATAAATAATACCTTGTTACTCAGTTCTGAGAATGTTTTTTCCGCCCAATTTGAAAATATTTCCACGCATGAGCCTGGTGACCTGTATAAACAACTAACTATTATGTTTTTCTTTTTTTCATTGATAATTTCTATTGATAAGCATTCAAGCAAATTATTTATTGATGCGGTCATTTTTTCTAATATTTTGAATTTAAATTTCTTGAGGACGTATATAGCAACTCCTCCTCCCCCTTTATTGGTTCTGTTTACATAGTTTAACGTATAATTGTTTAACTCGAAAACAATGCCTTTATCCTCATTAAACCATGTTTCTGATATTGCAATGATACTAAATGGATTCTCAAACTGTTTTAGGTATTCTTTGATTGCGTCAAAATTTGCGTACATGCTTCTACTATTGAAATGGATAATTGAGAATTTCCCTTCTGTTTTAACAGAGATGTTAAATTCATTCTCAGTGTAATATTTGCAATTACTTGCGTTAGATGTTAAGAACAGGTTATCTGGGTCTAACTGATCTTCCAAGTCCAGTGCATTATGTTCGGTGTACTCTGAAGCTTTCAGCTCCAAGAGCTCACAGTCCAAAATCCTATGTTGTAATAATCCCAGGTCACTGCCGTCAGCAACATATGAAGTATGATTGGACGTCATTGTATGAGTATATGTATTACAGGACATGTGAAATTATGTGGTTTTACATACCAAAATCCATATGTTTTTCCCGGTGTTTAAGCTTTCTTTGGTGTGCTGGTGCGCGGACGTACAATGAGTTTGTCATGTCGCAAAAAGGCTATGTCCCCTCGTTCTCTGGCAGCTCTCAGCTCCGGCATGAGCTCTTTTCGTTTCCTTTTAATGGTGTCCGTGTAGTCCTGGTTTATGTAGATTTTGGTCCCTTTAAGATGTTTGGCTCGCTGCAGTATTTCTTCCCGATCCTTCCAGCGTAGTAGTTTGGCGATGATGGGTCTCGGCCAATCTCTCCCGCTGTCTGGTTTGCCTACGCGGTGGGCTCTTTCGACCTCCACCGGATGTTGTAGATGTAGCTTCTCCTTTAGTAGATGTTTGATTTTTTCCTCTGCGTCAGCCCAGGTCTCCCCAGGCGTCTCCAACACTCCCTCAAAGACCAGGTTATTTCTGCGGCTCTGTCCCTCCAGATACTCCAGTTTGTCCGTGATGATGTGCAGATTTTCGCATACTTTATAGAAATCGTTGTGTATTGTGTCCGTTCGCTCAGTGAGTTTTCTTTTCTCTTCTTTTAAAATGTCCACCTCACCTTGCGTATACTGCAGGCTTGTTTTTAGTTCTTGTATGTCCTTTAACTGTAAATCCAACCGGGTGTTTGTTGATTCCATGATGAGTTGAATGAATCCTTTGAAGTTCTCCTGTTGTTGTTGAATTAATTCCCTGAACATGACCCTCTGCTGCTCCATGAGTTCCGTGACTCGACTGAGGCTTACATAGTCCTCTTCCGCCGCCGAATCTGCCTGTTGCTTCGCCTCTGTTTTTGTCGGTTTAGGCATTATGCTCCCTCTCAACCGGACTCCGCAAAAACACACCAAAATAAACAAAAAACAGGTCAAAAAGCGCAGAAACAAGCACAAAAACTGAAGCCGAGGCGAACGAGATGTCAAAATTAAATGCATTTGTCTTCAATAACCTGTTCATGACGATACGACTTCTGTGGCTCGGTGCGTGTGGAGGAGGGGCTGCAGGCTCGCGGTGATCCACGTGCTCAAAGCCAAACGGACTGTGGAAAGTAGAGCTGGCGGAGAGTCTCAAGTCTCCTCTGATGCGTTCTCGGTAAAATGGGCGGAGCAACTTTTCATCCAGGGATTTACAGCGAACTTGCTGAGAAGCGGACTTTGAATTGGAACAGGACTTGGGCCGTGATGACGTCTCACAAGTCCACGAGCCACAAGTCCGCACAAGTCCACAGACTGAGAAACGGCCCAAGACCAGGCATTAGCATTAGCATTAGCATTAGCATTAGCTGTTATCACTGTTTTAATTCGACATTTATTTAACCTCTTAACAGAGCACATTTTCTTTACTTGCTTTACCCTAATCTAAACGCTTCTGGACTGGAGCTTACAGCCTCATTTGAAAGATAAGACCTCATCAAAGCTTCTTCCTTGTGTTTCTTGTCACGTTTTCATCTGATTTTTCGTTTTGGAGCTTTGATGGCTTAGGTAGGTCTTAGCTTTCAAATTACTCTGGCCTACAGGCTGTAAACTCCAGTCCAGAAGCTTTGGACTGTGGAATCTACGGGCCAGTTCCAGTCGACTTAAGAACAGTTTCATACACAAGGCCATCTGGAAGCTGAACTCCCTGCCCTCCCTCCCACCCCTCTTTCCCCAATAAAAACCATCTTGAATCTTTTACATTTGGGTAAAGCTTAGTTTAGTTTAGTTTAGTTTATTTATTTCTTTGTGCAGTTAACCTGCTCAAAGGGAGTGGTCCAAAGCCAAAGGCTTATAACCCCAAAAATAAAAACAATAGCATTTACATTTAACATTTACAGGGTAGCAAATCATGAACAAATCATAAACAAAAGAACATAGGGCAAAGTAACAACAAATAATGAACAATAAAAAAAACAACAGCAAAATAAAGAAACAACAACAAAAGAATGTGCTACAACTCATATCTAAGAAATATAAACTCTTTGTAAATATTTTTAAAATGTACCAGGTTATTGCAAAGTTTGTTGTTTTGATCTAGATTATTCCATATTTCTACACCACGTCTCGTGGGACACAGGCTTTTCATGGTTGTTCTGGAGTATTGTTTATCGAAACTCATCTTATCGCTCAGGTTGTATTTAACTTCTCGTTTGCAGAACATATTTTGTAAACTGCAACCCCGTGAACTGCTACCTTAACGTGGTGGGGTTGTTTGAGTGCCCGAATGATCCTTGGAGCTATGTTGTCTGGGGCTTCATGCCCCTGGTAGGGTCTCCCATGGCAAACAGGTCTTAGGTGACGGGTCAGACTAAGAGCAGTTCAGAAGACTCATATGGACGTACAACATTCAAGGACCGTGACGTCGCCCGGTATGGCGCAGCCGGGGCCCCACCCTGGAGCCAGGCCTGGGGTTGGGGCTCGAATGCGAGCGCCTGGTGGTCGGGCCTTTGCCCACGGGGCCCGGCCGGGCACAGCCCGAAGGGATGACGTGGGCCCGCCCTCCTGTGGACTCACCACCCGCAGAGGGATCCGTAGGGGTCGGGTGCAGAGAGGACTAGGTGGCAGTCAAAGGCGGGTGCCTCGACGACCTGGTCCGCGTGCGCAGCTTCTGGCGTTCGGGACATGGAACGTCACTTCGCTGGGGGGAAGGAGCCTGAGCTTGTGCGGGAGGTTGAGAGATACCGGCTAGATATAGTCGGGCTCACCTCCACGCACAGCCTGGGCTCCGGATCCCAACTCCTGGAGAGAGGCTGGACTCTCCATTTTTCTGGAGTTGCCCGCGGGGAGAGACGGCGGGCTGGGGTGGGTTTGCTCATAGCCCCCCAGCTCAGCCGCCACGTGTTGGAGTTTACCCCGGTGAACGAGAGGGTCGCGTCCCTACGCCTTCGGGTTGGGGACAGGTCTCTCACCGTTGTCTCGGCCTACGGGCCCAACATCGGTGCAGAGTACCCGGCCTTCTTGGAGTCCCTGGGAGGGGTACTAGATAGTGCTCCGACTGGGGACTCCATTGTTCTACTGGGGGACTTCAACGCCCACGTGGGTAACGACAGTGAGACCTGGACGGGGGTGATGGGGAAGAACGGCCTCCCCGATCTGAACCCGAGTGGTGTTCTGTTATTGGACTTCTGTGCTAGTTACAGCTTGTCCATAACGAACACCATGTTCGAGCACAAGGGTGTCCATAAGTGCACGTGGCACCAGGATACCCTAGGCAGGAGGTCGATGATCGACTTTGTAGTTGTGTCATCTGATCTCCGGCCGCGTGTCTCGGACACTCGGGTGAAGAGAGGGGCTGAGCTGTCAACCGATCACCACCTGGTGGTGAGCTGGATCCGCTGGCAGGGGGGGAGGAAGCCGGTCAGACCTGGCAGGCCCAAACGTGTTGTGAGGGTCTGTTGGGAACGTTTGGTGGATCCTTCTGTCAGTAGGGTCTTCAACTCCCACCTCCGGAAGAGCTTCACCCAGATTCCGAGGGAGGTTGGAGACATGGAGTCCGAGTGGACTCGCAGTTGTGGCCGTAAGGTCTCTGGTGCCTGTCGCGGCGGCAATCCCCGAACCCGGTGGTGGCGCCCGGAAGTAATAGATGCCGTCAAGCTGAAGAAAGAGTCCTACCTGGCCTTGTTGGCTTGTGGGACTCCGGAGGCAGCTGAGAGGTACCGGCAGGCCAAGCGTGCTGCAGCTCGTGCTGTCACAGAGGCAAAAACTCGGGTCTGGGAGGAGTTCGGAGAAGCCATGGAGGAGGACTATCGGTCGGCCTCGAAGAGATTCTGGCAAACCATCCGGCGCCTCAGGAGGGGGAAGCAGTGCTTCACCAACACTGTTTACAGTGCGGGCGGGGAGCTGTTGACCTCGACTGGGGATGTGGTCGGGCGGTGGAAGGAGTACTTCGAGGATCTCCTCAATCCCACTGTCACGTCTTCCGATGAGGAGGCAGAGGCTGGGGACTCGGAGGGGGGTTCGTCCATCACCCAGGCTGAAGTCACTGAGGTGGTTAGAAAGCTCCTCGGTGGCAAGGCCCCGGGGGTGGATGAGATTCGTCCCGAGTACCTTAAGTCTCTGGATGTTGTAGGGCTGTCTTGGTTGACACGTCTCTGCGGCGTCGCGTGGCGGTTGGGGACAGTGCCTCTGGATTGGCAGACCGGGGTGGTGGTCCCTCTCTTTAAGAAGGGGGATCGGAGGGTGTGCTCCAATTACAGGGGGATCACACTTCTCAGCCTCCCCGGTAAGGTCTACTCCAGGGTGCTGGAGAGGAGGATCCGGCCGATAGTCGAACCTCGGATTCAGGAGGAACAATGCGGTTTTCGTCCCGGTCGTGGCACACTGGACCAGCTCTATACCCTACATCGGGTGTTCGAGGGTTCGTGGGAGTTCGCCCAACCAGTCCACATGTGCTTTGTGGATTTGGAGAAAGCGTTCGACCGTGTCCCTCGTGGTGCCCTGTGGGGGGTGCTCCGGGAGTATGGGGTGCGGGGCCCTCTGCTAAGGGCTGTCCGTTCCCTGTATGACCGCAGCAGGAGCTTGGTTCGCATTGCCGGCAGTAAGTCAGACTTGTTTCCGGTGCGTGTTGGTCTCCGCCAGGGCTGCCCTATGTCACCGGTTCTGTTCATTATCTTTATGGACAGAATTTCTAGGCGCAGCCAGGGGCCGGAGGGTGTCCGGTTTGGGAACCTCAGGATCTCATCTCTGCTGTTTGCAGATGATGTTGTTCTGTTGGCTTCATCAAATCAGGACCTCCAGCGCGCATTGGGGCGGTTTGCAGCCGAGTGTGAAGCGGCCGGGATGAGGATCAGCACCTCCAAATCTGAGGCCATGGTTCTCCACCGGAAAAAGGTGGCTTCCCCGCTTCAGGTCGGTGGGGAGTCCTTACCTCAAGTGGAGGAGTTCAAGTATCTCGGGGTCTTGTTCACGAGTGAGGGACGGATGGAGCGTGAGATCGATAGACGGATCGGTGCAGCGTCAGCAGTGATGCGGTCGCTGTATCGGACTGTTGTGGTGAAGAGAGAGCTGAGTCAGGGGGCAAAGCTCTCGATTTACCGATCGATCTACGTTCCCACCCTCACCTATGGTCATGAGATCTGGGTAATGACCGAAAGGACAAGATGAGTTTCTTCGCAGGGTGGCTGGGCGCACCCTCCGAGATCGGGTGAGGAGCTCAGTTACCCGGGAGGAGCTCGGGGTAGAGTCGCTACTCCTTCACGTCGAAAGGAGCCAGCTGAGGTGGCTAGGGCATCTGTTCCGGATGCCTCCTGGTCGCCTCCCTCGGGAGGTGTTCCAGGCATGTCCTATTGGGAGGAGGCCTCGTGGAAGGCCCAGGACACGCTGGTGGGACTATGTCTCCGAGCTGGCCTGGTGTCGCCTCGGGGTCCCCCCAGAACAGCTGGAGGAGGTGTGCGTGGATCGGGAAGTCTGGGCATCTCTGCTGAGACTGCTGCCTCCGCGACCCGGCCCCGGATAAAGCGGAAGAAAATGGATGGAAAATGGATGGATTTTGTAAACTTTCAGGAAGTGACTTTTTGAGGCTTTGAACATGATTTGAGCATCTTAAATTCAGTAAGGTCCTCACATTTCATTGTTTTTGTTTCAAGAATAATGGATTTGTGTGATCACGGTATCCAGCTAAATGGATTATTCTTATTGCCTTTTTCTGAACTTTAAACAATGGGTCAAGATTACTTTTATACGCATTTCCCCAGATCTCTACACAATATGTTAAATGGGGAAGGATAAGGTAACAGTATATAGTATATAAAGCTTTGTTATCAATGATATATTTGGATTGATTCATTATGGCTGAAATCTTTGCAATTTTAGTTTTAATTTTTATGATGTGAGGTTTCCAGCTGATTTTATGATCGAGTGTTACACCAAGAAATGTATGTTCATAGACTCTTTCAATAGTTTCGTTGCCAATTTTAACTGGTAATGGTAGATTCATTACACGATTTCCAAAGAACATTGCTTTGGTTTTCGTTATGTTTAGAAACAGTTTGTTTACGCAGAACCAATCTTTCAGTTGATCCATTTCTTCTGTAATCTCGATCACCATTTGCTGTAAGTCTGCACCTGAGAGTATGATTGTTTATCATCTGCAAGAAGGACCAGTTTAAACTTCTTAAGGTTTGGCGTAGTGTGTGTTTCTATCAATTCTGAGTGTTTTTTGAGAGATTTTTTGACAGCCAAAATCTTTCTCCACGAACATCACGAATGTCACGAGCTGATGCCTCTGTTAAGAATCCCATTAAGATGCGTTAAGTCAAGTCACGAACGTCACGAATGACGGAAAAATGCCATTCGTAACGCATCGTGCCCATGTGTAAACCCAGCATTACTTTGGTCCCAGCTCTCTGCAGGTCATTCACTAGGTCCCCCCGTGTGGTTCTGGGATTTTTGCTCACCGTTCTTGTGATCACTTTGACCCCACGGGTGAGATCTTGCGTGGAGCCCCAGATCGAGGGAGATTATCAGTGGTCTTGTATGTCTTCCATTTTCTAATAATTGCTTCCACAGTTGATTTCTTCACACCAAGCTGCTTACCAATTGCAGATTCAGTCCTCCCAGCCTGGTGCAGGTCTACAGTTTTGTTTCTGGTGTCTTTGGACAGCTCTTTGGTCTTGACCATAGTGGAGTTTGGAGTGTGACTGTTTGAGGTTGTGGACAGGTGTCTTTTATACTGATAACAAGTTCAAACAGGGGCCATTAATACAGGTAACGAGTGGAGGACAGAGGAGCCTCTTAAAGAAGAAGTTACAGGTCTGTGAGAGCCAGAAATCTTGCTTGTTTGTTATTGACCAAATACTTATTTTCCACCATAATTTGCAAATGAATTCATAAAAAATCAGACAATGTGATTTTCTGGATTTTCTTTTTCTCATTTTGTCTCTCATAGTTAAGGTTTACCTATGATGAAAATTACAGGCCTCTCTCATCTTTTTAAGTGGGAGAACTTGCACAATTGTTGGTTGACTAAATACTTTTTTCCCCACTGTACATTGGTTTCTTCCAAGAGAGATTTCCAGTTTGTTTCAGCTAAGCTGACTTTAAAGGCGTCTAGCGCGTTATCATTTAACAATCTGATACATTTAGTGAAATGAGTTTTTTCATCTTTAGTTTTCCTGTTTTTTAGGTTATACAGAACAAAAACAGGTGATCACTTATATCTGTTACTAGAATCCCACTTGGAAGGTCTTTGCTGAGAACATTTGTAAATATATTATCAATTAGTGAGCAACTGTGTGGAGTTATTCGTGTTGGCCTGGTTATTTTAGGAAACAAAGATAGACTGTATAGAGTATTTAAGATATTTTCTGAGGGCCTGTGAATTTTTATTTTCAGTAAATCAATGTTAAAATCTCCACAAAGAAAAACTTCCCTTTGTCCCAAATTTAAAAATAATCCCTCCATATAATCTGTGAAGGTGTCAATTTTGGATTCAGGTGTTGATGTAACTTATTAATATGTTTTTTCTTTTTTCAAAACACAGTTCCACAGTGAGACATTCCATAAGGCCATCTATAGTTACAGTCATATTTTCAACAGCTTTTGTCTGCATGCCGTTATTAACATATAGCGTAACCCCACCCCCTATTCTGTGTTTTCTGTTCACTTTAAACATGTCATATCCTTTTATATTTAAGTTATCAGGTTTGTTATCATTTAGCCATGTTTCTGAAATTGCTATAACATCAAAGGGGGGCTGAATTGGTCTAAGTACTCGGTTATGTTCTCGAAATTTGCATACAGACTCCGACTGTTTAGGTGAATCACAGATAAGGTTTCCTTCCGGTTCATTTTATTTGGTATTTCACAGTCCTTATAGTATTTGCACTGTTTATATTATTATAGAAGTTTGTATCAGGATCAATATCATCAGTTATTTGGTTAAATACATGGTTGGATTACTATTGCAACAGCACATCATCAGTAGGGTAAAACTAACCTGTCTCCCGACGGTCTGATCCCAGCTCATGTTCCCTATTAGTGGAAAGCAGAACTGAAGAAAAGGCTCTCGGTTAAAGCGGGGGGTAAGAGGTTAAACAGGAAAGTCCCACTGAGATTAAGATTATCTTTTTCAGGGCAGTCCTGGCTCCTGAGGGGAACCTATTGTACATGTTTGTTAGTGGTAGGGGAAACCGGAGTACCCGGACGTTAAACTTCTCTGACACCTGTTTGTTGTAATCACACGTCGTTATGAGTATTATACGGTATATTCTCTCGCTGATGTTTACTGTTCTTACCTGCGTTTGGACAAACTACTGAATCTGGTGCTGATTCATGACGACGTTCTGCTGAGGATTAAACCTTAAGTCTTTCTTAAAGTCTGTTTTCAGAGCCACAATGTGGAGCTGTGGATTTGAACTTTTTGGAGAGAGTTTTAGTGAAATCTATGAACCAATGTAAGAGTCAGTAGATGAGGAACGACCCTGACCGACTGATATGATATATGATATATGATATGTGACCCGCCATGGATTCCAAAGACACAAGTCGGCAGCCCGTATCTCGAGAAAAACGCAAAGAAAGATTTTTTGGGGGAAATTGGTGATTTTCACTTTTGTGCAGAATCGTTCAGTTGAAGTCACGAAGTAGCCTCTCCATGTTTAAGCTAGCAGTTTTAGTATATTTAAAAGCGTAAACTTTTAGGTTCAAAATGACTAGTTTGAGGTGGGTTTCGGAGCGTGCAGTAGGGGCGTGACTTTGTGTGTATTTACATACTGAGTAAACACCGCGGAGGAGAAGCAGAGCTGCTTTCAGTTGTGTTGTTGACACATGGATCTACTATAATATAATATCAGAGGCTGGCGCTACTTGCGCTTTAAACTGGATTTACTACGGGTTTTTCTGAGCAAAAGGCAAAGGTTACTTCAGACGGGTGAGTGAAAGATTGTTTTTTTTGTTGCTGGTGGCTATTGTTAGCTAACATGCCGGTGTTAGCATGCGAGACAATGATCTAGTCACGAGGAATGAACCTGCTATTTACACAAAATCAAGATCTCTACAAACTTAAACTACTCCATAAATGTAGTCAGCGCATCCCTAGCTTTCAGCCACTTCTTATTTGAGAGAGATCCGCTTCATATTTTCGGTTATATGGCCAGATAAAGTTACAATGTTTTTTTTGTTGTGAAATAAATAATCTGGAACCACGCGCGGCGACGTCGGCCTTTTCTCTCCTGTATGTGCATTACTAAAGTAGTACAGGAGTCTTTTCTAAAGTTTATAACTTCAGTTATGTCCGGAGTCTGTAACTCTCTCAGCCTGAGGCTGGAGCTGACACAGGGAGGGACTGGGGAGAAGCGCAGCAGCATTTTCACTCTCACATGTCATGTTTACAACCATAAACATAAAGATTTTATTTGACTTTTTTACTGAAAGTTCTCACTTAAGTAACAGACAACTGTGAAGTGAAAGCAAAATGATACATGCTTCTGTTATTTTTGAAAAGTGGGGAGTGCACAAGTATTCATACAGCATGACCTAAAGGTCCTATATCATGCAAAATCGACTTTTTGGAGCTTTTAGCCATGTTGTTATGCTATTTCCTTATCAAAACACCCCAGAGCAGTTTTTGGCTTCATTCACACAGTTCTAAGTAATCGTCCTGAATCCTGCTCTCTGAGCAGCTGCTCCGCCCTCTCCTGGTAAACCACTGAGCTGTTCAGTTGTGTCGTCACAAGTGAACGGAAGTGCTCTACGTCTATAATGTAATGCCTTACGGCCTGATTTTAATTTATAAAACAGCTTTTGTTGTTGTTGTTGTAAGAGAGCAATAAAGAAAGAAAAAAAAAAAAAAGGAAAAAAAAACTCTCCGTCTCCGACCGTCTGTGCTGTCCTGGTACAGTAAGCATACGCTCCCACGGCCGGAGGGTGCGTTGTTTGTGAAGACGGAGCTCTTTCTAACCTACTCTGTATGTATGTATGTATGTACGTCAACATTGAAATTATAACCAAATCTATAACAATGATAATAACTATAATGATGATAATAATGACGACAATGATAATAAATAATGATAATAGTAATAATAATAATGATAATAATGATTTGCACTACCATTGCTGCCTAAGCGTAAACAACTCTTCCACCATCTCATTCATCGGCAGAAACACTTACCTTCATGACTCATTCATCATCTCTTCTGTTGTCCTACCATTTCACTCTATTATTATTATTATTACCTATACTATCTTAAATCTATTTGTCCACTATTTCATTTATTCGATGTTTTTCGTTTCTGTAACTTGGCAATTTATCTACCTATTTACCCATGTATTTCTGTACTTGTTCCCCTTTAACATTTCTTTACAGTTGTCTTGTCCCACCATGTTGCCTCAAAATTGCTAACCCACAAGCCACATAGCTGCCCATACTGTAAGAACTGCATTACCTAGGACTCCCAAACATATGCAGAATTACACTACACACACCTCACTACACCCCACACCTCCACACATCTTGTCAACCCAATGTTTGTTTTGTAGTGTATGTTATATGTTTGTAAACGCAAATTAAAAAAAAAAAAAAAAAAAAAAAAAGTTGGAATTTCTTTCTGGGATTCAGCTAGCTACTTTATCAACCAACCTGATGGATGCTTGGTGAACCTTGGCCAGAATCAAAGTGGATTAACTTTTATAACCAACATGAGGACCATAACGTAAACACCTGACGATGGGGAGGCCATGCTGAGCAGTGAGTCAATCAAAACGCGTGTTAGCGTGTGTGTTATCGTGTGTGTTAGCGTGTGTGTTAGCCATTTATGAAACTGTTGCACATGTCAACTCCTTATACCTGCATTATGTGAAGTAACTTCACTTTTTGCAGCAATATTTATATTTATAATACTGCAAATGTGGAATGAGCGGAGAGAGGGGCGGAGTTAACTGAATCGAAGCGTCTTGTCTTCCGGGTAGGGAAAATACCCCCCAAAAATACTTATATTTCTCTCAAAATGAGTACTCCATAGTGATAGAGGTAGAATATATCATATAAATGCCTACACTTTACTTTGGAATGGCTAAAATAGCAGGATACAGCTCCTTTAATACTTTGTGGAACCCCCTTTTGCTGCAATAACAGATGTTACAGATGTAACAGATGTTACACAACACATTATCAAGCCAGTTTCTCAAGACAGTTTATCAATTGATATTAAAAAATTACAAAGAACAATAAAAACCTTCTGCTGTGAGGTGAGATCAATACATGAAACCAAAAATAAGACTGATACACATAATGAAACTGGTAAACAATGGTTTGTTGTTTGCTCCCTCCCTGCTTTACTGCTTTGAGCGGGAGTTTGGCAGGGGGTGTGGCTTATCCCAATGAGATGTAAATGAGCCCTATTGTCACTCCCAACAGCAGAGAGGTGAGAATGGCCCAAAACTTTGGAGAGGTTTTTCAGGCCTTTGGGCTTTTTGGAGTTGTTAACTTCAAATCACCGCTACACCTCCAAATATGATCAGATTTCCATGTGTTACACATCGTTGGAAAGCTTGGAGACTACACTTTAATAATCTGTGAAAATCTCAAAATCCCCAAAATCGACTTGTGTCTTTCGTTCCTGTGGCTGGTCACATATATGATATATGTGACCAGCCACCATCATATATGATGATGTATGATGGTAAAATGGTTCAAATTCAACTTCAACAAGCTGCGTGGTCTGTTTCCTTTGTAGGCAAGGCAAGTTTATTTGTAGAACACAATTCATACACAAGGCAATTCAAAGTAGGGCTGCAACTATCGATTATTTTAGTAATCGATTAATCTATCGATTATTTACATCGATTAATCTGATAAGTATTTTATTTATATTGAAAAACTAAATTCAATGACTTTAGAGCAGATTATAAAAGGAGAAAAACATAGGTTTAAACAAAGGATTTTTCTGCTAGAAATAACATCATTTATTCTTCATTTCTCATCAGTTTGTCCCAAAAGCAGCAACATTTGACTCTCATAAAGAGACACCAGTCCTTATGTCCATGATGAGGAGAGAGAGCAGCTTCATAGAGTCTTTTATATCAGTACTTTCACTCTTATTCAAGTGAAGTAGGTCCTGACTGGAGACATAATCTTGAAATGTTCTGCTGAAGCTCAGGTGATTAATTTCTTTCCCAGGATCTCAACCAGAGGCGTTTCCTAAAAGAGGGAAAACATTTTAATTATTTTTGTCATAGTATTTCTATTTAACAGGGGATAATGTGTCAATTTGCATGGTTCATAAATGTATTTGTTGTGAGCAATGAAAGGATGGATATGAGAAACTTAAGTACAGGTGAAACAGTATGACTGTGTTGAGTTTATTTTGCTTTTGAAATAGTGTGACCACCTCAAATAGTTTAAACAGAGACCAGTGGGACAGAACTTTGAAGTACAGAGGAATTAGTTTTTTGTTTTTTTATAGATCAGGCATTTTCATCCCACTAAAGAATGACACACACCTTTTCACTATTACAACGTATATAACACTGGGCTAGCAACAGATCACAATGAAGAATTTATCTTTTCTTCTTGTGTTGTCCACGGATACCTTTAGATAACAAATCAATCTCAATACCAGTTGTTCGTCTGTTTTCCTATGTAAGCTTACCCAAGTCCGGACAACACCGCGTGTTCAACACTGGAAGAGGAGTTAGGTAATTTGTCAACACTACACTATCAGCTAATAACACATACCAGTATAGAGATGACCAGGATTCAGGAGATTGAGTCACGAAGATTTATTTCCCTAACAGGTCATCTAATACAGAGCTCTGTTTCCCCAGGTCCCTAACAATGAGTCTGCCAGCTTTCCGTCACCACGGGAGAGACTGGTTCAAACTGGGGAAGTCAGAGGATTTTCAACACATTCCACTCTCGCGGTATTCATGAGCCTAAGACCACGTCTCGTTGTTTCCATTGGTTCCCGAGCCGTCATACAACGTTTGGTTCCGCCCTGCGCCGCCATTTCACATTTTCCTGTTTTTCTGGGCGGCGGTTTTTCTGCTCGCAAAGACCCTCGAAACTGTAATTTTCCACTGTAACAGAGAGCTGAAAAACACTTCTTACAAACTTTTGGTTAAGATTGCTAAATAGTCAAAAGAACAAAACATCGCGTAAAATATTATAACTCTTCATACCCCCTTCTGATCTCCGAGGAGATCATTTAAACCATAATATTTTCTAGTTCACAAAAGTACAGCTCAACCAGCCGCTGGGTGGTTTCAAAATCCTCTCTCTCTTCCCAGGTGTAACTTCCGCTTACTAGTCTTTCCAGGCGGAACTTGGGTGGTTTGTAGTCCATATCAACGATACATTTCAACTTTTCTGTCCTCCTGGGACCGTCCCTGATTGACACAAAAATAAACATTCCTGCAACACAAAGCACAGCAAGCGCAACAACACTAAACAGTGTTGTTTAGATAAAATCTCCACCACAATTTTCTCCATCACAGCCTTCTTCGGGGTCTTTCCATTCATATTTCAAGGCCTGCTGTACTCTTTCCAAGTACAGGCTGGGACCACCCCTTCTGGCGTTTCCCTTGTTGACACTTCTTCTGCGTCTGCGCCATCTGACTCCTAACACACTGCCCCCCAGTGGACTCCAAGAGTAAGGACAACAATTCAATTCAAATCGCCCCACCAGCACAGATTACAATCAACACAGTTTCATATAATCATTAAAGCCTATTATAACAAAACAGATATAGAAATAGCCAACAATCCTCCTTTCGATGTCTCCTAAGACATCGCAATCAGACTGAATATTTATCATGAAATTACAGTTACAGATGAAATGTTCTTGAGCTAGTCGTTGGTTGTTGTTGCCTCTGTCCGTGCAGCCACAGCGTCTGTGCTATAGAATCATATACTCACCACTGGGCTGTTTTTTTGTTTGGTGTGTTTTGTTTTGTTTTCCACATTTAATCATATTCAATCATTTGGGTCTACTATTCTCATAATTACAACCACTTACGTGCACCCACAGAGGCAAGGAACCAAAACAGAGTTCTGTAACAGAAACACAAAAGAACAGACATTAAAAAAATTACACAAAAAATTCTCATCAAGATCGCTCACCGTGAGCCGGAGGACGACCATGCCAGCTAATTGTGTAAAATATGGCTGTACCCAAATTTAACTATTTAACTTGATTTATCTGTTGGAATGTTGTCAATTTTATCTGGAAAATTCAGGGATATAAGCACACAGGTTTCATTAATCCTAAATTTGTAGAGAATAAACTCCTTTTAGCCTCTTGTTCTCCACACTTGCACAATTCTGTGTGCGCACCACAGAACTGCAACAAATGCCGAAAACAGAGCATTATAAAATGTATCTATCTATCTGAAACGTATGTCTTATATCGTAGTTTGCGATAAAATTTATCAATTTGTCCCTTTTTGTTTGTATTTTAGATATTTGCATTTGTACTTTCCCGTGCCCAAAATAAGCCAAATTATAATCGTCCCATAATTAACACCTCCTTTTTGGACTGAGGAAAACTCAGTCCAACAAATTGTCATGTAAACGTGTAAAAACAACCTTCCATAGATGAAACCTCTATCCTTGAACAGGAAACACAGCAAACCAGCTCAAAAGTTCACTGGAGATTAATACTTTCAGCATCTGTAAAAACTAACACAATAGATATATCAACACAAAGAAAAAAATGAACAAAATCTAATAAATGTCAGGGCAAGTCCATGGAGATTCTATTTGGTTTTACTGAGTCAATGTGGTTCAACAGGGCGAGTGATAGCGACCTCTCTGGGACCTTGGCAACAGCGTATCAGGTCAGTCCATAACTCCAAAAACGATCAGACCAACTCTGTTCAGTCCAATTGCGGCCCAGAATCAGGCAAGGTTGGCAAGGAGCATTCTCAGCAGCTCCCGGGAATGACAGCAGAGACTTCAGATTCTGGGTGAATAAACTTACAAAACTAAATCAGTAAACATAGTTCCAATATAACATACAATCTTGTCAAAATCAGGATCCTCTTTAGTCCCATGAGCAAAGAGGAGCCGGATCCAGGCATCAATCGGCCAGTAAAAGCTCATAAGAGTAACCTGTTGGTCTGCTCACGGACTGAGCACCGAGAGCAGAGCAAGAGGAAGGGCCAAAGCCCAATTCATTTCAGTCTAAGACCATTTAGGCATTTATAATTATAGAGTTCTATTACTCCAACATAACAATGCCCTCTAAGGTTTCACATTTAAATGTTGTATTGAGGTATTCTAATCTTTGAATTTAGTTGTAATTTTAAAGATAATTGATTAATTATTAGTAAATAAGCAAGCATCATCAGGTCTTAAGGACCACTATATATTTGGTGCATCAAAAAAAAAAGTTCAGTTAAGTGAAAATGATTCTCCACCATTTTGTCGTGGAATGAATTGGAATGTTTAAAAACGGATACAAGTGAGCATTAACATCTAAAAAAATAGGAAGACACAGATTAAGAGTACAGGAGATTTGAAAAATTCACAAAATGTTGCAAAACTTTCGTTTCACTCAGCACTTTGATCATGGGGCCTAATGTTAGCCTGTTGTCCAGGAGAGAGAGCAAATGAGAATCAAAAATAAGACATTTCATATTATTGTTCCAATACAGGTGTAAACAATTTGCTGTCACACCGTGTTTACCTTTTACAATTTTGTTGGTTTAAGGGAACATTTATGTCCCTTAAAGTTAGCCTTAAAAGCGTCTCCATATACCAAATCTTAATTTGTCATAATAACATTTCTTGTGTAGCAATTTATGCGTTTTTAGGCGGTATTCAGAGATGATTTGTGGAGGGTCCAGTTCAAGCGTCAGCAACCATTGTCCTGCGAGACCATTAGGCTCTGGGGTGGTGGCAGCTCACAGACCCTGTGGTTCTTCCGAGAAGCCCACTAATGTGGTGTCAGGTAACAATCTTATAATTCAGATGTGTTTCACCTGTCTGCACCAACATGCCAAGAGACTGTCCCGTTCACAGACGACAAATTCTGCCATGGCTGTACACCTACAGCCAGGAATGGCCCTCAGCGTTGTTGCAACCGCCTCGTTCTCAAACGTTGCTGGTCCAATTTTGGTTCTGGATCTCGTCTGAAAACACCTTAACCACAATTATCATCAAAACCGCCACAACCATAAATCGCTCCACATTTAGGTAAACTTTTTAAATTTTTCTTTATTTAATTTTGTTGCTTACTTATTTAAGGTGCATCTTTAAAAGTTGCACTTAATTTTCTTTATATTTTTAGTTCAGCTTGCTCTCACTTCTGGTCAATGGCGTACACCATATTATGTACCATAAATGTATTCATTAATTTATTAAATCTGTTTATTTAGTCTCCTAAAAATAATAATTCAAAATTTTGCATATTGCTTCTTCATAACTTTTAGTAATGCATCCAAGATGGTGCATAAACAAACATAAACTTTAAATGGATAACGGTCTGTACTCCAAATCAATGCATCCAAGTTATAACCTATAAACACTTTTGTTCTCATTCCATGTCACCACAGTGGAGAGAGAGATTCTAATCTTTTAGAAACATCTCTTTCAGGGCCTAAAATGTTCTATTCACCACAGACACACAAAAATAAAAATAGCATTTATCACACATTAGTTAATTTTTGATATTTCAAAATAGCAATTTTATGCTATTGAGACATAGCACTGCCTTCAGCAGAAATGTCTAAAAAAATAATAACTTCGTTATTATACATTCTGGATGTTTTCCTTTTTCAGGAGGGGAGCTATTTCCTCCACACCTCCTTTACATGGATCTCTGAATACAGATGGATTGGCCACTTCCTCAATGTATCAAGACCTCATGTTTAATAATTTCTCAATTTTCTTTCTTTGCTCCATCCACACAATCATTCATACATGTGTCCTTCACATCACTCACAATCTGCTTTCAGTTATACACAATTTCATTCAACCTCGTTTGTTCACACAAACTCCACACTCGTCACACACTCGTCACTCCACCATGGGTAAATGCGAATTGGTACCTACATTCCTTAGCCTTTCTTGCTTCTGTCTCTTCATTAAATCTTTCCATTAGTTGTTGTTGGGCCTTTTGGTGTTCTTCCGTTACCTGCTGCGTTTGCAACTGTGAGTGTTTCTTCAAGGCATTAAGGGCTTTCAGTGTGTCCTGGGCACATTTTTCCGTTTGTTCGATCACCTTAGACCCCCACAGCTGTCCACTTACATCCCTTGGTGCAGTCTTGGCGTCAGTGTAGGCGCGGGTTATCAAGGTCCTGACATTTTCGTGTTCTTCCGCTGATAACGAGTTTGAGGCGGCCACATCAACGTCCACCACTCCATGCAGGGTTAACTGTGGGTAAAGGGTGGAGCCAGACGCTCCGCCATTTTCGTATGGAGGAGGGGCCGTTGGGGCCAAGGCGGGAGCTCCTCCTCTCGGGAGGGATTTTTGAGTCCCGCCCCCCGAAGTGGGGGAGAAGATCTTCTTGTCTTTCATCCATTGTGCTGTGGCCAGTTCAAGGACTGGTTCGATGCGTTCCCTCATTTTCTGATACTTACTTATCGTGAGTTCCAGCAGTTTCTTCTCACTTTTCGAGAGTCCACCACTGTTCTTTGTCCTTTCCTTGTCCTGCAGTTCCATCATGCAGACCTCCACGGTGGCAGTCAAAACACAGCAAAAGAACTCCAGTGTGTGTGGAGCTGTGGGGTCTTTCTTCTGTTCTCTGAATCCTTGTGCACATGCCTCGTTCGCCTTGTTCGTGTCTTTTCGCGTCGTCTTTTTCAAGAGAGGCGACGCCTTTTCTTACCGTCCTCACCCATCCTCCGCAATCCATTAATTCCAACATTCTCTTACCTTCTTATCGCTGTTCTCTTTACACAAGTTATATTTACCACGACTTCAACTTACCTTTATACCTTTATGATTTCAAAAACCGAACATTAATTCACCGAATTTTTTATGTATTTCACCACTAAGTCCCGTGTTTGTAGAATTTAAGGATCCCCGATCCTAGGGCCTCTAACCCGTGTTTATAGAATTTAAGGATACCCGATCCTAGGGCCTCTAACCCGTATTTGTAGAATTTAAGGATCCCGATCCTAGGGCCTCTAACCCGTATTTGTAGAATTAAGGATACCCGATCCTAGGGCCTCTAACCCGTATTTGTAGAATTTAAGGATACCCGATCCTAGGGCCTCTAACCCGTATTTGTAGAATTAAGGATACCCGATCCTAGGGCCTCTAACCCGTATTTGTAGAATTTAAGGATATCCGATCCTAGGGCCTCTAACCCGCATTTGTAGAATTTAAGGATACCCGATCCTAGGGCCTCTAACCCGTATTTGTAGAATTTAAGGATACCCGATCCTAGGGCCTCTAACCCGTATTTGTAGAATTTAAGGATATCCGATCCTAGGGCCTCTAACCCGCATTTGTAGAATTTAAGGATACCCGATCCTAGGGCCTCTAACCCGCATTTGTAGAATTTAAGGATACCCGATCCTAGGGCCTCTAACCCGCATTTGTAGAATTTAAGGATACCCGATCCTAGGGCCACTAACGCGCATTTGTAGAATTTAAGGATACCCGATCCTAGGGCCTCTAACCGGTGTTTTAGACAGTCCCCAAATCTGTCCACGACCTTATTTCAACGCTTATTTTGAGTCCGCGCGTCCGCGGCCTTGGGAGGTCCTACCTACGTACTTCTCAGTTTTTACAGGGATATACCCAACGCGTAGTCCTTTACTTATCCTCACTTTACTCGTTATTTCAGTTTTCTTTTTTTCTTTTTTTCAGTTCGGTATCTTAGGTATTAATTATAGCGTTTTTTCCCTTCTTACTTCCACCATCAATTCACAGATTACCATTCAACAGTCAACTTCGTTAAAATTAATCTAAATTTGGAAAAATATGCCAATAGACGTACTTTGAGACTCACACAATAGTAGAGGTCAAAAGTCGTCTTACCTTAATCTAGATGGACGTCCATGAAATCGCTGTTGAGTGGTCTTGGAAGAAAGATCTGGTATGTCTACCGCGTGGTTTTGGAGGACCGGACCTTCGCCGCGTCCTTTGTTGACTACTCCAACTCCCCTTCAGCACGTCTCCAGGGGTCACCAAATGAAGAATTCCTCTTTTCTTCTTGTGTTGTCCACGGATACCTTTAGATAACAAATCAATCTCAATACCAGTTGTTCGTCTGTTTTCCTATGTAAGCTTACCCAAGTCCGGACAACACCGCGTGTTCAACACTGGAAGAGGAGTTAGGTAATTTGTCAACACTACACTATCAGCTAATAACACATACCAGTATAGAGATGACCAGGATTCAGGAGATTGAGTCACGAAGATTTATTTCCCTAACAGGTCATCTAATACAGAGCTCTGTTTCCCCAGGTCCCTAACAATGAGTCTGCCAGCTTTCCGTCACCACGGGAGAGACTGGTTCAAAACTGGGGAAGTCAGAGGATTTTCAACACATTCCACTCTCGCGGTATTCATGAGCCTAAGACCACGTCTCGTTGTTTCCATTGGTTCCGAGCCGTCATACAACGTTTGGTTCGCCCTGCGCCGCCATTTCACATTTTCCTGTTTTTCTGGGCGGCGGTTTTTCTGCTCGCAAAGACCCTTGAAACTGTAATTTTCCACTGTAACAGAGAGCTGAGAAACACTTCGTACAAACTTTTGGTTAAGATTGCTAAATAGTCAAAAGAACAAAACATCGCGTAAATATTATAACTCTTCAACAATATATTATAAAGCAGTTAGACGTAAAAAAAATAAATCATGAGGTCGGCTTCAATGAAAGTGGGACATTTTAAGCACCAGGAGGGACAGAGAACGACATGGCTCTGCAGTACAACCAAAGAGGTGGTCACTATATTTAAATCTGTGGATTTATTTATCTTAATTTAAATCGTAGATGCAACGTAAAGATATTTTGTGTAAAAAACTTTGCAGCAAGGGAGAAGTAGACAGAGTAGGCAGTAAAAGTCTGTGTTTGGTGAGGAGGGAAAGGAGGTAAGTTCGCCATCATACTTTACCTTATGTCACACTTTAAACAGTGGATGAATGTGTAGGTCGCCCGTCCTGATGGTAAATCATCATTGATGTAGCTGTTAGCATTATTGTGGTGCGATAGCGGGGAGAGCCGTGTCCTTTCGCCTCGTTAGCCTCCATCCTATCTTCACCTCTCGTTGCTGAGTTTCTTCTTTTTTGAGTCGTGTTTTGATGATTTTGACGGCCTGGTTCTCCGCTCTGGTACCTGGTTCTGCCCAGCTACGAGTATTAGCACAACTAGCTCCGCTCTGTTGTTTACTACCATAGACTGAGCTGAGCTGTGCTCCTCAGAAGCGGTCGTACGGAAACAAGCACCGCTTAACGTTCCGGCGCGTAAGCGGACCTGTTTCACGTGGTTTTAATGAGATATATTAATTAAACGAATAATCGAAGCGGGAAAATAATATTCAAAGCATTTTACTAATCGAGTTAATCGATTAATCGTTGCAGCCCTAATTCAAAGAGCGTCACATTTGCATAAAATTTCAAGAAAACAGATCAAATCAATAAACATCGACATAAAAATGAATCAATGACAGTAAAAGGCAAGAGTGCAGATAAAATACTTTCAGTTTTCATATGCACGGGTAAAAGAGCTGTTTTCAGCCTGGATTTGAACATTGTCAGAGTTGAGGCCTGTGTCACATCCTCATGAAGACTGTTCCAGATTTGAGCTTTAGCCTCAGCTTGTTTAGTCCTCACTCTGGAACCACCAGGAGACCCCTCCCTGAGATGGTTCATACGGCTCTAACATGTCAGAGATGGACTTTGGTGCTAAACCATGAAAAGACTTGTAACAAGCAGAGCTGTTTTAAATTCTATTCTCTGAGTGACAGGAAGCCAGTGCAGAGACCGGAGCACTGGACTAATGTGGTGGTATTTCCTGGTTCTGTCTTCACAGTGATCAGCCGTTATAGTCGTAAAAAATGTAAAGGAAGCACATTGATGTAATTCATATAAACAGACAGAGATACTCACATAGTTCTTTATTTGGTTACAATATAGAGTAAACGCTAAACGCTAAAGCCTTCCTCCACTTTGTGATGTCATCAGCAAACACATTTAAACATTATCCACGTAAAGAGAGGAAGAAATAATAGAGATAAAAATATGTTGCGGCTGAAAAAACCCTGACCTGAGAATCACAACTGACTGGTTATTTATGTTGCACAATGTGTCGTTTTAAAGTTAATGGTTTAGTCCTAGTTTAGGGTTAGTGTTTCTTCCTAAAGAGAGAATCTCTAAGGGAGAGGAAAAGCCTCTCATCAAACCATCCCATGGCTGTGGTCAGCGGCGTCTGTGGCACAGCACGTTGAGCTCCTGGGCACAGTCGGCTGGTTCTATGGAGCTGGTGTTGAGGACCAAAGCTCCACAGCGGAGTCTGGCCTCAGGACACGATGGGAGCGACGGCAGAGACGCCTCAGATCCATCAGACCAGAACCAGGAGCCGGCCAGGAACCGCAGACCCAGCCACACCTGAGGAGGAACATCTGTGAGACTGGAGGAGGAGGAACATCTGTGAGACTGAGGAGGAACATCTGTGAGACTGAGGAGGAACATCTGTGAGACTGAGGAGGAACATCTGTGAGACTGAGGAGGAACATCTGTGAGACTGAGGGGAACATCTGTGAGACTGAGGAGGAACATGTGTGAGACTGAGGAGGAACATGTGTGAGACTGAGGGGGAACATGTGTGAGACTGAGGAGGAACATGTGTGAGACTGAGGGGGAACATGTGTGAGACTGAGGAGGAACATGTGTGAGACTGAGGGGGAACATCTGTGAGACTGAGGAGGAACATGTGTGAGACTGAGGGGAACATGTGTGAGACTGAGGAGGAACATCTGTGAGACTGAGGAGGAACATCTGTGAGACTGAGGGAGGAACATCTGTGAGACTGAGGGGAACATCTGTGAGACTGAGGGGGAACATGTGTGAGACTGAGGAGGAACATGTGTGAGACTGAGGGGAACATGTGTGAGACTGAGGAGGAACATCTGTGAGACTGAGGAGGAACATCTGTGAGACTGAGAGGACATCTGTGAGATGAGGAGACATCTGTGAGACTGAGGAGGAACATCTGTGAGACTGAGGGGGAACATCTGTGAGACTGAGGAGGAACATCTGTGAGACTGAGGAGGAACATCTGTGCGACTGAGAGCAGAGGGAGTACCTTGCTGGTGGTGGCTCCTCTGGTGTGGCTCATGATGTACGGCAGGTCGCTCTCCTCCACACTGAGCAGACGGAAGTCTCTGGAAGAAACAGACGACATGAGCTTCAGAGAAAGTGATGTGATGTGAGTGTTGAAAATCTGGGCAATGTCGACAAAAAATATTATCTTATTGTGGGAGTTTCTCGATGTTGAAGCGATATTTTTCAAATATCAGAAAAATGTAAAAATGTGCTGCAAACATCTACATTTACTTCGCTTTGATGCTGAAAAAGACACAAAAACTCAAATGTACCCCATTTTATTTTTTTTCTCATTTTTCCCCTTTTAAATTTTACACTTTTCTCCCCATTTTTTTAAATCCCAATTTTCCCCGTCTTTCAAAATGTATTATTATTATTTTTTTTTTTTTACTTTTTTGTCCACATAGGGAAATGTGTCCTCTGCATTTGACCCATCCTTCGATGTTACTGGGGCGACCCGTCAGGAGCAGTGGGCGACGGCAGTGCCGCGCTCGGGGACCCATCTCCATGATGTGGGGTCAGGCTGAACCCGGAGGAAACCTCTAGCTGTGAAGCTTAAGCTCTAACCACTGTGCCACCGTGCCGCCCGTTACACATTTTAATTTTTGTTTCCCACTTTACTCCCATTTCTGAACTCGATATAATCTTCCACAGAACAGTTGTGTTATTATTTAGTAGAGGATATATTGCCCAGTGCCCCTCACACAGAGGCACAAACTCATACTGACTTCCCTTTATCAGAAACAGAAATACGAGTCTCTAGGAACATTTCAGATCCATGATTTAAATCCACACACCTCGAGCTTTTACTCACTTTCTTTTATAAATGAGATGAACTGAAGTTTATGAACAAACAGCTGATTAGGATAAAGCGGCTGCAGATTCTGTGACTCTTAAGCTACTGTAAAACTAAGGCCTGGAGTCCTGACGTAAAGCTTTAGGAGAACACTGAGGTCCAAGGACTCGAGGACAGTCTTGGTGTGTGGGTTAGCTGGAGCTTCCCTTTTAAACTGTGTTCCCCACTGAGCCACATCTGAGAAGGTCAGACCTGTTTGGGTAAAGGTGGTCCAACCTGTGCAGTACAGTGTGGTGGGACATACCCGTGGCTGTCGAAGGCTGAGATGTTTCTGCAGACCTCCAGACCCTGGTCCCAGCTCAGCCGCTCCTTCACCAGGACCAGGCTGACTCGTTCACAGACGAAGGGAAAGGCCTGGGAGCAGTCGTAGGCCTTCATAGTGTTGTAATAGGAGGTGACGCTCACACAGGAACCAGAACCTGGAACAACCACAAAAACATCAGCCTCAAGTCTTATTATTTCACACGTTCTCTCTCAGGTGGAGTCCATTGAAGGTCATAGAAGTTGTTAAAGCTGGTTTCACAAAGGTTGTTTTTAGATGGACCCTTAACCAGAATGTTCCTGCTTCATCTTCTCTCGGAGGATTCTGACTTGACAGGCTCGTAATGATCCAAGTGAGTTCAGCTCAGTTTAAAAGCATTAAAGTCCTCTCTGTGAATCATCTGAAGCAACAGATCTGCTCCTTTTTATATTTGACAATAAATACAATTCAATCATATTAATTTGACTGGACGATGGTCTGATCCCAGTGTGAGCAAAGCAGGTAAAGAGTCAGAGATCAGGGCGTGACACGTTTCCTCACCGTCGACCGAGGTCCAGGTCTGGGAGGGCGTCCCATCGTCCATCTCCAGGCGGATCCTGAAACACAGCCGGGTCAGTGTGGGCAGTGAGTGGGGCTGAGGTTTCAATACCAGTACTTTAACGATACTTCGATACCGATACCTGAACGATACTCTTTCAGATATAACACTTTTGTCTAGAACCAGAAACAATAACGTGTGGAAGATCTGCACATTTACAATATAATTGAATATTTTGTTGAAAATATTGGAAATAATGGGTAATGGGAAAGTGGTAAACAATGGAGGGAAAAAGGAAAATATTAGTAATAAAAGTGAGGAGGAAAAATAGGGAAAATGAAAAAAATTGTGGCACAATAAAATTGAAAATGTGAAAGAAATACAACAAAATATTGGGGAAAATTAAGAATTGGGGCAAAAATAAGGAAAAATTTTGGGCAGAAATGGGGAATAAATTGGAGGAAACTTTTGAAAAATTGGGGAAAATATTAGTAATAAAAATTAGGAGAAATATGAAAATTGGAGCTGAAACATCCTGTCCCTGGACCACAGCATCAAAACTTGGATCTGAGAGAAGCCTTTTTTTCGGTTCCTGCTTTTGATACTTTTATTTCTTTGATACCGGTAGAACCTAAATGTTATAGTACGATACTATACTGTTATGGTTTGACGGTACCCAGCCATAGACGTGAGAGCCGTGGATGTGAGAGTGCTCACCGTTGTAGTGCAGGCCGATCCACACCGGAAAGTGCTGCGGTGAAGTGACCTTGTCCCTGGGTAAGTCAGAGGAGTGTTTGAAGTCCATTAACCACCAACTCTGGTTGTTACAGTACTGCAGCGCCTCAGCCCAGGGTTTGGTCTTATCCACAAAAGGGAACGTTTTGTTGGAGCCTCTGGTCTCACAGAAGAAGAAATGTCTTTGCTCGCAGTCATCGGTGTAGGCTCTGTGGAGAGAGAGACCATAACTTATAAAACAAATATCAGAATCTCTCTGGACTTTAGAGGGATGAGTTTTTAAGCCTGTTCCAAATGATTAGCAGGTGATAGTTTATATCAGGGCTCTTCAATTCAATTTTTTCACTGGGCCAGATTTGTCCGAGGTCATTGGCCACTGGGCCGGTCAGTCTGTGAGCCTACCACCAGCAGAGAACCTTTGAACGAATGCACCGTGGAGTGACACGAGATCTATATTTTTATGGAAAATGAGGCACAGGCCAGATTTTATTGTTTGGACAGTGTTTAACTCACAGTTGGAGAAATAGCTAGTTTGTAGTTTGTCCTACAAAGCTTAATACCGCGATGTAAGAAGAGCGAGCAGGAAGCGCTCGTTGTAGTCAGTGCTGTCTGTAGCCGACCCCCTTTCTGTATAAGCAACTCCCTCAGGCGACCGGCCAAAGCACTGGCGACCGTATTTAATACACAAGAGACCTATTTCGCCTTGAGCAACGCTGATGTTGCACCAAGAGGAAGATCAGGCCCTGAGGCTTCGAGCTGAAATAGGAAACAGGAGACCTTGGAACATACTTTTTTTCTGAGGGAATCATCTTCCAACACTCGGGTGTGCCCCGTGCCCCAGCCAGGCGTGGTAAACACTCGTATCCTTCGCCTTTAAGTCAGCAATGTCAGAAGAAGTCTCTGCTGTGGCCAGCTCTCCTCCATACTCACTGAACACAAGAAGAACTCGCACTATTCTGATGTTTCCTCCTGTTTTCAAGCTGCAAAACTCTGACACATTGTTTCACAGAAATCAAGCCAAACCAGCACTGAAATACACTGTGCAGATTTATGAACATGTTCTGGAAAGCAGATGTAAACCTTCCTGTAGATGTTGGACACGAACCTCCTGCAGAACTGCCGCGCCTCGTCCCACGTCCGGGGCCCGGGCTCGTACCACAGCATTTTCTCTGTCACCAACGACAGCACCGGAGCTGAGCACAGCCAGAGGAACCACAGGAGAACCTCCATCACCTACAACACAGGAGAACCTCCATCACCTACACACAGAACAACCTCCATCACCTACAACACAGGACAACCTCCATCACCTACAACACAGAAGAACCTCCATCACCTACAACACAGAAGACCTCCATCACCTACAACACAGAACAACCTCCATCACCTACAACAAGAACCTCCATCACCTACAACACAGGAGAACCTCCATCACTACAACACAGAAGAACCTCCATCACCTACAACACAGACACCTCCATACAAACACAGGAAACCTCCATCACCTACAACACAGAAGAACCTCCATCACCTACAACACAGAACAACCTCCATCACCTACAACACAGAAGAACCTCCATCACCTACAACACAGAAGAAACCCCATCACCTACAACACAGAAGAACCTCCATCACCTACAACACAGAAGAACCTCCATCACCTACAACACAGGACAACCTCCATCTGCTCAAAAGGAGTGGCCTGAAGCAAGAAGCTTATGAGCGCCAAACCCCAAACTATATATAATATTAATTTCACACATTAGTACCATGTACAGAAAGAAAAACAAAGAAACAACAGCAAAAAAAATGTATTATATGCACAATCTGTTTAAGAAGGAGAATGACTCATGTGCTGTATATAACCCTAAAAGGAGTAATACTGATAAATACTGATTACAGTACGGCAGTAAGACAATTTATGTGTTTAGTTTTCCAGACGGCACAAACAAACCAAATACATTTATCCTATTGCAGTTACATTATCAATTATATAATTAGAAGCATCATTTTGCAATTAGTCTCATTGACAAAGGAAGAACTTGTTACATTTCAAACACTAAACTTACAAACCACTGTTCATATAATTAACAACAACAACAATAACAACAACAACGCTCTTGTTTCTGTGAGATTTACACAAAGCAAGTAACAAAATGTGACCATTATTAACCTCTTAACTCCCACCTGAACCGAGCACATTTTCTCCACTTTGGCTTTGCCCAAATAAAAGGTGCTTGAAAAAACTTTGAGAAAGCGACAAAAACTGGGATGAAAACATAACAAAAGAGCATCAAAAACAAGACAAAATGGGACAAAAAAGCAACGACAAGGCGGCGTGAGGAAAAAGATCAGTTTTGATGAGTTTTGTAGGTCTTAGCTTTCAAATTAGGCGTTACTCTGTGTGCGCCAGTCGAGCAGCTTTTAGGTTTGAGCAAAGCTGAAGTGGAGACAATGCGCTCGGTTAAGATGGGGATTAAGAGGTTAATACATTTCTTCCAGTTAACAATGATGAACTTTAACAATAGTCACTAGTTTCAAAATATAAAGATCCAAAATAATATTACGATATAAATGAACATTAATATACATCAGTGCTTTAAGTGGACAAAAAGAAGTGCAGATACTATATTTTTGCCAAAAAGGCATTTGTACATATGCTTATATATTTTTACTTTTGTATGTACTGTGTAGTGTGGAGGAAGCAATGAAAAAAAACGACAGAAACATGACAAAATGCAACGAAACCTGAGATAAACGCGGCCACAATGCAACTGAAAAGTTAGAATCAGTTTGTTGGTCTTAGCTTTCAAATGAGGCGTGACACTGACCTAAAGCTCCAGTCTGGAAGCTTTTAGATTCAGGTAAAGTTAAGAGGTTTTGAAGGAGCTGTCAGTGTTTTTTCCTCCATTAAAGCAGCTCATGAGGAAAAGGTTAGAGACGAGAGAAACAAAGGAGAGAAAAGCTCCAGTCGGTCACTCACCTGTCGCTCTTTAGTCCAGAGTGAAGAAGCAAACACTGCAGGTGAATATCGACAGAGCCATATGTAAAAGACTGTCGTCATAAGATGGAAACGTATTTGACTAAGAAATAAATATTAAATGGAGCTGGATGAAGGTCATCCTGGACTGAAGCAGCTCGGAGTCTTTACACTTTCACTATAATAACATCGTAAAAGTGCTGGATTTTCTTTCTCGTTGTGGGACGAGATTTGTTTTCTTTCCTCCTAAAGTCGTCTCATGAATTGAGGAAAAACACTTTGCACCTGATCATCATTTTCTGACATTAAGTATCAAATTATTTTTCCATACACAATAAAGCCTTAAATATAAACATATCTTGGTGGAGTTGCTCTGTATGTGCGCGAGGATTTCGATGTAAAATTGGTTGACAACATGATTATGGCAATTGATCATATGTTTGAATGTGTGACAGTAGAGATAATTCTGGAAAAAAGGAAAACAATATTAGTTTCTTGTATCTATCTAGCACCGGGTGCAGACATTGAAGTCTTTAACGAACATATTGAAAAATATTTACAAACGGCAACCACAAAGACATTATTGTCTGTGGGGATTTTAATATTGATTTACTGAAAGCAAAATCGCATAAACCCACTGAAAAATGTGTGGACACCATGTACAGTCTGTCACTTTACCCCTTAATCACACGCCCCACTAGGATAACTGCACCGGTGCTACATTAATTGATCATTTTTTCACAAACATCCTAAACAATATGAGAAGTGGAATACTGATTAATGACATTAGCGACCAGTCTTCTCACTATTTGAAATACAACTAAAAAGTAAGACAACAAAGTTATAGTAAAATATGTAAGATTAACATCTGAGAGCTCGATAAACGCCTTCAGAGTTTGTCTGATCATGACTGGAAAAATGTCCTTGGAGAACAGGATGTTAATATTGCATATACTCATTTTGTCAACACAATCAAACTTTTGTATCATAAACATTGTCCAGTACTAACGCGCAAATATACACAAACAAATACTTGTGGCTCATGGATGACGAGGGGGTTATTGAACGCATGTAAAAATAACTCCTTATATAAAATATTTATAAGGAAACGAACATTAGAAACTGAAACTAAATATAAAAAAGTATAACAATAAACTAACAAGTATTATAAAATATTATAAAAGAAATTATTTTAGAATATGATTGAGGTCAGTAAAATAATATGAAAGGACTATGGAAAGTCTTAAATCATGAAATGTTTAAAGACTCGAAAGCTTTAAGTTACCCAGACTACATGATTAATAATGATGAGAAAATTACAGGGGAGACGGGGAGAATGTAGTTAATGCGTTCAATAATAACGTTGTCACCATTGGGCCTCACCTGGCATCTAAAATAGCCAAAACAAACAGTGATGTTTCTCACACAAAATGTGAATGTACACTCCTTTTTTTCTTACGGCAACAATTAAAATGAAATAATTAAAATAGTTAAAGCATTCAAGAATAAAATATCCACTGATTGGAATGACTTTGACATGAACATGATTAAAAAAGTAATACAAATATATCAATGCCTTTAACACATATATGCAACCTCTCCTTTTCAACTGGTGAATTCCCTGACCTCATGAAGATTGCCAAGGTCCTTTTGAGCAGACCAACTGCTCAATAAACAAATAAAAAAATAAAATAATGTTGTTCCAATTTATAAAAGTGGGGATAATCGTCAGTTTACAAATTACAGACCGATCTCTATACTTAGTGACTGTCAGTATGGGTTCAGAAACAACAGGTCAACTGCACATGCATTAATCAATCTAAGCAAAGAACTCACCACAATATTGACTATAATTTGTATTGTTTGGGTATATTCATAGACCTCCAGAAAGCTTTTGACACTATAGATCATGAAATTCTCTTAAATAAACTAAATAATAATGGAATTAGTGGGATCGCTAACAATTGGTTGAAGTCATACTTGACTGAAAGAAAACAGTATGTACAAATTAATAAACATGTATCAGGATGGAGGAATATAATATGTGGGGTCCCCAGGGGTCGACTTTAGGACCTAAATTGTTTCTGCTCTATATCAATGATTTGTGTGAAGTCTTAACAAAGCTAAAATGTATGTTATTTTCTGATGACACAACTATACTAGGCTCTAGCAAAGACTTACAACTGCCCAAATCAGAGGTCACAACAGAATTATACAAACTCAAAACAAAACAAAAATGATTTTATTTGGCAAACGGAATAGTGACACTCAGATTCAATCAATATTGACAATGTTCAAATAGAACAAGTCAAGAAATATAAACTTGTGGGTGTGATCTTCAATCATAAGGTTAGCTGGAGACCACAAATAAACATTATTTGTGGTAAAGTGGCAAAAAATGTGTAGGCAAGGCAAGGCAAGTTAAGTTTATTTGTAGAGCAAAATTAATACACAAGGCAATTCAAGTGCTTCACAGCTGCAAAAAATTACAAGAAAACAGATCAAATCAATCAATAAACATCAACATAAAGTTAATCAATGACAGTAAAAGGCAAGAGTGCAGATAAATACTTTCAGTTTTCATATGCACGGGTAAAAGAGCTGTTTTTAACCTGGATTTGAACATTGTCAGAGTTGAGGCCTGTCTCACATCCTCATGAAGACGTTTCCAGATTTAGCTGCATGAAACTGAAACGCAGCCTCACTGTGTTTATTATTGACTCTTGGAACCACCAGATATTTCTGGACCAAAAGGCTCTCTTTACCCTGTACTGTTCCTTA
The DNA here is from genome assembly GCA_007210695.1 of Neogobius melanostomus. Classification (NCBI taxonomy): domain Eukaryota; kingdom Metazoa; phylum Chordata; class Actinopteri; order Gobiiformes; family Gobiidae; genus Neogobius; species Neogobius melanostomus. The sequence continues at coordinate 384,163 of VHKM01000123.1, read as the reverse complement.
ATCCAACCGTACATAAACTACTGCTCAGAGGTCTTGGGTAATACCTACAATAGTCATTTGCTGGTTTTATATAGACTTCAATAGAAGGCCATCAGAATTGTTCATAAAGTGTGGTATAGGGACCATACAAATATACTGTTCTTAAAATCCAACACCATGAAACTGATGACATCATAAAACTAAATTCCCTACTACAGATATATAGAGCTGTAAATAACCACCTCCCTAGTAACATACAATTAATGTTTGGTAAAAGAGAGGGGAAGATATGATCTAAGGGGAACTCATAATCCGTCTCCTCCCTGCACTGGCTCCGGTCCATTTTCGGATTGATATTAAAATGTTAATGCTTGTTTTTAAAGCTCTTCATGGTCTCGCTCCATTACATCTAACTGAGTTGTTGACCGTACATTGCCCAGCAGAGCTCTCCGGTCTGCCAATCAAATGGTTCTGGATGTGCCCAGGTCCCAGTACAAACAGTGGGGCGATCGTTCCTTCTGGTTTGTAGCGCCTAAACTGTGGAACAGCCTGCCCCTCAGTCTGCGTGTTCTCACGGACCTGTCCTTTTAATCCAGATTAAAGACTCAAACTTGCTTTTAATACTTAGGGCACACTGAATTGTGTCTTTGTTGTTTTAAATTGTTTTAATCTGTCTGTGAAGCACTTTGGTCCTCCTGGTGTTGATGTAAAGTGCTATATAAATAAACTTTGATTGATTGATTGATTGATTGATTGATTGATTGATTGATAGATAGATAGATAATCTGAAAGTACAATGTATCCATTCCACCCTAAAAAGTCATTGTATTACACGGAGAGGAGTAAATCTGTGGAATAATTTAGATGAAGACTTAAAAGGTGCAGACAGTATAAGAGAAGTGTGTTTGAGAAGTATGCTGAAGACATGTGACCTTGTCTCTCAGTCACTCTCCTTAAGAAATCTGTATTACTACACTGTATAAATAATATGGTAGTTCAACTTAAAGTCTTCATTAAGTTTCTGCCATAAAGAGTTGAGCTCATTGAAACAATATTGGCACCTTCAATCAACTGAAACAACCAAGTTATAATGGTTCATAAATCATTGCTAGAATTGTTACAACTCAATAGTTTCAGTTTAAACCAACTAGCATGTTATGTTGTGCAAACAGTAAACTTATATTGCTTCTCCATATTAATGCAAGTGTATGCGTTATTTAAACTCACAAGCCTAAGTTGAAATAATTTTTAACTTACGATCTGATGTCAAAGAAAACAATATTTGACCTCTTTTAACATATCGGGTCAAGTTATGATGAAATTTAACTCACTCAATGCAGTTGAACGCAACCAAATATATTTGCTACTTGGACATATAATACTACGTTTTCAATATTGGCACCGCTTACAGTCAAATGTTAGATGAACGTAAATGTTTATGGCAGAAATTGTACAGACACTTGTAAGTTAAAGGAATGTCTACTTGTGATTTCTGTTGACATGCAAAATAGGTTTGTAGATAAAACTCACAATCAAGTAGTCACAGCGTTTTTTCCCTTTTTATTTCCAAAAATTAAAACATGGAACAAGTGTAGTAGCAAATGACAACATCTTGCAAAGCTATCCACATTTTTAAAACATTTCAGCAAACACATATTATGTAATTCCATCTTATGTACTTGTGTAGGCTTGTCACAATAGTTACTATGTTGACTTATTCATAATGGGCTCGACATTGTCATTACATTAATATTTTGCTAATTTAATCAATTTTTTTATTACTATAATAATTATCTAAGTAAATTGTGTCACGTTTATTGCAACTTGTGTTATCAAATATTTGTTAATACATAGTTTTATAATGAGGGATTACTGAGACTTCCATTATTAAGTTCAGTTCATTATCCAGTGGTGTCAAGTGCTCCTCAATAATAATAATAATAATGTTTATCGCAATATTTTGTAGCCTCAACATATCAAACTTAAAATGTTCTTATTGTGCCAGGCCTACGTGTGTTGTACACGTGCTTGAAGGCACCCCTGCAGTGCCTCTGAGGCCACAAAAGCCAGGGATTAAAACTAGTCAACAAACTTTCAAAGAATAGCCAATTAAAACAGGCCTACTAAAACATTTGAAGTGTCCCAAAATGGCTCAAACAACGAGCAACAGCTCATCTTGACAACATAGATGAATTTACATGTTGTACCTCAATATTTTGTTGCGCAGTCCATGTATTCTGGCAGAGGCCTGTTCGGGCTTGATCTTCATGACGACCTTCTGGAGAAACTCGAACGTGTACTTCATTGCTGATGGGTATTCCAGATTTACAGCATAGATGACACCCATCAACATTGCCACACCACATGCTACACTCTTCTCATGGCGAATCACTATGCTGATGTGATGTGGGACCGCATCCTGCTCCTCTTCGTAGGCAATCAGCAGTCCAAGTTCCATTCCCTTCAGTGCTTCATCCAGATGGTCAGAATGGGCCTACAGAAAAATGAAATTACATGCTGTAAATGTCGTTACGTTTTAGAAAATATACAGTGCCTTGCGAAAGTACTAATACACCTTGAACCTTTGCACATTTTGTCATGTTTACAACCCTTAACATAAAGATTTTATTTGAATCTTTTACTGAAATTTCACACACAACTAACAGACAACTGTGAAGTGAAAGCAAAATGATACATGATTCTGTTATTTTTTTAAAAATAGAAAAGTGGGACTTGCTGCTGTTATTGCAGCAAAGGGGGTTCCACAAAGTATTAAGTGAATACTTAAGGCCTGTTCATACTCCACAAGATGCAAGAACTTTTTACTCGCACCCAGAGCTCCAAGAACAAATGACGTCATTATGTTCTCGGAGCTCCTGTTCGGCAGTTCATTCACGTTGTTCTTGACACCTGAGCTGAGCAGAACTTTGTTCTGCAGGGCTGCGAGAACTCTTGCTGTGATTGGCTGGATGTTTAGTGGGCGGGGTTATTTCTGTAATTCCTTGATTATTTTGGCTGCCGAAAAAGGGGGCGTGGCAGTTCGGCAGCAACATGTCTTGTGGAGTACGAAATGAGCCCAGATGAACTTTGTTCTTGTTGCCTCAAGAACAAAGTTCTCGCGTCTTGTGGAGTATGAACAGGCCTTTATGCACACCCCACTTTTCACTTTTCTATTTTTTGAAAAATAACAGAATCATGTATCATTTTGCTTTCACTTCACAGTTGTCTGTTACTTGTGTGTGAACTTTCAGCAAACAATTCTAAATAAAATCTTTACATTTATGGTTGTAAACATGACAAAATGTGTAAAAGTTCATGGTGTATTAGTACTTTCGCAAGGCATTGTACTTTGATTTCAATACTGAATCAAATCTATTACATTTCTGTAATGAATAGTGTTAATTACCTCTATACAGTTTACCAAACATTATTTTAAATACCATACATTACTCTAAACGGGTTCTAAATGAGTTGTAATTATTGACGGAACTTAATTTGGATCAAATTCATCATACTCACATTACACAGCCGGAAAACATTGGATGAATGTTCTTTGAGGTAGAGTGGAAGTCCCAACAGAACAGCAATCCTCTTCCTCTCATTTGTCTTCTGTAAAATTGAAAAAAGTAGTCAATGACAAACTTTACTTCAGTTGTTTAATTTATTTAATAATAATAATAATGCCTTACACTTATATTGCGCTTTACAAGCCTGTATTACCAAGTTCTCAAAGCGCTACACTGTCGTCATTATTCATTCACTCCATACTCATATTTCATCTTTATTTAACCAGGAAATTCCACAGAGATTAAGATCCCTTTTCCTGGGGAATCATGCCCCAGAGAGGAAACTACTGTACATAATTTTAGTGGTTTTGGAAACCGGAGTACCCGGCGAAAATCTACGCAGACACAGGGAGAACATTCAAACACCACACAAAAAGACCCCGTCCAGGTGGGAATCGAACCTGGGATTTTCTTGCTGTGCAGCATGAGTGTTCACCACTGCACCACCATAGTTGTGTTACCAAGACATGCCACCAAAACATTTGTGATGTCAAATAAAAAAATTCAAATAACTAATTTTGGAATCAACCCCAAAGTTAGCTCCAATGTGGACATGCAACTGTTTCTGACATTTTGAAATGTTTACTTAAATGAATGAAATAGCGTGTGAAATAGATGTTGGTGGGTTCCAAATAACGACATAGTTCACACCGTAGTTTTTGGACTGGACAGGGTACTTTGTGCATTTTTAAATGTACCGTTAGAGCCACATATGATTTTACAATTGTTGTGCAGTTTGGATAAATGCAGACCAACCCTCTTCTTCCGTGTCCATGTTTACCTTTGTAATGATTTAGTATTCTCTGTTCAATGTAAGATGAAAACTGCAAAATGTACAGCTCCACTTCATCCACGTACTAGTAAAGGGTAAGGCTCGTTCTTCCACCTGAAACACAAAAATCCTGGTCAAACAAATGTTCTTTCAGCTACACAAAATGAAATCTTAAGCGCCACTGCAGGCGTTGTAACATGTTGCGATTTTTACTCATTAATTGTCCGGAGTAAATACTACGCTGACAGAAAAGACAAAGGACAGTGGGATATTGCACATCCTATTACACAAGGAGATCATTTTTCACTCAACTTGGCTGTAAATACTGTTTAAGTGGCGCTAGCCCACAGTTAGCTTGCACGTTAGCTCTTCTTCGTGATTCCATATATATATATATATTATATTTTTATTGCATGCAGTGAGTGTTGGCACTGAGACACACACAATCAAGTATCAGAATGTCGCAAGACTTAAACCTTGTAATAATTTAAAAACTGAACAGCATAAACATCAGACGTTTTGCAGCTTTATAATGGACCGATCAGATAAAAGAATCATTAATATCTAAAATGCTAGAACAGCACAAACCAATAGTTTACTGCACACAACTGACATATAATTTAGTATGAGGGGCAGATTCAAGATGGTACGGTGCAGGTGGATTCCATACACTTCCAGACCTCCGTGAATGCGCGTTGCAAATGAGGCGTGCACGCGCAATGTCCTTCAAGACAAATGCGCGTTTATGCGCATCATAAGCACATAGAAAGCGTGCCCTCAGATTGAAAACAGAATCATCAGTTCAATCTAAATTTGTTACAAGCACAAACGATTGCACACATTGAATGTTAAACTTGGCCAAAACAGACTTTAACCTCTCAACCCCCATCTGAACCGACACACTTTCTTCAGTTTAGCTTACCCAAAATAGAAAAGCTTCTGGAAAAAAGCGTCAAAAAGCGATGAAAACGAGGATGAAAACCCAACAAAAAAGTGACAGAAGAGCGACAAAGAAAACCCAAACAGCAGCAACCAAAAACGCGACAAAAACACGTTGCGTTAATTGTACCTCTACATCGTTTTTTGTTGCTGTTATGTTGCTTTTTTGTTATATTGCGTAACGCCAAATTGGAGAGAATGTGCTCTGTTCAGGTGGAGATAAAAGGTGAAACGTTCACATGGTTACGTTCAAACCTGCGTTGGTGCAGGGGCTCGACTGCCCGTCACTGCAGACCCGGTCTTGTGCTCGCACACGAACAGAGTCCGCATGTTGCGTGGAACAGCGTTAAGCAATGCGGCGCAGAAATTGTGTAGGTACCAAAATACATACTCGACAGTTAAAGCCAACATTAGAAGTTTACCTCTGCGAGGACAGGGCTGTGTAGCTGCGGACTCTTTCCCGACCTCGGACTTGTTCTCTGCGACCCGGAAACTGAACTCCACCTTGTCTGTCAGAGAAACATCCCATAATTGTGGAAAACGACGCATTTGGGCAAATGAACAAGTACACCCATTAATATGAAAAATGCCGTCCTATATATAGATTAATAAAAATAAATAAAAAACAACAACAACAACCGATCACGATGCCCCCCTCCCCCCCAAGCTAGTAGGCACCACATGTGGCTTGCTAAACATACCAAAGTATTTATATGTGATTACAGTCATGGCTTTAGTGTATTGTGCCTATCTTTAATTTGTCTAAAACCCAAGTAAAATATAATGTACTTACTTTCAACACGCTCCTCAAAGACGACCTCTAACGCTAGGAAAAGGCTGATTGTTGCCGCGAAGTCAAAGCGAAGTGGACCGTAGGCGGACTGATAGTGTCCTTCCGCTATATAGGCCTACGTCAGTTTTATCGAGATTGATTAATCTCAACAGCCTTTTTTTGAATATGTTACGTTAGATTTATTATTAAAAGTACGCTTTCACCCCTCAAAAGTCTGTATAATATTTAGTCTGCATTTCCAGCACTATATGTGCGGCCAATATATGGGTGTGGGTTACAAGATCCGGTCTCTTTAGAAAACTTACCAAACTAAGTCAAGTTCATGTATTTAAATGTTACCCCAACACCACCTCAAAGAGTTATTCACCTTTGAACTTATTGGCATAAGTTAAACATTAAAACGATCATTGTCATGTAAAACAAACTACAATCTAATGTACAATAACAAAATGGGCGTACGACTTTTAACGCAACCCATCTCCAAAGAAAAACGTTCATTATTTACGTTTTTTAAAAGTCAAATTTTCGTTATATTACACGTTTTTGAGGTCGAATACGTATAATTTTACATTTAAAAAACGTACTCATTAACGTTTTCTATAAACGTACTTTATTTACGAAAATACACAAAAGAATACGATTAATAAATGTACATATTTTACGTATATGAAAACGTACTCATTTACATATTTAATACGTACATACACAAGTAACATGAAAAAGCTTAACACAGAAAATATGTTCATATTTTACGAAGTTACAAACGTCCAAAAACACGTTAAAAGTCACACTAAATACGTAATATAGTGACGAATCTTCAAACAGCAAACGTGACTTGCATACGAAACACAACATGTACATATTTTACGAAGTTACATACGTCCAAAAACACGTTAAAAGTCACAATAATACGTAATATAGTACGAATCTTCAAACAGCAAACGTGACTTGCATACGAAACACAAAATGTTCATATTTTACGAAGTTACATACGTCCAAAAACACGTTAAAAGTCACAATAAATACGTAATATAGTGACGAATCTTCAAACAGCAAACGTGACTTGCATACGAAACACAAATGTTCATATTTTACGAAGTTACATACGTCCAAAACACGTTAAAAGTCACACTAAATGCGTAATAGTGACGAATCTTCAAACAGCAAACGTGACTTGCATACGAAACACAAAATGTACATATTTACAAGTACATACGTCCAAATATACGTTAAAAGTCACACTACATACGTAACACAGCGAATACTTTCACAGCAGCATGTATTTTCGATCTCAAATAAACGTCCAAATAGTATGGCAAATAGTATACCATGTTAACAATTATTAGATAGATGACTATGCTTCTTATAATGTATGTACACATTATACATTTAAAATGCGTCGCTTATGGACCTTATCACAACATACTGGACAGAGCAGGCACATTACGATCGCCCAGTCAAATGAAGATCAAACCTTGAAATGAAGCCTATACGTGTGACATTACGCGACAGATTTGCAATGCAGTGCAGCAGTTTATTACTCTCCCTCAACAGGTGGTCCGAAGGTTTAGCTTGCCGCTACAGCTACTCACTCTGTCAACCGACACCTGCAAATGCACGCAGAAGTTAGACACAACACGTAGCCTAACTGTTCGTAGGCCTACACCTATTGATAAACGCAAGCAACGATCTGTGCTTACCAAGTCTGCGCACCATAACCCCAATAGTTCGGATCCTCGATGTTTCAATAGATCATTGGTTTCAATACATATTAGATCCATGAGATACACGACTTCACCGCATCCTTCCGCGTTTATCATTAAATTTGCCTCCAATTCCCGGATAGTGGATACAACTTCCGCCGACCACTTGTTCTGTGGTTTAACAGGGATGGCTAGTGCCTACGTCATCGTAGCCGAATACGTCACTTCCGTGTCCAAACCGAATGGGCTAGAATGGTGCAGTGCTGTGTCCCAAGTTGTAACAACAGAAATGATATCAATAAAACGATAAGTTACTACCGCTTTCCTTTGGACGAAACGAGAAGAGGAGATGGCTTAAACTGATACGGTAAGCTGGATATCTAACCATGAAAAATACATTAAGTGCGGGCTAGCGCCAGTATTTGCGCTAAACGTTAGCCGAGATAACGTTACCTGTTGCTGTTACGATGGAGTGGGGCCACATAAATAATCGAGATTAAAGTATATTTACGAGAATAAAATTGCCATTTACTAGTTTAATGTGACTGAGTTTAAAGTCGTTATTTATGAGAATCAACTAGCTAGTTATTTATGAAAGTCATATTGTGAGATATTAAACTCATTTACAAAAAACAAACATTTTACGAGGATGAACGAGATTAATTACGAGATATACGTAATATTTTACAAGATTAAGTCGTTACAAGTCCTTTTTTTTAGATTTACGTGACAATTTACAAGAATAAAGTCAGTATTTACATTTACATTTTTGAGAATGAAGCCATTAACAATATAAAAGTCACTATTTATGTATATACAGTTGCCAAATTGTGTTGCTTTTGTGGAACGGGGGTGAGAGGGATAAGGTTCTGCACTGCAGAACCTACTTCTTTTTGTTTATCGCCACAGAGTTCTTTATGTAATGTTCTTTTCTTTATCCAGGCGTAAAGATTTCACCCCTAACTACAACTCAAGGGTCTGTGGATGGCATTTTCCACATGGCAAAGCAGCGGGGCCCACACGTTTGCCTGGAATGAGGGAAAGGCTTTTCCTCACATCAGCCAGCCGACCAAACGGCAAAAGAAAATGCTCCTGGCGACTGTAGAGGACGAAGGAGGAGCTGAACCAGGCCCAAGTCACCTTGGCACTGCTCAGAAGACCCCAAGTAGTTCAAGTGTTTTGGTGCTCGAAATTGAGAATGAGATGCTCAGAAAAGAAAATGACAAACTGAAGAAAGAATTGGAGAAACAAAAACAAACATTTTCATTTAGTCAAATATCCTCCCACCCAGACATAGTCAACTATTACACTGGCTTGCCAGATGCTGCCACAGTCTTATTTTGGAGACCCTCTTCCAAATTTGATCTCCAGTATCACTTTGATTGGAACGTCCAAAAATGCCCTTAATCGATCAGCTGCTCTTGACTTTGATGAAACTTCGACTGAATTGTGGTCTTGTTGACCTTCTGTGAGGTTTAACTGCTGCCGGGCCACAGTCACCACATCTTATCACCATCTCCAGTGCCCTGTATGACATTTTGTATGTCGGCATGATGGAAAACAAAATTCCTTCCAGATTCAAGAACCAACCTCCCTGCCACATTGCTTCCAGCCATTCCCAATTGTCGGATTGTGCTCGACTGTACTGAAGTAGCTGTGTCCAACACAGAAAGTCTGGACACCCAAAGTCATCTGTACAGTCATTACAAAGGAGGTACCACGCTTAAGGCTCTGATTGGTGTGGCACCTAATGATTCATTACCTTCGCCAGTGACCTGTATGGTGGAAGCACATCGGACAAAGCAATAACGGCAGACTGCGGAGTACTTCAACAACTAGAAGCAGGTGACATGGTGATGGCTGACAAGGGCTTCACTATTCGTGACATTTTACCTGCAGGTGTTTCACTGAACATCCCAACATTCCTTGTCAACGGACAGTTCACAATGGAGGAAATCAACCACAACAGACTTATTGCCAGTGCAAGAGTTCATGTGGAGCGTTCCATTCAGCGCCTGAAAACATTTCACATTTTGTCATACATTCCATACCAGTATAAAAAGCATGCAAACAAGATACTGAAAGTGTGTGTTTCTCTCACAAATTTACAGACACCCATTCTCTGTGAAATAGCATGAATTTCCTCTCACTGTTTGCCACAATGCCATCATCAGCATTGAATTTTTCTTTAACTGTATTCCATATGAACTGTATCAATGTTGTTTTTTACTTGCTAATCAATTTTCCTAAACTCAATGTTATATTTTTTTAAAGTTTATGTTATACATATTATCAACACAACTGTGTTTGATCCTCCATAAGCTGAATGAATAATTTGAGAAGTACTTAGATATCCATTTGACAGCCTGGATGCAACTGAAGCTGAACAAGACAATAAAAGTCTTCACACTGATTATGTTGCTCCCACTCAATTTATTTGAACTGCATGTTACTGCTTTCTTTTTCTTTTTTAGAATAAATAAAACAACAAAACACACAAACATCAGTTAACTGGTACAAATGCACAGATATTGATATATACAAATTGGGAGAGGCTACAACATTCAAACTGAATATCCTGCTTTAGAACTAGGAATGTCAAGATTAACTGATTTTACAATAACCGCGGTTATAAAAGCTCACAGTAGGTTAATCGTAATAGTTTTAGGGCCCAAGGTAAATCGTCTCAGCGTAAATCCGCTCAAACGCATGAAGTCAACGGCAGGTTCATAAGTCAAATGTGCAAATCTTATTTTCATAGCTGCCAAAGGAAGAGTTAAAAAAAAAAAGGATCATGTGCAGCCGCATTTGTCACGTAAAAATGGACATGAACAGTGTAAGCACATGGAAGACATAGATCTTTCAAAACATCCACATAAATCTGCTTTCTTATAGCTAGCTAGGTAGGTATAGGTATTGCTAATAATAATAATAATAATGATATTCTACTGCCTATTATAAGTTTACTTTTATTATATACTTTTTTATATAATGACAAAAGCATGAAGATAAAAAATAAAGGCTGAACCTTCAATAGGCTATCAATTAAAACAACCCTTAAATAAATATATACGTAAAATGTCCTCTTTTGTGAACATTTACACAGAACTGTAAAGGTTGAGAAATTCTTCTTCTAAATTTCGCTATTCATGAATAATTGTAAAGAAATCGCAACATTTTTCCTCATAATATTCGTGACTCAAAAATTTGAATCCTGACATCCCTATTTAGAACATGTAAACAAATGCAGGGTTAATCATTTAATATCGGAGAGAATATGGGGCAGGAAATGTCCTTATAAAATATTTCTAAAACACTAATGTTGTTTGCCCAAGCTGGATCTTATGGATGAACAGAATTACAACATCCAGCGGAGTCCATACCACCAGGTGACATGTGCCAGCTCCTGTCAGGTACAGTTGCCCGAATTTGATGCCAGTAGTTGTGAGTCGGCTTCATTTCAGTAGGCCAGTAACTTCATCCAGTTGAGATAAAAGTCCTTTGCCTCTGCTGCCTGAATTATGGTCTTCTTTCTGGCTGCATAAGGACATTTCACCTCAATGATGCAGTCAGCAGATACTGTCCCATCTGGAGAGCCACCAAGCAGGCCACTGTCAGAGAGAAACACTCTCGCTCTCCTGGATGGTCACACCAGTGCGCTTCATGTACTCTTCTTTAGCCTTTGGCTCATGAACGATTCCCCAATCACAAGCCTGGGGTTGAAAGGAATTTCATACACAATGGCATCACAAGTGCTTTATAAAGGGAGAGAAGGAAAGAAATATCAGCCCAACCCTTCTAGTACAATTTTTGTTTACACTTGTTTGACTTAAAAATTACCCTTGGGTCTCTATGTGGTTTTTTCTGCCACAAAGGGTGATATGTAGAACTAATTGACAATAACCTCACTGTATTTGAGAATAAAACATTTGGTGAAGAAACTTAATTGTACATACATTTTGAATATGTGATAAAATAAAAATGTAAACGGTCTAAAATACACTGTGGGCAAATTCGGCTGTTTAAAGCCCAACCATTACAGCTGAAAAACATCTGATAAAAAAATTGATCAACCTTTTTTCCCAAACACTATTCATCAAGCTCAGACCTGATCAAAACAATTATTTTTGTGTTTTTAAATAATGGATTTTAACCTTCTGAATGCCTATTTCATATGTGATTTCACTGCAGTGTCATGGTTGAATGAAAAATTGTGGTTATAATGGGAGTCGCTGGGGAGTATTACTTAAAATCTGATGCTGCAGAAAAAGTAATGTGCCAAAGCAGATGTTTTCACAAGTCTTTGGAAGATCCAAGAGTGTGATAGCATATAACAAATATCCACCCATACACCATTTTTATATTAAAAATCTGCAATTTTGTGTTTTTATCGGGGCCAAGATTGATGAAGAGATCTGAGTAAAAAAACTGTATATATTATGTTTTTACAGCAGCTAAAGTTGTACCTTAAAAAAAAAAAAAAAAAAGGGACTAAAGGATATGTTTTATTACAGTACCCAAGGGTAAAAGAACTTTGTGTCCATCACTTACATGAGCTCCTTGCTTGAAGTTGTAATGACCAAGCAGCGTTTGAATAATGAAGGAGGGTAAGAGTTCCTCTTCACTGCCGCCAACACAAGACCAAAGTTGCTGGCTGTAACTCTCTTCTTGCGATATGCCATCCTGTTATAAAGAAACACACAACAGTTAACCTCACAGCACTTAAAAAACAATTCAAGAAAGAGCTAGTCACTAATGACTTTAGTAACATGAAATCAATCGATCCTTGTATGTATTATTACCATAAGTCATTCTTAGTTTGCCCAACTGTGGCTCTCTCGATGGCTTCCTTTTGTTGTGGGCTCACAGCAAGGGATGAAAGGAGATGTTGAGCTTTGTCCTCACAATACCCGGAGTTGGCCAATATCCATCAAAAGTTTGATGTGATGGCAGGGTCAAAATCTGTCCCAACAAATATCATTGAATCAGAATAACAACAATTAATCCCTTCATGTCAACATTGTTCACAGACATACATATATTGATTGCCTTGTGTACGAAATGCGCGGTATAAATAAAGTTAAAATAAAGTCTGAACAGGTTTATGTCTGATTTGCAATGGTTTAAATCTGTGGAATGTCAAACTAAATTTACCATCTTACTAGGGATATCGTCAATCTTTGTAACTGATTAATGTTGTGTACATGTGAAGTTTCTGATAAAGCAGGACATGAAACAACAAACACAAAACACAAGTCAAACCTGAGGCAGTGCAGGAGGTTCTGGAGCTAATATCCAACCCAGACCTGTAAACGGTCAAGCGTGCCAGAGATGACGATGCCCATTCTATGTCCTCCGGGGTGACAGGGCGTTTAATTCCAGCTGAAAAAATAGCATAAAGGGTATGATGGTAACTGCTATCTAACCCAGGCTTAGATTTAGTATGGAAAGAAAACATATGGTCATTGTTTTTCCAATGATAACAAACAGAAAGCATGACACATATTTCCAAGTTACTCGAAGAACTAACCTTGTGATGTGGAAGGTGCAATCACAGACACTTCTTGGCCGTGATTTCCTCTGTTTGGGTGTCGTGGCCTCTTCACATACACTCGACATCCGTGCGGGTGAAGTTCTTCTCAGCCCAAATGAGGAGGCTGCAACATGGTGCATTTGGACCTCCCGATGGCACAAGAGCAAGAACTTGCTTCACTTCCTGTCCCTCAACGTGTACCTGAGTGAAATCAACTTTGCTAACCCTCACAAATACTCTTAACAATGCTAAGAGGCAAAGCTTGTAGTGCACTCTGACTGTAAGCCTGCACTGCTAACTTTTTTTTATTAGTAGTTTATTTTTTATTGTTATACTTTTTGCCCCCTGAGTCTGGTAGTCACTGTATAAGATACCTCCTATATTACTATTTAATTGTTCGCACGTTTCCTGTCTATTCTGCACACCCTGATGTTTTCTTGAGAGCTGAATGTAACAAGTGAATTGTGAGATCAATAAGGTTTTTCTTATCTTTGTGTTGCACTAGGTGGAGCCAACAACTAGTTAGGTAATGTCTAATCTGTATTGGCGAGTAATACTTTTCCAGAGTTTTAAGTTGTCAACAAACCGTAGGTACTTATTCTAACATAGCTAAGTACAATAGTTAACGTACACTTGTACAGTAAAGTTAGCTTGGTGGCCGACAGCCTTATGTTAGCGAGCTAACGGTAGCTACTAAAAACTTGTAACGTTTGAACCGTGACAAATGTACAATCTTTTTATGGTAAAGGGCGACAGCTTAATGATTGATTAAAAATTTGTTTATGCTTATATAACGCAACAATAGTCAATGTCATAGAATTTTTGCCAGATGACGAGTCACTCAGAGTCAGGACCTCACCTCAACCTCGTAAACTTTACTTTCATTGAAGCCTGTACTTTCCCTTTCAGACTTCCACCTGCCAGCACACTAACATTTACAACTCTGTTGGAGTTGTAGGAGTTCAAACCCTTTTTCACGGACTATGGGGTGTCCGAAAATACGATGTGACCGGTTCCTTAGCTACTGCCATTGTGTTTACATTAGATTCAGCGGCTTGGACACGGAAGTGATGTCGTGACGTCACGCTAGCCATCCCCATAAGCTGTTAAACCACAGAACAAGTGTCGGCGGAAGTTGTATCCACTATCCGGGAATTGGAGGCAATTTAAATGATAAACGCGGAAGGATGCGGTGAAGTCGTGTATCTCATGGATCTAATATGTATGAAACCAATGATCTATTGAAACATCGAGGATCCGAACTTTGGGTTATGGTGCGCAGACTTGGTAAGCACAGATCGTTGCTTGCGTTTATCAATAGGTGTAGGCCTACGGAACAGTTAGGCTACGTGTTGTGTCTAACTTCTGCGTGCATTTGCAGGTTCGGTTGACAGAGTGAGTAGCTGTAGCGGCAAGCTAAACCTTCGGACCACCTGTGAGGAGAGTAATAAACTGCTGCACTGCATTGCAATCTGTCGCGTAATGTCACACGTATAGGCTTCATTTCAAGGTTTGATCTTCATTGAACTGGGCGATCGTAATGTGCCTGCTCTGTCCAGTATGTTGTGATAAGGTCCATAAGCGACGCATTTTAAAATGTATAATGTGTACATACATTAAAGAAGCATAGTCATCTATCTAATAATTGTTAACATGGTATACTATTTGCCATACTATTGGACGTTTATTTGAGATCGAAAATACATGCTGCTGTGAAAGTATTCGCTGTGTTACGTATGTAGTGTGACTTTTAACGTATATTTGGACGTATGTAACTTCGTAAAATATGTACATTTGTGTTTCGTATGCAAGTAACGTTGCTGTTTGAAGATTCGTCACTATATTACCATTTAGTGTGACTTTTAACGTGTTTTTGGACGTATAACTTCGTAACAATATACATTTGTGTTTGTATGCAAGTCACGTTGCTGTTTGAAGATTCGTCACCTATATTACGCCATTAGTGTGACTTTTAACGTGTTTGGACGTAGTAACTTCGTAAAATATGAACATTTGTGTTTCGTATGCAAGTCACGTTGCTGTTTGAAGATTCGTCACTATATTACGTATTTAGTGTGACTTTTAACGTTTTTGACGTATGTAACTTCGTAAAATATGTACATGTTGTGTTTCGTTATGCAAGTCACGTTTGCTGTTTGAGATTCGTCACTATATTACGTATTTAGTGTGACTTTTAACGTGTTTTTGGACGTTTGTAACTTCGTAAAATATGAACATATTTTCTGTGTTAAGCTTTTTCATGTTACGTTGTGTATTACGTATTAATATGTAAAATGAGTACGTTTTCATATACGTAAAATATGTACATTTATTATCGTATTCTTTTGTGTATTTTCGTAAATAAAGTACGTTTATAGAAAACGTTAAATGAGTACGTTTTTTAAATGTAAAAATTATACGTATTCCGACCTTAAAAACGTGTAATATAAACGAAAATTTGACTTTAAAAAAACGTAAATAATGAACGTTTTTCTTTGGAGATTGGGTTGTTTAACAGTGTATGAACTTGTGAAAAACCACATCATTGCTGATATAATAAATTGTCACCTATTCTATCAACCAAACCAATAAATTACAAGCATTACAAATGCTGTAATGGCTGCTTCCGCTGGTCATTACAAATAAATAGAATTGGGGCAGGTGAGATGTGGACCTGTTGTAGGGTCCCCTCTCAACGGGCTCATAAATCTTGTCTTTTTTAAACACCACTCAGTATAGGATTATAAAGCGGTTCACAACATCAACTAGTTAGGGCAGCAGGTGGGGGCTCGCTGGTGGGGGGCTAGCGTCCTCTACCAGCTTGTCACATAATACCCTGGCTTTTTAACACACCTCACAAATAGGAAAACAATCAAAACCACTGACAGAACAATGTTAACCAACATTATTACAGTTGAAGCAGGTATGACGGCAATGTGAAACATGATGATGATATTTTTGAGAATGATACTTTTGAGAATGCTATTATTGTCATTGTTATTAATGACATTTTGATGATAATATATGTATAATACATATATGCGCTAGTAATGTATCTGTATGCATATACAGTGAGGAAATAAGTATTTGAACAAATGAACACATTTGCAAGTTCTCCCACTTAGAAATCATGGAGGGGTCTGAAATTGTCATCGTAGGTGCATGTCCACTGTGAGAGACATAATCTAAAAAAAAAAATCCAGAAATCGCAATGTATGATTTTTTAACTATTTATTTGTATGATACAGCTGCAAATAAGTATTTGAACACCTGTCTATCAGCGAGAATTCTGACCCTCAAAGACCTGTTAGTCTGCCTTTAAAATGTCCACCTCCACTCCATTTATTATCCTAATTTAGATGCACCTGTTTGAGGTCTTTAGCTGCATAAAGACACCTGTCCACCCCATACAATCAGTAAGAATCCAACTACTAACATGGCCAAGACCAAAGAGCTGTCCAAAGACACTAGAGACAAAATTGTACACCTCCACAAGGTTGGAAAGGGCTACGGGGAAATTGCCAAGCAGCTTGGTGAAAAAAGGTCCACTGTTGGAGCAATCGTTAGAAATGGAAGAAGCTAAACATGACTGTCAATCTCCCTCGGACTGGGGCTCCATGCAAATCTCACCTCGTGGGGTCTCAATGATCCTAAGAAAGGTGAGAAATCAGCCCAGAACTACACGGGGGGAGCTGGTCAATGACCTGAAAAGAGCTGGGACCACCGTTTCCAAGGTTACTGTTGGTAATACACTAAGACGTCATGGTTGAAATCATGCATGGCACGGAAGGTTCCCTGCTTAAACCAGCACATGTC
Organism: Neogobius melanostomus; assembly: GCA_007210695.1. Taxonomy (NCBI): domain Eukaryota; kingdom Metazoa; phylum Chordata; class Actinopteri; order Gobiiformes; family Gobiidae; genus Neogobius; species Neogobius melanostomus. The sequence goes on along the minus strand of VHKM01000123.1, from coordinate 367,062 downwards.
AAGGCCCGTCTTAAGTTTGCCAATGACCATTTGGATGATCCAGAGGAGTCATGGAGAAAGTCATGTGGTCAGATGAGACCAAAATGGAACGTTTTGGTCATAATTCCACTAAACGTGTTTGGAGGAAGAAGAATGATGAGTACCATCCAAGAACACCATCCCTACTGTGAAGCATGGGGGTGGTAGCATCATGCTTTGGGGGTGTTTTTCTGCACATGGGACAGGGCGACTGCACTGTATTAAGGAGAGGATGACCGGGGCCATGTATGCAAGATTTTGGGGAACAACCTCCTTCCCTCAGTTAGAGCATTGAAGATGGGTCGAGGCTGGGTCTTCCAACATGACAATGACCCGAAGCACACAGCCAGATAACCAAGGAGTGGCTCTGTAAGAAGCATATCAAGGTTCTGGCGTGGCCTAGCCAGTCTCCAGACCTAAACCCAATAGAGAATCTTTGGAGGGAGCTCAAACTCCGTGTTTCTCAGCGACAGCCCAGAAACCTGACTGATCTAGAGAAGATCTGTGTGGAGGAGTGGGCCAAATCCCTCCTGCAGTGTGTGCAAACCTGGTGAAAAACTACAGGAAACGTTTGACCTCTGTAATTGCAAACAAAGGCTACTGTACCAAATATTAACATTGATTTTCTCAGGTGTTCAAATACTTATTTGCAGCTGTATCATACAAATAAATAGTTAAAAAATCATACATTGTGATTTCTGGATTTTTTTTTTTAGATTATGTCTCTCACAGTGGACATGCACCTACGATGACAATTTCAGACCCCTCCATGATTTCTAAGTGGGAGAACTTGCAAAATAGCAGGGTGTTCAAATACTTATTTTCCTCACTGTATATGTATACATGTCTGTATGTGTGTAAATATATATGTATATCTAAAACACTATGACTACTTAAACAATAAGTAAATCAATAGAATGGTGACCAGAATGGTAATATAAGCAACGTTAAAAATAGAGAAAATTATAAAACAAAGTAAATACACTCAGAAATCACAAACCTTTCTATTTTCGCTCTGTTTTTCATACCTGTAAGTCTCATAAGATTTTTTTGTTGTTTTTTTTACATGTAAAAGCTTCAAATTATCAATGCTGCTAATCAATAATTGTATTTGAAAGTGGGGTAGGCACTTATAAGCTTTCTTGCTTTGGCCTACTCCTTTGAGTTATTTTTATTTTTATTGTTTTTTTGTGATTGTAAATGTATGATGTAAATATTGTAAATAATAACTCAAATCAATCCAATCAATCAATCTTAATTTTTCCTGGAGAAATGGTGAGTTATATTATTCTAATTAAGAGTACAATAGTTTTTGTCCTTTTATCTGCTGCTATTTTAGCAGGAGATTCAGAATCAGAATAGTTTTATTGCCATTGTTTGAGAACAGGTTCACAAACTAGGAATTTTTCTTGATGCAGACGAGCAACATAAAACATATAACACAGACTTTAGATAAAAATAACACTTTAAACTATGAAGCTTTAGGGGCATGCATAAATAAAATTAAATAAGATACAAATTAAAAAGGAAAATATGGTAAGACGACAACAACTGACATAGAACAGCATTGGGATTATATTACTAAAAGTAGGTTCAGTAACTCTACGTTGAGTTTCAGAAATATTGATTACGGACCCGGAAGTAGATCTGTGATGTCACACTATCGAACCGAATTCCCCCCTGCTGAAAGCTGATTGGTTGACAGCTCCTGAGGCTCTGGCTGTTTCTTAAAGCCCAGGTGCCTCGCCTTGCCTTGGGGTTCATCGGAAACCAGTAAATGTGAAAGAGGTCTTACGCCAAACCGGATGTGCGTCAGTGTCCGCAATGACAAGAAGCGTCCAGATAGTGCTGTCAGTGAGTAAGGATGTAGGAGAAGGAGCCTCAATGCTTTCTATCATACCTCCTTTAGCATAGGGACCTCTGGTGGTTCCTCACCGGCGATAAGGAGCTATGTGCCATCCCATAAAATACAGTCATTGTCTGTTTTCTATGTGGCTTCATTTTGTTATTGTGGTTCATGTTTGAGTCATAAAGTCCGTGGCTGCAGTTGAAGTGTTTTTTGTAGTCCAATACTATATGGGGAATGTAGTTTTTTCTGAAACAGCTGTTGGTGATGTCACTATCCCTGTGTTTCCCGCCCTGGGTGAGGACGGTCGGATTGTGCAAACACTGCTGAAGCTCTAGTTCCAAACTGCAGAGGACAGTTGACCTTACCACGTCATACAGGTGAGGAACTAGGATCAGGACATAGGAGTTATGTATTTGAGGAATTCAGACGCAGCCTCGGTGTGAAGTGGGCGTGGTCAAGCAGCCACATCATCACTGTTCAGGTCATCCGGAGGCCTGTGTCCTCCCTTTGGTGTTAGCATGTGGCTAATATACCAAGAATACATCAGGGTAGCCAAATTACCCATAATGCACCACAGCTCTCAAGAAAAAGAAAAAGATGGTGGTGCTAGTGTGACTTGTTCAAGATTTCGTCAAATAATGAATTTTATGTTTTTGCCACTTTAGTGTTTAGTGTAATTTGTTTTGTTAACTCAAAGTGTATATAATTTGATTCAAACATTAAAGCAAATATCATAAAGCAACAAAGGATATGATTTGTTTTGCTTTAATTTAATTTATTATATGACCCGTCACAATGCAAGTAGAATGCTCCATTGACTTGAATGTGATTTTCCAATGTTCTAGGCAAGGCAAGGCAGGCAAGTTTATTTGTAGAGCACAATTCATACACGAGGCAATTCAAAGTGCTTCACAGTTGCAGAAAAAATTACAAGAAAACAGTTAAAATCAATCAATAAAACAACAACACAAAGTTAATCAATTACAGTAAAAGTCAAGAGTGCAGATAAAATACTTTCAGTTTTCATATGCACGGGTAAAAGAGCTGTTTTCAGCCTGGATTTGAACATTGTCAGAGTTGAGGCCTGTCTCACATCCTCATGAAGACTGTTCCAGATTTTAGCTGCATGAAACTGAAACGCAGCCTCACCGTGTTTATTATTGACTCTGGGAACCACCAGGAGACCCCTCCCTGAAGTTCTCAGGGCCCGAGATGGTTCATACGGCTCTAACATGTCAGAGATGTACTTTGGTGCTAAACCATGAAAAGACTTGTACACAAGCAGAGCTGTTTTAAATTCTATTCTCTGAGTGACAGGAAGCCAGTGCAGAGACCGGAGCACTGGACTAATGTGGTCGTATTTCCTGGTTTTTGTCAGGACTCGAGCAGCAGCGTTCTGGATGTACTGCAGCTGTCTAACAGCTCGTTTAGACAGGCCAGTGAGCAGGCCGTTACAGTAGTCTAACCTGCTAGAGACAAATGCATGGATGAGTCTCTCTAAGTCTGGTTTTGACACTATTCCTCTGATCTTAGCAATGTTCTTCAGATGGTAAAAAGCTGATGATGTTATTGCTTTGATGTGGCTGTTTAAGTTCAGGTCTGAGTCCATGATTACTCCTAGATTTCTAACCTGATTTTTTGGTTTTAGAGCAAGAGACTCAAGGTGACTGATAACACTTTGTCTTTGTGTCTGTGGGCCAAAGACAATGATTTCAGTTTTGTCTGAATTTAGTTGGAGAAAGTTGTTTTGCATCCACAAACTGATCTGTTCGATGCAGTGACAGAGAGTATCTACAGGCCCATGTTCACCTGCCGTCAGTGACACGTAGATCTGAGTGTCATCTGCGTAGTTGTGGTACGACACATTGTTGCTGTTTATTAGCTGACCCAATGGAAGCATGTACAGGTTGAATAAGAGGGGTCCCAAGATTGACCCCTGGGGACTCCACAGGTCATGGAAATTTTGTCTGAGACACAGTTGCCAATTTCGACAAAGTACGTCCTATCCTCGAGATAGGACTTGAACCAGTTTAGAGCAGTACCAGAGATTCCCACCCAGTTTTCTAACCTGTGAAGTAAGATCCCATGGTCCACTGTGTCAAAGGCAGCGCTCAGGTCCAGCAGAACTAAAACTGAGACCTTACCTGCATTGGTGTTCATACGGATATCATTTGTCACCTTGATCAGAGCTGTCTCAGTGCTGTGGTGGGGCCTAAATCCTGACTGGAAAGTATCAAACACATTGTTAGATAGGAGAAAGTAAGTGAGCTGTTGATATATTACTTTCTCTAGACTTTTCCTAAAAACGGTAGGTTTGATATGGGCCGGTAGTTGTTCAGTACCTTGGGATCAAGGCTGCTCTTCTTTAGAAGAGGCTTAATGACCGCGGTTTTCAAGGCCTTTGGAAATGCTCCAGTCTCAAATGAGATGTTAACAAACTGAACAAGTTGTGGTAACAAGCTGGTCAGCACAGACTTCAGAAATCTAGTGGTAATTCATCAAGGCAGCATGTACATGAACTCAGACCGGAGATAACCTCTTCGATTGTTTTGCCAGTAACAGGAGTGAAATGTGTCAGCTCAAGGTGTCTAGTTGGTGGCAGGGTTGGTATTTGTGTTGTGGAAATTATGGCATTTTTTATGCCTTGGACTTTATCATAAAAAATTATTGCAAACTCATTGCACTTAGATGTAGAGATTAGTTCTAAGGGCAGTGAAACTGGAGGGTTAGTTAATCTGTTTACTGTGGAAACAGAACACGAGAATTGTTTCTACAGTTTGCGATGATTTTAGAGAAGTATTTCTCCCTTTCTCCACGCAAAATCTGGTTGAACTCACAAAGCACTTCTTTGTATATCTCACAATGAACCTGGAGCTTTGACTTGCGCCATTTCCTTTCGGCTTTTCGGCACTCCCTTTTCTGTGCCCTGACCGAATCTTCACTTCTCCAAGGTGCCTTTTGTCTATTGTTAACCATTTTTACCTTGACAGGAGCAATAGTATCCAAAACATTTAAGACGCTTGATGTATAAGAGTCCAACAGATTATCAACATTTGAACATGGAGGATTTTCAAATCTGATCATTTCCATAAACTGTGTCCTTGTTGTATCATTTATGTGTCTTCTTTGAATAACTCCAGGCCCAACCACTGGTTTGGGTGCAACAGACAAGTCAAAAAAGACACAAAGATGATCAGATAAAGCAACATCAACAACATTCACATTTGATATATTAACACCTTTTGTAATAACTAGATCTAGAGTGTGACCTTTGTTGTGGGTCGCCTCACTCACGTGCTGAGTTAAACCAAACATTTCAAGAACAGCATTAAGTTCTTTTGCATGCCTGTCATTGGTCACATCCACATGCACATTAAATCACCTGAAATGACCAAACAATCAAAATCAGTGCATATAAATGAAAGTAATTCAGTGAAGTCTTCGATAAAACAATTCTGTGGTGGTTTGTAAATAGTCATATAAAGAATGGAAGATTGTTTTATCTCCATTTTGAAAGACACATACTCAAATGATAGAAAAACCCCAAATGACAATTTGTGGATGACTATATTGTCCCTGAATATTGCACAGACACCCCGCCCCTCTGGTTTGGCGTGTTTCAGACACAAAATTGAAATTTGATGGACTACACTCAATCAAAACTGCGTTACCAGTGTTTTTGTCAAGCCATGTTTCAGTTAAAAACATAAATCTAGATTATAAGAAGAAATAAAACTATTTATTAAAAAGGACTTGTTTTTTAACGATCTGGCATTGAGTACAGCATGTTTAAGATTTATCTGTGTTTGAGTGGATGGAATCTTTTTGCAAGGGATATGGATTAGAGTTCTTTGATTGGACGGTCTGACTGTCCCTCTCTTATCTAATCTATGTTGTTTGACTGTACTAATTGTTTCAGAAGAACACACTCCCTCTATGGACCTCTGGTTGGTTTTGAGTTTGCTATGCATGGTAGCAACGCAGAGGCCCTTAATGTCCTAGACAGCAGCAGTGAAGCTGCTGGAAATCGGAGGTGGGGGAGGGGCATGATACGTCTTCGGGGATGAAAGCCTTGGTCTTGACATGACTGGAGTGCGGGGAGTCATTTGAATCCCTTGTTTTATCAAGGCTTCAAATGGCTGGGAAATCCCATAGGTGACTTTGGTGATGGGAATGATTCAGAAAAATCTCTGGAGGGTGTAGATGTACCAGTCGGGCTCAAGGCCTGCGGTGGAGTTGAAGAAAGTGCTCCTTCGGCTGAATCATTTACTATAGATGCAGGTGGTGCTGAAGCGGAGCTTTTCCCCGGAGATGCAGATGCAGGTGGCGCCGCTGCTATGGTTGAGATGTTTCCGGCGCAGCTGATTCCTTAACTGTGGCTGGATCCTTAACTGTGGCTGAGTCCTCTACTGTAGGTGCTGCTGGTGCTGCTGTGGCTGGATCCTTAGCTGTGGCTGAGTCCTTTACTGTAGGTGCAGATGATGCAGCTGCGACTGAATCTTTTATTGGGGATGCAGGCGAAACCTTTGCTGGTGAGCCAGGAGCTCTTCTCATGCTCCTCTCTGCTCTCTCTTGTTGCTCAGGCCTCCACGGATTCTGCAGAGCGTGGAGGAGATTTTCCGTCAGTCGTCTCACTCCACCTCTGCTCAAATGTGGGCCATTTCCTTTAAACAGATCGTCGCGTTTCCAGAAAAGATTAAAGTTCTCTATGAAAGTAAGTCCTCTTGACTTACAGACTTTTGACAGCCATGTATTCAACTGAAACAGCCGGGAGAATTTGTTTATTCTCCCGTCGATGTTTGGGATAGGTCCACTGATGAAAATTTGTATCGCGTCTTTGTCCAGGCAATCCAGTCTCTCAAAAAGTTTATTAAACTTTTCTTTCAGGACTTCAGACTCTCCGTTTCTTGTGTCCACAGCACCAACATGTAAAACAAGTTTATTTATTCCAGGGTTGTTTGTAATTTCCTTGTTTAGAACATCTATGATGTCAGAAACTGTAGCAGACGGATAAGTGACTGTAGTCATTATCTCATTGTTTATATTAGATATGGCTCCGTCACCAAGCAACAGGGTATCTCTGGCCTTGACACTTGGAACAGTATTTCTCTCCATCTTTGTTTTGACTTCGTGTTCCTTGTTTTTCTCTGACATTTTTTGCTTGTTATAGACATTCTCTGAGAGAGGTGAAAATCTGTTTGTTAACTTTATTTCAGGTGCATTTTTACGAGCATGTTGTCTTTGCTTTGGCCTAGCACCAAGTTGTCTGTTTAGTTTCGGAAATGTTATGGTATCGTTTAGCTTCAGGTTGCAAGTATCAGTTTTTTCCGTCTTCTTACCGGGTTCCACAGGGAGCGTGTCATTAAGTCCTCTTTCCGTCTCTAGAGCATAAATCTTGTCCCGTAGTAGGGAAATTTCTTGTTGATACATCCGACAGCTTTCACAAGGCGATGTTTGCCTTCCTCCCTCAGCCATGTTGACAAGATTGTCGTCGCTGGTTCGTCAAATGAGTTGTAAAAATGGCATTAAAATGAGTAAAAAGCCTTGGTTCACTTAAAAGAAGAGAATAAAATCATATCCAAGACATGTGCCCAAAAATAGAATGATTTAAAAAGCAAATAAAGAGGCAAGCGGCAGCAGCAAGCAGAGATACGTCTGCACTCTTGATAAGCAGGAAGCGATGTAAGGAAGCAGGAAGCGATGTTCTACCGGTCATTATTTTCTGATAGAGGACCTCTGAATAAAATAATGACGCTGCCAATGGCAAAGGAGTTCGTGCTTGTCAAGTCTTTCATATCACTCCGCTGTAGTAGAGGACACTATCTCTGTCCCTGTCCCTGCTCGTCGGGGTCCAGTTTGCCCTGTCGGTACTTATTTTCCCGATAACTGGTGTTCTATATATTATCCCTTACTTAATTTAACTGATATAAGGCACTTTGAAATGTTTATTTCTACAGTTTTTAGTCTCCCTTTTCGAATCTTAATTTGTATTTTCAGATCGGTTTCATCATCTCTGATGAGTCCAGAGTGAATAAAACAAACACGCTGCAGGTGAATATCGACAGAGCCATATGTAAAAGACTGTCGTCATAAGATGCAAACGTATTTGACTAAGAAATAAATATTTAAATGGAGCTGGATGAAGGTCATCCTGGACTGAAGCAGCTCGGAGTCTTTACACTTTCACTATAATAACATCGTAAAGGTGCTGGATTTTCTTTCTCGTTGTGGGACGAGATTTGTTTTTTTTCCTCCTAAAGTCGTCTCATGAACTGGGGAAAAACACTTTGCACCTAATCATCATTTTCTGACATTAAATATCAAATTATTTTTCCAGACACAACAAAGGCTTATTATAAATATAAAAATATCTTCATTTTTTCCTGGAGAAATAGTGAGTTATACTATTGTAATTAGGAGTACAACAGTTTTTGTCCTTTTATCTGCTGTTATTTTAGCAGGAGATTCAGAATCAGAATAGATTTTATTGCCATTGTTTGAGAACAGGTTCACAAACTAGGAATTGTTCTTGATGCAGAGTGCAACATATAACACAGAATTTAGATAAAGCTATAAACTTTAAACTATAAGGCTTTAGGGGCATGCATGAAGAATATTAAATAAATAAGATACAAAATAAAAAGTAAAATATGGTAAGACGACAACAATTGACATAGAACAGCAGTGGGATTATATTTACAGATGTGTAGGCGTATAAAGTAAAGTGATAAAGTGACAGATCTAAGTGTGGACACACCACAGAGCAACAGAGCAGATACATCCATGAGTCTGTAACTAAGTTATTGGGTCTTGTTATTGTTCATGAGTCTGATGGTGGAGGGAAAAACTGTTCAAGTGGTGGGAGGTATGAGTCTGGATAGACCGTAGCCTCCTGCCTGAGGGGAGAGGGTGAATAGTTTGTGTCCAGGGTGAGAAGGGTCAGCTGTGATCCGACCCACACGCCTCCGGGTCCTGGAGGTGAACAGGTCCTGGAGAGATAGAGCTCACAGCAGCTGTGTTGCTCAAACCAAATTACCCATAATGCACCACAGCTCTCAAGAAAACAAAGAAAAAAATGGTTTTGCCTGTGCGACTTGTTAAAGTTTAAATTCCACTGTTTAACAAAAATACATATACTTTGACTAGTTTAATGGCTCGGCCGCCAGTGTTCATGTTACCTGTAGTCTTTTTAGAAAAATGGCAACGTTTTTGTCAAGATTTGGTCAAATAATTAATTTTTAAAGACATCAATTACAAACTTTTGCAGTAAACGAAAAAATAAAATCTGTACATTTTAGTCAATTTCACATTATGTATACATTTATATATAAATAAGGCATTATGTGTAAAGTAATTAAAAATATATATTTTATGTGCAAACTAGGTCAAATAATAATGTTTAACTTAATTGTTTGGGGGATACAAATTATTCTGAAAAAAAAACATTTAAACTTTTAAATATGAAAATGTTTTTGAAGTTCTCATGAAAAGATGTGTCTGCAGTGCCCCCTTAATAAAAACAATGTCAAAATTAAAGCCGCAAGCGGCGATGTAGGCCCTCGCCCCTGATGCATCCCCCCCTTACGACCGCTCCCCATTGCTACCGCCCCCGCTCTGCCCAAACCTGCTCTCCCCTCATTTTCACACACAACCTGTGTGCTCTCTGCTAACTCTTGCTCCGGCCCACTCTCGCCTTTCCGTCGTCAGACTCCGGCCTTACTCTTGCCCCAAGTATCTCTGATGCCCACTCTTGCTTCAGCCTCAGGGCCCCGGCCTCACGCTTGCCGCAGCGGTGCTTTTCACTCGTTCTATAGTTGAAATACCTTCTATGGCCAGTGAACTGCAATACTCGGGAGAAGCCAGCAGGCAAAACAGCATCTGGACAGATGTGCCAAATTACACAGAAGTCAACAAATACAATAGCACCCGGAGGTACCTAATATACATGTACAGTGGCCCATGTAAAAGGCCCCTTCCCTGGTACGAGCAACACCTGTCAAATAGTTACAAATAAAAAGTTCAAAAGTGTATTCAAAAAAAGAGTCAAGGTTGGGATTGGTCCAGCAATCTCATGGTTACAAACCCAGTGCTCTACCTATGGAGCTACACAGCCACAACATTTGTTACAGCAAAAATGATGAATATCTTATGAAACGCCCCGCGCCCATCTAATTTAGGCTTGGAGAATGTGTACAGTGGCCCATGTAAAAGGCCTCTATCCTGGTATCCTGGTTTGTAGCTTGCATCTTTCTCACCTACAACACAGAAGAACCTCCATCACCTACAACACAGAAGAACCTCCATCATCCACAACACAGAATAACCTCCATCATCTACAACACAGGACAATATCCATCACCTACAACACAGAAGAACCTCCATCACCTACAACGCAGAAGAACCTCCATCACCTACAACACAGAAGAACCTCCATCATCTACAACACAGATCAATATCCATCACCTACAACACAGAAGAACCTCCATCACCTACAACACAGGAGAACCTTGAACTCCAGAAACTACACAGGGATCTCAGACCAGAAGCTCCGTTCCTGCTCCATCCGTCTTTATTCTAGATTGAAACTGGAGTCTAGAGCTGGTTTGGTGATCAGAGAACAGGTTCAACCTAAGGCTCCTGTTCAGAGCTTTGTTTTAAGAGCCGTTTCCTGCCGTTCACCTCCTGTAAGCTGTTTCACTCACACAGATCTTACACATATTTTCAGAAACTACAAGGTCTTAGCTTTCAAATGCACTGGCCTATACAAGAACACCACTTCAAAAAACAACAAAATGTTTAGTTTAGTTTACTGTATACAATCCCCAAAAGGAGTAATACTAATTACAATAATATATTTGCATTATCCGCCCTGCCCTGAAGCAACAAGGCGCTTCACACACTTTTGTTTTACAAACTGGTCTCTTACAAATGAAACCACTTTTAGACAAATAGAATCCTTATATAAAAAAGCTTTAAAAGTTTTTGCCAGAAAACCTGTTTCGTACCACCACTGCCGCATTCTTGAGACGTACAACCTTCTTGTTACAACCCAGCTCTGCTAGGTTAAAGGAAGTTAAAAAAAACAAGATGTAAAATGGATGTTAAGTTAAGCTGTATTTTAATAAAAGGGTTGTAAAGGGTAAGTTTAACAAAAACAAAAACAAACAAACAAAAGGCTATTTACAATATACACAAATGTACAAGTTAACAGATGTTAACTAAACCTAACGAAACCAAAATGTGCACAAACCAAGGTTACTGAAATAGGCTAAACGAGTGTCTCAAAAACAAGTGTCACATATAGGCCTAAACGAAAACGAGTGACACAGAAATGCACAACTGGGAGACACAACTTAAAGCAATCAAAAACGAGTGTTCCTGGAAACACAAACAAAGGAACACAGACGACAGAGACATACTGGCCACAAAGGCCAGTAGCCTAACAAACAAAACAAAAGCAAAAAGTGGAATAAACAACATGACGTACTGGTCACCAAGACCAGCAGCCTCGAATGTTCTCTGGTGTTGGCTTATAAAGGCGTGGCTGCACCAGGAGGTTGATTGGGGCCAGGTGTTCCGAAACCGCACCAATCAGGACCAGGGACGAGCAGCCATCCAGAACGAGTTCTCCAATCCCAGACCAGGGCTCACACAGCCAGGTTTCCATGGAGGGAAAGGGGGAAATTAGCACCACACAAACAGAACCACCAAAAGGGAGGGACACTGGAGGCCTGGGGCCGTAACACTTCTAAACTTCGAAAATGTTAAATACTTTAAATTTGCTTGTATGGTCTACAAAATACTCAATGGACTTGCACCACCGCCATTAAGGGAATTCGTAAAATTGAAATCCTCTTCTGGCAGAGCCACTCGGTCTATGGTTCGAGGAGATTGTGAAGTGCCCTTCAGACATACCACCTTTGGCCAGACTGTTCTTTCAGTCAGGGGCTGTAACATCTGGAACAGCAGCCCTCTCACTATAAGAGAATGCCCCACGTTTAACACATTTGGGACTCAATTAAAAAAACTGGTTGAAATCCAATCACCGATGTGCTCATTAGACCCTATACAGATCTCCTGGTGCAGGACTGAGCCAAGTGTCAGGATCCTCTGCACAGATGTTGCTTTGTAAATAATAATTGTACATATTTATCCTTATGTTTGTTTGAACTGTATGACCTGCCCTTGCACCAAAATCTCCATTCTATTGTGCAAGTCACAGAACGAACATTCAGATGTTATTAATGTATGAATTGTATCAACATTTGTTATGTAAGTGTAGCCTCAACTTTTAAATTGTTTTGTTTTATAATTGTTGTTGGTATTATACACCTTGCCCAGGGACAACGGTTTAAAAATAGCTTTGCAGCTAATACTGACACATTTACAGAAATGTTCATTAATGTGAACTGTCCCTGTCAAATAAACTAAATAAAAAAAATTAAAAATGTTTGTCTACCTCAGTCTTTGATTACAGTATTGTTACTGCCTTTATGTTTTTTTGTTTTTTAGTGGTCCTAGTTTTTAGGTGTAGGAATATGGCGATTTCAGTAATTGAGTTTTTCTTTTAGCAGGGGGCGCTAATGAGCCCTGTTGGTGCCTGACAAAATGTAAAGGTGTTTTTGGACCAAGCTGAGCTCCGCATTTCTAACCTTATACAGACAGAAATGAGTATGACTTTGTGTCACTCCATATGTGCAAACTGAAACATATTTCAGTTTGTTCAAATATCTACATTTAGATATATAGATCTTTATTCATCGAAACATCGATGGAGCTTCTGTACTTAGGGTTGCAGCGATGTGACTTTCCAGTAGAATAAAGTGGGACGTTCTGGTCATCGCTACGGCGACACTGTGAAATGTATGGCCTGGTTGTGACTTTTTGATCGGAACGACCAAATGGAATTTGTGGCAAATTATTTTAATTTTTGTTAAACTAAAATTTCACTCTCCATATAATTTCTATAGGGGGCACTATTGCGCCCAATTTGAATTTTATCAAATGAAAGTGTTCAGGGCTGGGACTTTAACAACTGAAACGAAATGTCTCGCAAAGTCTTCGTACAGTTTGTAGCTTCGCCACAAAAACGTAAAACTTAAAAAAGTAATTTGGATAACTTTCCATCCATCCATTTTCTTTATCCGGGGCGGGTCGCGGGGGCAGCAGTCTCAGCAGAGATGCTCAGGCTTCCCGATCCACGCACACCTCCTCCAGCTGTTCTGGGGGACCCCAAGGCGACACCAGGCCAGCTCGGAGACATAGTCCCACCAGGGTGTCCTGCCCCCGACTCCCTCTTCACAACAGTCCGATACAGCGACCGCATCACTGCTGACACCGCACCGATCTGTCTATCGATCTCACACTCCATCCGTCCCTCACTGAGAACACGAGATACTTGAACTCCTCCACTTGAGGCAAGGACTCCCCACCACCTGAAGATTGGATAACTTTAAAACTTCTCAAGATTATTTTCATTTTGATAAACGGCCAGGAGGAGACAGATTTTTAACAAAGTGAAAAAAAAAGTGGGGGTGCTTTGTGGGCTGTCATCCAAAATGGCCGACATCGTTGCCGTCATATCTTTTGCTCAACTCGTCATTATGTACAACTGAACACACCAACCTTTTTTGTTCACTGCGTGAAAATTGTGACGGCATGAAAGAAAAATAATAAGAAAGAAAGAATAATATTCCCAAACGAAAACAATCCACTTTTGCAGGTAAAACTATAAACTATATGTTTTCAGAAAGTGCTCGCACATTCCTCGGGCTCTCAGTCGCCCATGGACTTTTATGGGCTCTGTACAATTACAGTGTTGATCATTACATTATATATGTTTGTATACGGGAGTGCGTTAGAGAGGAGGCTCTGTGCACTTTGGGGCAGTGCTCGATGGTTTTAAAAGCCCCGTCACCCTGATGGCGCTCAGGTCAAAGAATAACTATGATAAAGCGTCGTAATGAATCTGTGATCTGTCGCCTGCACTATCCCTGCAGCGCCTGTTTCCACGGCAATAAGAAAATACATTTACATGTTCAGTTCTCCAGACCCAGGCAAACACACACACTGAATACATGTGCCTGTTCATGAGTTACATTTATCTTTAGGTTATCGATCTAATCAAGCCTTGGGTCGAGCGACTGAGAAAAGGCTGATCCCGGTTCGAAGCTTTTCCCATAATTATGAAAGTGTGAATATTTGGTTAATAAAATGTGTAATCAATAATCAAATGCTTTAAATGTAAGTGTTTTATGTTGGTACATTCTAAATTTCTCAAGTGTGAGATCAATAAAGGCTCTTATCTTATCTTATCTTATCTTGGTATTAAGTATTAAAAATGAATAGAATTATTAGACAAAAATTAACCGCAATGAATAGAATTTTACTGTGAAGAAACAAGGCCCATAGTTCCTCTAAAATGAGCTGTCAGTGGTTTTTCCTCCATTAAAGCAGCTCATGAGGAAAAGGTTAGAGACGAGAGAAACAAAGGAGAGAAAAGCTCCAGTCGTTCACTCTCCTGTCGCTCTTTGGTCCAGAGTGAAGAAACAAATGCGCTGCAGGTGCCGACAGAGCCATATGTAAAAACTGTCCTCATAAGATGCAAACATAATATGTTTGCATCTTATGACGACAGAGCTGGAGGAAGGTCACGCAGGATAGAGCTCATCTTTTTCATGTTTATTCATTTGCATTTTGTTTTTAGACATTTCTCTTCCCAGTTCTGCAGAGTTGTTTGTGGGTGTGATGCATTTATTCCCACATACAGTCAGGTCCATAAATATTGGGACATCAATCCAAGTTTTCAATTCAACTTTATTACGGACATCATAAACAAACAACACCAAAATACAAAAATTACACAGTCACTTTAAAAAAGACAGCTATACCAGTGCCTCCACACACTGATAAGCGAATGGCACTACAGGTGACATCAACCATTGAACCAATTACTGTCTTTACAGACTTATTTAAAGGGAATATAAAACAGTACATAAGCGTCCGCAGTGTGTTTATTGCAGCAGTGACAAACATCTGACTCACACTGGTCCATCTCGGCCTCCTGAGAAGCTCACGCAGAGCGTCATTATAAGCCACCTGCAACCTTTGCAAAGTTCCTTTTTATAGTTCGACCAAAGGTGTGCTGTATACAGAGGTGTCCAATATGATTTAAACAACATTATTTTCACTTTGTCCGTACAAAATCCAAATTTACACGCCAGCGTGTTTGCCTGGGCATCCAACGTTCTACTGTGTGTTTATGTCAGCATCAGACAAGTCTTCTGTCAATATATGCCCAAGATATTTTATTTTGTTTGAAACATGAAGCGTTGTATTAGACGAATAAAAATGAAATGGTGTCTTTTTATCCTCCTTGGTTCTACAGATCATAACGTTTCACTGCATTATATTTAATGTCATGCTCCAGGCCGTAGCTTAAACAAATGTTAAGTAACTGTTGCAGCCCAGCAGTGCTCGGACTGAACACAAGATCGTCTGCATAAAACAAATGATATAACACAAGGTTAACAAGGTTATTACACAAATCAGAGAGTACTTTAACATGTTTAGGGTTAAATAGGAGAAATACTGTGAACACACACTCAATTACATCATATGTTATGTACAGCACTGGCATTTGTGAAAGAGCAAAGCACATTTTAAGGTTTGAGTATCTCTGGTCTCGTCTTAGATCCGATAAAGCATATCGCCAATGGAACAAGTAATTATTGTCTTAATTCAGATTATTTTGTATCATTTAAAGTCTTTTTTTTTTTAAGTTAAAGTTAATTTGTGTGATTTCAAAGGGGGTTTTACCCTTGTTCCACTGGCATTTGTATCTTTGTCTTAGGTTAGTTCAAACCGACTCAAATTCAACATAAAGAACCTTTAGTCAATTCCTTTTTAGTCATTTATCTAATTTAAGATTGCAGTTTCTCCAGTGTGGTGCTTTAATTTGGTCTAAAATCGGCGGCTTCGGCCCTCGGTCTTTTTTACAATGAAGAAAATCAGCCTCCACCAAGAAAACTTGCCTCTCCCTGCGCTATAGCCTGCGTTTAGAAACACGACATCAGCTTTTTATCAGCGTAAGATCGGCCAGTAGCTGATATAAATATGTTGATTCTACCCACCTCTGCTCTTTAGTGCAGCTGCTTTTAGAAACTCACGGGCGTCTCCTGATCGTCGTCTGTGTCGTTTTTCAAACTTGCTTTTAATACATAGGGGCAGAGGCGTAGCTTGCCATAAGGCAAGGCAGGCAGCTGCCTGGGGCCCCCAACTGTGCACCAACCCGTTTTTCAGATACCTGCAGTAAACGCTTGGTATACAGCCTTCCTAATGATTTTGATGATGATTGATTTTTTATTTCGAGCTACACAACACACAACACAGGCACAAAAGCCAGAAAAAATATAATAAAACAAAAAAAAATTGACATTCTAGCTTAAAAAGGAGTGGGAAGAAGACAAGTTTATTGACTCCCACCCCTGTTCATAAACTTAAATAATAATGTGGTTGCAACAGTAACAATGTTTAGTTCTTAGTATCTTACAAAACAATTAAGTTGGTTACAAATTTACAGATTAAGTCAACATTCATAGTATGTTACACTTTATAACAAGTTTATAATTTTGTTTCCTATACCCATTTTATTACCATGTTGGTATTACTGTTATTCACCATCATCATTACAGCCCATATAACATTACTCTGTATCAAAGTGTTTGAATGATACATAACATACTCCACATTTATTCATGAAAGGCACAATGATCGCAGACTGATTGATGCTCATGATAACAAGAGTAGTCTTAATGATGTGTGTTAAAAAGGACTCGGGGCTTTTCTTTTTTCTTTCCTGTGTCTGGACCTGCTGCCAGAGGGGAGCAGCCCCGAGCAACAGGACCATCATTGTTGCGGCGATCTGCCATCTCCTCCGCCCTCCCAGTCTGGTTGCCGCCCCCTCACCTGAGGCCAGGTGGAACCAGTTGGCAATCAGGTGCACACACCTGGACAGTTCATAATGACGCTCCATTCACTCCACTGTCATGCACAGGGAGCAGCCTAACACCACGGCAGGAGCACGGGAAAGCTCCACAAACTTAACAAAAGACTCTCAACAAACACTGAGCGGGACCGGGTTCTCACTTTTAGAGCTGAAGAGACTGCCGGTAAGCGCCAGCGTGTGCATTTATGTTGGAAGTGAAGCTATGGGTTTCTGTTCTGGTGTGCTAATGCTGTGTATAGTGATTTGTAAATAGTGATTTGGTTTGTGTGGGGAAAGGTATACACAGGTTTAAAGTAGATTTTGTGGGTTATGTGAAATCTAAGTATTCATTGTTTAGTCAACCATCAAATCTTGTCAACTTATAAAAAGCATAAATAATTTGGTTTAAAATGTGCTGTGTAAGTCATACACATTTACAAGGTGGATAAAAAGTTAAGCATTCATAATCGCTGGTATAAAAGTTAAAACCCTTTTTTAAAAGGCTAAAAACATTTGTAAAATCAAATTGTGAAATGTTCTAAAATCATTAATTATTTATTCATGTATGAAATTCTGTAAAAGCTATATGGGTGAAAGTGCTTTTGATTATGTAACCTGAATGCTACATAACAAATGGTTTTGCATTTAAATATTTGCCTGTAAATCTGTATATTGCATTTACTTATATTGTGTATTCTGTGTTTCCACTAAGGTTTTTTACCTAACTAACTGGCTAACTGACTACCTACCTAACCAACGGATGGTTAAAAGAAAATAAAAGGATAAAAAGACAACTTCCTGCCTCCAGAGTTTGAGTGAAATCCTGTTTTTAACTTCAGTAGTGAGCCCATCTCACGTCAGGTGTGGGACCCCGCCCAGCAAACCCTAGAATAACCTGACAGTAAAAAACCGAGTCGCAGAGAAACCAGAGGTCAGTGGAAGTAACTGCAAGACGAATACGCCATCCAGACCTGTGGAAATTACCCATAGTACCTGCCGTGGTGTTATCCCAAAAAAGTGCATCCTGTTCCCAAGAAGATGGCCGAAGTTAGGGCATTGGAGCAGCTAAAAATAGACAGGGCAAATGCAAAGAGACAATTTACCCGCCTTGCCAATACCATAGCCCGCACCCATGCAGAGATGTCCGAGGAGGAGCTGAGAAGCAGCCACTCAAAAATCACACAGGCAGCAACCAAACTATTTGAGGCAAATGATGAAATAGAGGCCACACTGTGCAGTGCAGGAGATGCACAGAAGGCACAGAGTGGACAGCTTCAAGCCGATGTAGAAAAGGCTGCAAAGGAATGTGAGGAGAGGCTGGATGAGCTGCAGGACATTCTTAAAAAGACTCTGTGGGCAAGATTTGGTGAGGGTGCATTGATGGCGGCTGTGAATGTAGCAGAAAGGGAGTGTGGTAAAGTCTCGTCCGTTGAACTAAGAATGGGTTTGGAGGCATATGACTATATGCTGTCCAATCTGGAGGTACTGGTGAAGAGGGCAAGAGAAGCACTTTCCTGCTGGAGCAGATGGGCCCCTCCTGCAGAAAGAAAGGTCTACCACAGCAGATTGGAAGAGCTCGAAATGAACTATCTCGAGTTGGTGTCCAGAAAAGCACTTTTCATAGAAGCCAAAGTGAAGGAGAAGGAGAATGTTAAATCGCGACCAGCAATTCCACTTGCCAATCCGGTTCCAGTCATCAAGCTGATGCCCACCACTTTGCCAAAATTCACGGGCATTAAAAGGGACTTTTACCGGTGGAGGAAAGAGTGGGAAGCACTACAAGCTCAAGGCGAACCCACAGGCTCCAAAGAAGTGAGGAAGTTTCAGCTTCTAGACAGCCTGGATGATAAGGTCACCCGGTCGCTTCATCTTTCCACCTACACATCTGCAGACGAGGTCTTCCGCGTGCTGGAGAACCGGTATGGTGATAAAGCCTCTATTGCACTTGAGATCATAGAAGAGCTTCAAGGTATACCACCAGTTAGAGGTCTCCAGCCCCGTAAGATAGTCCACCTTATCCAAGCAGTTGAGAAAGCGCTGTATGATCTGCGGGAACTTGGAGAGGTCGGAGCAATAAAGAACCCCCTCACCACATATTCCATTGAGTCCAAGCTCCCAGACATACTGAAGAAGGACTGGCTCCAGTATGCTGCAGATGATGGAAACGCTGTGGACATCCAGAACCACTTTGACAAATTGCTTTCCTTCCTCAAGAGTCAGGAGCGAATCTATGAAAAGCTGGACCAACTACAAGACGAGGAGCCCAGCAGGAAGGACGCCAGACCAGAGCCCAAGTACGCCCGAACTAGAGCCACAAAATCCAGCGACTCTGCAAACTGCATAGTCTGTGGGGACTCTAAACACAGAAGAAAACTCTATTTCTGCAGCAAGTTCAAAACCCTCACACCTTCAAAGCGAGTGGAAGCAGCAGAAAAGCTTGGAGCATGCAAAGAATGTTTAGAGGTTCATGACAAAAATGAACCATGCAAATCCTCAACCTACGTGTGCAAAAATGGTGAGTGTGACGATGAAGACATCCCCAACCACCACTACCTGCTCTGTCAGTTTACAAACACATCCAAGAGGGCTGGATCAGGCTCAGTGGGAGGTGGCTTCACAGAGGCCCAAGAAGAATTCCTCTCACGACTGTCCCCAGAGCTGTCTCTCCAATGTAGGAGAGCATTTTCCAACTCGGCCTCTAGGATGATCAGCGCCTGCAATTCGGCAGAGAGCAGGCTTCTGACAGAAAGTGGACTCACTGAAGATCCTGTCCTAATGATGCTGTTAAGTGTCACAACAAACTCGGGAAATAAATTGGGCACCCTGATTGATCTTGCCTCAGACACCAATTACATAACCCATAGAGCTGCAAGAAACTTAAACCTTCAAAGTGAGCCAGTAACCCTCATCGTAAATGGAGTAAGTGGGATGAAGACATCTATTAAAAGCAAAAGATACCTTCTAAAGCTGCGAGTCAAAACGTCTCAGGGCACACTAAAACCACATCAACTAGTGTGCTACGGCCTCGACAACATCGCAGAGGTCCATCAACATGCGTCGGCCCACAAACTCCAGAGCTTCTTCCCTGATGTCCCGCTTCATGAGCTAAAGCGGCCCAGAGTCATCGACCTAATGATCAGCCACAAAGAAGGTCAGCTGGCACCCCAGAAGCTACACTCTGTCGGGGATCTGGTGCTCTGGGATGGCCCGTTGGGGAAGACCGTCGGGGGCACTCATCCTGCCCTCTTGGAAAAGTTAAGTAACGCAGCACACCCGTCAATGACTCATTTTGCCCAATGTATGAAAATCTCTGCCATAAGAACTGATCTCGCTTGTTCTCTCTCCTCCCAGATGCCCACTGGCCCAGCCATCCAACTCACCTGTAAAGCAGTGTGTGGAGGTGGCTGCAGCAGCAAAACCTGCACGCCAAAGGCAAAATACAGTGCATCTTGGGTTGGAGAATCAGAGAGAACAAGCTGTGGCGGTAAAGAACATTGCAAGAAGCCACACAGTGTCCAGGCCTCCCGCAGACCCTCGAGCCAACCAAACCCTGCTATGGCTGAGATCTGCACAGTTCAAAGTGGGAGGAGAAAGCAAAAGTCGAAGATAACCGGGGTAGTCCAGGAAACAACTTGCAGCGCCAAACTTCATCCTAGCCAAGCTAAGCAAACCTGGCATCCAACTCAGCAGAAGGAAGCGCAAGCGTTGTCTGCCAATCATCTGCCCTTCCGTCCCGAGTGGCAGACGGGTCCAAGGTCCAGTCATCCATCTGTGGGCGCTTGGCTTTCCGCACAAGATCCAGCTGTCTCTGCTGTAAGGAGCTCTGCTAAGTTGCCTACCTGTCCTACTCCTTACTTACCTGTCCCGGGTCTTCACCTGCAAAAAAGAAGAAAAGGATACTTACCTGTGAGGCCGCAGGCTCAACAAACTGTCCCTGCTGCTGTGGATCTATCTTCCGTCCCTCGACTGGAGCGGTGGACAACAGATCACCTTGGGAGTCGTGCGACCTTCACGAGGAAACCCCAGAAGCTCGAGTGGGAGGTGTTGCGGCGATCTGCCATCTCCTCCGCCCTCCCAGTCTGGTTGCCGCCCCCTCACCTGAGGCCAGGTGGAACCAGTTGGCAATCAGGTGCACACACCTGGACAGTTCATAATGACGCTCCATTCACTCCACTGTCATGCACAGGGAGCAGCCTAACACCACGGCAGGAGCACGGGAAAGCTCCACAAACTTAACAAAAGACTCTCAACAAACACTGAGCGGGACCGGGTTCTCACTTTTAGAGCTGAAGAGACTGCCGGTAAGCGCCAGCGTGTGCATTTATGTTGGAAGTGAAGCTATGGGTTTCTGTTCTGGTGTGCTAATGCTGTGTATAGTGATTTGTAAATAGTGATTTGGTTTGTGTGGGGAAAGGTATACACAGGTTTAAAGTAGATTTTGTGGGTTATGTGAAATCTAAGTATTCATTGTTTAGTCAACCATCAAATCTTGTCAACTTATAAAAAGCATAAATAATTTGGTTTAAAATGTGCTGTGTAAGTCATACACATTTACAAGGTGGATAAAAAGTTAAGCATTCATAATCGCTGGTATAAAAGTTAAAACCCTTTTTTAAAAGGCTAAAAACATTTGTAAAATCAAATTGTGAAATGTTCTAAAATCATTAATTATTTATTCATGTATGAAATTCTGTAAAAGCTATATGGGTGAAAGTGCTTTTGATTATGTAACCTGAATGCTACATAACAAATGGTTTTGCATTTAAATATTTGCCTGTAAATCTGTATATTGCATTTACTTATATTGTGTATTCTGTGTTTCCACTAAGGTTTTTTACCTAACTGGCTAACTGACTACCTACCTAACCAACGGATGGTTAAAAGAAAATAAAAGGATAAAAAGACAGCTTCCTGCCTCCAGAGTTTGAGTGAAATCCTGTTTTTAACTTCAGTAGTGAGCCCATCTCACGTCAGGTGTGGGACCCCGCCCAGCAAACCCTAGAATAACCTGACAATCATTTATTAAGTGTCCTATACTGTGCATTAAAAGAGACAAGATTTAGGAGTCTGCTGCCAGAAGAGGCTTTCCTCGAGCTGCCGGCCCCCACATGTCTGCCCTGTACTACGAGTTATGTTGAATGCAGAGTATGTGGATATGTGCATGTTTTAATTGTAAGAATTTAATTCCTTTATATTACCATCAGCATCAATAGCAATACTGCTGTCTGGATCGATTAAATTTGATTCTAAGAATAATATATAAATTGTTAGGTATTTATCCTGGGCTGTTAAAATAATGCTGATAACACAACAGCAATACTAATAACAATGGCAATACCAATTATAATTGTAATCAATCAACACCTAATCAATTATTATGCTAATATGACACAATGCATTTTAAATAGCTATGATTAATAAGAATAAAGAAGACAAAAAATAAAAAATAAAGAATGAAAACAACAGCAAAACAAAAATACAGTCAAGACATACAGTATAGTTAATGTAAGATATTACTAATACAATATAGTCACCTAGTTATTTCTTATTTACTAAATTAAATATTATATCCTCTTACAATACTAATAACAATAATAATAATAATAATACCAGTAATGGTATTTTTATGTAACACCCATTAGCAATCAAGTCCCATTTCCTCTTTCTGGTACTTTGACCATACCATTTTTTTAAATCTTGATTTAAACTGATGAATATTTGGACATTGTTTGAGCTCTGCCCCCAATTTGTTCCAGAGTTTAACTCCACATACAGACACACACATACTTTTCCTAGTGGAAGACACTGCTTGAATCTTAAAGTTATCACACCCCTTCAGGTTATATCCCCCTTCTGTGCGTGCAAAAAGCATTTGTATCCTTGCAGGTAGCACATTTTTGTTGGCTTTGAACAGAAGTTGGGCAGTAGATAAATCAACTAAATCATGCATTTTTAACAGTTTAGACTGCAGAAATAATATATTAGTGTGATCACAATATCCTACTTTGTGTATAATTCTTACAGCCCGTTTTTGGAGTATAACAAGGGGGTGTAATGAACTTTTATAGTTATTGCCCCAAACTTCTACACAGTAGTTTAGATATGGCAAAACTAATGAACCAGATAATAGAAATAATGCATTGTAATTTAAGAAAAACTTTGCTTTATTAATGATTGAGATGCTTTTGGAGACTTTACCTTGTATGTGAATTATGTGTGGTTTCCAGCTTAATTTACTGTCAATGATGACTCCTAAGAATTTAATTTCTGATACTGTATCTAAGACTACACCGTCTATATTTACTGGGTCTGGTTTTCCATTATAATTACCAAAGAACATTACTTTTGTTTTATTTAAGTTGAGGGACAATTTGTTAATGTCCATCCATGTTTTTAATTTCCTTAGTTCACAATTTATGTTAGTTACTAAATTACTATAATTGTCGTTAGAATAGAAAATGTTTGTGTCATCTGCGAAAATCACTCATTTTAATAATTTTGACACATTAAAAATGTCATTAATATATAAATTAAACAACTTTGGGCCTAAGACAGATCCCTGTGGGACCCCACAACCAATGTCCAAATAACCTGATGTAAACTCCCCCATCTTCACATACTGTTGTCTCCCAGTTAAATAGCTTTGAATCCAGCTCAAAGCCACTCCCCTTATGCCGTATCAATCTAATTTTTTTAATAATATAGAATGATTAAGTGTATCAAATGCTTTTTTCAAGTCAATGAATATTCCAGCTGCATGTTTCTTTCCCTCTAAGCTATTAGTAATCTCTTCTATTGCATCAATGATGGCCATTGAAGTTGACCTTTCTGCTCGAAACCCATACTGACCTTCATTAATTAGTTTATGCTTATCTATGAAATTATCCATTCTACTGTTATAAAGTTTCTCTAAGATTTTGGAAAACTGGGAGAGCAGAGAGACAGGTCTATAGTTAGTGAAGATGTGTTTGTTCCCATTTTTAGGTATAGGTATAACTTTTGCAATTTTCATTTTATTTGGGAATGTTCCTGTTTGAAACGATAAGTTGCATATGTAGGTTAATGGTTTCACTATACTATATATAATTTGTTTAACCAGTGTCATATCTATATCAAAACAGTCTGTAGACGATTTGTTCTTACACCCGTTAACGACATCTATTATTTCTGTTTCAGTTACTCCAGACAAAAACATTGTTTTTGAATTAATGTCTATAAATGACTCCATTTCGTTGTTACTACACTCAGGAATTTCTGCTGCCAGATCTGGTCCAACATTTCCAAAAAACTATTAAGCATTTCCACAATATCATTCATATTATGATTGTCATTGATCCCATCAGTGAAATAGTTTGGATATGAATTATTTTTTGCATTACCTTTGATTATAGTGTTTAGTATTCCCCATACCCCTTTCATGTTGCTCTTGTTTTATATAATAGATTGGTATAATATAGTTTCTTACTATTCCTTAATATATCGGTCAGTTTATTTTTATATATTTTATATCTGCTTTCAGATTCATCTGTTCTTAATCTAATGAACTGTCTATATAGAGAGTTTTTCTTCTTACAAGCATTTTGTAAACCCTTGGTTAGCCACGGACATTTTGTCGTTTTGCTGTTTTTACTGAATTGCCGAATTGGACAGTGTTTATTGTATGCTATACTAAAATTTCCATGAAAGTATCATAAGCACTATCTACATCATTCTTGTTATATACCTCGTTCCAATCTTGTTTTATTAAGTCACTATAAAGTGAGTATATTGAGTCTTCAGTTCTTACGCGTTTATAAGAATATTTTTGAGGTGATTTTGGATCTAACTCATTATCATCATACACCGTGAATACGGGCAGATGATCCGTTATATCACAAACCATTAGACCGCTGGTATTTGTGAACTGCATATTATTAGTGAAGATGTTATCAATGAGGGTAGCACTGCTCGCTGTTATTCTGCTAGGTCTTGTGATAGTCGGGTATAAACTCATACTGTACATCCTATTAATATACTCATCAGTTGTCTTGTGTTTATTTGGGTTTAACAAGTCAATATTGTAATCCCCACAGATAAATAATACCTTGTTACTTATTTCTGAGAATGTTTTTTCTGCCCAATTTGTAAATATTTCCACACATGAACCCGGCGACCTGTATAAACAACTAACTATTATGTTTTTCTTTTTTTCATTAATAATTTCTATTGATAAGCATTCAAGTAAGTTGTTTATTGATGCGGTCATATTTTCTAATATTTTGAATTTAAATTTCTTAAGGACGTATATAGCAACTCCTCCTCCCCCTTTACTGGTTCTGTTTACATAGTTTAACGTATAATTGTTTAACTCAAACATAATGCCTTTATCCTCATTAAACCATGTTTCTGATATTGCAATGATACTAAATGGATGCTCAAACTGTTGTGAGTATTCTTTTATTGCATCGAAATTCGCGTACATGCTTCTACTGTTGAAATGGATAATTGAGAATTTCCCTTCTGTTTTAATAGAGTTGTTGAATTCATTGTCAGTGTAGTATTTGCAGTTAATTGCATTAGATGTTAAAAAGAGGTTATCTGGGTCTATCTGATCCTCCAAGTCTAGTGCATTATGCTCGGTGTATTCTGAATTTTTCAGAAGAGAGCTCATAATCCAAGATCCTTAGCAGTGATCTAGGATTACAGCAATCAGCAGTATATATGTAGTATGATTGGATGTCATTGTATAAGTATACGCATATATTGTTTGTATGTATATATATATATATATATATATATATATATATATATATATTATATATATATATATATTTATTTTTTTATTATTATTATTATTATTTTTTTAAATATTTTTTCCCCTTATTATCTCATTGACCCACTACTGGATTCATTCATACCTATTTAGTTCTTCTATGTCTCTTATAACCAATACTTTAGCTTTTTCAGGTGGTCCATTAAGTTTAATGTATATTTTACAATTCATAACCCAAGTGTTCTGTATTTTATTTTGTTTCCTCAAAAATCTGGCTTTTTTAGCAATGTCCGCATTTCTTTTAGTCAGGTGATCATTCAGAATAAATTGTGTACCTCTCAGTTTTTTTCCTTGCTTCATCAATGCGATCTTGTGTTTTCGATTGGCAAACCTCAGGATCACAGCTGGCTGAATGTTGTCCCTCGTGGGGAGAGGATGACAGGCCTCAATCATATTCGCGTCCACATGTATGTTGTTGGACACGAGAAAGTCCACAACCTGCTTCTCTGCAGAGTTCACCTCCTGTTCACTTGGCTCTCCCCCGCTGCCCGCCACCACAGCGTGTGCATATGAGCGGGGCTTGATTTTCAGTCCAGTCACAATAACATCATTCAGTCTTGAATATTGTTCTAGGTCCTGTACTCTTTTTTCCAACACGGATATCCTTTTGTCTTTTTCCTCAATACGCACACGTTGCTCCGATACTTCCTCCACAAGTTTCAGAATCTTGTCCTGTTTATCCTTTATATCACTTACGTCCTTTGAGAGAAAGTCCAGCGCTTTTTTAATATCCTCCACCTCCTCCATAGCTCGAGTTTTTGGTGGTATAGGCATCGGGCTAGCTAGTTGTTGTATGCTGGTCTGGCGAGGCAGCCAACTAGCTGTTGCAGAGCTAGCTAGCTAGCTAGCTTCTCACAACGCACTCTTCCAGATGTTCTTTGTCAATACCTGCAATGTCCTTATTCCTTTTACTGCTAATGTCCATATTCCTTTAACCGTAACCAAATCCGTAACCAAACCAAACTTATAATCCAAGGCAATCCAAGATATCAAACGTCACAAGCGGAGCCACAAACAGAGCTCCGCACAACCACCGTGCACCGGAACCGACAGGAAGTGCCCAGGTGAAACATTTTGGTGATGCAGTTACATCATCTCTCCACCAAAGCTCTGTGGCGCTGTTTATCCCCATCCTGCTGCATGCTTTAGTGAGTCATTGTTCCCTAATGTTAACTTTTAATGAGAAGTGAACAGACTTTTTTACTCATGGCTCCACCAGATTATATTTCTAATAGTGAAACCAGTTTATTGTAACTCTCTTCATGACCTAAAGAACCTCAGCCTTCTGTTCTGAGGAAAACTTATGCAGAGAACTGCATTATGGGAGTTTTCAGGTGACCAGCTCCTGCTCAAATGACATCCTCTCTCCCAGTGCGCAGTACACCGATCGGCCACCAGAGGGCCCCCAACCGACATTCTTGCTTGGGGCCCCTTGGTACCCTTGCTACGCCACTGCATAGGGGCACACTGAATTGTGTCTTGGTTGTAATCATTTTGTGTTTTTAAATTGTTTTAATCTTTCTGTGAAGCACTTTGGTCCTCCTGGTGTTGTTGTAAAGTGCTATAGAAATAAACTTTGATTGATTGATTGGTTCTGGTCGTTCCCTCAAACTGATCCGGCTCCGATCCGTCTCATTGAGTTTCCTCTGGGACTCGGTCGCTTGTGAGTGTTTAGATTAGAGGCTTTATTCTGGGAGTTAGCTCGGGGGGTGGCCCCGTTTCCCAGGCTTTCACTGTGCTCCTCCTCGTGTGCATGGATTTATCAGAGACCATTTCAAGGCTCGTTTGCATCAGGCTGGTTCCTTCACCCGTGAAAAGTCTGAATGATGGATATTTACGTCAAAGAGGAAAGTATTCAAATTCATGAACCTAAAGATGTGCCTGAATTCCCCTCTGTACAGCAACATGACAAGGCGTTCTGGAGTCTGCTTCAAATGAGACAAAACACTCAGGCAAAAAGACACTTTATTGCTTTTTTATAAATGCAGTGGAACAGAAAGAGTCGTATTTATCTTTTTCAACATCAAACCTACTGAGGAAAGTACAGATCTGGTCCTCAATCTATTATATATATTATGTGCACTATAACCCTAACTATAACCCTTATGTGGTAATGTGTAGTTTAGCGGTGCTAGGCTAGTGCATGTCTATGGTATCAGTTAGCCTGCATTAAAAACAGTCTGACCAGAGCACAGTGCACCAGAGGCAAATCACTTATAACATCAGACTAACCATATAAATGTCTGTGTCGACTGAATAATGTTTTAAATATGACCATTTTGCATTTAAAATAACTTATATTTGAGCAGCATCAGCTTCCTGGTTGTAGCTACGCAGCGGCGGAGTGATCTGCTCGGTTACCGGATCTACAGTCGTTTGTTTACCTGCGGCCGCATTACTACACGTGGAATTCACAAAGGAGCTTTCTACAAATCAGATATGGGAACGTTTGGAGGACGAGCCCATGACTTTGAAGAGGTTTTTAATGCAGGCTACCAGTTACCATAGACATGCACTAGCCTAGCACTAGCCTAGCACCACTAAACTCTTCAAATATAAATATATACGGAAATCAACAACACTCTGGTTAACTAGGAAATGAGGCCCTATGTCTAAATCCTGAAATATCTCTTTAAGCCCAGGCTGGTGAGGAAGTACTAACGGCCTACATGGCACTGTTTTAACTTGGATTAGTAAAAATATCTAATTCCAACATAAATAAACATATCAACTTGAAGGCAATATAATAGTTATCACTATGTTGCAGAATATGCAGAAAAGCAGAAACACCAAACTCTCCTCCTCTCTCTCTCTGCCTGTAGCTCCTCCTCCTTTCTAAGGTCAGGCAAAAACATTGTGGGAAGAGGATGAATGGATAAACTAATATGGCGGACGTCGTTACTAAAGCCCGGTGAAAGCTGCATAATTGTGCCCGTCTGCGACGAAGAACCGTCGTACGACCAAAGACGAGCTCCGACATCAGGCAGAGTCTGATATTTAGGTACAGTGTCAGAGTGAGCCTCCTCTTGCTGCAGAGAAGATCTCTGTCAGTGTCTCAGAGGCCAGGCCATGCTTTGGTAAATGTCTAAATACCTCCTTTTCAAGTCAAGAAAACATTGTTGACACGTTTTGATCCTCAGATCGACCGCTTTCGCTAATTATCGTGTGTGCATTTTAATCACCTGGTTCTCATACGTTACACATATAATGTGGCGTTCTAAAGGTCATGGTTTAGTCCTAGGCTGCATCCGAAACCATTAAATTGTAGCCTCTAAGTACTAACACTAGCTACTAATCCTTAACCTTTCATGGGGTCAACTGTTAGATCTCTATGCAGTTAGTGAACTTCTGCTTCAGCAGCATTTGCCCAATTCGACCATCCTTACCCAGGGGAAGGGAAGTGACATCACCAACAGCTGTTTCTTCTTCTTTAAAGTTCAGTGCAAGCCAAACAAAAGCGCATACCGCCACCTACTGTATATTGTCCAACAACAACATAGTGTCCAAATAAAGACATTTAAGGCGGAAAAAAAAGAAAAGAAAGAAAGAGAAACATCCAAATGATCCTTCACATTTCCCTTTATTTTATCTCAACAGCTGTTTCATAAAGCTACAGTATGCAAATTAACCATGTGGCTTAAGTTTCTACTAAATGAAAACAAAGCACAAACTACTTACTTACTTACTGAGAAGGCTCTTTAAAACCATGTGACTGTGCTGTGGTGACTCTAACATGTATTTTGTCACTTTTATAAAGTTTGGCTTGTGCAGAATCTTATTTTTATTTTTATTTTTATCAAATGTGCACCTGTCAATCAACAGTGGTTGCGCATGAATCACTCGAGGGTAGGGGCGAGGGGGGTGGGGAGATTGCCGCAGTGGCTTATGGGATGGCACATAGCTCCTAATCGCCAGTAAGTTAGCATCAGAGGTCCCTATGCTAAAGTGGCTATGATAGTTAGCAAACAGGCCACTTCCCCTAACTCCTTACTAACTGGCAGACCAATTCGGACGTATCTTATCATGGCGGACGCTGACGCACATCCGGTTTGGCGTAAGACCTCTTACCAATTACTGGTTTCGGATGCAGCACTAGGCTGATTCCGAAACCGTTAAATTGGTAAGAGGTCTTACGCCAAACCAGATGTGTGTCAGCGTCCGCCATGACAAGAAGCCTCCGAATTGAGCTGTCACTTAGGAAGGAACTTTTTATTTAACACCCAGTAAGAATAATACAGTGACAAGAAGAAGAAAAAATAGTAAACATGAATAACATTGTTTTTTTTTTTAAAACAATATGTACAGTAATAATATATTCTTCTTGGTAGGAATTGTGAGAGATGGTTAGGTTACGGGGGAAAAAAAGAAAAAGAAAGAAGAAAAAAAAAGAGGGGGGGGATGGGCGACATTAAGTTCACAAGTTGAATGGCTATGATTAAGTTGACTTATTTTGCTGAATTTGTGTGCGTGTGCCTATGATTGCTGTATGAGAGTGCACAAATAAATAAATAAAAATAATAATAATAAGTGGAATTGAAAAAAATTTGAGAGGAAGATTTTTAAAAAAGCGAAAAATTAAGAAATGAATACATGAAAAATATATGAAAGGCATAGAGGACACTGATGGAAATCATAATATATATATGTACACACATACATATATATATATATATATATATATATATATATATATATACACATACATACACACACACACACACACACACTTTCAATTTAGAAGGGGAGGAGCTCATGGCCAGCAACATCAATACCACTGAAAAAAAAAAAAAAAAAAAAAAAATTCAATTGTGCGTAATATTGGCTATAGTTTGGTATAGATTTCTTAGGATTTTAGTTTTAGTTTGAGGTTCTTTGTCGAGTGTGTATGCATTAAAAGGCCAGGGCATGTGGGCCTGTTGTGAGCCGGGAGAGCCCCACTATACAGGCCCTCGCCCTGCTTATTCTGTCGTGTTCTGTTTGTCCTATATTGCGTGGTGCATTAAAAGGCTGGACAGTTGAGGACCTGACACGGTGGGCAATACTCACCAAGCATCAGGCCCCCCTTCTTGTCTGCCATGTTACTTCTTGGTTGAGTGTGCTTGTTTATTTCCTTTTTTTTTTTCCTATTCTCTTCTTCGCTCGTTTACAACAGGATTAATGTACTGACATCAATACTAGCCATAACCTCAAGGATTAATAATATTTATACAAACTATCAATATTATTATGTTGTATTAACGTAGAAAGAAAATAAGGCAAATAATGATAGTAAGAATAATATAGTGAGTAAATAAGTAAATACCAAAAAAAATAAACAAAAAATAAAAATAAATTAAAAATTAAAAAATAAATAAAGAATAAAAATCAATAAAAAAACATCAATAGAAAAATATAAAATCAATATTTTTTATATATATATATTAAAATAAAGAAAGATTCAAATATTCATTTCTGAAGGACATGAGTGTATGCGTGTGTGTGTGTATGGATCGCCGCGCATGCATGAGGAAGGCAGTGCAGTATGCAGGAGTGTATTTGGTATTTAGAATTAATTATTTATCATTGTTGTTTAGTAAGTTGAGTTAGTTGAGATGTTAAAATAAATAATGTTGGGATTCCAATTTTCTATGAGGGACGGCATGTCATCGTCGTGAGAGATTGTTATTAATGTTGAAATATGATCTGATACAAAGTTTGTCC
Source organism: Neogobius melanostomus (assembly GCA_007210695.1). Taxonomy (NCBI): domain Eukaryota; kingdom Metazoa; phylum Chordata; class Actinopteri; order Gobiiformes; family Gobiidae; genus Neogobius; species Neogobius melanostomus. The sequence continues at coordinate 335,697 of VHKM01000123.1, read as the reverse complement.
ATTGGTTGATGTGTATTGATGGTTTCGATTTCCAGTTTATGAGAATAATTTTCTTGGCGATTGCTAGAGAGGCAAGTGTACTATTTTGGTATTTGAGTGGAAACATTTTCGGCTGAATGTGACCTAATAGACAGAATGATGGGCAGAGGGGGATTCTGCAGTTCAGGATATCAGAGAGTTTTTGTGTAATTGTTTGCCAGAAAAGCTGTACAGGTGAACATTCCCATAATGCATGTACTGTATATACGTGTCTCTGACTCCCATAGTACATTGTGAACATATATCAGTGTCTGTGAAACCCATTTTGTGTTTTTGTATTGAGTGATATGTGTCTGGTGGATGATTTTGTATTGTATAAGCTGCAGGTTGGTATGTCGAGTCATTGTGAATGTGTTTCTGCATATTTCTAACCAATGTTGGGGCTGAGTGTTATACCTGTGTCTGCTTGCCATTTTGACTTTGGAACCTGTAGCGATTGATCCGAGTTGATTAGTTTGTACAATTTTGACATCAGTTTTGATGTTGATTGACAGGCGCACAATTAATTAAAAAATATATATAAGAGATTCTCCACAAGCCAAACGTTATAAAAGTGACGAAATACATGTTGTCGTCCCCACAGCTCAGTCACATGGTTTTAAAGAGCCTCCTCAGTAAATGGCCTAAATGAAGCAGTTTGTGCTTTTGCTTCATTTAGTAGTGTAATGACAGTTTTAGAGTTAATTAAATTGAAGTCAGTAATACACTAATTGTGAAGTACCGTCTGGCCCGCTTAATCAATGCCCGGATCCGTCTCCTGTGCTTTATCCTGGCCAAAGCACATGCTGAGTTTCTGCTTCACACCTAGGACAATGGCCAAGACGTGTCCTGGCTCAAAGGCCTTCCTGTGGCCCCTCCCATATTGGTGCTGGGACGGCCTCTCATGTGTACCTATATAACGAGGGACAGACTTCGGCTCCCCAGAGCTAACCATGAGTTTTACCTGTGTGTTGGCCCTCCGCATGTGTGTTAAATTAAACTTACACTTTTGATAAGACAAATACTTTCAAGTTTTCCTTTATAGTGGTGAGAAATGCCACGACAGTAGAAACTTAAGCCACATGGCTAATTTGCATACTGTAGCTTTATGAAACAACTGTTGAGATAAAATAAGCTAAAGGAAAATGTGATGGCTCATTTTTCTTTCTTCTCCTTAAATGTCTTTATTTGGACACTATGTTGTTGTTGGACAATATACAGTAGGTGGCGGTATGCGCTTTTGTTTTGCCTGCACTGAACTTTAAAGAAGAAGAAGAACAGCTGTTGGTGAGGTCACTTCCCCTTCCCCTCAGTAAGGATGGTGGAATTGGGCAAATGCTGCTGAAGATCTAGTTCACTAACTGCATAGAGATCTAACGTGGCGGCACGGTAGCACAGCGGTTAGCGCTCGTGCTTCACAGCTAGAAGGTCCAGGTTTGATTCCCACCAAGGCCAGGGCCTTTCTGTGTGGAGTTTGCATGTTCTCCCCGTGTCTGTGTAGGTTTCCTCCGGGTACTCCGGTTTCCCCTACCACTAAAAACATGTACAATAGGCCAGGATGAATGTGAGTGTGTTTGAGAGTGCGCATGGGGGACGACGGATGGAAATTAGCCCAAGGCTACAATCCGGTGTGGCTTGTTCATTAACTTGCACTGTCCCTACCAAATAAACCAATAAACAAACAGTGAAAGGTTAAGGATGAGTTGCTAGTGTTAGGACTTACAGGCTATAATTTAAGGGTTTCGGAATCAGCCCTAGTTTAGAGCGAGTCTCTGAGGGGCAGGATGAGCCTCTCCTCAACCCGCTCTCTCATTCCTGTCACAGTCTCTTTGTGTCTTTTCTCAAGTCGATCCTAAAAAACAAACTTCATGAGGTCTGATCTCAAAGACCCTGCAGACCATCCCCTAGCTGTCTCACTGTCGTCTGTGGCACAGCACGTTGAGCTCCTGGCTGCAGTCGGCTGGTTCTATGGAGCTGGTGTTGAGGACCAGAGCTCCACAGCCGAGTCTGGCCTCAGGACATGACGGGAGCGACGGCAGAGACATCACAGATCCATCAGACCAGAACCAGGAGCCGGCCAGGAACCGCAGACCCAGCCACACCTGAGGAGGAACATCAGTGAGACTGAGGAGGAACATCTGTGAGACTGAGGAGGAACATCTGTGAGACTGAGGGGAACATCTGTGAGACTGAGGGGAACATCTGTGAGACTGAGGAGGAACATCTGTGAGACTGAGAGCAGAGGGAGTACCTTGTTGCTGGTGGCTCCTGTGGTGTGGCTCAGGACGTTCTGCAGGTCGCTCTTCTCCACACTGAGCAGATTGAAGTTCTCGACACTTCACAGAGACAGACACTGGGTTAGGAAGACAAACCGAACTAAACACTAAAGTGTAATGGCAGACTTTGCTTCATCAGCGTTGTTGTAACGGACAAATCCCCAGTTTATGCTCAAATAAAGGATCTTCTCGTATTAAGGGACGTCTGCTCAGGAGTGAACCTATGAATCTGCTTTTACCGCTGTGGTTTATTTCGGGGCTTGTTCCACTTTGGGCTAAATATTTCCTCGTCCTGAGCGACAGCAGACGACATAAGGAGGATTTCCTCGTCCTGTCTTTGCTCCGACGTGGACCAGGGAGGAAGAGAGTTCAGCTGATGGAGTTCAGCGATAAGGAGGGAGAACTCCTTCAGTCGCTCTGTGCTGTGTGTCCGTGGACTGAACCCCCATCCACCCACAGTTTGACATAAATCTGCATGCCGACGATATTCACTACTTTCAGTTCTTCATGATTAAACTCCAGAAACAGGAGCTCTTCAGACTCGCCGCCGCATGTTTGTTAACGAATGTTGTGTATATATACTGCGTTTATATACACAAAGACAAAACCGGAATATTAACCACTCCCGAGGGCTATTTCATCAAACTCGCCCAGTAAAGCTCGGCTTAGGCTCCAAATCCTGGCTTATGTTAGGCACAAGTCAAGCTGTGATTACTGGGTTTCACCAAAGGGACACTGAGCCTGGCTAATCTCACTAATTCAATACAGGTTCTACTGATTAGCACTTGCCGTTAAGGATGTCAAGATTAACCGGTTTTACGATGACCACGATTATAAAAGGAGCGGCAGGTTTTCCGTAAGAATTTCAGAAGCCACGGTTTACTGCACGCCATAAACAGAGTAAACTCAGCGGTAGTTGAGCGAGGCAGAAGGACGCTCTCCTCCAGTGTTGTATCCACCCAAAAACGATGGAAGTCAGCAGAGTGGGACGTCTTTAGGATCCAAAACATGACCAAGGCGTTCGATGGAACATCCGTTATGCAAACCCTGATATCGGCTACGTCGAATATAAACGACATCTTGGAGATAATCCTTCGCTGTAAATGTCCAGTCAAGGTAACGAACTGCAGAATTCCATAAAAAAAGTGGCTCAGGATGTAAAGAAAAAGCTAACGCGCTCCGCTCTGCTTCAGCGTAACAGAAAGGAAAGTGAAACCGCGCACATGTGGAAATCAGCTGTTCAAAAGAGTCTCCTTAGTCATTTTGTAAACACGTTTCATTCTCTGTTCATCAAAACATTGACAAATAATGAAGCAGCAGCAGAACTTTAGAGAACAGGAAACCCAGCCTAGACTGTGGCCTAATAATATATAGTACAATAATTATGATCATTATGGTCATTATAAAGAAGTAAAGTTGACATTGTTTTGTATTATTCATGTAGGCCTATTTATTTTAATGCAAAACAATCTTAAAGCATTTTTCATTTTTAGAAACGGTGAATGTTTACAAGTTCAAGTAATAAAAAGCTTTTTAAAGACAAAAACTAAAAATATCAGTTCTTTCCTTTCATTCGGTCGATAATCGTGAATAATCGTAAAATCACAATATTTTCTCTCACAATAATCGTGACTCAAAAAATGTAAATCGTGACAGCCCTACCTGCCGCGTACATAAGCAGACCACACTAACGGTCACAGAGTTCATTGAGAAATCATGACCGAGCGTGAACACGCAGCGGCTTCACAGGCCACAGCTTTGTGCCGCTATGTTAGCTCCATGGTAGAGCACAGGGCTCCCAACCACGAGACTGCGAGATCGATCCCAGCCTCGTCATTAATATGTCACACAACTTTGTATTTCATAGATGAGAGACAAAGACAATGTTGGTGTATATTTATAATTTTTTGCATCAATGATTTTGTGATGTCATGTTTTCTTTTCACATTTTTGAGGCCAACATATATTTTGGCCAGATGATGGCGCTAATACCCTGCTTGTGTCATTTACATTGCCCATTGGTGTTGGATTCCACGAAGAAGAAACATAGCTTGTGCTCAGTCTACTCGGCTAAGTTCTCTGACTATATTTCCCAACACAGTCTCACTCCGAAAGCGTCATAAATTGACGAACGGTCAGTCGCCTTATGCGTAATATAGAACGCAAAAGGTCCCGTTTGCGTCTCCAGTAACGCAATGGGTGTGTAATGTATTTGAATGGGAGTCCAGGCGCGGCTCATTTGACGATATCGGACAGCTCATAGTATAGAACACGTAGTACAAATTCAGCTCGGTTTAGCCAACTATAAAACAATCAAAAATGCAAAAATGACTCGCTGTGTATTTGCAATTACAATAATGCTAAAGGAACATGCAAAATCACAGTCAACACTCGCTTGAATCCCTCGCAAGACAGGCAAAACCGCATTCAGCACGCATACACAAGCGCAGAACTACAGGATTCATATTTGCGTGAATCTGAGGCCAAACTGTTGTTCATCAAAGCCAAAAAATGATGGATCCAGGACAAACCAAGCCGGACCCAACCCAATCACAAAAACCTCTTCAGGAACTTTTACAATATGGCATTGCATTACAGCAGTACGTAGTTTAAAGCCTTTTCCCTACCTTCTGCTGTCTTCGTGGGACGAGTTCTCCAGTATTTAGTCCCACAAGTGGCGTGTCATGGTCCGGTTTTAATCCATGGCTTGCCGGGTCTTTGCCGGGCTTGTACCCGGCCAAGGTGCGCTCTGTTCGGGCTATCTTTGAGCTGCGGCCCGCTGGAGTTCCATGGAGGATCGTAACGCCGATTTACACTTCCTCTGCAAAAGTCCTTTGGGTGAAAGTGATGCCAAGCGTCCACGATGATATAAATGTCCTTATGTTTGCCTCGGTCAGCCATTTAAGGTTCAAAGATAAGCATTTATTGATCATATGTTTCATTAGGCGCCAAGAGACAAAAACACGATCAGCTGTTCTGATTGACACCCGCGTCAACCAATGACACGCGTTCAAAACTGTGACGTCACTAAGAAGGCGGTCAATCTATATTTTTTATTGTAAAATATTAGTATTACACTAAACCTGCACTGCTGATACCGACTATAGCATTATTTTTTTTTTGCAGTCTGTTTACTTATTATTATTTACTGTGTACACTTTTTGTCCCCACAAAGTCCTTGTATATAAGATACCACTATTTACTATTTAATTGTTGTTTATTTCACATTTCCTGCCTATTTGCACACCCTGAGTGTTTCTAAGAGCTGAATGTAACAAGTACATTTCTCCATTATGAGATCAATAAGGCTATTTTATCTTATCTTATTAGCCTTATTTACGTCATTGAGCAGAAGAATCTGAAAGCACATTTAAGGTTTGGATTGGAGGCCTTTTTTATTTTATTTTTAGAATGATTATTTTTATAATTTTTTCAGCAATTAAAGACGGTTTACTTCACACAACTCTTGTATGAAACAGGTGGTAAGAGAATGTATAGAAGTCAAACGTAGAACAGGAAAAAACTCTCACACTGTATACTCGAAACACCAGTGTTCCTTTATTTGATGCAACGTTTGGGCCAGTGGCCTTGTCAGGCAAAATGTTTTTTATGAATGAGAAGCCATCCTTATATAGGGTGTGGCCTGCATCACAGGATGCTGTCATAATGACCTATGGCAAAACAATATGTATACAACATACATCCAAACACAAAAAAACAAAGCCAGGATATAGTGAATAAAATATACATATGTACATATATACAATAAAAACATCTAGTGGCACATGAAATACATGTGGGAAATGGATATATAAGACAGCTCAAAAATAGAGAAGATCTGCCTAAATCTATGCAAATCAACATGTACACCAGGAAGTTAACACAGCCTATAAACACAACATGGCATTGGAACCTCTATAGAAAACATTTATCCCTTGGGTGTAAGGGTCTGTAAAGTTACAATCCAGTAGGCTTTCTCTTTCTTCAAAAGTTTGTCATGGTCTCCTCCTCTATAAGAGAGACTTGTTCAAAAACGTAGAGCACTGACATCATGATGTGCATCGTTGAAATGGGCAGCTACTAGCTATTCTCTGTCATTTCTGTGTATTGAGCTCTTATGCTCGCTGATTCTTTGTTTTAATTTTCTTATGGTTTTTCCTACATATGCTAAACCACAAGGGCAACGCAATAAATAGACCACATACGTGGATGCAAATGGGTATGTTTTTTACCACTGTGGGGATGTTGGAAGAAAGAAGTTTTATAAGTGTTGTTACATTGTGCACAACTCCCACATCTGTAATTCCCATTAGGGATAGGTGTCAATAGTGTCTGGGTAGATGTGACTTTGGGGCTGACATTGGCACGGACCAAATAGTCTTTTAATTTTTCCCCTCCTATTGACAAAAGAGGGGGTTCCTTGAGTGGAGAGTTCAGGGTCGGATGTTAAGATGTGCCCTTTATGGTAGCAGAGTGAGCCCAATACTGAGTTATGCAGGTGACAGAGAACAGAGACAGAGAGTTCTCTATTGACACCTCTATAGAGGTTCCAATGCCATGTTATGTTTATAGGCTGTGTTAACTTCCTTGGTGTATATGTTGATTTGCATAGATTTAGGCAGATCGTCTCTATTTTTGAGCTGTCTTATATATCCATTTCCCACATGTATTTCATGTGCCACTAGATGTTTTTATTGTATATATGTACATATGTATATTTTATTCACTATATCCTGGCTTTGTTTTTTGTGTTTGGATGTGTGTTGTATACATATGCTGCCTACGTTTGCCATAGGCCATTATGACAGCATCCTGTGATGCAGGCCACACCCTATTTAAGGATGGCTTCTCATTCATAAAAAACATTTTGCCTGACGAAGGCCACTGGCCCAAACGTTGCATCAAATAAAGGAACACTGGTGTTTGGAGTATACAGTGTGAGAGTTTTTTCCTGTTCTACGTTTGACTTCTATACATTCTCTTATGCACCTGTTTCATACAAGAGATGTGTGAAGTAAACCGTCTTTAATTGCTGAAAAATTATAAAAATAATAATTCTAAAAATAAAATAAAAAAGGCCTCCAATCCAAACCTTAAATGTGCTTTCAGATTCTTCTGCTCAATGACGTAAATAAGGCTAATAAGATAAGATAAGATAGCCTTTATTGACCTCACAATGGAGAAATGTACTTGTTACATTCAGCTCTTAGAAACACTCAGGGTGTGCAAATAGGCAGGACATGTGAAATAAACAACAATTAATTAGTAAATAGTGTTATCTTATATACAAGGACTTTGTGGGGACAAAAAGTGTACACAGTAAATAATAATAAGTAAACAGACTGCAAAAAAAATAATAATAATAATGCTATAGTCGGTATCAGCAGTGCAGGTTTAGTGTAATACTAATATTTTACAATAAAAAATATAGATTGACCGCCTTCTTAGTGACGTCACAGTTTTGAACGCGTGTCATAACGAAACATATGATCAATAAATGCTTATCTTTGAACCTTAAATGGCTGACCGAGGCAAACATAAGGACATTTATATCATCGTGGACGCTTGGCATCACTTTCACCTAAAGGACTTTTGCAGAGGAAGTGTAAATCGGCGTTACGATCCTCCATGGGACTCCAGCGGGCCGCAGCTCAAAGCTAACCCGAACAGAGCGCACCTTGGCTGGGTACAAGCCCGGCAAAGACCCGGCAAGCCATGGATTAAAACCGGACCATGACACGCCACTTGTGGGACTAAATACTGGAGAACTCGTCCACGAAGACAGCAGAAGGTAGGGAAAAGCTTTAAACTACGTACTGCTGTAATGCAATGCCATATTGTAAAAGTTCCTGAAGAAGTTTTTGTGATTGGGTTGGGTCCGGCTTGGTTTGTCCTGGATCCATCATTTTTGGCTTTGATGAACAACAGTTTGGCCTCAGATTCACGCAAATATGAATACTGTAGTTCTGCGCTTATGTATGCGTGCTGAATGCACTTTTGCCTGTCTTGCGAGGGATTCAAGCGAGTGTTGACTGTGATTTTGCATGTTTCTTTAGCATTATTGTAATTGCAAATACACAGCGAGTCATTTTTGCATTTTTGATTGTTTTATAGTTGGCTAAACCGAGCTGAATTTGTACTACGTGTTCTATACTATGAGCTGTCCGATATCGTCAAATGAGCCGCGCCTGGACTCCCATTCAAATGCATTACACACCCATTGCGTTACTGGTGACGCAAACGGGACCTTTTGCGTTCTATATTACGCATAAGGCGACTGACCGTTCGTCAATTTATGACGCTTTCGGAGTGAGACTGTGTTGTCAAGGTCAAGGTCAAGGTCAAGGTTTATTTGTATAGCACATTTAAAAACAGAATACTGCCCCAAAGTGCTTTCCATATTCAGAGCAAACATATAAACAACATACAACATACTAGGTACTGCAATGATAAACAAAAAATTAAAATAAAACTGCAGTAAAATCAAAATGTCTAACTCAGCTTGAATTAAATGCCAGTGCAAAAGATGCGTTTTCAGCAGTGACTTGAAATTGACAATAGAGGAGGCCGCCCTGATTTCCAAGGCAGAGAGTTCCAGAGTTAGGACCGGCAACAGCAAAGGCTCGATCACCTCTGGTTTTCCGGTTGGACCGTGGGCAGTGTAAGAGCAACTGGTCAGAAGACCTCAGTGTTCTGCCCGGAGTATACCGATTCAGCATGTCGCTTAAGTAAGAAGGTGCCAGATCATGAAAGACTTAAAAAAACAATAAGATTTTAAACTGGATTCTAAAAGTCACAGGAAGCCAGTGGAGGGAGGAAAGCACAGGGTAATGTGCTCCCGTCGTCTGGTCCCTGTGAGCAGACGAGCCGCCGCGTTCTGGACCAACTGCAGTCTGTGGATGGACAATTGGTCAAGGCCATAATATAATGAATTGCAATAGTCCAGCCGTGACGTTATAAGCGCATGGACCACTCTTTCAAGTTGGCTTGGTGGCAAGTATGGTTTGACCTTCCCCAAAGCCTCGTTGCCTGTTGTATTTCCATAGTAACTGAGCCAGACTCAGAGTGAGCCTGGTTTATGAAACCGAAAAGACGACACAATAAGTCAGGCTTAGCCAAGTTTACAGAGTAATCCAGCTTTATGAAACAGCCCTCTGATATAAACCGAGAAACTCCAGAGCCTGGAAACACATCACTGTGATCTGGTCTGTACCTGGAGATGTTCCTGCTGACCTCCAGACTAGAGACCTGCAATGGGCGGGATACCCGCGGGACTTGCAGGACCCGTCAATAACTCTGTGGAATCGGGCGAGATGCTCACAGCCGTGGGGCAGGAGCGGGCGGTCAAACCAAAACATGTCAGGTCCCGCCTCCCGCACATGTACCAAATAGAGGAAACAACAGAATGTACACTAGTGCAGCCATTTACACAGCACCTGGAGGACACCTGGATGATGCAGACCATATCCCCTCGCAGAGCACCTTCACTGGCTGCTCTGGCCCCGCACTGACCACCTGAACTTACAGCTGAACTATTCAACCCGCTGTTGTCTCCTGGTGCAGTAAAACCTCCCTCAGTCCGAGCGCTGTGATAAGGATAAGCCATTGAAGCCAACGCACACCGAGACGCTTTGAAATGCAGTTTAATTACATCACATTTCTACGCTGCACGGAGGAAAACACTGTTTTTTAACTTTCTGCAGTGTCTCTGGCCTCTGACAGACAGGGGGCGCTGTAAACTTTGTTTGGAGGGATGAGAGAAGTAGCAGAAAAAATAAACCGTTGTTTCAAATCCACTCTGGGAAGGTAAACTCGTGTCTGCCTGTCACTATTACCCTGCAAGAAAGAGTGACCTTCTGACAGTGTCAGACCTCTGTGTCAGTGTGAGGGTGTTTGTACCTGGAGATGTTCTTGCAGACCTCCAGCCCCTGCTCCCAGCTCAGCAGCTCCGGCACGAGGATGATGCTCGTTTTGTTCCGGCTGCAGACAAACGGAAAGGCCTCGGAGCAGTTGTGCCTCCACATGTAGTACTTGTTCAGAGAAAGGACGGCCGCACAAGAACCAGAACCAGAACCAGGACCAGGAGCAGAACCAGGGTCAGAACCTGGAAGAACCAAAATGTGAGAACGGACAGCCTCCCTCTCCCCAGACACCTTCTCCTCCTCACCTGCCCAGGTCCTGTAGTCAGACTGTGCTCCGTCGCTCCAGCTCCAGGCGGCTCCTGAAACACAGCAGGTCGATGTGAGGGTTGACGTGCCAGAGCCCGACTGAGGGGGATCTACCAACACTAATATGGGGTTGATATACTGTATATAGGCTATATATCAGTGGGGCAACAGTGGCCCTACTTGCCCCCGAGCGCCGGCCCACGCTAGCAGCTCACTGCTCCTACAGCTCGCCCCAGCGACACTGAGGATGGGTCAGATGCAGAGAGCACATGTCTCTATAGAGAATAATAATGGATAACTTAACTTATATATAGAGAGAGAGCACTAATATACTATAGGAAAGCCGTGGTGGTCGACATAGCAATACCAAGCGACTTCAACATCAGGAAAAAGGAACACGAGAAACTAGAGAAATACCAGGGGCTCAGAGAAGAGCTAGAGAAGGCCTGGAGAGTGAAGGCATCAGTGGTGCCCGTGGTCGTTGGGGCACTCGGGGCAGTGACCCCCAAACTGGAGGAGTGGCTCCAGCAGATCCCAGGAAATACATCAGACATCTCGGTCCAGAAAAGTGCAGTTCTAGGAACAGCAAAGATACTGCGCAGAACCGTCAAGCTCCCAGGCCGACGGTAGAGGACCCGAGCTTGAAGGAAAGAGAGAGAGACCGCCCGCGGAGGGTGAGGAAGATTTTTTTTATTTTTTTGAGGCCCTATATGAAAAGGTTGGGGACCACTGCTGTACACTATGCTCGCCAGTTTTGGTCGCGTTAACGCAATTACGGCCGAGCGAGTGCCGACTGGCGCCACAGTGGGACAGGCTGTGCATCTCTTTCTCTCGGAACACGCACATCATTTAAACTCTTAACCGAGCACATTTTCTCCAGTTCGGCTTTACCCAAATCTAAAAGCTTCTTGACCTGAGAGCTTAAAGCCTATAAGCAAGAGTCATGCCTCATTTGCAAGCTCAGGCCTAAGCTCTTTCCTCGTTTTGTTGTTATGTTTTCGTCGCTTTTTTGTCACGTTTTCAAAAACAACAAAAACGTGACAGAAATATGGCAAAATGAGAAACATGAGAAAATGCTCCAAAAATGTGATAAAAATGCAGTGACAAAACGACAATAATGTTATCACCAGTTTTAGAGGTCTTAGCTTTCAAAAGAGGCTTTGCACTGGCCTATAGGCTGTGAGCTCCGAGAAGCTTTTAGATTTGGGTAAAACCAAAATGTAAGAGGTTAATATGGGCTCAGCTCTGATAACTGACATTCCTCTGTGTAGGGTGAAGTGCTCACCGTCGTGGTGCAGGCCAATCCAAACCGGGAAGTCTGGCGAGCACCAAATCGCATTGTCGTAAAAAGTGTCCGTGTTGAAGGTCATGAACCGCAGACTCAGGCTCCTGCAGTGCTGCATCGCTTCAGCCCAGGGTTTGGCCTCAGGCACAAATGTGGGCCTGTCGGTGGAGTCCTCACAGAAGAAGAAGAGTTTTTGGTCACAGGCGTCGGCGTAGGCTCTGGGAGAGAGAGGGTCAGGAGGATTGAATGAAAGGGCTGTGTTTATTAAACCTCATGTATGTATTCTTTTATTTAAATGGGGCAGTTAAAGTACAGATAAATTGTGCTGTAAATGGATTCAGCCTGGGCCGCTGCAAACCATTTTGCTGCTCGTTCTTTTGTCAGGTGCATTAAACGGGATCTGGGCACATTCAAGCACAGCTGATTCACAGACCCTGATCTGCCTGGGCAAGAGAGCAACACGATTTTTAGAGAAAAGTAAAGTATTAAAATTGCAATATCAGTCAGAAAAATCGTGCAGCTGTAGTATACCCTAACCTTATACTCATCACACTGTCACATTTATACTCACTGCTTTTACTGCCATGTTATTGTAGCACTTTGAGATTTGTTCACCAAATGTAAAGTGCATTATAAATAAAATCCATTGCAGGTTCTGTCATTAATCATAAGCAGGAGCACTAGAATGGAGTAAAGGTTGCAGATGAAACATTGTTCTATTTTTAGTTCTGTCCATCTACTAACAAACAGAAGAATCAGAGAAGAAGCAGAGTCTGTGGACGCTCTGATGGAGCAGACTCACATACTTTTTTGAGCGCGAATGATCTTCCCACACTCGTGTCCTCTCTGTGGCTGACCCTCAGCAAACACGTCTCCGATGTCGCTCTCCTGGAGTCCGTTCTTCCACCGCCAGCCCGAGCTGGTGTTCCTCAGCCCGAGCCAGGCATGGAAGCTGAACATCTCCACATCTCCCAGGTTACCTTGGCCCTGCAGCGTGACCAGGTCTGCGTTATGACTGAAACAGCAGAAACACCACGATCATCAGTCGCTCGCCAAAGACTCTCTACATTTCTACACGCGTTTCATCCTTCACATTTGTTTCCGTGTTTGTTCTGAATCTGCAGTTTGCATGTTCTCCCCATGTCTGCGTTGGTTTCCTCCAGGTGCTTCGGTATCCCATACCACTAAACTCATCGTAAATCACGTGAAATCGTAAGTTTCACGTGATTTCCGCCTGGACGTCAAACCCGGCGCTGTCCTTCCTGTCCGCTATCTCTTCCCATTAAAAATGAGCAGGTCCCACAGAAATGAAGCGATAGCCCAGGGTGTCCTGGTAAAGGACAGTGAGTAAAAGTGAACGACTTCACTGAAGGAAACCTCTGTGTTCATAACGATGGATGTTTTTTGTAAGTAGTTTAAATGATATATTCATCTATTTACAGCACATGTTATATTATCAACACCAGCCTTTAGCTCCAAGATAAAAGCTCCTTAACAAGTGCTGGCGTTTCCTTTGGGGCAGGATTCACAGTGAACATGATGTTTGTAACATGCTGCAGTGACTGTCTATCAGTAACTCGTCCTTTACCAAATCCTGAGCGACCTCTTTATAGTACAGGAAGTACAGCGTATGGCTAATTGTCCAGGGAGACGTCACGTGGGGAAACTGTGCATAAAGCCCTTTAAGTTATAATGAGGAGAGGACATACTTTTCATATATTTACCTGTTACCTGCCAGCTTAGGGTTAGGGTTAGCAATTATGCATATTCAAATCTCAAAGCGTATTGATAGGAGCTTACAGCCTATAATATACCAGAGTGATACTGCATTTGAAAGCCAAGACCTTCTAGTTTCTAACAATAGGTGTGAGATCTGTTTTAAGTGAAACACGACTTTGCTGTAACCCTAACCTTAGCTCCCATATCTGGTACAGGTTAAACCACCATGAGAGAAACTACAACTACTTTTCCATTCGGCTCGAATCAGACTAAGCAGTGGCTCCTCCTCAGAACGGTCCGTACCTCCTGCAGATCTCTCGGGCCTTGTGCCACGTCTGGGGCCTGGGCTCGTACCACAGCTCTTTCTCCGTCTCTGACGACAGCACCGGAGCTGAGCACAGCCAGAGGAACCACAGGAAAACCTCCATCACCTACAACACAGAAGAACCTCCATCACCTACAACACAGAAGAACCTCCATCACCTACAACACAGAAGAACCTCCATCACCTACAACACAGAAGAACCTCCATCACCTACAACACAGAAGAACCTCCATCACCTACAACACAGAAGAACCTCCATCACCTACAACACAGAAGAACCTCCATCACCTACAACAAGAACCTCCATCACCTACAACACAGGAGAACCTCAAAATCCAGAAACTAAACAGGGAAAGTTTGGAAACAAGAGAAAAGTCTGAAAAAATGGGAGCAAATAGGGGAAATATTAGTAATAAAAATTAGCAAAATGAAGGGGGGAAAAATGGGAAATAGAAATAATTGTGTAAAAATACATTTGAAAAATGGGGCAAAATGTTTTTTGTTTTGTTTTTTCTGAAAAAAAGTGGTGGAAAATTTGGAGAAATTGTGGTAAAAATAAGGAAAAAGTGTAGAAAATGTTTTGGAAAAATGGGGCATGAATGGGCGAAAATGGGAAAAATAGGGAAAATATAAGTGCTAAAAATGAGGAGAAAAATGGGGCAAAATAGGAAAATATTAATGATAAAGAAATAAAATTTGCACTAAAATGTAGTGAGAAAATTAAAACAAAATTGGCAAAAATGGGGGAAACTGAAAATAAGAGAAATAAATTGGGGGAAATTGGGCAAACAAAATGAAACAGGCAAAAATTGGGGTGAAAAAATCATGTTCTAAACAAGTAACTTTCTTTAATCAACAATGGGCGACAGGGCCTTTGAAGTCGCTGCTCCCCGCCTGTGGAACGCCCTCCCGGACCACCTCAGGGCCCGCAAACGGTGGACGCATTTAAAAAAGGACTTAAAACCCACCTTTTTACACAAGCTTATTTTAACAGCTAATGCTTGTATTGTTTTTAACTATGTTGTCCACTGTAGCACTTTGAGATTTGGTGTCAAATGTAAAGTGCATTACAAATAAAATGTATTATTATTATTATCCTGACAAACAGCGTCAAAACTTGGATCTAAACCAGGCGTCTCAGACACACGGCCCGGGGGCCAAATGCGGCCCGCGAGATGATTTCTTATTTATATTACATGCGGCCGGCCGGTAAATTGCATTAAACCATTGAATTATATAGATTTTTATAACATTAAACACGTTAGAACTACATTTCCCATGAGGCACCGCGGTAGCGCCAATGCTGCTGCGGAGGCGAGAATAACAACATCAGACGGGAAGAGAGATGCGGCGCTTTTGCAGACGACTTATCAACTTTTCTCAACAAAGAAACGGACTAACAGCTGCGGACTGTGTGCGGAGCTTCTGAAACAGGTGGAGACTGTCAGAACGTGAGGAGAAACTTTAGTTGTTCAGCTAAACATGTGCTGGAAAAGTTACAGCAGCATGAAGCACCTTTACCATCTTTACCTTTATGACTTGCAAAGTGAACACATCGTAATTAGTGTTTAAAAGCCTTTTCTCTCCATCTCTCTCTCAGAGCAACATTATCATGTCAATTAATGTAATCTTTATTTGGGACACACGTGCAAACACATGATCCATAGTTACATTAAAAATAGAGAATATGGAAATGTATAAAAACACTGCAAATAATTACAGCAACATTGATGGTAAAAAATATAAGCCCCATCCATTATCTAACTGTAGGTAAATGGTAAATGGTAAATGGTCACATTTATATAGCGCCTTTCTACCTGCTTAGGCACTCAAAGCGCTTTACATCAAGGAACCAGTCACCCATTCACTCTCATTCATACACCAGTGTACGCAGACACTGGAGGCAAGGTGGGTGAAGTGTCTTGCCAAGGACACAACGACAGTGGGCACCTGCGGGATCACACCAAAGGCCTGAGGCCACTGACTCCACATTATTTACATGAGGTGAAGCTTATTGCTAGTGCTCATTATCAGCTCCAGTCCCTGGTTGGGCCTTTCTACACTACATTAAAATGACATTTGAATTACATTTTGCATTTCTTTCTAAATAGGCTAACAGACAGAAACTGGACCTGACTCCTGAAAGATCATTCACTGATGCCCTGAACCAATTTACCTGAACCACAATGAGATTAATTACTAAAACATTAATTCTCTAAGTCTGTAATTTCTAATTTAGAAGCTCAGCAAATGTTTGGCCGATTGGAAACCTCTGTAAGCTTAAAAATGTGCAGATAGTTAATGTACAGTCTATTTTAAGGTTTATTACAGCAAACAATAAAAGTTGCTAAATCATAATTGACTTAAAAAGGCTTCGTCTGTTGCCCCCGACCAACACTGGGTTTGCATTTGTGGCCCCTCAGGCCAAATGAGTTTGAGACCCCTGATCGAAACAGAGAAGATTTTTTTCGGTTCCTTCTTACATTTGTTGGATACCGGTAGAACCTAAACTGTTTTTCTGATACCAGACTGGTTTAGTTTACCGGTGCCCTGCCCTGTTCCCTCCACACTTCTCTGCAACAACAAATACAATGAAAAAGAGACTTAACCTGGTCCGGTCTGTGGATCTGCTCCTGTCCGTCACTCACCTTCTGCTCTTCGGTCCAGAGTGAAGAGACGAACGCGCTGCAGGTGAAAAAGGACGAGGCTAAATGCAAAACTGGCCTCCTCAGACACAATCACATTTGACTACAAGACAAATATTTCCATGGAGAAAGGTCAGACTGGACGACGATTAAACCCAGAGGAGACGGACACTCTGCTCAGCTGCTCGTCCCTGGTCCTGAGCGACGACATTTGGATGATTGAATATTCAAAGTTACTGCCAACCCGACCAGAACTCATTTGACTGAAAACATCAACCCTCAGACGCCATGACAACCCACTTTATGCTGGGTTTACACATAACGACAACAATTATTGTTGTCGTTATTATTACGCACGGTCACGAACATGCGTCCCGCACTGCTGCGAGCTGTTACGGGTCATTGGGAATTGTCGAGTTCTGTCAGAAATCTGTCAAGAATCGGGTGAATGTGGACAAGCCGCCTGCCGCACACACCGGGTTGGAGGCGGAGCAAAGGCGTCTTGCTCCGCCCTGCTCTCACCTGACTCATTGGGCTCTGGCCAAATCGGGTTACACAAAAGCAAAGACCATCTGAGCGTCGGGCCTGGAATATATGGAATATACTGTAGAATAGCAATAGTTTTTTCATAGACTAATAATGCATTAGTCTTATATAGCGCTTTTCCAGACGCTCTTAGTCGCTTTACAATTTGGTGCATTATTCATTCACTCCATACTCGGTGATGATAAGCGAGGCAACCAGTCTGCGCACATCAGCCACCACCACCAACCACTCACTCACTACATTCGCTAGGCTTCCTGGTGTTACTGAACGGTCTCCCATCCAAGTACTAACCAGGGCCTACCCTGCTTAGCTTCCAAGATCTGACGGGATTGGGCATCGCAAAGGCGGTATGACCACCTTAGTTAACCTATGGGACTGTCACAACAGTTCAACCCTAAACTATCCTGTCACTGTGTAACACAGGCAAACGCTGAATCTATCAAGACAAACAATAGCAATAAACACACGCGCTTTATGCCAAATGAGTCTGTGCACCGGCGGCACATTCAGCCAGACTTTACTCCACATTAAGCATAAAACACTACACTCACTGTGCACTCGATCTTCTGGGGATCTGTCGTAGAACTCTTCACCTCTTTATCCATGACTCTCACTCGTCTGGTCCATCTCCATTTGGAAAAAAACCTCTTTAGCATAATCCAGAACAACAGGCCTGTCTCCACCTGCTGCGCTCATCGCCGCTTGTTTTACATGTCAGAAGTTGTAAATAAGCCTTAACACTTATGTTAGAGCTACTGTAACCACGCGTTGTTGTTTGGGTCAGTGCGTAAAGCAGCGTGGAGATGCATTCAGGGACAGTAAGAAGTGCGGGAAAAGCACCCTTCTTACTGTTTTTTTTTTTTTTACACAAACGCGTGGAAAATCGGGACAAATATATAACAGTCAGGTTCTCCAGCGGGGCGGCTATAGGGGTGGCAGGAACTGGCTCACGAACATCAGGAGGAACGACCACAGGAAGAAAAGCCGGAGGAACAACTTCAGCACCTGAGGAGCGGCAGGAGCAGGTGCTGTCCCGGGCCTGGAGCACGGACTGGCCGACTTTGTGTGACTTTTCTTTGGCATAGTGCAGGTACGAACATTAAGGTTTGGCGTAGTGTGTGTTTCTGTCCATTTTGAGCGTGAAAACTGCACTACGAATGCTGTACGAATGCTGTACGAATGCTGTACGAATGCTCTCACGCTGAATTACGAACCGCCACTACGCATCACGAAAGGACACGCTCCGTTGTGAACTCCACGAACAGAGGGTGAATCGTGACATTCGTGGAAGATTTTTTGACGGCTGAAAACTTTCTCCACGAACATCACGAGCAGATGCCTCTGTTAAGAATCCCATTGAGATGCGTTAAGTCATGTCACGAATGACGGAAAAATGCCATTTGTAACGCATCGTGCCTATGTGTAAACCCAGCATTAGTCAGAGTTACTGTAAGTCCAGTTTAGTCCTGGTTCAGACCATGTTTAATCCTGTGGAAGGACTTGGTTTATTCCTGATTTGCATCACAGTCCACTATTCCCAAACTTCTGTTTTAGGAAAATAAAGAAGACAATATTTGTTTATGCTTTAGGCAAACAACAGATAAATGACGATCTAGAGCAGGCCTTCTCAAACTCTGCTCTCAGGTCCAGATGCAGACCTCGAGGTGATTTGGTCTGGACCCCGGTGGCGTCTCAGTGCTGTTTATTGCCGTAGCATCGCTTGTCACATTCCCATAAGTGCGTACCTATGTCTCTCTCTTCCTCTGTTTATCCTGCACGAAGGATATTCTTGTCGCTCCTCGGCGCCCTTGTTTCTGAATGATGCGACGCTCCTGTTTCAGCTCGGGCTCATCAGTAGCAGCCGTACGTTTATAACAGATTCAGGTATAACAGATCCTAAAACAGCCCAGACTTGATTTGATTTGATTTATTTATTTGAGCTATTATTTACAATTCAACCTGATAAGACTCACAGAGACAAAGTGCAGTATGAGTGTTTAATTAATGAATATGAATATTATTCGGGCTCAGATCCCGGCGGAAGATCGAACGAACGATGTGAAATGCACGGCAATGATGAATGGTAGCCAGAATCTTCCCCCGAGCCTGGACCCTGGTGGTGGTGGAGAAATCCTAGGTTGGCCAGTCGATGACGAGCAGAGACGAGGAGAGGCCAGGTGGAGAAAGGGGTGGAGGAGGGTCGTAGCACGGCTGGCAAGCGTGATTGACCACGGAGCTTAACAAGGGGATCCTGAGCGATGAGCGGGGATGAGCAGCTGCGGTGATTGGCTGTCGTGAAGGTGCGGCTTGAGCGGGGTCTGTGATTGGATGATTGGAGAGCGCTGCCGGTGATGAGGTGAATGAATGCAGCTGTTTCTTCCATGTTGAATTTGCGCAAAAGCTTCATTAAGCTATTATTTACAATATTTACATCAATACATTTACATTTTCACAAAAAAACTAAATAAATAAAACTAAATAACTCAAAAGGAGTAGGCTAAAGCAAGAAAGCGTATGAGCGCCCACCCCATATTCAAAATACAATTTTTGATTAGTAGCATTGATCATTTTAAGCTTTTACATGTCATAGGTTGAAAATCTGATGAAACTTACAAGTATGAAAAACATAGAGCGAAAATAGAAAAGTTTGTGATTTCTGAGTGTATTTACTTAGTTTTATAGTTGTCTCTTGTTTTTTTTTTATCATTGCCTATATTAGCATTCTGGTCACCATCTACTGATTTACTTATTGTTTAAGTAGTCATAGTGTTTTAGATATACATATATATACACATACAGACATATGTATAAATATATATGCATTACTAGTGCACATATTTATTATACATATATTATTATCACCATAATAACAATGACAATAATATCATTCTCAAAAATATCATCATCAAATTTATCATGTTTCTCATTTCTATCAGACCTGCTTCAACTGTATAATGTTGGTTAAGATTGTTCTGTCAGTGTTTTTGATTGTTTTCCTATTTGTGAGGTGCGTTGAAAAGCCAGGGTATTATGTGGCAAGCTGGTAGAGAGGGGGACCCTACAACAGGTCCACATCTCGCCTGCCCCAATTCTATTTTATTTGCAGGCCATAACAGCATTTTTAATGCTTGTAATTTATCTTGAGTTCCTTTCGTACAGATTAAATAGATTTGGTTGATAGAGTTGGTGACAGTTGATTATATCAGCAATGATGTGGTATTTCACAAGTTCATAGTAATACAGATTACTTAAGGAGAGTGACTGAGAGACAAGGTCACATGTCTTCAGCAAACTTCTCAAACACAGTCTCCTATACTGTCTTTTAAATTACTGTAGACTAGCTGGACCTTTTAAGTCTTCATCTAAAATATTCCACAGATTTACTCCTCTCCGTGTAATACAATGACTTTTTAGGGTGGAATGGATATATTGTACTTTCAGATTATGAGTTCCCCTTAGATCGTATCTTCCCTCTCTTTACCAAACATTAATTGTATGTTACTAGGGAGGTGGTTATTTACAGCTCTATATATCTGTAGTAGGGAATTGAGTTTATGATGTCATCAGGTTTCATGGTGTTGGATTTAAGAACAGTATATGTGCATGTGTATTTTGGTGGTAGTAGCAAATATTCAAACGAGAACTTGAAGGCCGAGGTGGAGAAGGGTTCCATGTGAACAGCAGTTGAACATGGGTCAGTGGGTCCTAAGAGATGGGCGAACGCCCCACTTTATGAACAATTCTGATGGCCTTCTTTTGAAGTCTATATAAACTAGCAAATGACTATTGTAGGTGTTTCCCCAGACCTCTGAGCAGTAGTTTATGTACGGTAGGATTAAGGAACAGTACAGGGTGAAGAGCCTTTTGGTCCAGAAAATATCTACACTTGCCCATTATGGCCACATTTTTCACCACTTTACCACAAATAATGTTTATTTGTGGTCTCCAGCTAACCTTATGATTGAAGATCACACCCAGAAATGTATATTCCTTGACTTGTTCAATTTGAACATTGTCAATATTGATTTGAATCTGAACGTCACTATTCCGTTTGCCAAATAAAATCAATTTTGTTTTCGATAAGTTCAGCGATAGTTTATTTCTGTTAAACCATTCTTTGAGTCTGTATAATTCTGTTGTGACCTCTGATATGAGCAGTTGTAAGTCTTTGCTAGAGACTAGTAGAGTTGTGTCATCAGCAATAATATACATTTTAGCTTTGTTGAGGCTTCACACACATCATTGATGTAGAGCAGAAACAATTTAGGTCCTAAAATCGACCCCTGGGGGACCCCGCATATTGTATTCCTCCATCCTGATACATGTTCATCAATTTGTACTGTTTTCTTTCAGTCAAATATGACTTCAACCAATTGTTAGCGATCCCTCTAATTCCATTATTATTTAGTTTCTTTAAGAGAATTTCATGATCTATAGTGTCTTTCTGGAGGTCTATGATATACCCAAACAATACAAATTAGTGTCAATATTGTTGGTGAGTTCTTCGCTTAGATTGATTAGAGCATGTGCAGTTGACCTGTTGTTTCTGAACCAATACTGACAGTCACTGAGTAAATTATGTTTATTCACAAAGCTGTCCAGGCGGGCAGAAAAACGTTTTTTTCCAGAATCTTGGATAGTTAAGGAAGTATAGAGATGTGTCTATAATTTGTAAACTGACGATTATCCCCACTTTTATTAATTGGAACGACATTAGTTTTTTTTTGTATTTGTTTATTTGAGCAGTTGGTCTGCTCAAAAGGACCTTGGCAATCTTCATGAGGTCAGGGAATTCACCAGTTGAAAAGGATAAGTTGCATATATGTGTTAAAGGCATTGATATATTTTGTATTCTTTTTTTAATCATGTTCATGTCAAAGTCATTCCAATCAGTGGATATTTTATTCTTGAAAGCTTTAACTATTTTAATTATTTCATTTTCATTTGTTAACGTAAGAAAAAAGGAGTGTACATTCACATTTTTGTGTTGAGAGACATCACTGTTTGTTTTGGCTATTGTAGATGCCAGGTGAGGCCCAATGGTGACAACGTTATTATTGAACAGATTAACTACATTCTCCCCGTTTGTAATTTTCTCATTATTTTAAATCCTGTAGTCTGGGTAACTTAAAGCTTTCGAGTCTTTAGACATTTCATGATTTAAGACTTTCCATAGTCCTTTCATATTATTTTTATTGACCTAAATCATATTTCTATAATAATTTCTTGTTAGTTTAGTCATATTTTTATATTTAGTTTCAGTTTCTAATGTTCGTTTCCTTATAAATATTTTTTGTGTATTTTTTTCTTTTTACATGCATTCAATAACCCCTCGTCATCCAAGGGCCACAAGTATTTGTTTGTGTATATTTGCACGTTTAGTACTGACGTTTGATTGTGTTGACAAATGTTTACAGTGCCTTGCGAAAGTTCTAATACACCTTGAACTTTTGCACATTTTGTCATGTTTACAACCTTAAACGTAAAAATTTGATTTTGATTTTTTCCTGAAAGTTCACACCAAAGTAACAAATGTAACAAAAGTAGCAAATGATACATGATTCTGTTATTTTTCAAAAAATAGAAAAGTGAAAAGTGTGGCGTGCATAAGTATTCATACAGCATGACTTAATACTTTGTGGAACCCCTTTTGCTGCAATAACAGCAGCAAGTCTTCTGGGTATGACTACAAGGTTTGCACATGTAGAGACATTTTAGCCCATTCCTCTTTACAAACAACTCAAGCTCTGTCACATTAGAAGGAGAGCGTTTGTGAACAGCAGTTTTCAGGTCTTTCCACAGATTTCAATAGGATTTAGGTCAGGACTTTGACTGGGCCATTCTAACACATTAATATGTTTGTTTTAAACCATTCCATTGTAGATTTAGCTTTGTGTTTAGGGTCATTGTCCTGCTGGAAGGTGAATCTCCGCCCAGCCTCAATTCTCTTGCTGACTCCAGCAGGTTTTCCTCCAAAATGTCTCTGTATTTGGCTCCATCCATCTTCCCAACTATTCTTACAATCTTCCCAGTCCCCGCTGAGGAAAAGCAGCCCCATAGCATGATGCTCCCCCCACCATATTTGACACTGGGGATGGTGCACTCAGGACGATGAGCAGTGTTAGGTTTGCTCCATACATAACGTTTTGCATTGGGCCAAAAAGTTACAGGGAGTTCAGCTTCCCAATGGCCTTGTGTATGAAACTGTTTTTAAGTCGACTGGACCTGGCCCATAGATTCCACAGTCTCCTCCCTGAAGACATTACCTTGAAGAGCCTGTGTGATGGGTGCGTAGGGTCCCTGGTGATTCTGACAGCTTTGCGGGTGAGACGGGTGGAATACATGTCCTTAATGGTGGGGAGAGGGGCTCCACAGATCTTCTCCGCTGCTCTCACGATGCGCTGGAGGCTCCTTCAGCAGGAGGCAGTGCTGGCGCCGTGTCACACAGTGATGGTCAGGATGCTCTCTATAGTCCCTCTGTAGAGAACCACACAGTGATGGTCAGGGCTCTTATAGTCCCCTGTAGAAACACACAGTGATGGAGCTGGTCAGGATGCTCTCTATAGTCCCTCTGTAGAAGACCACACAGTGATGGGCTGTCAGGATGCTCTCTATAGTCCTCTGTAGAAGAACCACACAGTGATGGAGCTGGTCAGGATGCTCTCTATAGTCCCTCTGTAGAAGAACCACACAGTGATGGAGCTGGTCAGGATGCTCTCTATAGTCCCTCTGTAGTAGAACCACACAGTGATGGAGCTGATCAGGATGCTCTCTATAGTCCCTCTGTAGAAGAACCACACAGTGATGGAGCTGGTCAGGATGCTCTCTATAGTCCCTCTGTAGAAGAACACATGGAGCTGTCAGATCTCTTAGTCCTTGAGAACCACCAGTGATGGAGCTGGTCAGGATGCCCTCTATAGTCCCTCTGTAGAAGAACACACAGTGATGGAGCTGGTCAGGATGCTCTCTATAGTCCTCTGTAGAAGAACACACAGTGATGGAGCTGGTCAGGATGCTCTCTATAGTCCCTCTGTAGAAGAACCACACAGTGATGGAGCTGGTCAGGATGCTCTCTATAGTCCCTCTGTAGAAGACACATGATGGAGTGTCAGGATTCTTAGTCTTTGTGGACCACAGAGTGATGAGCTGGTCGGATGTTCCTATAGTCCTCTGTAGGTTGCCATAACGGAGGCTGGGACTCTAGTCTTCTTAACTTGCAGAAAAAGTAGAGACGCTGATTACTTTCTTGACCAGTGATGTAGTGTGCATGGTCCAGGAGAGGTTCTCTGTGATGTGCACACCCAGGAACTTAGTGCTGGTCACCTCTCCAATGCAGCACCGTTGATTGTTAGAGGAGCATGCTGGACCCGCGCTCTTCGAAAGTCCACAACAATCTCTGTTGTCTTCTCCACATTTAGAGAGAGATTGTTCTGTGTGCACCACATGGCCAGACTGCTCACTTAAGGCACTTGAAACACAAGCCTGCAGTGCTGCCTCTCCCTAAATGAACCTCCTGGAACTGGTCTGGGCTCCTGGAGATACTGAGCTGTTTGTGGAATGATTTATGATGGACTTATATGCACTGTAATAGCAGCCACGACATTATACAGTAACATGTGGCTCCTGTGAATGGAGGCGTCACTGATAAAGACTTGGTGAAACAGTTAAAGTTTGATGGATTTCACACAGTTCGAGGGTCGTCTTATTGAAACCAGTTACACAGAGTTACAATATAAAAGCCTGGATTATCATCTTTATTTGGTGGATGTTTGAGGCGCTCCTCTCGCTCCTCTCATCCTCAGGCCTGTTCCACATCTGCGTTTATCCTGGGATTATACTTTGTGCTGTTGTTGTTGGATATAATTGTGTCTAAACTCACGCTGAGGTTGGATCATTCCCACTGAGACGCCCGTGGAGACAATCACTTCACCGACACACTTCACCAACACACTTCACCGACACACTTCCACCACAGCTTTGCACATACAGGCAGGGAACAGGCGAACAGTTAATGAACAAATGTTTGCACCTTCAGCTTTAGTGGCATCACATGTGTTTCAATAGTGTGAATGTCTTTTTGCTCCTTCAGTAACTCTGATGCCTTCCGACAGTTTGTCCTGGAGCTGGCGCTGCAGAAACTGAAACTACTGGCTATTTATTACTTTATTTATCGCATTTTCTAACCAACAAAGTTATTACCGAACACCAGCGGAAAGCAGAATCCCTGCGCTTCTGCTGTATGAATGTTTAATGTTATTATGGGAATATCGTGCATCTGCTGCTCGGACTTAATGAAACCAGATTAAAAAAAGGAGTAATAACCAAACTTAATGAATACTGAACAAGGACTGAAACCAGGTCTAAGTTCCAGGATCTGAAACGCAGCTCTTTATTAAACTCGTACATTACAGAAGCTGTTCCAGGCGACACCTCGCTCTCGCTCTCCTCCAGATCTATTTTTAGCGCTGGTGTAATTAAGCCTGAGCCTAGTGGAGGGGCCTCAGCGGAGGGGCCTCAGTGGAGGGGCCTCTCCTGTGGGTCTGATCTGAGCGAGAGGCCCCTGGAGCCGCTCTGCTCCTGGAACAGAACCAGGCGGGACTCAAAGATCTGCTAAAGGGCAGCAGCACTCACTGAAATCACTGTGTTTTTACCGAGGAAGTAATAACAACTAGAGCGCTGTGTTTCAGACTCAAAGACGAAGCTCATGTTTCAAACTTCACTATCTGAGAAAATATTTATTTGGTCATGAAAGAACTAAATGTGAGTGGATATGTTAGATGTAAAGAAGCCTCGTAATGTGGATTTATGTCAAACTGTGGCCGATGGTTTAAGGGCGGCTGGTTTTTCCTCCAACAGCCGCGTTCACGACAGAAACCATGAAACAACAAAACCAAGAGGTGAAACTCAAGACAATGAAAGTGGCACTGGTTCCTCCAAAATAAATGTGAAATAAATGGGAATGTGATGCAGAGTTTGAGGGTGAAGGATCATGTACATCGTCTGAGTTTTCACGAGTCCATCCTCTCTGCCACGACCCGGGATAAGTGGAAGAAAAGGTTAGTTTCATCTACAGTCTGCAAACTTTATCTTTGCCTCCTCTGCCGAGACACAACGATGTGGACCTGGTTTAGTCCTGGTTTAGTCCTGGTTAAGTCCTGGTTTAGGCCTGGTTAAGTCCTGGTTTAGACTGGTTTAGGCCTGGTTAAGACCTGGTTTAGACCTGGTTTAGGCTGGTTTAGAACTGGTTTAGTCCTGGTTTAGTCCTGGTTAATCTGGTTTAGGCCTGGTTTATACCTGGTTTAGGCCCTGGTTTAGGCCTGGTTTAGGCCTGGTTTAGGCCTGGTTTAGACCTGGTTTAGGCCTGGTTTAGGCCTGGTTTAGACCTGGTTAAGTCCTGGTTTAGGCCTGGTTTAGACCTGGTTTAGGCCTGGTTTAGGCCTGGTTTAGACCTGGTTAAGTCCTGGTTTAGGCCTGGTTTAGACCTGGTTTAGGCCTGGTTAAGTCCTGGTTTAGACCTGGTTTAGACCTGGTTTAGGCCTGGTTGGCTGGTTTAGTTTAGGCCTGGTTTAGACCTGGTTTAGGCCTGGTTTAGGCTGGTTTAGACCTGGTTAAGTCCTGGTTTAGGCCTGGTTTAGACTGGTTTAGGCCTGGTTTAGGCCTGGTTTAGACCTGGTTAAGTCCTGGTTTAGGCCTGGTTTAGACCTGGTTAAGTCCTGGTTTAGTCCTGGTTTAGACCTGGTTAAGTCCTGGTTTTAGGGACCTGGGTTTTAAAGACCTGGTTTATAGACCTGGTTTAGTTCCTGGTTTAGGCCTGGTTAAGACCTGGTTTAGGCCTGGTTTAGACCTGGTTTAGGCTGGTTAGCCTGGTTTAGCCTGGTTTAGACCTGGTTTAGGCCTGGTTTTAGACCTGGTTTTAGGCCTGGTTTAGGCCTGGTTTAGGCTTGGTTTAGCTGGTTTAGACCTGGTTTAGACCTGGTTTAGGCCTGGTTAGCCTGGTTTAGGCCTGGTTAAGTCCTGGTTTAGGCCTGGTTTAGACCTGGTTTAGGCCTGGTTTAGGCCTGGTTTAGACCTGGTTAAGTCCTGGTTTAGGCCTGGTTTAGACCTGGTTAGGCCTGGTTTAGCTGGTGTCCTGGTTTAGGCCTGGTTTAGACTGGTTTTAGCCTGGTTTAGGCCTGGTTTAGACCTGGTTAAGTCCTGGTTTAGCCTGGTTTAGCCTGGTTAAGTCCTGGTTTAGGCCTGGTTTAGACCTGGTTTAGGCCTGGTTTAGACCTGGTTAAGTCCTGGTTTAGCTGGTTTAGACCTGGTTTAGGCTGGTTTAGGCCTGGTTTAGGCCTGGTTTAGACCTGTTAGCCTGGTTTAGACCTGGTTAAGTCCTGGTTTAGTCCTGGTTTATACCTGGTTTAGGCCTGGTTAGGCCTGGTTTAGACCTGGTTTAAGCCTGGTTTAGGCCTGGTTTAGACCTGGTTAAGTCCTGGTTTAGTCCTGGTTTAGACCTGGTTAGTCCTGGTTTAGGCCTGGTTTAGGTCCTGGTTTACGGTAGCCTGGTTTAGGCCTGGTTTAGACCTGGTTTAGGCCTGGTTTGCCTGGTTAGCCTGGTTTAGGCCTGGTTTAGACCTGGTTTAGCCTGGTTTAGGCCTGGTTTAGACTGGTTAAGTCCTGGTTAGGCCTGGTTTAGACCTGGTTTTAGGCCTGGTTTAGACTGGTTTAGTCCTGGTTAAGTCCTGGTTTAGGACCTGGTTTAGACCTGGTTTAGGCCTGGTTTAGACCTGGTTAGTCCTGGTTTAGACCTGGTTTAGACCTGGTTTAGACCTGGTTTAGGCCTGGTTTAGACCTGGTTTAGACCTGGTTAAGTCCTGGTTTTAGACCTGGTTTAGACCTGGTTTAGGCCTGGTTTAGTCCTGGTTAAGTCCTGGTTTAGGCCTGGTTTAGACCTGGTTTAGGCCTGGTTTAGACCTGGTTAAGTCCTGGTTTAGGCCTGGTTTAGGACCTGGTTTAGGCCTGGTTTAGACCTGGTTTAGACCTGGTTTAGACCTGGTTTAGGCCTGGTTTAGACCTGGTTTAGACCTGGTTAACTGGTTAGCCTGGTTTAGACCTGGTTTAAGACCTGGTTTAGGCCTGGTTTAGGACCTGGTTTAGGCCTGGTTTAGCCTGGTTAGTCCTGGTTTAGACCTGGTTTAGGCCTGGTTTAGGCCTGGTTTAGGCCTGGTTTAGACCTGGTTTAGACCTGGTTTAGACCTGGTTTAGCCTGGTTTAGACCTGGTTTTAGACCTGGTTAAGTCCTGGTTTAGACCTGGTTTAGACTGTTAGTCCTGGTTTAGACCTGGTTAGCCTGGTTTAGCTGGTTTAGGCCTGGTTTAGGCCTGGTTTATGACTGGTTAAGTCCTGGTTTAGGCCCTGGTTTAGGGCCTGGTTTAGACCTGGTTAAGTCCTGGTTAGACCTGGTTTAGACCTGGTTTAGCCCTGGTTTAGACCTGGTTAAGTCCTGGTTTAGGCCTGGTTTAGGCCTGGTTTAGACCTGGTTAAGTCCTGGTTTAGACCTGGTTTAGACCTGGTTTAGACCTGGTTTAGACCTGGTTTAGGCCTGGTTTAGCCCTAGTTTAGCTCCGGTTTCCTCTTGGTTGTCAGAGTACAGTTATTATCTCGTGAGTTGTTGCAGAGTTGTGCATTTGAAGAACCGTCCCTGAAACATGCATGAGCCGCTGCATGAAATATTCAGCAGAATCTCAGCTCCGCTTTTCCTTTTGGAGAAACCCATCTGTAAACATGGAGCAGTGCACGAGCGGGAGGAGGGACGAGGAGACGGGAGGTTTCTAGGACAGAGACCATTAATGCTGGATCTGATAATCCAGCATTATGGAAGAGAGGAGGTGCAGCTTCAGGACTTTCACACTTTTCTGAACAATATCAATACGAAAATTAAACTATGTTTGGAATTTAGCAACAAAATCATTCATTTTTTTGGACCTGTCTATTTCTGTGGATGTGAATGGCCACCTCCACACAACCATCTACAGAAAACCTACTGATAAAAATACAATTTTAAGAGCAGACACTTTCCATCGTAACAGTTTAATTTCAAACATCCCTTATGGCTTGAGGAGGATCTGTGAATTTGAACAACAAGCAAATGTCATGTATCAAAGATTTTGCAACAGAGGACACAAGAGACGCACTCTAAACAACGCACTATCCAAAGCAAAAAGTCAACAAAGAACACAACTTTCAACAAGAGGCAAAGGTCCTCCATCAACAACAAGACATAGCCATTTGTCTGATGCAGTCAAAGACATTATAAAAAGCAATTGGGACATTCTCAAAAGTGACGACACTCTTGCTCCAGTCTTTAATGATTCCCCATCTTTTGCTTCACGCAGAGCACCCACATTTAAGGACCTCTTGGTAAAGAATTACCTGCCCTCTGAAAAAAAGACCTTTCTTCCAATAGGTACTTACCATTGTGGCTCCTGCAACCACTGCTGTCACATAAACACAACAGCTATTTTTAAAGACTCAGCAGGTTGGAACACTTTTAAGTGCCGCCACTTTGCGAACTGCAACACCACGTATGTCATTTACAGGCTGGACTGCTCCTGTGGATGTTTTACATAGTCCGGACAAAAAGACGCTTAAAAGACCGCTTCTCTGAACACAAATACACCATAAGGAGTAATAACCTTAATTATCCTATTGCCCAACATTTTCAATCCTCTGTTTCATGCAAAATCAATCTCCTCAAAGTTATGGTCATAGACGCCATCCCACCCAACATTAGAGGAGGTGATCGGTTGTCTCT
Source organism: Neogobius melanostomus (assembly GCA_007210695.1). NCBI lineage: Eukaryota > Metazoa > Chordata > Actinopteri > Gobiiformes > Gobiidae > Neogobius > Neogobius melanostomus. The sequence continues at coordinate 305,922 of VHKM01000123.1, read as the reverse complement.
CCTCTCTCAAAGGGAAAGGATAGAAAGCTTGAAAGCTACTAAATTTCCTGGTCTCAATGATGACCTGGATTTTTCTGTTTTTCTTTGTGCTGGTTCTTTGCTTATGTATACATGACCCTTTTTGTACTCACTTTTTAACACACTTGAGCAAGTGTTTTTTTGTAAATACGGAACCTCTATGTGTGACATTCTCACCTACTCTTTACCTGTTTTGCTTTTTGTGTTGACGCTCTGTGGGTTTGGTTGTCTCATGTCGACACACCCTCTGTCGACCTGTGTGTGTGTGTGTGTGTGTGTGTGTGTGTGTGTGTGTGTGTGTGTGTGTGTGTGTGTGTGTGTGTGTGTGTGTGTGGTGTGTGTGTGTGTGTGTGTGTGTGTGTGTGTGTGTGTGTGTGTGTATTTATCCCTGTTCTGTCAGTCATGTGGTCTGTTCACGTGACATTTTTTGTCACATGACTTGTGTATAAGTAGCCTGGCTAACGCCAGACTGCTGTGTGCGCTCGAATCTTTTCGAACTTCACAACAGTCTGGGGACCATGGCCGACATTTTTCCATGGATTTGGCACCAATCACAGAACGAGGAGGGACGGTAAGACGATGACGCGCTATTTGACATAAAGCTTGTAGTTTGTTTAGGGATAAAAAAAATAAAAAAATATTTACGGATCCAACATGACAGCAGCAGACGCGATGCCATCTTTCGATCAAGCTTTAGAACGTGTTCTAAATAGTTTCGCTCAAAAGTTTACAGCAGGTACGTCATACGTCATCTGATACCATGATACGATTGGCTATGGCTACGTGCAGACGCATGAGAGACATTCGTAGCGCCCAATAAACGGCTATGGACAATCGTAAACCACACCTCTCCTACGAGAAAATGAATTGGTGGTCCCCAGACTAAATATCACTTGTGATTTTAGTCTGGCGTTAGCCAGGCTAGTGTATAAGCACACCTGGGCACAATTGATTCTCTATGCCCTGACAAAGATCATGTGGGATCGAAACGCGTAGGTGTCCCTCTTAATAAAGGACTTTTTATTTACCTTCAGAGTGCCTCAGAATTTTTGCCCATTTTTACCTTTCTCCAAGGGCTTCATGTTGTTATTTCATCCACATCTTCATCCTCGAAGAGCACCCGTTGTTGCTATTTTCTACTTAGCTTCATGACCCAGCGCAGCTCTCACTTTTGCCATTTTTAACCTACAATGCTGGATCTGACTCTGACCGTCTGCATCTGTCACTGCTCAACGTGGAGGTTTCCTGCAGGGGTCAGAGTTAAGATTTCTCCTTAACGTCTTATTTTATGTCAGAGTGAGGAGCAACAGGCAGGTGTGTAGGACGACGGGAAATCTGTGTGAACGATTATTTTATTAACATCCGAGTAAAAACAGCCCAAACTCTCTCTTTCCGTTGCTTATTCTGACATTTTGTGGCTTTGAGAGGAAGTGACTCCATCATGGCCGTGTCGCTCCCTGATCTTTCTCGCGCTTCTTCATTCGGAAATACTGACATGTTTGGTGTGTCAGGAGCAGATGTCAGAGCCCTATAGCAGAAGCTCAGCCAAACACAGAGGAGCTTAAACCTTTTCCTATAATACACAGGACACCAATGTAGAGCAGCTGACACCGGGGTGATATGCTGTCTCTTTGTGGTCCCTGAAGGAGACGGGCAGCTGCGTTTAGCGCCCTCTGGAGGCGACGAATTGAACGCTGACCAAGACCAATGTACAGAGTTACAATAATCAAGTTGTGAAGTTCTAAATGCATGAATGGCTTTAGATCATCTTTGACCTGGTTTAGAGTTTTACGGTGTTTTAAGTGTCTGCGTACACTGGTGTATGAATGAGAGGGTGAATGTGACTGGTTCCTTTCTGTTAAGCGCTTTGGGCCTGAGGAAGGTAGAAAAGCACTATATAAGTTGAGACCGAACATCTGACAGAGAGAAAGCTCACTCTCCCCGAAGTTTGTGGTGGTTTTGGGAACAGCCAGTTGCAGCTGCAGTCGGGACAGTGAACCATTAATCCACCTGGTCGTGTCAAAGCCATGTTTTAGAGCAGTTTTCTCCAAACTCTAACAACATCTTCACTTTAGTTGCTCCTACAGACGCCACACTTTACAGACTCACACTCAATACAAGATTTGTTTACACAAGGATTTTTATAGATCTAATTCCTGACAGATTCATTGAGCTTTGGAACAAAAAACAAGGAGGATTTTTTCCCCACTTATAAACAGCCTAGTTTCAAATCTCTACATTTACTGGTTTTCCGTGTTCACCTGCAGCGTCTCGCCTTAAAATGCTGCATCTCTTCATTATCCCGGGCCTGTTCTTCCCCATCTCTCCCCTCTCTCCTCAGTCCAGTGAATTACCGTACATCAGTGTAATGGCGCAGAGGGAAAAGCCTCCGTCTGCTCCTCGTGTCATTGTGTGCTTGATAAGGCTCCGTGGCTCGTGTGTCTTCGCGGGGGACGTTATTCGTGCGTGGGTGTCGGGGATAATGGCCTCCATCGCAGAGGGATTGGATTAAAGCGCTGAAGAGGAATGGGCCACCGCGGGACGCCGCACATTTGCATCTCCTCCTCCTCCTCCTGTTCTCCGGCGACTTCCGCTCCCGAAATACATATTCACAAGTTACAGCGACCTGGATTCACACATTATTTATGTTTGGGTTCGTCCTGAGGGGCTTTTACATTTGCCCTGACTTTTATATTTTCATATAAAACCCACAATTACAAAGAAACTCTGCTGTGTGGTGCATTAAAGAAACACTGTTGAATGTAGGGCTTTGCACCGTTACATTATTTTAGAAACCGCTACTTTAACGATACTTTTCCCGATACCTAGACGCAAATAATGTGTGGAAGATCGGCACATTTACAGTATCAGGTTAGTGTCAGTGTCAAGAAATGTGGGAACAATTTGTGAAAAACTTGTGAAATGGGGAAAACATTTTTTCTTTCCCCGATACCGATACTAAATATGTGTCGTCTTGAACAATAATGTGTGGAAAATCGGCACATTTACAATATCGGGTTTGTCCCAGTATCATTTTTAACTCTTTGTTTCATTTGCAATATCCATCAGCTAACAATAACCCACCGGATTCATTCATTTGTTTAAGTTAATGATTACACTTCACATTGTCTGTTTACAACTTTGTTTATTTGTTAATTTTGTCAGTAAACAAACTTACCTGTACATGGTTGAAACAAAGGGAGGGTGTGGTCTTTGTCGGCCATTTTAAAAGCACAGGCTGAACCATGTGGCCGGGGGGCAATTGGTTTAAATTTTACTTTGATTTTCCTTTGTGTATGATTTTGGTTTGCATTGTCTTAGTTTAATTTGAACAGTTGTCATTTTGGACACAACACATGTTTTGATGTATAATGTCAGCTAAACTTATAGTTTGAACTCACCCATCAAGCTAATGGTACTTACCTGTGGGAGGGCCTTTCCCATGAGGAGAGGTTTAAAAGCAGGAAGCCATGTTTGTTCATGCAAGTGACATGGAGAAGTTTCTTTGTCTGGTAAGAGTTATATTTGTGAAGTCTGCCTGCTCATTCTGACTTTGCCACAGGGTCACACACATCACTGATGTGGAGAAATGTGAGGAAACGGGGAATAATTTAGAGAAATTTGAACAAAAATAAGAAAGGATGGGGGAAATTGTAACATTTCTTTGGGAAAAAAATGGGAGAAAAAAACATTTTAATTGGGAGAAAAATCCTGTCCTTGGACCAACAGCATCAACACTTTGTTTTGTTTGTCGGGACAGTGCAAGTTAAACAGTAACTAAACACCAAATCAAGTTTTTTTTACTGATAAACTGTCTCAATGGGTGTCTCATAGTGTTGTCCACTGGTCCCTGACATTATTCTGACATTATAGCACAAACATGTGTTAAATCCTAACTTTGGCCTGAAAACGAATGGGTTGCGCCCCCTACAGGGTAAACTCTGCTACTGAATTAGAATTTCCTGATTGGCTGGAGACGTGTCCACGGCCTCCACAGAACGTCATAAGCCGCACCAGCTCCACACATCGTCACTCACCCCCAAACCTCAGAGACCGCCTCTTTCAAAGGCTTTGGCAAGCCCGTTTAGGTACTCTTTAATTAACACACATGGGTCTCATGCATGTAAACTTAAATTTCCATCCGTCGTCCCCCATGTGCACTCTCAAACACACTCTGATTCATCCTGGCCTATTGTACATGTTTTTAGTGGTAGGGGAAACCTACGCAGACACGGGGAGAACATGCAAACTCCACACAGAAAAGGCCCCGTGCAGGTGGGAATCGAACCCGGGACCTTCCAGCTGTGAAGCACGAGCTGATGTCGTTTAATCATTCCCAGCCCTACTCTTTATTTGATTGATTTATCAGGATTTTAAACATATTCAAATAAAGTTGAGACAAATCAGGTTTTTAAGAAGGTTCTGACACTTTCTCGCATCGTAAAATGAATCAGATGGTCCAGTGCAAGTGGAAACGTCAGAGCAGCTCTTCCTGTGTTTGTTTCCCGTTTGTATAATATTATTTTATTCATTCATTCACTGATGCAGAGAAGAAAATCTTGGGGAAAAAATTGGGTAAAGGAAAAAATAAATAAATTTAGAGAAAAGTGGAAAATTTGGATATAAAAAAAAGTGGCAAAATTGAGGGGAAAAATTGAAAAAAGTGGAAAAACCTGGGGAACTATTGCAAAAAAAAGGGTAAAATTAGGGGAATTTTTTTTTTAATGGTTTTGTTTTTTGGTTCTATATGACAGATATTTTAGTGTATTGTGTGTAGGTATTGAATAAAGTATCGTTCAAGTACAGCTCTGGTCCTGACGCTCTTATTTTGGCGGGTATAAGCTCTGAGCTCGTTTCTCACCTGCTGCTGGTATTTTTAGCCCGTCCATAAACGATACTCCACAGTTACCATGGAGACGGACATAGTTGTTGAGGATCTTTACTCGAGTAGTACGACTATTTGTGTCGAGAACCTCTTCCTCTTACTCCGCTCCATTTGAAAGATAAATAACACTTTCTGCCCCTCAGATACAGAGTTTAGTTTTTTGTTGTTGTTGTTGTTGTTGTTGTTTTCTTTAATGTCTGAGGTCCCACAAAATGTTGTTTCACATCCGGGAAAAACCTTTTTAAGTCTTCACATATAGAGCAGCTGGAGTTTGTTCCATTGGGATTGTTTTAAAGGAAAATGCTGTTTTTGGTTTTGGTTTTGGACATTGGCCGTTGACCACAAATCCTAAATGCTTGTTTATATTTAAGACATTCTGAACTTTTTATTGTGGATCTTGTGACCAACGTGATGCACCAAAGAGTAAGTGAGGTCAGATCATTGCATTGGAGGTTTTGGCTCCTTTTTGTCCATGAATTCATATCGTCTTGTGTGACATACCTTTGTGATGTGCATGTGAACACTGGACTGGGCTCAGAGACTCACAATACCATCTCTGACGATGTGTGCCAATACAATAAGGAGCCTGAGGGCCACTTTTGGCCCCTGGGCCGCACTTTGGGCAGCCCTGTTGTAAAGGATCAGAAAAGCGCCTCGTCTGGACTGGACAGTTTCTCACAAATCCTCTTGAAAAAGAGATTTAGAAAACTCAGTAGGACTAAGGTGGCAAAATTAAATATATTACTGCTATTGCTACTACTACTACTACTACTACTACTACTACTACTACTACTACTGCTACTACTGCTACTATTACTGCTGCTACTACTACTACTACTATTGCTACTACTACTAGTACTATTGCTACTACTACTACTACTACTACTACTACTACTACTGCTACTACTGCTACTATTACTGCTGCTACTACTACTACTACTATTGCTACTACTACTAGTACTATTGCTACTACTACTACTACTACTACTACTACTACTACAATTGCTACTACTACTACAATTGCTACTACTACTACTACTACTATTGCTACTACTACTAGTACTATTGCTACTACTACTACTACTACTACTACTACTACTACAATTGCTACTACTACTACAATTGCTACTACTACTACTATTGCTACTACTACTACTACTACTACTACTATTGCTACTACTACTAGTACAATTGCTACTACTACTACTACTACAATTGCTACTACTACTACTACTACTATTGCTACTACTACTAGTACTATGCTACTACTACTACTACTACTACTACTACTTTACTACAATTGCTACTACTACAATTGCTACTACTACTACTACATGCTACTACTATTGCTACTACTACTGCTACTACTATGCTGCTACTACTACTACTACTACTGCTACTATTACTGCTGCTACTACTACTACTACTATTGCTGCTACTACTAGTACTATTGCTGCTACTACTACTACTACTATTGCTGCTACTACTACTACTACTACTATTGCTACTACTACTAGTACTATTGCTGCTACTACTACTACTACTACTACTACTACTACTGCTACTGCTGCTACTACTACTACTACTACTGCTACTACTGCTACTATTACTGCTGCTACTACTACTATTGCTACTACTACTAGTACTATTGCTACTACTACTACTGCTACTACTACAATTGCTACTACTACTACAATTGCTACTACTACTACTATTACTACTATTGCTACTACTACTAGTACTATTGCTACTACTACTACTACTACTATTGCTACTACTACTAGTACTATTGCTACTACTACTACTACTACTACTACTACTACAATTGCTACTACTACTGCTACTACTATTGCTACTACTACTATTGCTGCTACTACTACTACTATTGCTGCTACTGCTACTATTACTGCTGCTACTACTACTATTATTGCTACTACTACTAGTACTATTGCTACTACTACTACTACTACTACTACTACAATTGCTACTACTACAATTGCTACTACTACTACAATTGCTACTACTACAATTGCTACTACTACTACAATTGCTACTACTACAATTGCTACTACTACTACTACTACTACTACAATTGCTACTACTACAATTGCTACTACTACACTACTACTACTACAATTGCTACTACTACTATTGCTACTACTACTACTAGTACTATTGCTACTACTACTACTACTACTACTACAATTGCTACTACTACAATTGCTACTACTACTACTACTACAATTGCTACTACTACTGCTACTACTACTGCTACTACTATTGCTGCTACTATACTACTACAATTGCCAATTGCTACTACTACTACAATTGCTACTACTACAATTGCTACTACTACTACAATTGCTACTACTACAATTGCTACTACTACTGCTACTACTATTGCTACTACTGCTACTACTATTGCTACTACTACTGCTACTACTATTGCTACTACTGCTACTATTACTGCTGCTACTACTACTACTACAATTGCTACTACTACTGCTACTACAATTGCCAATTGCTACTACTACTACAATTACTACTACTACTATTGCTACCACTGCTTCTACTACTACTACTACTATTGCTACTACTACTACTATTGCTACTACTACTATTGCTACTACTACTACTATTGCTACTACTACTACTATTGCTACTACTACTACTATTGCTACTACTACTACTATTGCTGCTGCTACTGCAGTGTTGTGTTATATCAGCGCTATTTGACTGAACACGACCGACTTATGTTTCTCGCTGCTTTTACTGGTAGGTTTGACCTTCACACGCCCTCCCTTTGTCTCCGACCCCTCCCTCCTCTCTCTCTCTCTCTCTCCCTCTCTCCTCATTCTCTCTCTCTCTCTCTCCCTCCTCTCTCCCTCTCTCTCTCTCTCTTCTCTCTCTCTCTCTCGCTCTGCCCTTTCCAACTTTCTCTCCTCTTCCCGTTTCTCTCCTCCCTCTGTCCCCTCTTCACCTCCTTATTTCTCCTCTTGCTCCTTTCTTTCTACTCTCATCTCTCTCCCCCTCCTCTCTCACTCTCTCTCTCCCTCTCTCCCTCTCTCCTCATTCTCCCTCTCTCCCTCTCTCCTCATTCTCTCTCTCTCCCTCTCTCCTCTTTCTCTCTCTTCCTCTCGTCTGAATCGAGGTCAGCTCCTGGGGGACAGCAGAGGATGAATGTGTGAGGGTTCTATTCCCCAAACGCTCCAGAAACAGAAGCTCGATCCGCCTCAGTCAGATCCAAACAAACTCTGGAGAATCGTGTCCTTCATGAAACCCAGCGTGGGGTCAGAGTTTGTTTTATTTATCTGTTTTACACGGTAGTTATTTGTTGTTATCTCTATTATCCTAAAACAAACGTGTTTGTACTTTACAGAAACATCACTGACGACAGACTTTAGCTTCAGACAAAAGCTCGTAGGTTTCCGTCAGTTCCTCGTAGCTCAGACTGAAGCTGCTCTGGTCGTCTCTCCTTCTCTGAGGACTCGGCTCCCTCCCTCTGTCTTTACTCTCTTAGATGGACCAGGGTGCCAGGTGTGTGTCAGGTGTCAACACAGTCTCACTCCGAAAGCGTCATAAATTGACGAACGGTCAGTCGCCTTATGCGTAATATAGAACGCAAAAGGTCCCGTTTGCGTCTCCAGTAACGCAATGGGTGTGTAATGTATGTGAATGAGAGTCCAGGCACGGCTCATTTGACGATATCGGACAGCTCATAGTATAGAACACGTAGTACAAATTCAGCTCGGTTTAGCCAACTATAAAACAATCAAAATGCAAAAATGACTCGCTGTGTATTCGCAATTACAATAATGCTAAAGAAACATGCAAAATCACAGTCAACACTCGCTTGAATCCCTCGCAAGACAGGCAAACCGCATTCAGCACGCATACACAAGCGCAGAACTACAGGATTCATATTTGCGTGAATCTGAGGCTAAACTGTTGTTCATCAAAGCCAAAAAATGATGGATCCAGGACAAACCAAGCCGGACCCAACCCAATCACAAAAACTTCTTCAGGAACTTTTACAATATGGCATTGCATTACAGCAGTACGTAGTTTAAAGCCTTTTCCCTACCTTCTGCTGTCTTCGTGGGACGAGTTCTCCAGTATTTAGTCCCACAAGTGGCGTGTCATGGTCCGGTTTTAATCCATGGCTTGCCGGGTCTTTGCCGGGCTTGTACCCGGCCAAGGTGCGCTCTCTTCGGGTTAGCTTTGAGCTGCGGCCCGCTGGAGTCCCATGGAGGATCGTAACGCCGATTTACACTTCCTCTGCAAAAGTCCTTTGGGTGAAAGTGATGCCAAGCGTCCACGATGATATAAATGTCCTTATGTTTGCCTCGGTCAGCCATTTAAGGTTCAAAGATAAGCATTTATTGATCATATGTTTCATTAGGCGCCAAGAGACAAAAACACGATCAGCTGTTCTGATTGACACCCGCGTCAACCAATGACACGCGTTCAAAACTGTGACGTCACTAAGAAGGCGGTCAATCTATATTTTTTATTGTAAAATATTAGTATTACACTAAACCTGCACTGCTGATACCGACTATAACATTATTATTATTATTTTTTGCAGTCTGTTTACTTATTATTATTTACTGTGTACACTTTTTGTCCCCACAAAGTCCTTGTATATAAGATACCACTATTTACTAATTAATTGTTGTTTATTTCACATTTCCTGCCTATTTGCACCCTGAGTGTTTCTAAGAGCTGAATGTAACAAGTAAATTTCTCCATTGTGAGGTCAATAAAGGCTATTTTATTTTATCTTATTAGCCTTATTTACGTCACTGAGCAGAAGAATCTGAAAGCACATTTAAGGTTTGGATTGGAGGCCTTTTTTATTTTATTTTTAGAATTATTATTTTTATAAATTTTTCAGCAATTAAAGACGGTTTCCTTCACACATCTCTTGTATGAAACAGGTGCATAAGAGAATGTATAGAAGCCAAATGTAGAACAGGAAAAACTCTCACACTGTATACTCGAAACACCAGTGTTCCTTTATTTGATGCACGTTTGGGCCAGTGGCCTTCGTCAGGCAAAATGTTTTTTTATGAATGAGAAGCCATCCTTACAGTGAGGAAATAAGTATTTGAACACCTGCTATTTTGCAAGTTCTCCCACTTAGAAATCATGGAGGGGTCTGAAATTGTCATCGTAGGTGCATGTCACTGTGAGAGACATAATCTAAAAAAAAAATCCAGAATCGCAATGTATGATTTTGTAACTATTTATTTGTATGATACAGCTGCAAATAAGTATTTGAACACCTGTCTATCAGCTAGAATTCTGACCCTCAAAGACCTGTTAGTCTGCCTTTAAAATGTCCACCTCCACTCCCTTTATTATCCTACATTTAGATGCACCTGTTGAGGTCTTTAGCTGCATAAAGACACCTGTCCACCCCATACAATCAGTAAGATCCAACTACTAACATGGCCAAGACCAAAGAGCTGTCCAAAGACACTAGAGACAAAATTGTACACCTCCACAAGGTTGGAAAGGCTACGGGGAAATTGCCAAGCAGCTTGGTGGAAAAAGTTCCACTGTTGGAGCAATCATTAGAAAATGGAAGAAGCTAAACATGACTGTCAATCTCCCTCGGACTGGGGCTCACAAGATCTCACCTTGAGGGGTCTCAATGATCCTAAGAAAGGTAGAAATCAGCCCAGAACTACATGGGGGGAGCTGGTCAATGACCTGAAAAGAGCTGGGACCACCGTTTCCAAGGTTACTGTTGGTAATACACTAAGACGTCATGGTTTGAAATCATGCATGGCACGGAAGGTTCCCCTGCTTAAACCAGAACATGTCAAGGCCCATCTTAAGTTTGCCAATGACCATTTGGATGATCCAGAGGAGTCATGGAGAAAGTCATGTGGTCAGATGAGACCAAAATGGAACGTTTGTCATATTCCACTAAACGTGTTTGGAGGAAGAAGAATGATGAGTACCATCCCAAGAACACCATCCCTACTGTGAAGCATGGGGTGGTAGCATCATGCTTTGGGGTGTTTTTTCTGCACATGGGACAGGGCGACTGCACTGTATTAAGGAGAGGATGACCAGGCCATGTATTGCGAGATTTTGGGAACAACCTCCTTCCCTCAGTTAGAGCATGAAGATGGGTCGAGGCTGGGTCTTCCAACATGACAATGACCCGAAGCACACAGCCAGGATAAACCAAGGAGTGGCTCGTAAGAAGCATATCAAGGTTCTGGCGTGGCCTAGCCAGTCTCCAGACCTACCCAATAGAGGAATCTTTTGGAGGAGGGGAGCTCAAACTCCGTGTTTCTCAGCGACAGCCCAGAACCTGACTGATCTAGAGAAGATCTGTGTGGAGGAGTGGGCCAAAATCCCTCCTGCAGTGTGTGCAAACCTGATGAAAAACTACAGGAAACGTTTGACTCTGTAATTGCAAACAAAGGTACTGTACCAAATATTACATTGATTTTCTCAGGTTGTTCAAATACTTATTTGCAGCTGTATTATACAAATTAAATAGGTTAAAATCATACATTGTGATTTCTGGATTTTTTTTTTTTAGATTATGTCTCTCACAGTGGACATGCACCTACGATGACAATTTCAGACCCTCCATGATTTCTAAGTGGGAGAACTTGCAAAATAGCAGGGTGTTCAAATACTTATTTTCCTCACTGTAAATAGGGTGTGGCCTGCTGCATCACAGGATGCTGTCATAATGGCCTATGGCAAACGTAGGCAGCATATGTATTCATCAACAACACAAGCCAGAACACAAAACAAAGCCAGAGATAATAGTGGAAAATAAAAATATACATATGTACATGATAATTACAATAAAAAACAATCTAGTGAGCACATGCAAATACTACAATGTGGAGAACAAATGATATATAAGACAGCTCAAATAGAGAAGATCTGCCTAAAATCTATGCAAATCAACATGTACAAATGGCAGTTAATTACAGCTCATAACATAACATGGCCATTGGAACCTCTTTATAGAAAACAGTTAACCGACGAATAATGGTGTATAAGGGTCTGTAAAGTTACAATCCAGTAGGCTTTCTCTTTTCTTCAAATGTTTGGTCAGGCCTCCTCCTCTATAGAGAGACTTGCGTTTCAAAAACCGATATGAAGCACTGACATCATGATGTGCACGTGAAACTGAGCAGCTACTAGCTATTTCTCATTTCTGCGTTATTGAGCATACTTATGCCGCTTTATCTTTGTTTAATTTTCTCATCCACCCTATGAGTATTTACCACACAATACTGCTAAACCACAGAGGCAACGCAATAAATAGACCACATACGTAGGATGCGCGAAATAAGATGGGTATGATATTAATTTACCACTAAGTGGGAAGAATGTTGGAAGATAAGAACAGTTAAAAGTGTTGTTACACTGTGACACAACTCAACCACATCTGTATCCAATTAGGATAGGTGTCCAATAGTGTCATGGGTTAATGTGACTTTGGGGCTGACATTGGCACGTTACCAAATAGTCTTTAATTTATTTCCCTCCTATTGACCAAAAAGAGGGTTCCTTGAGTGGAGAGTTCAGGCGTCGGATGTTAAGATGTGCCCCTTTATTGGTAGCAGAGTGAGCCAATACTGAGTTATGCAGGTGACAGAGAAACAGGAGACAGAGAGCTTCTTATTGACACCCTCTATAGAGGTATCCAATGCCATGTTATGTTTATAGGCTGTGATATCCTTGGTGTAAACACATGTGAATTATGCATGTTTAGGCAATCGTCTCTATTTTTTGAGCTGCTCTTATATATCCATTTCCCACATGTATTTCATGTGCCCACTAGATATTTTTATTGTATTATATGTACATATGTATATTTTTTCACTAATATCCTGAAGCTGTTTTATTTGTTGGATGTTATGTTGTATACATATGCTGCCTACGTTTTGCATAGGCATTTATGACAGCATTCCTGGATCAGCAGGCCACACCCTATATAAGGATGGCTTCTCATTCATAAAAAACATTTTGTCTGACGAAGGCCACTGGCCCAAACGTTGCATCAAATAAAGGAACCTGGTGTTTCGAGTATACAGTGTGAGAGTTTTTTCCTGTTCTACGTTTGGCTTCTATACATTCTCTTATGCACCTGTTTCATACAAGAGATGTGTGAAGTAAACCGTCCTTTAATTGCTGAAAAATTATAAAAATAATAATTCTAAAATAAAATAAAAAAGGCCTCCAATCCAAACCTTAAATGTGCTTTCAGATTCTTCTGCTCAATGACGTAAATAAGGCTAATTAAGATAAGATAAGATAAAATAGCCTTTATTGACCTCACAATGGAGAAATTTACTTGTACATTCAGCTCTTAGAAACACTCAGGGGTGTGCAAATAGGCAGGAAATGTGAAATAAACAACAATTAATTAGTAAATAGTGGTATCTTATATACAAGGACTTTGTGGGGACAAAAAGTGTACACAGTAAATAATAATAAGTAAACAGACTGCAAAAAAAAATAATAATAATATAATAATGCTATAGTCGGTATCAGCAGTGCAGTTTAGTGTAATACTAAAATTTTACAATAAAAATATAGATTGACCGCCTTCTTAGTGACGTCACAGTTTTGAAACGCGTGTCATTGGTTGACGCGGGTGTCAATCAGAACAGCTGATCGTGTTATTGTCTCTTGGCGCCTAATGAAACATATGATCAATAAATGCTTATCTTGAACCTTAAATGGCTGACCGAGGCAAACATAAGGACATTTATATCATCGTGGATGCCTGGCATCACTTTCACCCAAAGGACTTTTGCAGAGGAAGGTAAATCGGCGTTACGATCCTCCATGGGACTCCAGCGGCCGCAGCTCAAAGCTAACCCGAACAGAGCGCACCTTGGCTGGGTACAAGCCCGGCAAAGACCCGGCAAGCCATGGATTAAAACCGGACCATGACACGCCACTTGTGGACTAAATACTGGAGAACTCGTCCCACGAAGACAGCAGAAGGTAGGGAAAAGGCTTTAAACTACGTACTGCTGTAATGCAATGCCATATTGTAAAAGTTCCTGAAGAAGTTTTTGTGATTGGGTTGTGTCCGGCTTGGTTTGTCCTGGATCCATCATTTTTTGGCTTTGATGAACAACAGTTTGGCCTCAGATTCACGCAAATATGAATACTGTAGTTCTGCGCTTGTGTATGCGTGCTGAATGCGGTTTTGCCTGTCTTGCGAGGGATTCAAGCGAGTGTTGACTGTGATTTTGCATGTTTCTTTAGCATTATTGTAATTGCGAATACACAGCGAGTCATTTTTGCATTTTTGATTGTTTTATAGTTGGCTAAACCGAGCTGAATTTGTACTACGTGTTCTATACTATGAGCTGTCCGATATCGTCAAATGAGCCGCGCCTGGACTCTCATTCAAATGCATTACAAACCCATTGCGTTACTGGAGACGCAAACGGGACCTTTTGCGTTCTATATTACGCATAAGGCGACTGACCGTTCGTCAATTTATGACGCTTTCGGAGTGAGACTGTGTTGTATTTCCATAGTAACTGAGCCAGACTCAGAGTGAGCCTGGTTTATGAACCGAAAAGACGACACAATAAGTCAGGCTTAGCCAAGTTTACAGAGTAATCCAGCTTTATGAAACAGCCCTCTGATATAAACCGAGAACTGCAGAGCCTGGAAACACATCACTGTGATCTGGTCTGTACCTGGAGATGTTCCTGCTGACCTCCAGACTACGAGACCTGCATATTGGCGCCAGGGATACCCAGCGGGATCTGCGGACCGTCCAATAACTCTGTGGAATCAGGCGAGATGCTCACAGCCGTGGGGCAGGAGCGGGCGGTCAAACCAAAATCTGTCGGTCCCGCTCCCGCACATTGTACCAAATAGAGGAAACAACAGAATGTACACTAGTGCAGCCATTACACCAGCACCTGGAGGAAGCTGGGATTGATGCAGACCTTATCCCCTCGCCAGAGCCTTCACTTGGCTGGCTCTGGGCCCGCACTGACCACCTGAACTATTTCAAACCCGCTGTTGTCTCCTGGTGCAGTTAAAACCTCCCTCAGTCCGAGCGCCGTGTTGATAAGGATAAGCCATTTTAAGCCAACGCCACACCGAAGAGCTTTGAAATGCCAGTGTTAATTACATCACATTTCTACGCTGCATGGGGAAAACACTGTTTTTTAACTTTCTTTCAGTGTTCCTCTGGCCTCTGACAGACAGGCGGGCCTGTTAAACTGGGAGGGATGAGAGAAGTAGCAGAAAAAAATTAAACCGTTGTTATCAAGATCCAACTCTGGGAGGTAAAACTCGTGTTTGACCTGTCACTATTACCCTGCAAGAAAGACGTGACCTTCTGACAGTGTCCAAGACCTCTGTGTCAGTGTGAGGGTGTTTTGTACCTGGAGATGTTCATGCAGACCTCCAAGCCCCTGCTCCCAGCTCACGCCAAGCTCCGGCACTGAGGATGAGATGTGCTCGTTTGTCCGGCTCGCAGACACCGGGAAAGGCCTCGGAGCAGTTGTGCCTCCACATGTAGTACTTGTTCAGAGAAAAAGGAACGGTCCGCACAGAACCAGAACCAGAACCAGGACCAGGAGCAAACCAGGTCGTAAAACCTGGAAGAAACCAAAATGTTGAGAACGTGACAGTCCCTCCCTCTCCCCAGACACCTTCTCCTCCTCACCTGCCAGGTCTGTAGTCAGACTGTGCTCCGTCGCTTCCAAGCTCCAGGCGCGCTCCTGAAACACAGCAGGTCGATGTGAGGGTTGACGTGCCAGAGCCCACTGAGGCGGGATCTACCAAACACTAATATGGGTTGATTTTACTGTATATAGCTATATATCAGTGGGGCAACAGTGTGGGCCCTACTTGCCCCCGAGCGCCGGCCCACGCTAGCAGCTCACTGCTCGCTTACAGCTCGCCCAGCACACTGAGGATGGTCAGATGCAGAGATGCACATGTCTCATATAGAGAATAATAACGGATAACTTAACTTATATATAAGATGAGAGAGAGCACTCAATTATACTATAGGAAAGCCGTGTGTGGTCGACATAGGCAATACCAAGCGACTTCAAACATCAGGGAAAAAGGACACAGAACTAGAACGAAAATACAGGGGTCCAGAGAAGAAGCTAGAGGGAAGGCCTGAGGAGAGCTTGAGCATCAGTGTGTGCCCAGTGGTCGGTTGGGCACTCGGTGGCAGTTGACCCCCAAACTGTGTGTGTCAGGTGTGTGTCAGGTTGTGTGCCAGGTGTGTGCCAGGTGTGTGCCAGGTGTGTGTCAGGGGGTGTCAGGTGTGTGTCAGGTGAGTCCAGGTGTGTGGCAGGGGCTTGTGTCAGGTGTGTTCAGGTGATGTGTCAGGTGTGCTGCCATTGTGTGGCCAATGTGTGTGTCAGGTGAATTGTCAGAAAATGTGTTCAGGTGTGTTCAGGCGTGGTGCCAAGGTGTGTGTCAGTAGTATGTGTGTAAGCTGTGTGTATGAAAGCTGTTGTGCCAGGTGTTGCTTGTCAGGTCTGTGCAGTCTGTGCAGGTGTGTGTCAGTGTGTGTCAGGTGTGTGTCAGGTGCATGTGTCAGGTGTGTGTCAGGTGTGTGTCAGGTGTCTGTGTCAGGTCACTTGCCAGGTGCCTGTTCAGGTGTGTGTCAGGTCTGTGCCTAGGCTGTGTGTCAGGTGTGTGTCAGGCTGTGTGTCAGGTGTTGTGTCAGGTGTGTGTTCAGGTCTGTTGCCAGGTGTTGTGTCAGTCTGTGCCAGGTGGTTGGTGTCAGGTGTTGTGTCAGGTGTGTGCCAGTGTGTGTCAGGTGTTGTTCAGGTCTGATGCCAGGTCTGTGCCAGGTGTGTGCCAGGTGTTGTGTCAGGTCTGTTGCCAGGTGCTGTTGTCAGGTGTGTTGCCAGTGTGTGTCAGGTCTGTGCCAGGTGTGTGTCAGGTCTGTGCCAGGTTGTGTGCCAAGGTGTGTGTCAGTGTGTGTCAGGGTGTGTCAGGTGTGTGCCAGGTCGTGTCAGGTGTGTGTCAGGGTGTGTCAGGTGTGTCAGGTGGTGCCAGTGTGGTCAGGGTGGTTCAGGTGTGTTGTCATGGTTGTGTGTCAGTGTGTGCCAATGTGTGGCCATGTTGTGTCAGTGTGTGTCAGATGTGTGTCAGGTCATGTGTGTCAGGTGCGTTGCCAAGTGTTGTGTCAGGTTGTGTGTAAAGTGCTGTGTCAGGTGAATGTGCCATGTGGTGTCAGGGTGTGTCAGGTGTTGCAGGTGTGTGTCAGGTGTGTGTGCCATGTGTGCCAGGTGTTGTTGTCAGGTCTGTGCAGGCTGTGCCAGGTGTGTGTCAGGTGTGTGTCAGGTGTGTGTCAGGTGTGTGCCAGGTCTGTGCCAGGGTGCCATGGTGTTGTGTCAGGTCTGTGCCAGGTGTGTGTCAGGTAGTGTGCCAGGTGTGTCTGTCAGTCTGTGCCAGGTGTGTTGTCAGGTCTTGCCAGGTGTGTGCAGGTGTGGGTACAGGTGTGTGTCAGGTTGATGGCCAGGTGTGTTCAGGTTGTGTCCAGGTCCCTGTGCCAGGTAGTCGTGTCAGGTGTGTTCAGGTGTGTGTCAGGTGTGGGCCAGGGTGTGTGTTCAGGTGTTAGTGCCAGTGGTGTGTCAGGTGTGATGTGTCAGTGTGTCAGTCTGTGCCAGTGTGTGTGTCAGGTGTGTGTCAGGTGTTGTGTCAGGTGTGTGTCAGGTGTTGTCAGCGTCTGTGCAAGGGTTGGTCAGGTCTGTGCCAGGTGTGTGTCAGGTGTGTGTCAGGTCTGTGCCAGGTGCATGTGTCAGGTCCTGTGCCAGGTGTTGTCAGGTTGTTCAGGTGTGTGTCAGGTCTGGTCTGTGCCAGGTGTGTGCCAGTGTGTGTTTCAGGTGTGTGTACAGTGTGTGTCAGGTCTGTGCCAGGTGTGTTGTCAAGGTCTGTGGCCAGGCTGTGTGCAGGTCTGTGCCAGGTTTGTCAATGGTGTGATGTCAGGTTGTGTGTCAGGTGTGTGCCAGGAGTGTGCCAGGTGATGTAGTGTGTAGTCAGGTGTGTGCCAGGTGTGTGTCAGGTGTTGTGTCAGTGTGTGTTCAGGTTGTGTGTCAGGTCTGTGCCAGGTGTTGTGCCAGGTGTTTTGTCAGTGTGTGTCAGCGTGTGTGTCAGTGTGTGTGTCAGGGTGTGTGTCAGGTGTGTTAGGTCTGTGCAGGTGTGTGTCAGGTGTGTCAGGTGGGCCAGGTGTGGTCAGGTGTGTGTCAGGTCTGTTGCCAGGCTGATGTGTTGTTCAGGTGTGTCCAGGTGTGTGCCAGGTGTGTGTCAGGTGTGTGCCAGGTGTGTGTCAGGTGTGTGCCAGTGTGTGTTCCAGGTGTGTGTCAGGTGTGTACCAGGTTCTGTGCCAGGTCTGTGCCAGGTGTTGTCAAGGGTGTGTCAGGGTGTGTGTCAGGTGTTGTCAGTGGTGTCAGGTGTGTGCCAGGTGTGTGCCAGGTGTGTGTCAGGTGTGTGCCAGCGTGTGTGCCAGGTGTGTGTCAGGTGTGTTCCAGGTGTGTATGCCAGGTCTGTGCCAGGTGTGTGTCAGGTGTGTGTCAGGTGCTGTGTCAGGTGTGTGTCGGGTGTGTGTCAGTGTGTGCCAGGTGTGTGCCAGGTGTTTGTCAGGTGTGTGTCATGTGTGTAGGTGTGTGTCAGGTGTGCCAGGTGTGTGTCAGGTGTGTGTCAGGTGGTGTGCCAGGTTGTGTGCCAGGTGTGTGCCAGAGTGTATTTGTCAGGTGTTGTGTCACGGTGTTTAGTCCAGGTTGTGTGTCAGGTGTGTGTCAGGTGTGTGCCAGGTGTGTTTGCAGGTGTTGTCTCAGGTGCTGTGTCAGGTGTGTGTCAGGTGTGTTCAGGTGTGTTGCCAGGTGTCGATGGCAGGTGTGTGCCAGTGTGGGTCAGGTGTGTGCCATGTGTGTGCCAGGTGTGCTGCCAGGGTTTGTACAGGTTGTGTGCCAGGTGTTTGTCAGTGTGTGTCAGCGTGTATGTCAGGTGTGTGTAAGCTGTGTGTCAGGTTGTGTCAGGTGTTGTGTCAGGTGTGTGGCCACGGTGTGTGTAAGCTGTGTGTCAGAGTTGTGTGTCAGGTGTGTGTCAGTGTTGTCAGTGTGTGTCATGGTGTGTGTAAGCTGTGTGTCAGGTGTGTGTCAGGTGTATGTCAGTGTGTGGCCAGGTGTGTGTCAGGGTGTGTCAGGTGTGTGTCAGGTGTTGTGTCAGGTGTGGCCAGGTGTGTGTCAGGTGTGTGTCAGGTGTGTGCAGGTGTTGTGTCAGGTGTTTGCAGTTGTGTGTCAAGGTGTGTGCCAGGTGTTGTCAGTTGTGGTCAGGTGTGGTAAGCTGTGTGTCAGGTGTGCCAGTGGTGTCAGGTGGGTTCAGGGTGTTGCCAGGTGTGTGCCAGGTGTTGTGTCAGGGTGTGTTCAGGTGTGTGCCAGGTGTCTGTGTCAGGTGTGTTCAGGTGTTTGTCAGTTGTGTGTCAGGTGTGTGCCAGGTGTGGCCAGGTGTGGTCAGGTGATGGTGTCAGGTGTTGTGCCAGGTGTTGTCAGGTGTGTGTCAGTGTTTGTCAAGTTGGTCAGGTGTGTGCCAGGTGTGTGCCAGGTGTGGTGTCAGGTGCGTGTCAGGTTGTGTGCCAGGTGTGTTGTCAGGTGTGTGTCAGGTGTTTGTACAGTTGTGTGTCAGGTGTGTGTAAGCTGATGTGTTCAGGTGTGTGTCACAGTTGTATGTCAGGTGTGGCCAGGTGGTGTGTCAGGTGTGTGTCAGTGTGATTGGTCAGGTGTGTGTCAGTGTGTGTCAGGTGATGTGCCAGGTGGGTCAGGTGTGTGTAAGCTGTGTGTCAGTGTGTGTGTCAGGTTGTGTCCAGGGTGTGCCAGGTGTGTATGCCAGTTGTGTGTCCAGGTGTTGTCAGTTGTGTGTCAGGTGTGTGTACTGATGTGTCAGTGTAGTGTCAGGATGTGTGTCAGGTGCTGTGTCAGGTGTGTGCCAGTGGTTGCCAGGTTGTGTGTCAGGTGTGTGTCAGGTGTGTGCCAGGTGTGTGCCAGGGTGTGTGCCAGGTGTGTCAGGTGTGTGTCAGGTGTATGTCAGGTGTTGTCAGGTGTGTCAGGTGTGTGCCAGGTAGTGTGCCAGTGTTTGTCAGGTGTTGTGTCAAGGTGTGGTGTCAGGTGTGTGTAGGTGTGTGGCCAGGTGTGTGTTTCAGGTGTTTGCCAGGTGTTTGTCAGTGTGTGTCAGGTGTGTGCCAGGTGGTGTGCCAGGTGGTGTGCCAGGTGCTGTTGCCAGGTGTGTGCCAGCTGTGTGTCAGTTGGTGTCAGCTGTGTGTCAGGTGTGTGTAAGGTTGTGTGTCATGGTGATGTGTCAGGCTGTGCTGCCAGGTGCGTTGTCAGTGTGTGCCAGGTGTGTGTCAGGTGTGTGCCAGGGTGTGTGCCAGGTGTGTGCCAGGGTGTGCCAGGTTTTGTCAGTGATGTGTCAGGTGTTTGTCAGTGTGTGCCAGGTGTGTGTCCAAGGTGTGTGCCTAGGTGTTGTGTCAGGTGTGTGCCAGTTGTGCCAGTGTGTGCCAGGTGTGTTGGCCAGGTGTTGTCAGTTGATGTGTCAGGTGTGTGTCAGGTGTGTGCCAGGTGTGTGTCAGGTGTTGCCAGGTGTGTGCCAGGTGTGTGCCAGGTGTGTGCCAGGTGTGTGCCAGTGGGCCAGGTGTGTGTCAGGTGTGTTGTCAGGTGTGCTTGTCAGGTGTGTGTCAGGTGTGTGTCAGGTGTGTGGCCAGTGGGTGTCAGTGTGTTGTGGTCAGGTTGTCTGTCAGTGTGTGTCAGGTGTGTGTCAGGTGATGGTCAGTGTGTTGTTCAGGTGTGTGTTACGCTGTGTGTCAGGTGTGTGTTAATGGTGTGTCAGGGGCTGTGTCAGGGTGTGTTGTCAGTGTGTGTACGCTGGTGTCAGGTGTGTGTAAGGTGTGTGTCAGGTGTGTGTTATTCTGTGCCATGGTGTTTGCCAGGTGTGTGTCAGCTGTGCTGTCAGCGTTTGTGTCAGGTTGTGTGTCAGGTGTGTGTCAGGTTGTATGTCAGGTGTGTGCCAGCTGTGGCTGTGTCAGTGGTGTGTCAGGTGGTTGTCAGGTGTGTGCCAGTGATGTGGTCAGGTGTGTTTCAGGTGTGTGTCAGGTGACTGTGTCAGGTGTGTGTCAGGTGGTGCCAGGTGTGTTGCCAGGTGTGTATGTTTTCAGGTGTGTGTCAGGTGTGTGTCAGGTGTGTGCCAGGTGTGTGTCAGGTGGTGTCAGGGTGTGTCAGGTGTGTGTCAGGTGATGGTCAGGGGGTGTGTTTTTTTTTGTTTTCCAGGGGCTTTTTTGTGTGTCAGGGGGTGTGTCAGTGTGTGTAAGCTGTGTGTCAGGTGTGTGCCAGGTGTGTGTCAGTGCTTGTGCCAGGTGTGTGCAGTGTGTGGCAGGTGTTGTGTGCCAGGTGTTGTGCCAGGTGTGTGTCAGTGTGTGTCAGGTGTGTGCCGGTGTGTGTCAGCTGTGTGTCAGGAGTGTTCAGGTTGTGTGTGTAAGCTGTGTGTAACAGGGGTGTGTCAGGTGTTGTGCCAGGGTGTGTGTCAGGTGTGTGCAGGTGTTGTGCCAGTGTGTGTCAGATGTGTGCCAGGTGTGTGTCTGCGTGGTGTCAGGTGTGTGGTCAGAGTCTGGTCAGGTTGCCAGGTGTGTGTCAGGTGTGTGCCAAGGTGTGTGCCAGTGTTGTGTCTGGTGTGTTCAGGTGTGTGTCAGGTGTTGTGTCAGTGTGTGCAGTGTGTGTCAGGTGTGATGCCAGGGTGTGTGTCAGTGTTTGTCCAGGTGTTTGTCAGGTGTGTGTCAGCGTGTGTCAGGTGCTCGGTCAGGTGTTGTGTCCAGTTTTGTGTCAGGTGTGTGCCCAGGTGTGTGTTCAGGTGTGTGTCAGGTGTGTGTCAGGTGTGTGTCGAGGTGTGTGTCAGGTGTGTGAACAGGTGTGGTCAGGTGTGTGTCAGGTGTGTTCAGGTGGGTGTCAGGTGTGTATTGTCAGGTGTGTGCCAGTGTGTGTCAGGTGTGTGTCAGGTGGTTGCAGGTGTGTGCCAGGTTGTGTGCCAGGTGTTGTGGCCAGGTGTGGCCAGGGTGGTCCAGGTGTGTGCCAGGGTGTGTGCCAGGTGTGTGGCCAGTGTGTGCCAGGTGTGTGCCAGGTGTGTGTCAGTGTGTGTCAGGTGTTGTCAGGTTGTGTCAGCTGTGTGTCAGGTGTGTAGTCCAGGTGTGTTCGCCAGGTGTGTGTCAGGTGTGTGCCAGGTTGTGTGTCAGGTGTGTGTCAGTGTTTGTCAGGTTCTGTGTGTCAGCTGTGTATTCAGGTGTTGTCAGGGTGTGTGTCAGGTGTGGTCAGGTGTGTGCCAGGTGTGTGTCAGGTTGTGTGTCAGGTGTGTCAGGTGTGTGCCAGGTGTGTGCCAGGTTGCTGTGCCGAGTGTGTGCCAGGTTGTGCCAGGTGTGTGCCAGGGTGTGTCAGGTGTGTGCCAGTGTGTGCCAGGGTTGCAGGTGTGTGCCAGGTGTGTGCCAGGTGTGTGCCAGGGTGTGTGCCAGGGTGTGTGTCAGGTGTGTGCCCAGGTGTGTGCCAGGTGTTGTGTCAGCTGTGTGTCAGGGGGTGTGTCAGGGCTGTCAGGTGTGTGTAGGTGTGTGAAGCTGATGTGTCATGGGATGTGTCAGTGTGTGTTCAGGTGTGTGAAGCTGTCTGTAGGTGTGTGTCAGGGTGTTGTGTCAGGTGTGCTGCCAGGTGTGTGGCAGGTGTGTAAGCTGTGTGTCAGGTGTGTGCCAGGTGTGTGTCAGGGGTGTGTCAGGGTGTGTAAGCTGTGTCAGGTTTTGTGTGCCAGGTGTGTGTCAGGTGTGTGCCAGGTGTGTGTCAGGGTGTGAGGTGTGTTGTAAGCTGTGTGCCAGGTGTGGCCAGGTGTGTTTGCCAGGGTGCTGTCAGGTGATTGCCAGGTGTGTTTGCCAGTTTGTGTGCCAGGTTGTGTGCCAGGTGTGTGTCAGGTGTGTGCCAGTGTGTGTTGCCACGGTTGTGCCAGGTGGTGCAAGAGTGTGTTGCCAGGTGTGTGTCAGGTAGTGTGTCACGGTTTGTGTGCCAGGTGTGTGTCAGTGTGTCAGTGTGTGTCAGGTGTGTGTCAGGTGTGTTGTCAGGTGTGTGTTTACAGGTGTGTTGTCAGGTGTGTGTCAGGTGTGTTTCAGGTGTGTGCCAGGTGTGTTCAGGTGTGTGCCAGGTGTGTGCCAGCGTGTGTGCCAGCTGTGTGCCAGAGTTGTGTGTCAGGTTGTGTCAGGTCGTGTGCCAGGTGTGTGTCAGGTGTGGTACAGGTGTGTGTCAGGTTTGTGTGTCAGGTGTGTGTCAGGTGTGTGTCAGGTGTGTGTCTGGTGTGCTCCAGGTGTTGTGTCAGGTGTTGTGTACGCTGTGTGTTCAGGTGTGTGTCAGGTGTGTGCAGGTGTGTTCAGGTGTGTGTCAGGTGTGTGCCAGTGTGTGTCTGGTGTGTGCCAGGTGTGGTCAGGTGGTGTACGCTGGTGTAGGTGTGTGTCAGGTCGTTGGTCAGGTGGGTACGCTGTGTGTCAGGTGTGTGTCAGGTGTGTGTCAGGTGTGTGCCAGGTGTGTGTCTGGTATGTGTGCCAGGTGGTGTCAGGTGTGTGTACGCTGTGTGGTCAGGTGTGTGTCAGGTGTGTGTCAGGCGTGTGTGTACGCTGTGTTTGTCAGGTTGTGTGTCAGGTACATTCAGGTGTGTGCCAGGTGTGTGTCTGGTGTGTGTCAGGTGTGTGTTCAGGTGTGTGTACGCTGTGTGTCAGGTGTGTGTCAGTGTGTGTCAGGTGTGTGTCAAGGTGTGTGCAGGTGTGTGTCTGGTGTGTGTCTGGTGTGGTGTCTGGTTGTGTGTCTGGTGTTGTCAGGTTGTGTGTCAGGTGTGTGTCAGGTTGTGTGTCTGGGTGTCGTGTTCTGGTGGTGTCTGGTGTGTGTCTGGTGTGTGTCTGCGTGTGTGTCAGGTGTGTGTCAGTTGTGGTCAGGTGTGGTCTGGTGTGGTTGTGTTGTTCAGGTGTGTGTTCAGTGTTGTGTCAGGTGTTGTTCAGGTGTTGTGTCAGGTGTGTGTCTGGTGTGTGTCTGGTGTGGTGTCTGGTGGTGCCAGGTGTGTGTCAGTTGGTGCTGTACGCTGTGTGCAGGTGTGTGTCGGTGTTTGTGATCAGGTGTTGTGTCAGGTGTGTGTCAGGTGGTGTGTCAGCGTGTGTGTCAAGGTGTGTGTCACGCTGCTGTCCAGGTGTGTTGTCAAGGTGGTGTGTCAGGTGTGTGTCAGGGTGTGTCAGGTGTGTGTCAGGTGTGTGTCAAGGTGTTGTTGTCAGGTGGTGTACGCTGTGTGTCAGGTGTGGTCAGGTGTGTGTCAGGTGTGTGTCAGGTGTGTGTCAGGTGTGTGTCTGGTGTGTGTCTGGTGGTGCTGTGTGTCAGGTGTGTGTCAGGTGTGTGTCAGGGTGTGTGTGTCAGGTGTGTGTCAGGTGTGTGTCAGTGTGGCTGGTGCTGTGCCAGGTGTGTGTACGCTGTGTGTCAGGTGTGTGTCAGGTGTGTGCAGTGTGTGTCAGGTGTGTGTACGGTGGTCTGTGTGTCAGGTCGTGTGTCAGGTGTGTGTCTGGTGTGTGTCTGGTGTGTGTGGTGTGTGCCAGGTGTGTGGCCAGGTGTGTGTCAGGTGTGTGTCAGGTGTGTGCCAGGTGTGTGCAGGTGGTGTCGGTGTGTCGGTGTGTCAGGTGTGGTGCCAGGTGTGTGTCAGGTGTGTTGCCAGGTGTGTGTCAGGTGTGTGTCAGGTGTGTGCCAGGTGTGTGTCAGGTGTGTGCCAGGTGTGTGTCAGGTGTGTGTCGGTGTGTGTCAGGTGTGTGCCAGGTGTGTGCAGGTGTGTGTCGGTGTGTGTGCCAGGTGCGTGTGTCAGGGGGTGTCAGGTGTGTGCAGGTGTGTGCAGGTGTGTGTCAGGTGTGTGGTCAGGTGTGTGTCAGGTGTGTGTCAGGTGTGTGCCAGGTGTGTGTCGGTGTGTGCCAGGTGTGTGCAGGTGTGTGTTGGTGTGTGCAGGTGTGTGTCAGGTGTGTGCCAGGGTTGTGTGCCAGGTGTGTCAGGTGGTGTGTCAGGTGTGTGTCAGGTGGTGTGTCAGGTGTGTGTAGGTGTGTGCCAGGTGTGGTGTCTGGTGTGTGTCAGGTGTGTGTCAGGTGTGTGTCAGGTGTTCAGGTGTGTGTCAGGTGTGTGTCAGGTGTGTGTCAGGGTGTGTCAGGTGTGTGCCAGGTGTGTGCCAGGTGTGTGTCAGGTGTGTGGCAGGTGTGTGTTCAGGTGTGTGCCAGGTGTGTGTCAGGTGTGGTGTCAGATGTGTGTCAGGTGTGTGTCAGGTGTGTGTCTGGTGTGTGTCAGGTGTGTGTCAGGTGTGTGCCAGGTGTGTGTCAGGTGTGTGCCAGGTGTGTGTCAGGTGTGGTGTCAGGTGGGTGTCAGGTGTGTGTCAGGTGTGTGGTCAGGTGTGTGTCAGGTGTGTGTCAGGTGTGTGTCAGGTGGTGTGTCCAGGTGGTGTCGCAGGGTGTGTGTTGCCAGGTGTGTGTCAGGTGTGTGTCAGGTGTGTGTCAGGTGTGTGTCAGGTGTGTGTCAGGTGTGTGTCAGGTGGTGTCAGGTGTGTGTCAGGTGTGTGCCAGGTGTGTGCCAGGTGTGTGCAGGTGTGTGCCAGGTGTGTGTGTCAGGTGGTGTGCCAGGTGTGTGTCAGGTGTGTGTCAGGGTGTGTCAGGTGTGTGTCAGGTGTGTGTCGGTGTGTGTCAGGTGTGTGTCAGGTGTGTGCAGGTGTGTGTCAGGTGTGCCAGTGTGTGTCAGGTGTGTGTCAGGTGTGTGCCAGGTGTGTGTCAGGTGTGTCAGGTGTGTGCCAGGTGTGTGTCAGGTGTGTGCCAGGTGTGTGTCAGGTGTGTGTCAGGTGTGTGTCAGGTGTGTGTCAGGTGTGTGTCAGGTGTGTGCCAGGTGTGTGCAGGTGTGGTGGTGTGTGTCAGGTGTGTGTCAGGTGTGTGTCAGGTGTGTGTCAGGTGTGTGCCAGGTGTGTGTCAGGTGTGTGTCAGGTGTGTGTCAGGTGTGTGTCAGGTGTGTCAGGTGTGGCAGGTGTGTGTCAGGTGTGTGTCAGGTGTGTGTCAGGTGTGTGTCCAGCAGGTGGAGCTGTTCTCACGCTGAATCTGACCTGACTGCAGAGCGGCTGAATCTGTGCTTAGACTCTCGCCCTGAACCTGAGACTCTTTACAAAGACTCTCCTCCACTGAGACTAACTGCTCCTTTGAGCATCTGATAAAGTCCACATGGTTTTGTCTCGAACAGTTTGTGTTTTTTTTAAAACAACATTACAGCTTCATGTAAACTTTTATACTGCTCTTATCGAACTTCATCAGAAGATTAACAATGTAGTTATTATTAATGCCGTTATTTGTTGTTATCACCATTATACTAATTGCATTATTCCCCTTTTGTGAAACCTTTAAACCAGGGGTGCCCAAACTTTTTGTCTCCGAGGGCCCAAAATGAAAACGTGCCTGTGGGTCACGGGCCAAACACGGCGATGTCAAGCGTGAAACACATTTAACTGCAAATAATAATAGTTACTTTATTAAATTTTTCGGTATATATTTGCATTTGATTATATCTATGCAAATAACATACTTGTATAAAACAAATGTTAACTATGGCAAAAGCCTAGTTTTAGTCGAACAAAATCAACAATTGTAGCAATATGTAAAATGTAAAAAACACCTGTATCTACCAGTGTTAATTTTGACAACATATTTTAATTTAGTTTTCGTCTTAGTCTTTTGACGAAAATGTAATTCAATTTTAGTCGAGATTTAGTCAAAAAAAAATCTTCAATTTTAGTCTAGTTTTAGTCGACTAAAATTGCAAGTCAATTTAGTCGACTAAATTTAAGACAAATTTAGGCGACTTTGCATTTATAATATTCATTATAATCATATTTAATCAGCTCCTCTGCTTCATGGAGCTGCTCCACATGAACAAAGCTCAGAGCTGCTCCTTTGGAAGTGAATTTACATGATCTGAGGCTCTTTCAGACGGTCAATAGAAGTTTGGATGATTTTAGTCTCTCCTTTTCATTTTTATTTAGTCTTATTTTAGTCGACTAAATATCTGGACATTTTAGTCACAGTTTTAGTCTCATCAAAAACTTTTAATTTAGTTTTAGTCCAATTTTAGTCATCAAAATATCACTTTGACTAAAATTAAGACTAAATATTTTAGTCGACGAAATTAACACTGGTATCTACATTACTTACATTGACTTTACCTCATTCATTTGTTAACGCAAAGAAAATGCCACATTAGATCATTTTGAAAGTGTCAGTTCAGCATCAATTCTTTTATAAGTCAATTTTTAACATGACCTATGTTGATGTCAACAAACTTTGCAATAAAAGTTGGAAAACTGGGAAAGTTGATGCTATAATGCTCTGTGATAAACACCAAGACACCACAACAGTGTTTCCTTAACTTTGCGAAAGGAGAGAAACAGCGCCCCCAATTTGACGCTGGTGGCCAAAAAGTGTACTGCATCCATGTTTACCATTGAGAATGAATGAGTTGGTATTAACCATACAGCGCAAAAGTAGGTCATTCTTTGGCGGGCCAACAGAATTATTTCGGCGGGCCAAATTTGGCCGTGGGCCCCACTTTGGGCCCCCCTGCTTTAAACCAACTGAACACTAATGAGCTGCTTGTTAAAGGGTTCTCAGGCTCCATCACAAAACAAACCTGTACTTTACACAAACATCACTGGAGACAGACTTCAGTTTCAGACTTTATTCAGATAAAAGGCAGATCAGAAAAACAAATGGATCAAATTTCACTTTTGCAGATAAAACGTCAAAGAGTCGAGCGCAGAGTCTCGTAGATTTGCTTCATCGTCTCGAGAGTACGACAGGTTACATGTTAAAAGACAGAATGACATAATGTACAGACATAATATACAAAACAATATACTGTGTGACGATAAAGTATTCAAGTTTTGTGTCCCAAACTCATCCCTAACTTTCCTCACACATTTGTAACAAAACAAATCTTATGCACGCATTGTTCCCGTCTTCCCTCGCAGTGATTTATTTGATGAGATCATTTTGTAATTTAAATATAATACATTTCCCAGCCCTAACCCAGGCGACCCTTAAACCCTGTGCCCTTCCACAAAAAACAATAATAGAAAGAAACCAATGTTAATAAACAGATGGCTGTAGAGACTTTATACCAGAGTCAGTGAGTGAGAGGAAAGTCACAGGGCAGGACACGGAGCTCTTTGGTTTCTGCTTCATCCGGGCTCCAAACTAAGAAATAAGGAAAGAGTTTCTCAGTGAAGTGTCAAAGTGTGTGTAGAGGTGGGTCATGTCATCAGCGTCGTAGAAGGAAACTTCTCCCAGATCATAATCCAGCTTCACCCTGAGCTTCTGCACAGGAGACTTCACTGAGACTGGGACACCGACGACATTATTGTATATTCCACTGTTATGATATAAAGCCCAGACTCCATGTTTTGGTGTTGGAATTTTTTCTCCTTTCCTGTCCACTGACTCTTTGGCCGCTCCTATGGTCCAGTGAGGAAGGTCCCCCACCTCCACATCCCACTGGTGAATCCCAGAGCTGAAGCCCTCAGAGCCCAGGACCTCCTTCATATAACTAAATCTCTCTAGATTATTAGGAACATTCTGAAGAATGTCGCTATATCTCACTCCTCTCAGATCCTCAGACAGATACTGGCTCTTTGCTGCAGTGTTAGGATCCAGAATGACAGGGCTGTAGGACACGATGCTCCTCATGTTGCTCCACACTCTGAAGCCCAGGTTTCCCAGGATTTTGGCCTGGTCCAGGAGCAGTCCTGCTTTGGGCCGTAGACGGGGTGTAGTCTGCTGTGAGATTCTTTTGGGTTGTGTGCTCGTCTCGCCTGTCGGCAGTTGTTTCTCCAGCTCCTGGATGCTGCTGCTCAGAGAGCTGAGCTTCTCCCTGACCTCCTGTAGCTCTGGGCTCATGTCCTTCTTCTGTCGGAGCTGCTCCTCTCTCAGAGCAGATA
This sequence comes from Neogobius melanostomus, assembly GCA_007210695.1. Taxonomy (NCBI): domain Eukaryota; kingdom Metazoa; phylum Chordata; class Actinopteri; order Gobiiformes; family Gobiidae; genus Neogobius; species Neogobius melanostomus. Next base: position 276,977 of record VHKM01000123.1, on the reverse strand, counting down.
AGGCCCTCTGCTCCTCCTCCTGGAGGAAGCACTGCAGCCGAGAGAGCTCCACTCGGATCAGACGCTCGCTCTGGACAGCCTGTTCTTACAGAACTGATTTATCTCCTCGTAGGTTTTCTCCAGTTCCTCATAGCTCTGTTTCTCTGCTCTGAGAGTCTGCAGCTCAGTCTGAAGCTGCTCTGGTCGTCTCTCCTTCGTTGAGGACTCAACTCCCTGCCTCTGCTCTCCTCCCTCTGCCTGTGGTGTCTCAGACAAATCCAGCCTCTCGGTAAAAGACTCACACAGTTCTTTCAGAGCAAAGTTCACCACTAGTTCCTTACATGATCTCCGTTCACAAACTGAGCAGTTCTCGGTCTGGCTCTTCTCCAGTGACCCTGAATGCAGCTGCGGCAGAAGCTGTGGTTACAGTCCAGAGACACCGGCTCCTTAAACGTCTCCTGACAAATGGAGCAGGTCAGTACTTCTCCAGAGTTCTGTTTTCTGCCATTTTCAAACAGAGACAGTTTAAATCCTCAGTGAATCCTCCGCGAGAGCAGCCTGTTGTGAAATGATGACACACCTTTGCACCAGATTCTTTCAGCTCAAACACTTCCTGTTCAGCAACTTCAAGTTTCTGCTTGACGGTTATGGCTGCCAGCGTGTGTCAGGTGTGTGTCAGGCGTGTGTCAGGTATAGCCTAGTAAACCACACCCACTTTTCTGCGTCAAAGAAGGCGGTCTGAACACACAAGGTAAACAAGTGGCTGATTGGCAGCTGAGTCCGAACCAATCACGACCGTCACAGAGAATTGACAAGGTTACGTCACTCTCTATGTTGTAGTTCTATCAACAGTGACACGAGCAGAAGTTATTAGCCAGAATTAATCAGTTTATATTCAGTTCATATTTTGTGAGTTGGACTACACTGCCCTACAAGGAAACATGCAGTAACTGCACTCTGGGTGAAACAGAGAAATGGACTTTTTAGTTTTCTTGATTCCCTGTCAAAATGGTTTGATCTTTATCATTAATTTACTCTAGTCCCTATAAATGCACACACTGTACTTTACCTTTGTACGAGCCTACATTCCACATATGGTTATACAAAGGAAAGTGCAGTATGTGCGTGTTTGTTGTGTCAAATGTAGTTTTTTTGCTTTCTGGTATTTCATTTATGTTAGTAAATTATCGTCTGTGTCAGTATCATAATTTGAGATGTAAAAGTAGTTCATGTAAAGCAATACTTTCTTACACCAAGAGTCTCCACAGCTGCAGGACAGTGGAGGCGTCACAAGAGGTGCTACAGGAAACAAGTGACAAACAAGGAAGTGGTGAAAGACTGTTGTGGAGCGGAGGGAGCTGCAGGAGGAAGAGGAAGGAGGAAGAGCTGACCAGTGCAGGAAACCACGCTCTGAAACAGGGACAAACCCAGGAGGCGCGGCACCGTTTCAGAGGAGACAGAGGGCAGCCAGACAGGTTTCTTCTGAGTGCTACAGTTTCCCCGACATCCAAGGTCATGCGGGTCAGGTTGACACAGTGGCAGCGCGGCTCAGCAGCAGCAGCTCAGGACTAACACCTGAACACTATTTCGTTGTACGCTTGTACAATGTCAATAAAGCACTTACTTACTTACTTACTTATAGTAAGGGGAATCCATAAACTGTATTAAGTGTATGTAATTAAGTACCACATTTTTATAAGAACCCAAACAATTCGGAATCAAATTTATTCAACAAACAAACAAATCTAATTTGAACTTAAATGTTAAACTTTCTACAAAATAATATATATAAAAACTAAATATATAAAAATATTCAATGAACCATGATGTAAGTTTTTACTTTGAACAGACCAACATTTTCAAGCAATAAGGGAAAGAAAAAGGATCTGCTGATGAAAAGCGTGAAATAGTTGAATGCCTTGGACTAGGTATGAAAACCTTCCATATTTCATGAAAGATGAAGCGTGATCATCGTACTGTTAAGAGATTTGTGTCTGATTCAGACACACACAGGATTGTGCAGATAAAGGCACAACGAGGACGGTTTCTGCCAGACAAATATATCAGATTAAGAGAACAGCTGCTACAAAGCTGCTCTGGAGTCTCCCGAACATCACGGTGTAGGACCTCCAGAGGCTGCAGTTGTGCATAAACCTTCTATCCGGCCTCCTCTAAACTGTTCACTGAAGCTGACGAGCAGAAACGGCTGCAGTGGCTCAGAAATACATCAAGACTCATTTTCAAACCGTCTTGTTCACTGATGAGTGCGTGTGACCCTGGATGGTCAGATGGATGGAATCATGGGGAGAGAGCTGGTGACCACTTGCTTTCGCACCATGTCCTGCTGTAAAGAAAACCTCTGCATCATCGGCTGCTATGGGCATAAAAGGAGAGAAACTCATGATGTGGACCCCCTCCCCCCCTGACCTCAACCCTATTGAGAACCTTTGGAGCCTCAAAAATATTTGCATAATAATTTGGAACAGGGTTTAGTTTGGGGATGTTTGGCCCATTTAAAAAAAAAAAAAATTGTATCGCAAATAGTTCCTTTTTTTGTTTTTGTTTTTTGTCACAATTTTTCCCCATTTCTCCCATTTTCCCACATTTCTTGACATTGGAGACTAACCTGATATTGTAAATCTTCAGATCTTCCAACCATATTGTTTTGTTTGGTTCTAGACGACACATATTTTACTATCGGTATTGGAAAGCGTATCGTTAAAGTACTGGAATAGAAAAACATGTAACGTTGTCCGGCTGCAGCAGATTAAAGCTTTTGTCTCTGTCGCTCTGTGATTTAAGGGTTTTCCTAATTAGCCAGGTTTAATTGTGTGTAACTCCTGCGTCGGCGCTCGGCTCTGATCTCCGTAATTACAGCCTAAATCCTGGCCCTGAACGCAGCGCGGTGAGTCAGTGAACGCATCGCGCTCAGAGAAGCTTCTGCTGTTTTTGGAGAATCCTCGATAAATCCCGGCTTTAGGAGAGAAGGCTTTGTTCCAAACGTGGCTTATTCATTTAGCGGTTCAAACGCAGCCGAGTCCCGTCGCTGCTCACACACTTTCAACACGTACTGCAAAGGTGTGTTTAGACAATCCAAAAGTATTTATCCAGGACGAGAGATGACGGTTCAACCATTTTTATTTCATTTTCAATGTTTCTGTCTTCATTCTTTTCTGGTTCTGAGTTGTTTCGTTGAAAACTATTTTGGAGAAATCTAAAAGCATGAACCCTTATCTCAAACAAAAGCTAAAGTATGAAAGACGGCTCAGGTGCGCAGTCGTCAGACAAACTTAAGAGAAAGACGAGTTCACGGACTGTTCCTCCTCGTCCAAACTGAGCCACATGAACGCACCACTGTTGTACTGTTTCAATGTGGAGACCAGTTCTGCAGAGACAAAATACAAAGATACTCTACTACAAAAACCAAAACCCAACAATAATCCAAAATCATTCTCACTGTGTTTCTCTATCATTCAGAGGTCCCCTGACGGCACCTTTGAGGTTCAGTTAGACCAGAGGTTCCCAAACTTTTGGAGCCGTGTACCCCCTGAAGCCTTTAGTGACGAGTCGCGTACCCCCTAGTGTGACGCGATTGAAAACACTGGGAATATCACATTATAATATTATGTTTATTTCCTCAATTATTACAGTGAACTCAAGCAGGTTTTCCACATTCAATATGTTTTTGCTCGTCTGGGTGATTAAGGCTATTAAGAATATGTAAATACAAAGAATGTATGAAAATGCCAGTTTTTGATTATTTTGTAAACAAGGCTGTTAGTGTGAATGGATAAAGCTGAGTGTTTGGCTTTGTCCCAGTGGACCAGGACTCTGCTGCTTTTGTCACTCATTCTGAACATCAGACTCTGCGCTCTGGCCCCGCCCCTCTGCGTCTCACTCAGCTGTACTGTCAAACCACCGGTACAGACTCAAATGTGCTGGTTTAAGCTTTGGTTAAAGCGGAGATAATGTTTACGCAGGACATAACCATCTCTGCACGTGCCACATCAGCTCGTACATTTGAATGTATGTGTTAGATACAAAGCCACAGGTTTATTGGCAGAGGAGGGAACACAGACGCTTCTCCCCTCGGATCAGAATGTGAGGAAAACTCCTGTTGCAAATCGAAGTCACCGTCAGTCTGACGGCGCACAGGCTCCTGACAGATATTACAGAAAATGCAACTCCATCAAACTTTGGCGCTGCTGTTGCTGCAGGGCTGACGCAGCCTCAGCCGCGCTCTCGGCCTCCGCGGAGGTTTACGCGCTCGGGTCCAAAGCGGCTCTTGAGGTTCGGTTCTGGAGTGGACATGTTTAGGTCCAGAACAAGCTCATCCTCGTCTGAATATAGAACTCTATAGTGACTCTTTCGCCTGTATAAGCGCGTTCCCCGTGGGCGTCCTGCATACCCCCGGGGGTACGCGTACCACAGTTTGGGAACCTCTGAGTTAGACCATTAACCCATTTAGGAGGTTCATGAAACAAAATACTTGGAAGTAAATAACGTCTGCATTAAGTCAAATCTGAAGTGTTTTATTAGGAGAGTTGTCACACCAGGCGGCTTTGTTGTAAATGCTCTGGGGTCTCATTTATGAAACTGTCCGTGAGAATCTGCCTATAAGAGTCCGTACGAGCAAAACCCAAACTTCACGTACGGAGAAAAAAATTGGGACTTATGAAACCCTCCGTACGCGCAGCACCACGTAAACTCCCCTTCACAAATTCCACGTGGAGCAGAAATGTGCGCACATGACCCCTCCTCACGTCACGCCCCCTGCACGCCTCCATGTCACCATATAAGGACATGCAAAGTAACTTATGAATGAGATTTACCTAAACATGAGGCGATAATGACGGGGTTTTACCGAGACCCCGGGAGCAGAGAGGGAGGGGCCACACGCCGCAGCAGTGACGGCAGAGGCCGAGGTGGATCTTTACTGACATGTTACCGCTGTTTCTCTGATCACAAGTAACCTATTGACAGAGTGCAGAGTCTCATCAATAACACTTTTGGAAATACACTTTTAGAACGTAAAGAAGAGCCTTTAGACGCTGATTGTGATATTTCCCAGTGCTGTTCACGGAGCTCACATTTCCTGAAACTACAGAATAAGCTCGGTGGGCTTTGAATCACTCAGATAGTCTATTGTTTTTTGAGCTCGCTGTACGTGCAGTGGGGATGAGGCACCGGTTCGCTTTGGGCATGAATGAGGAGCAGAGTCCGGGTGGTGTGAGAAAGAGGGAGGTTGTGGAGCTGCAGCGCGTAATTACGCAGCGTCTCTGAATGGACTTGTGTCTTGGACCAGCCCTCAGCCCGGTCTCTGCAGGAGTTGGTCAGACTTTGGTTAAAGCACAGAGCGGCTCAGATCCTTCCTGCTTCTCGCTCGCAGCCGGCGGCAGTGCGCTCCGGTGTCCGTGCATGAGCGTACATGAGCGTGCACGTCTTTGAGTGTCACACATTACTACAATATTTGTATTAAGTATATAAACGAAAGATTGAAACACTACACAAAGCCAAAGGTTGATTTCCTAGATTTTATTTTTAATGATCTTAATCATTTCTGTAGAAAATAAAGAAATGAGCAGTTTAAAAATGTGCACCAGACTTCATTTCCTCAATCCGACCTCCCCTTGCTGCTTTCCCTCGCCTCTCCTCGTGTGTTTGCAGCGTTTCTGAAAAGTGCGGACTGCGTACGACAGGTACAAACCTAGTGTGGCGGTGCGTAATGTTTCACGTTCAGTTTGATTTCTATAAATACCACCTTTGGCGCAGAACAGTTCGTACGGAAGGTTTTGGCCTCATTTTGTCCGTACGTGGGCTTTATAAATGAGACCCCTGGTGTTTTCACTTCCTGCATTACAGCAGCTCAAACATCAGCGTCCTCTCAAACCTGTCACTTCTCTGTAATTAAAGCTGTTGTATCTACTGTAACCTCAGCGCCCCCTATGGACACGTGTTGACCCTCTGTCCTAGGCGAAGGTTCTTGAGTCATCGTCTGTACTCTGCAGATGAAGTGTAGGACTTTACGCCTTTTCATCCACGAAGCTTCGTCAGCCATAACTGGGGCGTTATTTTTAAATCTTTAACTGCAGAGTCCAGATGATGACTCAAGAACCTTCGTGAAGGAAAGCATCGTCCTTCAGGATCAGGTTCTACATGAGAACGAGCCGGAACAAAACGATGACCTTTAATGAGCTGAGGTCCTGTTTATCTAAATGATATTTATGTATTCACAGGCGTCGCAGGATTCCTCGGGCTAAAATGTCCCCACATTTAATTTTTCTGGGCTGTGAATGTGATTTTTCTCAAACACAAAGGGAACATTTCAGCCAAATCTGGTGTTTGTGCATAAATTGAACATTTCGGACAAAAAGAAAAAGGTTTAATCTGCTTTGGGAACACATGGTTCTGTTCTGAGGGGAAATCTGCAGGTAAAGGTTTATTTGTATTTCAGGTCTGAGATCGTGATGGGGAAATGCTTGTATCGCCAAAGTATCGAAGTCTTAAATACTGCTTTGTGTCTCTGGTCCAAAGCCATTTATAGACTGACTTCACACTCCAGAAGAAGCACCTACAGCTGTAACTGTCTCCTGCAGACTAACAGGTCACATGTCGTTCTGAAAACAATATTATGTTCAACCAAACCCTGTGGTTTGTTTGACTTGAGTCAACAGCTTCACAGACGTAGGAACATTGACCTCGTGGCCTTCAGAGCGAGCGTGATCACGGCGCTCGCTCGTGTTTTGACCTCGAGTGTCACACGTTCTGTCTCCGGTTTGTCTGTGAGGCGACAGTTCTACAGACTCAAACACGTCTGCCTCACAAGTGCATCAACAAAGCTCTGTTTGCATCTTCCTCTGAACCCCGGCTGAAACATTTTCTCCAGTTTGGCTTTACCCAAATCTAAAGCTTCTTGAAAAAAACATCAAAATAACAAAACAGAGACAACAACGTACCAGAAAGGCAACACAAACAGTGAAAACATGACATAAACGAGACAAACTGCGCCAAACAACACAACGGAAATGTTGTTGAAATGAGGCGTTATTCTGTTGCTGTCAGGCAAGAAGCTTTTAGATTTGGGTAAAGCCGAACTGGAGACGATGCGTTTAGTCGGGGGTTAAGAGGTTTATAGTCTGCTGTTTAAATGACGTTATGTTGCTGTTTGTGACATTGGTTCTGTGGTATTTGCTGATGTGGTAAATGCTTCTTTTTAGTCTGACGAGCTGCAGTAACTTTTTTTTTAAATAGACAAAGATAAGCACAGCAGTGGGATCCAGGCAATGTTGTAAAAATCTGTAAAGCCAGATGCTCTTCAAGGAAAAGGCTTATGGAATATGAAATAATAGCATCTTGTATAACGCGTTTCGACTGTCGAAACGCGTAGGCTGGTCCATTCTCAATAAAGGACTTTTATTTTTCTACATGACTCGAGTGCCTCGACTTTATTTTGCTTTTTGATTGTTTTTCGCTACTTTGCATAAGCATTTACTATCCAATCTCGGCAAATTTATCCATGTCAGCGCAGCCCAGTCTTTGAAAGAGCACCGGTCAACCTTTTTCACTATCTTTCAGACCAGTGAGCACTCACCCCTTCTATTTTTTATTTAAAAAAAAAAATAACATTATTATTGAAATGATACATGTTAGTTTTATATTGCCCTGGACACCATAACACAAACGATTCATGACGCATCATGATTCCCCAGTATTAGAAAGAGGTGAATTGTAATGAGTATTGACAGTGGACAGTGAAAAACAGTGGCATAAACATGAGAACCTAAGTCACAATATCAGATGGAAACACAACCATACACGTATTAAAGGACTTTAATGTTTCTTAACTGAGTGCCTCGGAATCCTTTCTGCCACAACCTCTATACAAGACCTTCTCTTTTCAAAGGTGCAGTAACGTTGATGTGACAGTAAAAAACCTGACATGTGCAAGTCCACCTAGGAGTTTAGTATCTAGAAATTAAATGAAGGACTCAGTTTTATCAGTGCAAAATGAAATTAAATGGAAAAAAAAATGAAAAGTCTGTTTTAAAGTTCCATTTATCGACATCGAGCGTACGGCTTAGTTGTTGTTGATGATGTTGCTTTTTCTTCTTTCATAAATCTGCTATCTTACTCACTCGCGTTGCCTCAATGTCCTTCTGTAAAAATCCTGTTTCCTCTGGTCTTTCTTTTCCTATGTTCCTAAAGTATCTCCTTGTTTCCTTTGGTCTCCTCCTCATGATTCCTAAATATCTCCTGTTTCCTCTGGTCTCTCCTCATGTTGCTAAAGTATCTCCTGTTTTTCCTCTGGTCTCTCTATGATCTAAAGTATCTCCTGTTTTCCTTGGTCTCTCCTATGTTCCTAAAAGTATCTCCTGTTCCTCTGGTCCCTCTCTCATGATCCAAGTTATCTCCTTGTTTCCTCTGGTCTTCTCCTCATGTTCCTTAAAGTATCTCCTGATTTCCTCTGGCTCTCTCATGATCCTAAAGTATCTCCTGTTTCTCTGGTCTCTCCTCATGATCCTTAAAGTATCTCCTGTTTCTCTGGTCTCTTCCTTGATCCTAAGTATCTCCTGTTTCTCTGTCTCTCTTCATGATCCTAAAGTTATCTCCTGTTTCCTCTGCGTCTCTCCTTTCATGTTCACTAAAGTATCCCTGTTTCTCTGGTCTCTCCTCATGTTCCCTAAAAGTATCTCCTGTTTTCCTCTGGTCTCTCCTCGTGTTCCTAAATATCTCAATGTTTCCTCTGGTCTCTCCTCATGTTCCTAAAGTATCTCTGTTTCTTCTGGGTCTCTCCTCATGATCCTTAAGTATCTCCTGTTTCCTCTGGTCTTCTCCTCCATGATCCTTAAGTATCTCCTGTTTTCCTCTGGTCTCTCCTCTGTTCCTAAAGTATCTCATGTTTCCTCTGGTCTCTCCTCATATCCTAAAGTATCTCCTGTTTCCTCTGGTTCTTCCTTCATCTGTTCCTAAAGTATTCTCCTGTTCCTCTGGTCTTCCTCATGTTCCTAAAGTATCTCATTTTTCCTCTTGGTCTCTCCTCATGATCCTAAAGTATCTTTCCTCAACCTCTGACCTTATCTCTGATCTCTCCTCAGCCTTCTGACCTTTTCCTCTGGTCTCTCCTCAGCCTGACCTTTATCCTCTGGTCTCTCCCTCAGCATGTTCCTTAAGTATCTCCTTGTTTCCTCTGGCTCTCCTATGATCCTTAAGTATCTCCTGTTTCCTCTGCGTCTCTCCTCATGTTCCTAAGTATCTCATGTTTCCTCTGGTCTCTCCTCATTATTCCTAAAGATATTCCTGTTTCCTCTGGTCTCTCCTTCATTCCTAAAGTATCTCCTGTTTCCTCTGGTCTCCCTCATTTCCTAAAGTATCTTGTTCCTTGGTCTTCTCCTCATGTCCTAAGTATCTCCTGTCTCTGTCTCTCCTCATGACCTAAAGTATCTCCTGTTTCTCTTGTCTCCCCTCATGATCCTAAAGTATCTTCCTGTTTCCTCTGGTCTCTCCTCATGTCATCCTAAGTATCTCCTGTTTCCTTGGTTCTCCTCATGTTCCTAAAGTATCTCTGCTTCCTCTGGTCTTCCTCATGTTCCTAAAAGTATCTCCTGTTTCCTCTGGTCTCTCCTCGTTCCTAAAGTAGTATCTCGTTTCCTCTGGTCTCAGAGAGAGATATGTCCTAAAGTTTCTGTTTCCTCTTGGTTCTCTCCTCATGATCTAAAGTTCTTCCTGTTTCTCTGGTCTCTCTCATGTCTAAAGTATCTCCTGTTTTCCTCTGTTCCTCATGATCCCTAAAGTATTCTGTTTCTTGGTCTGTTCATGTTCCTAAAGTACTTCCTTTTCTTGGTCTCTCTCATGATCCTTAAGTACTCCTGTTTCTCTGGTCTCTCCTCATGTTCTAAGTAATTCCTGCTTTCCTCTGTTTCCTCATGACCTAAAAGTATTTCCTGTTCCTCTGGTCTCTCAATGTTCTTCAGTATCTCGTGTCTCAGTATCTCGTGTTCTCAGTATCTTTCGTGTTCTCAAGTATCTCATGTTGCTCAGTATCTCGTGTTTCTCTGGTCTCTCTTCATGTTACTAAAAGTATTCTGTTTTCCCTCTGGTATCTCCTATGTTCCTAAAGTTCTGTTTCTCTGGTCTTTCCTCATGACCTAAAGTTCTCTGTTTCCTCTGGTCTCCTCCTCAGTCTTAAGTATCTCCTGTTTCTCTGGTCTTTCCTTGATCCTTAGTAAATCTCTTTTCCTCTGGTCTTCTCATGATCCTTAAGTATCTCCTGTTTCCTCTGGTCTCTCCTCATGTTCCTAAAAGTAATCTCCTGCTTCGCTTGGTCTCTCTCATGTTACTAAGTATTCTGTTTTCCTCTGGTCCTTCCTCATGTTCTAGTATCTCTGTTTCCTCTGGTCTCTCCTCATGTTTCCTTAAAGTTCTCCTGTTTCTTGGTTCTCCTCATGTTTCCTAGTATTCTCTGTTCTCCTCTGGTCTCTCCTCATGTTCCTAAGTATTCCTGTTTCCTCTGGTCCTTCTCTCTGATCCTAAAGTATCTCCTGTTTCCTCTGGTCTATCTCATGATCTTAAGTATCTGCTGTTTTCCTTGGTTCTCCATGATCTAAGTATCTCCTGTTTCCTCTGGTCTCCTCATGATTGTAAAGTGATTCCTGCTTCCTCGGTCTCTCCTATGTTTCCTAAGTATCTCCTGTTTTCTCTGGTCTCTCCTATGATCTAAAGTATTCCTGTTCCTTGGTCTCTCCTCATGTTCTAAGTATCTCTGTTTCCTCTGGTCTCCCTCATGATCCAAAGGTATTTCTCCTGTTTCCTCTTGGTCTCTCTCAATGTTCTAAGTATCCTCCTGTTTCCTCTGGTCTCTCCTCATGTTCTAAGTATTCTGTTTCTCTGGTCTCTCCTCGTGTTCCTAAAGTATCTCCTGTTTTTGTCTTCTCCTCATGTTCTAAGTATCTCCTGTTTTCCTCTGGTCTCTTCTCCTCATGATCCTAAAGTATCTCCTGTTCCTTGGTCTCTCACTCATGATCGTTAAGTATTCCTGTTTCTCTGTCTTCTCATGTTTTCGTAAGTATCTTCATGTTTCCTTGGTCTTCTCATGATCTAACATTATCTCCTGTTTCCTCTGGTTTCTCCTCATGTTCGCTAAAGTATCTCCCTGTTTTCCTCTGGCTCTCCTCATGTTCCTAAAGTATTCATGTTTCCTCTGGTCTCTCTCATGATCTAAGTATCTCCTGTTTCTTGGTCTCTCTCAATGTTTCAAAGTATCTCTGTTTCTCTGGTCTTCTCCTCTATGTTCCTAAAGTATTTCATGTTTCCTCTGGTCTCTCCTCATGTTCCTGTAAGTATCTCCTGTTTTCTGGTCTCTCCTCATGATCCTTAAGATCTTGTTTCCTCTGGTCTCTCTCATGTTCTAAAGTATCCTCATGTTCCTTGTCTCTCTCATGATCTAAAGTATCTCCTGTTTCCTCTGGTCTCTCCTCATGTTCCTAAAGTTCTATGTTTCCTCTGGTCTCTCCTCATGAATCCTAAAGTATCTCTGTTTTCCTCTGGTCTCTCCTCATGTTACTAAAGTATCTCCTGTTTCCTCGTCTCTCCTCATGAATCCTAAAGTATCTCCTTCTCTGGTCTCTCCCATGTACAAACTCCTTTTCTCTGGTCTCTCCTCATGTCTAAAGTATCTCCTGTTTCCTCTGGTCTCTCCTCATGTTCTAAAGTATCTCCTGTTTCTCTTGGTCTCTCCTCATGATCCGTGTTTCCGTTTCTCTCTCGGTCTCCCCTCATGTTCCTAAAGTATCTCCTGTTTTCTGTCTTCTCCTCATGTTCCTAGTATGCTCTGTTTCCTCTGGGTCCTTCCTCATGATCCTAAAGTATCTCATGTTTCCTTGGTCTCCTCTCATGTTCTAAAGTATCTCCTGTTTCTCTGGTCCAACTCATGTTTCCTAAAGTATCTGCATGTTTCTCTGGTCTCTCCTCATGTTTCCTAAAAAGAATCTCCGTTTCCTCTGGTCTCTCCTCATGTTCCTAAAGGTATCTCCCTGGTTTCCTCTGGTCTCTCCTCAGATCCTAAAGTTTCCTGTTTCCTCTGGTCTCCCTCAGATCCTAAATGTATCTCCTGTTTCCTTGGTCTCTCCTCATGTTCTTAGTATCTCCCTGTTTCCTCTGGTCTCTCCTCATGATCCTAAAGTATCTTCCTGTTTCTCTGGTCTCTTCATGTTCTAAGTATCTCCTGCTTCCTCTGGTCTCTCCTATGTTCCTAAGTATTCCTGTTTCTTTGTCCTCTCCTCATGTTCTAAGAATCTCCTGTTTCCTCTGGTTCTCTCCTCATGATCCTAAAGTATCTCTGTTTTCCTCTGGTCTCTCCTCATGTTATAAAGTATCTCCTGTTTCCTCGGTCTCTCCTCATGATCCTAGAAGTAATCTCCTGCTTTCCTCTGGTCTTCTTCTTCATGTTCCTAAGTATCTCTGTTTCTCTGGTCCTCTCCTCATGAAATCCTTAAGTATCCCTGTTCCTCTGGTTCTCTCCTCAATGTTACTAAAGTCTTCCTGTTTCTCTGGTCTCTCCTCATGATCCTCAAAAGTACTCCTGTTTCCCTGGTCTCTCCTCATGTTATAAGTATCTCCTGTTTTCCTTCTTTGGTCTCCTCCTCATGATCCTAAAGTATCTCTGTTTCCTCTGGTCTCTCCTCATGATCTTAAGTATCTCCTGTTTTTTCTTGGTCTTCTTCATGTTACTAAAGTTCTCCTGTTTCTCTGGTCTCTCCTCAGTTCTAAAAGTATCTCCTGTTTTTCTCTGGTCTCTCCTCTGATCTAAAGTATCTCCTGTTTCCTCTGGTCTCTCCTCATGTTCCTTAGTATCTCCTGTTTCTCTGGTCTCGTCCTCATGAGATTCCTTAATATCTCCTGTTCTCTGGTCTCTCCTCATGATTTAAGTATCTCCTGTTTCCTCTGGGTCTCTCCTCATGTTCACTAAAAGTATCTCCTGTTCCTCTGGTCTCTCTCATGTTCCTAAAGTATCTCCTGTTTCCTCTGGTCTCTCCTTATGTTCCTAAAGTATCTCTTGTTTCGCCTCTGGTCTCTCCTCATGTCCTAGTATCTTCCTGTTTCCTCTGGTCTTTCTCATGATCCTAAAAGTATTCTGTTTCCTCTGGTCTTCCTCATGTTCCTAAAGTAGTCTCTGTTTCTCTGGTCTCTCTAATGTTCCTAAGTTTCCTGTTTCCTCTGGTTCTCCTCATGATCCTAAGTATTCCTGTTTTACTCTGGTCTCTCCTTCATGATCCTAAGTTCTCCTGTTTTCATCTGGTCCTCTTCCTCATGGTCCTAAGTATCTCCTGTTCCTCTGTTCTTCCTCATGTTTCCTAAAGTATCTCCTGTTTCCTCTGGTCTCTCCTCATGATCCTAAAGGTATCTCCTGTTTCCTCTGGTTTCCTCATGTTCCTAAAGTCTCCTGTTTCCTCTGGTCTCTCCTCATGTTCCTTAGTATCTCCTGTTTCTCTGGTCTTCCTCATGATCCTAAAGTATTCTGCTTCCTCTGGTCTCTCCTCATGTCCCCTAAAGTATTCCTGTTTCCTCTGGTTCTCTCATTTTCCTTAGTTTCCTGTTTCCTTGGTCTCTCCTCATGATCCTAAAGTATCTCCTGTTTCTTCTGGTTCTCCTCATGTTCTAAAGTATCTCCTGTTTCTCTGGTCTGCTCCCATGATCCTAAAAGTATCTCCTGTTTCCTGGTTTCCTTAATGATCCTAACGTTTCGCCTGTTTCCTCTGGTCTCCTCCCATGATCCTAAAGTTCTCCTGTTTCTCTGGTCTCTCCTCATGATCTAAGTATCTCTGTTTCTCGGTCTCTCTTCATGATCCTTAAGTATCTCTGTTTCTCTGGTCTTCCATGATCCTAAAGTATCTCCTGTTTCCTCTGGCTCCTCTCGTGTTTCTAAAGTATCTCCTGTTTCCTCTGGTCTCTCCTCATTTTTTTGTTTCCTCTGGTCTTCCTCATGTTTAAGTATCTCCTGTTTCCTCTGGTCTCTCCTCATGTTCCTAAAGTATCTCCTGTTTCCTCTGGTCTCTCCTCATGTTCCTAAAGTATCTCCTGTTTCCTCTGGTCTCTCTCATGTTCCTAAAGTATCTCTGTTCTCTGTCTCTCTCATGTTCTAAGTATCTCCTGTTTCCTCTGTGGTCTCCTCCTCATGTTCCTTAGTATCTCCTGTCTCCTCTGGTCTCTCCTCATGATCCTAAAGTATCTCCTGTTTCCTCTGGTCTCTCCTCATGTTCCTAAAGTATCTCCTGTTTCCTCTGGTCTCTCTTTCATGGTTCCTAAAGTATCTCCTTTTCCTCTGGGTCTCTCCTCATGTTCCTAAAGTATCTCTGTTTCCTCTGGTCTCTCCTCATGATCCTAAAGTATCTCCTGTTTCCTCTGGTTCTCCTCATGATCCTAAAGTATCTCCTGTTCCTCTGGTCTCTCCTCATGATCCTAAAGTATCTCCTGTTTCCTCTGGTCTCTCCTCATGTTCCTTAGTATCTCCTGTTTCTCTGGTCTTTCTTCATGTTCCTAAAGTATCTCCTGTTTCTTCTGGTCTCTCCTCATGATCTAAAGTATCTCCTGTTTCCTCTGGTCTCTCCTCATGTTCCTTAGTATCTCCTGTTTCCTCTGGTCTTTCTTCATGTTCCTAAAGTATCTCCTGTTTCCTCTGGTCTCTCCTCATGATCCTAAAGTATCTCCTGTTTCCTCTGGTCTCTCCTCATGTTCCTTAGTATCTCTGTTTCCTCTGGTCTTTCTTCATGTTCCTAAAGTATCTCCTGTTTCCTCTGGTCTCTCCTCATGTTCCTAAAGTATCTCCTGTTTCCTCTGGTCTCTCCTCATGTTCCTAAAAGTATCTCCTGTTTCCTCTGGTCTCTCCTCATGTTCCTAAAGTATCTCCTGTTTCCTCTGGTCTCTCCTCATGTCCTAAAGTATCTCCTGTTTTTTTTTTTCTAGTATCTTGTTCCTCTGGTCTCTCCTCATGTCCTAAGTATCTCCTGTTTCCTCTGGTCTCTCCTCATGTTCCTAAGTATCTCCTGTTCCTCTGGTCTCTCCTCATGTTCCTAAAGTATCTCCTGTTTCCTCTGGTCTTCTCATGTTCCTAAAGTATTCCGTTCCTCTGGTCTCTTCATGTTCCTAAAGTATCTCCTGTTTCCTCTGGTCTCTCCTCATGATCCTAAAGTATCTCCTGTTTCCTCTGGTCTCTCCTCATGATCCTAAAGTATCTCCTGTTTCTCTGGTCTCTCCTCATGATCCTAAAGTATTCCTGTTTCCTCGGTCCTCTGGATCCTCTCCTGTTCCTTGTTCTCCATGTATTCTCCTGTTTCCTCTGGTCTTTCTTCATGTTCCTAAAGTATCTCCTGTTTCCTCTGGTCTCTCCTCATGATCCTAAAGTATCTCCTGTTTCCTCTGGTCTCTCCTCATGGTCCTAAAGTATCTCCTGTTTCCTCTGGTCTCTCCTCATGTTCCTAAAGTATCTCCTGCCTCCTCTCTCCTCAGACGTGGGCCGTGGCGTGCTGCTTCCCGCTCCGCTCTCCTCTCGCCTGATCCAGATGTTCAGAGGGAAGTCCGAGTTCACCTTCACGGCCACAGTCCAGCAGAAATCCTCCACGTCGGGCGTCATCTTCTCCATCCACCAGGGGGAGCACAGGTGAGGCAGCGCTCACCTCTTTTTCCAGACTGAGATCTGAACTTACCTGAGCTTAGACGAGTTGATGCATAATCTCTGGTCTTTGTTTGTGCGCTCCAGTCACGCACAACAACCAAAGATGTTGTTAGCATTTAGCCTCTCCAGTATATTCCTATGGCTCCAAATGGGGTGAAGTTGGAAGCGACCAAGCTTTTCCACGGGCACAAAGACCAGACAGGTACGAATCAACTCGTTTAAGCTCAGTAAGAACAGATCTCAGTATGGAAAACACTGGCCTGTTCCTTCAACAACATCTGCACTTTAGTCGCTCTGTAAGACTCCACACTTACCAGCTACTACATTTATAAGGTTTTACACAGATTTTTTACAGATCTGATTCAGACGGATTTATTGAGCTTTGAACCTAAAAAGACACAGCAAATTTAGAATTTTCCAGATGTTTCACTAATAATTAGCTTATTCAAAAACTAAACAAGATACAAAAGGAAACAAATCTTCGTTACTTCATTATCTCCCCGTAGGAGAGTTATGGAGAGTTATGGAGACGTGCATTTAAAGGCTTAACTCACCGGCTGGAGGAGAGTTGGAGACTTGAGTTATGAAATTAAATAGCTTTGATTTCAAGCTGAGTCTCTGCATGGTCTCCCAGACCTGTCAGACACCAAGGAGATCTCAGAGAGACTCCATACGACTCTTTGAGATCTCCTTGATCTTGGACTGACTCCATTTTTGTTCCAGATGTTTAGAAAAAACAATTGGAACAAGGCAAAAAGCGTCTCTAGTGCGCGAGTGTATTTCTCTCGTCTTCAGAGCCATGTTGGATGAATCTCCGGCTCAAAGTGACAGAACGTCAGAGAATAAACATCGTAAAGAGAGAGTTTGGGCTGTTTTTACTCTGAGTTCAAACTAAGACACAGATCTCCACATTGACCTGCAGCGTCTCGCCTTCACGTCAGAACCCGTCTCTTTCTCCTTTCCCTCTGAAGCTCCGTCTGTTTCCGCCTCCACAGCAGTTTTTCCTGCTCATTGTCAGAAGCGACAGACGGTTTTGTGATGAAACGTGACTCTGCAGTAAAGGTCTGCTTGAGCTGAACAGAGAGACTGTTATCGGATGGTTTGGTGAAACCAGGACAGGCTGAACAGCGTTAGAGCGAGTTCTTTATGACGCGACAGAAGCTGGTGATGGAAAAGCTTCACGCAGAGTTTGATGATGTTCAAACGAGGCCCGGGGGCACATTCATCATGAACTCCATCAGGTCCACAGACTCAGAGTCACCAGAGCAGAACCACATCTGCTCTTCACCATCTCCTTTGTTCAGCATCGTCCTGTGTTAAAGAGCCACAGCCGTCATGTGACACTCTCCCCACCTGAACCTGAGCACATCGTCTCCAGTTCAGCTTTACCCAAATCTAAAAGCTTCTGGACTGAAGCTAAGACCACTAGATTTGTCCTTGCATTGTTGCCATGATGCCGTCAGTTTTTTGTCATATTTTTCAAATCTTTTGCTTTTCCGTCGTGTTTTCATCCTTGTTTATGTCTCGATTTCGCTAAAAGCTTCCAGGGAAAAAAAAACAACCTTAACCCCTTGCACTCGAGAGCCCCCGGTACCGGGGCAAGCCCTGCTGTGCTACACAGTCGCGCTCGTATCTCGCTACCGCTTCGACCAAAACACACTTATCATACATCAAATTGTCAAGCAGAGATCCTCAACAAAAGTATCCACTTCAAACTCAAATCGATCCAACACAGCTCAAACCACTAGCAATAAAACACCCACATGGCTAGAATTGAGGTTTTGAACAAGTACGCGTTTCTGAGGTCTGACTTCCCAAAATACTACAGCAGAACACAAAGCTAGACAGCCAAAGAAGCTAACAACTCACTAAATCGATCGGTGTAAAGCTTATTTGCACAGCACTAAACGTTTTCAGCAGAGCTCGCATCAAACTGCAGAAAAAACACCAGCAAAACTAAATAAAACATGCAATAGCCGACTTACCTTTGCTGATTTCTCTGCTCCTTTACGTTTCAAGGCCAAACCTTTTTTCTGGAAGAGATTAAAATGGCACCGTCCTGTTGACGCCATTTTGGCTCTTATTGACCCCGTTTTGCCTGCTCAGTAGGCCAAAACGCAGAAACTGTGACTCGGAGTGGCTCTCAGAGCGTCTGTAAAGGCTCGCCTGTGATTCGCCAGGGCTTCTGTCCGTCACAGCATGAGAGATATCATTGGATTCTCTAGAGTGTCAGCTTTTAGGGGATATATCAAGTGTTCTGATTGGCCGTTTCTTCGCCAAGTTACGGCTAAGCGTAAATAAGAACTTCCTCCTACTCTGCATTCCCCTTTACGCACGATGACGCACGGCGCACAGATGGAAGCGGAGATCGTGTTTTGGAGCAGAATTTTAAACTTTTGGCACATTTACGATGCCTTTTATAGAGAAAAAGAGGGTTTACACTAAAGAGGAGGCTCTGGAACGGATTATATAGCCGTTCAAATCATGAAATGTCCGAAAGATGAGAGGTAATTTTCTTATTACTAAACATTTTTATAAATGTCTTTTGCAAAGTAAATGTATGTTTTTATGTCAACGGTGGAAATTAGATGGTTGAAATAGTAGTAAAAGTTATGCCTGCTTGTATTATAATAATAATAATATATAATAATAATAATAATAATAATAATAGTTATTTTTATTACTACTACTACTACTACTACTACTATTACTACTATTACTATACTACTACTATTACTACTATTACTATTACTACTACTACTACTACTAAAACTACTACTACTACTACTACTGGTATCGGGTCAGTAACTGTATTACAACTGCACCACTGCTGATTGGCATTTTTTTTTAGAAAAAACATATTTTTATGACCAAATATGTAAAAGCATCCTAAATTTTCAATTTCATTGAGATATTCCATATTTCAACTTTTGTGCCAAATTGTGCCAAACTGTGCCAAATTGGAGCACAGTTGGTCTCCGCCTGGATTTTTTTTATGTTTAAAAACCAAAATAACTTAAATTCATCGCTATATAGGCACCAACATTTGCCTCCAAATGTTTTGACAGGATTTACAAAGAATAAGAATTTACGTTTTTTGTGTGCTTCTTTATAGAAAAAATAACATGTATTTGCTCCTTTTTTCTGTTTTTTTTTAGGCGGAGTCAATTTTGTGGAAAAAAACAACAGTTACTCTTGCCCACAATTATTTCTTCCAAATTTTCACATCCACAACATCCCCCAAACCCCCAACAGCATACATGAGTAAATTATTATTTTTAGTATTATTTAGGCAGTACCTATAATGCTAACATGATTTTGAGGCGTGAAAGCAGTATTTTTACACTTATAAGGAGTGTAAGAGGTTAAAAATAGCAACGAAAACGAGGATGAGAACGAGACAAAAAGGCAACATAAGAGCTCCAGGATCAGCAGCTTTTATGAGACACACGATCAGTAATCACGGCCATTATCGACGCTGGTGTGGATTTTCTTGTCCTTATCAGACTCTGCTTTGTTCCTGCAGGTGTGTGTGTGTGTGTGTGTGTGTGTGTGTGTGTGTGTGTGTTTGTTTCCCTGGTGTGTGTGGTCCTTAGAGTGTCCTGCTCCAGTGAAGGGCTGAGGGCAGATCGATGCTCTAACCTTTAAACAACACTCTGCTCTAAACGCTTCCACTACAGCGACGCCTTCAGCAAATATCACCGACATGAACTTCACACAGACACGGAGGGATTATACTATATTATTTTATTATTATTATGCATCGATGTGACATAATTACTGGAGTGTTCTCTAACGGAGCAGAGGGCAGGTCTCAGTTAAAGCCAGACTCACTACAGTCTGTTGTATAACCCAGTCTCTCTCTGCTTCTCTCTTTGGAGGAGGAAACCTGACCCCAGATCAGCAAATACAGGCTTCTGTTGTGTTTGTTTAACCTCTTAACCCCACCTGAGCCAAGCTTGTTTTGTCCAGATTAGCTTTACCCAGATCTAAAAGCTTCTTGAAAAAACGTACAAATAGCAACAAAAGGGAGGATGAAAAAGCGATAAAAAAGCAATAGGTGGCGTTCACGTGACCTCACAATATTCTAAGAGCCCATAGTTTAAAATTGAGGTGGAGCAACTGAAAATTCCATGGCCGTAACCATAGTAACACTCAAAATGCAGATTTATAGTCTTAAATCATTGCTAATTTCTCTGTATTTACTGGGCCAATTCACATGAAACAAAAGCTGTCACAAAGTTCAGTCATATCTTCCAGCTCATATGAACATATGTCTAATTATTTCCTCCCAAAGGCGTCCAAAAGTGGAGACAATATTCAAAAACATGTGTTTGATGTTGGCCAGTAGAAAGGACTTTCAGCCATAAAATTCACATGTCAGGTTTGTGAATCCAGGCACTGTCACATGATGATCAGAGAAAACATTTGGACATTTCCTTTTGGAAATTTCTTTCAAAAACTGTTTCTCTCCCATAGAGTTGTATTGGCACCTGCTCCAACTGAAATAGAATTCTATAACGTGAACGCGACCTATAGAGGCGCATTAACATTCACTTCCCCTGTTCCTCCCTGAGAGTCCACCATGTCGGCTCATCCATCCACATTTCTCCCTCCCTCTGCTTTTGCAAAGGCAGTGACAGGTGCGGTTATATACAGGTTATATACAGGTTATATACAGGTTATATACAGTCTGCATTTCACGACAAAGCGCAGGTGATTTACTATAACACCAGCGACACAAGCTGAGAGTCTGAATACACTGCATCTTACATGTCTTAACTGTTTTCTGATGTTTTTGAGTAAAACCTTTGGCTTAATTAAACCGACAGGACGTGTTTTAATGCGACGCATGTAATGAGGCTCATGAACAAACTGTAGCAAGTGTTTTTATGCTGATGATCCATTCAAGCCTGAAGTATCACATCTGAGGAAAGTGTGAAAGATCTCAGGATTAGAATGTAGTGAGTGTGTGGTGGTTGGTGGTGGTCGGAGGGGCCGATGGCGCAAACTAGTAGCCTCGCTTCTGTCAGTCTACCCCAGGGCAGCTGTGGCTACAATAGCAGCTTACCACCATCAAGTATGGAGTGAATGAATAGTGCAATGTAAAGCGTCTTTGAGTGTCCAGAAAAGCGCTATATAAAACCGATGCATTATTAGGCCCGAGCCAGGACGAAGTCCTGGTAAGGGACTTTTGTTCTACCCCGGTTTCTTGTATTATTATTCGCCCTCTAAGATCCTGTTTTTCAGTGCCTTCCCGTGCAAAAGTACACGCAGAAATTGGCACAGTGATCAGAGTCGGCGAAAATTGCGTGTCAGTGGGCGACATGCGCACGCCCAAACAAAATGGCTCCACAGCGCCCCCTCAAAGTTGACCCCCATTCAAAAAGAACATGCGTTTTGGGCGAGGCCCAAATCCTTGGGTACAGTGAAAGGGCACATCAGGACAAACCAAAAACTCCATTGGAGCGCCACGCCCGGACGCACAGGGAGTCGGCCATTTTGACTTGCAATTGGAAAACCGGCTGGACTCAACTTATGTTTTAACGAACTAGTCCCTGGTTTTTCAGCTAAATCCACTCATACATGGTTTAACAGACTCTAGAGACACGGGGCTACAAACTGATGCCAGCTTTTTTACATTCAACCTCCGGTTTTCAAATAGCGCCCCCACAAAAAACATGCTTTTTCCCCATACCTTGGACAACCCCTCGCAGGCATGCGCTCTATCTAATCTGGATCATATTTGGCTGACATAAGGCCTCTTATGGTCTGAATTCATAGAGCTCAATAACTGCACGGTGCTCACCACTATAGCGCCCCCTATCTATACCTTGAAAATTTTAGTTTGTACGATTTATATGAAACGTTGCAGGTATATTCTACACATTCAAACAAACACAAAAATATATTACATGTATTGATATTTTTGAAGATGTGGGCGTGGCAAGGGCGCACAAGAAGTCGGCCATTTTAACTTTAATTGGGAATCCGTCTGGACTCATCTTATGTATTAATGAACTAGTCCCTGCTTTTTCAACAGAATAAGCTCACACCTGGTTTAACGGACTTTAGAGACATGGGGCTACAAAAAACATCCAGCTTTTTTTTCATTCAACATCTGGTCTTAACTCCCCACCTGAACTGAGCACATTTTTGTCCTATTTTTGGTGCTTTTGGGCACTTGCGTCTCATTTTTGTAACTGCGTTTTTATCGCTATTTTGACGCTTTTTTTCAAGAAGCTTTAAGATATGGGTCAAGTCAAACTGGAGAAAATGTGCTCGGTTAAAGTGGGGGTTAAGAGATTATAATGCCACCAACATGCCTTTTTGCTGTACATTTCACAACACTCGCAGGCATGCGCTCTATCCATCTGAATCATATTTGGCTGACATAAGGCCACTTATGGTATGAATCCATAGAGCTCAATAAATGCACGGTGCTCACCACTATAGCGCCCCTATCTATACCTTGAAAATTTTAGTTTGTACGATTTATATGAAACGTTGCAGGTATATTCTACACATTGAAACAAACACACAAATATATTACATGTGTATGATATTTTCTAAGATGTGGTTATGGCAAGGCTAAATGTCCCAGAGACTGCATAATATCCTTTATAATTCTCACGTACCTAGTCAGATTGAGTTGAAAATGTGATCACTTATGAACTTGATGAAAATGATCCATTTTCATGACAATAGACATGGTCCATGCTATAGCACACGCTAAAACAGCGATAAAGCCAGTGTGAATTGTCTGGGTGGTCCCACCCCTTTTGAACGAAAGTGAAAACAAAACATATATTCTGATTCCCCATGCTATACTGATCCAAAAGTCAATTACAACATGCCTCTATCTTGCTTCATTCTCTTTATAATTAGGCCCGAGCCAGGACGAAGTCCTGGTAAGGGACTTTGTTCTCCCCCGGTTTCTTGTTATTATTATTCGCCCTCTAAGATCCTGTTTTTCAGTGCCTTCCCGTGCAAAAGTACACGCAGAAATTGCACAGTGATCAGAGTCGGCGAAAATTGCGTGTCAGTGGGCGACATGCGCACGCCCAAAACAAAATGGCTCCACAGCGCCCCCTCAAAGTTGACCCCCATTCAAAAAGAACATGCGTTTTGGGCGTAGGCCCAAATCCTTGGGTACAGTGAAAGGGCACATCAGGACAAACCAAAAACTCCATTGAAGCGCCACGCCCGGACGCACAGGGAGTCGGCCATTTTGACTTGCAATTGGAAAAACGGCTGGACTCAACTTATGTTTAACGAACTAGTCCCTGGTTTTTCAGCTAAATCAAATCATACTTGGCACAGTGCATCTAGACATCTGACAGTCACATGTGCCTCACTCAGAGCTTTCCGAAGATGTATAATATGTGGGGTCAAGGCAACCACTCCACTTATTATGCCCTTGCAAAATTATGCCCTTGCAAAGTGGCCCAACAGCGCCACCTGCTGGCTTAAGATGGCTTGTAAGTGGCCCGCCCATCCTCCGTGAAAATAGCCAGAGTTCTTATTCTGGCAGCATGATGGCCTCTGTCAGAGTTTCTCCTGAAAATCGTCCATTTTTCCCAAATTCCCCCTTTATTCACAAAAGCCACACTTTTAGACTCCTACATAGTTTTACTACCCCTCTGTTACAGGAAGAAGCTTTAATTTGAACGTTTTGGCTCCAAAATCAGTTTTTTTGGAAAGTACAATCACAGGAAGTTCAGATAGGCCGTTTCCTGTCCGTCTCCCGTGTATTCCTCGTACTATTTTGGTGTCACCAAAATATTCCGTCATCTATCGAGACTTTTGTGGGGCTGGAGTACCTTCTCAGATCTTTGGGCGCCCAGGGAATTAGCCCTAATTACAAAATGTTTCAATAAATATTGCCTGAACTGTAATTTCGTTTTCTGTGAACACACAAGTGTAACTGTTTCATAAGATTAATATAAAATCCGCAGTGTTGTTGCTTAAGCTTGTATAGCTCCGTTAGTACAGTGCAGGGTTCCCATCCATTAGATTGCCGGTTCAAACCCCACAGTGACTTTTTTTTCTTTTTATTGTGACTCAGTACCTACTGGGAAGAACCTGAATCGGCACCTATGGCCCACCCTCACTAAAAACGGGGAAATGACCCACACATTGTCTGAGCCTGGACTACATGAGCACAAGGCGTTTCATAAGATATTTGTCAGTTCGGTTGTTAAAGTATCTGTGCTTGTCTAGCTCTGTTTATAGAGTGCAGGGTTTGCATCCATTAGATTGCCAGTTCAAACCCAACCATGACTTTTTGTTTTTCTTTTTTTTAATTAATATTTTATTAAATCCTCATTAATAACGAGGAAAGAACAGTTTCAAAATATGTGGAACTACACAGAAAGAAATGTGGGGACACTAGGGAACACTTGAGGCAAAACTGGGGAGGGTGTCGAAAACAATCAAGAAATGGAGGGGGTGGGGGAAAGTGACCTGAAATGACCTCTCTCCTCCAGTGGCATGGTGGGATCTAATTTCGCCCTGGTCATTTAGATAATAGTAGTAGCCAACATTAGGCACACCATTACACAGAGTTATAGCTCAGAGATAGTGCGCTGGTCTTTGGTGCAGGAGGTTGCTGGTTCAAACTCAACCAGGTTTTTTTTTCTTTTTTTGGTTTGGACTGGGCATCTACTGGGAAGAACATAAATCGGCGCCTATGGTCCAACCTTATTAAAAACGAAGTCAGAACAGTTTAGAAATATGCACAACTACACAGAAAGACATGGGGGGACAGTAGGAAAATAATAGAGGAACAACTGGGGGAAAATGTCGAAAACAATGGAGAAAATTTAGGGGCAAAAATGACCTGAAATGACCTCTCTTCCCAAATGCCTTGCTTGGACATATTTTCACACCCGGGGATTTAGAAAAAGTAGCCCGTATCAGGTTAACCTTGGGGTCATGTTATAGCTCAGTAATAATGTCCTTGTCTTTGATGCAGGAGGTTGCCATTCAAACATGGTATTGACACTTTTATAATGCTTTCTCTTTTCACATGGCCACTGAAGCTCTGAGCCAGATACAACTCCAGAATGAGCACCAAGTTATGTAGACACAATTATTTATTTAGCCACTTTTCTACCTTTCACTGCCATTTTCCTCTTTACTCGTGCAGATCACTGCTCTTTTTTCTGCAAATACAAGAGTGCACCTCTGTCCAGATGCTGTTTTGCCTGCTGGCTTCTCCCGAGTATTGCAGTTCACTGGCCATAGAAGGTATTTCAACTATAAAACGAGTGAAAAGCACCGCTGTGGTGAACGTGAGGCCGGGGCCTAATGCACGTGGGCTGGCATCATAGATACCTGGGGCAAGAGCAAGGTGTGACGAAGGCAAGGCGAGAGTGGGCCAGAGCAAGAGTTAGCAGAGAGCACACAGGTTGTGTGTGAGGCTGAGGGAGAGCAGGTTTGGGCGAGAGTAGGGGCGGTAGCAAGGGGGCGGTCGCAAGGGGGGCTGCGCCAGGGGCGAGGGCCTACATCGCCGCTTGCGGCTTTAATTATTATTATTATTAGAAGATAACCAAGTGGAGACAATAACACGCCCACGAGTCAGAAAACTGTTGGACAGTTCCGTTACAGTCATGAGTTTATCGTGAGCAGCTCATCAGTTTCAGCATAGTTTATGTCTCTATATAGTTAAGTCAATAAAGTTACTATTCAAGATAATTAACAGAACAACAAGGTCAACAGTCAGTGGCCAATGTACCAGAACCAACCTCTCTCAGAGCAGAACAAACGTCCAACTGCACTAAAACGATTTTGCCTGAATGTGAAACAACATTAAACATCAGGCATTAAAGAAAAGAAAACTAAACGTTTCTATCTGAGAAGAGCAGGCGGTGTTGACAATAGAGGAACTGTTTTCCCTTTGATGAAATGTAAAACTGTCTGTAAATATTATGAACTGTATTGTTTTATGCTTTTGTCCAGTGTTCTGTAATCGTCTGCAGAAGAGCTAAAGTCTGGAACAAAACAACTTTTCATTCTGCTGATCAATGCTCCTGTACACGTCCCTGTTACATAAATACATAAACTAAACTGTACATCTCTAAAGCTCAGAGAGGCGGATTAGAGCGACCGGTCTCCATGTAAACAAACAGCGTCCCGGAGGAATAAGGTGGATCATAATTAAAGGAGCAAAACATTTTAAATCTGTGACTGTGTTTTGATATTTGGCTTCATTTCACTAAAATATCTCTAAATCATCCTGTGACCCCGACTTTAGGAACTACTGGCTTTTGGCTCATTAACCCTTGAACTTTAAGAGCATTAGTAATAAGGTTGTTTATTTACTGTATTTATCCAATAACAGCCCAAAGAGCAAAGGAGGATCCCACAGACATTTCCTTTAACATCAGAACTACTGCAGCTCCTTCAGTTTAATATTATCTCAGTGTAGGAGGACAGAAGGTTATTAAGAGACGAGCCTGAGCCGCTGCAGAGCGACTTACCATAGTGTTAATAATAATAATAATAATCTCTTGGATTTGCATAGCGCTTTTCAAGACACCCAAAGCGCTTCACAGCTGATTATTCATTCACTCCATACTTGGTGGTGGTAAGCTACTATTGTAGCCACAGCTGCCCTGGGGTAGTGTTAGATACAGAAGCTCAGCTCTGACCTCAGAGATAAACCGTCTGTATCAGCGACAGGGAGATGCTAATGCTAATGCTAATGCTAATGCTAATGCTACATCTGCAGGAGGAAACACACATAGGAACACACAGAGGAAACACACAGAGGAAACACACAGAGGAAACACACAGAGGAAACACACAGAGGAAACACACAGAGGAAACACACAGAGGAAACACACAGAGGAAACACACAGAGGAAACACACAGGAGGAAAGAGGAGAAACATCAGAAAACAAACGAGACGCTGCAGGAGGAGAAAAGAATTACAGTTAGAGAAATGAATTTGAAACTTTTGCTCAACATTACTGATATAAATACACCTGCCGCCACACACACTCATCACATGTGCACTTACATTGACAATTCACAGGAATCAACCGCCCCCGCCGTGTGATCCGTGTCTGTTGTGCACCTTCAGTTCCAAAGATTTGTTCAGAGGGTTAAATCTCCGGCTCAAAGCGACGTCAGAGAATAAACATCGTACAGAGAGTTTGGGAAACAGTTTTTTACTCTGACAGAGTTAAAACCAATGGGTGAGTAACGTGCTTCTCTTTGGTCCTCATGGAGCTGACATTGCTGTAATACCACCCCCTGGTGGCCGGGACGACTCCAAAAGACACTTGGTAAACAGGATTCTAATGGGACTTCAGACTTCCCAAGAACGGCTTAAAATCGCTATGACCCATGTGACAGCGCTGGGGTAGGAGAAATATATCTAACCACGCTGGTTTTTGTTTAAAAGCCCGAAAATTGGAAGCATTTTCAGTGCATTGATTGACTCCAAGAGCCTGTCAATCAAGCTCTACTGTGGAGGCTCCGCCCACCCCACGAGCGCAGGGCGTCCCGCCTTTTTGCCCTGTTCACAGGCTGCGTTGGAAGAGACAGAGCCGTCATTAAGGTTCACACAGGACTCGGATACCTTTACAATGAAAGAGGCTGAATGGGACCAGCTCATCTTTATTATATCATATCTATGGTTAAAACTAAGACGTTAAAGGGATACTTCGGGATTTTTGACATTGGGCCTCATTTCCTAGTTATCCAGAGTGTTGTTGATGTCTGGAGATATTTTTTTCTTAAATTCATGCAGTTTTTATATTTGAAGAGTCTAGTGGTGCTAGGCTAATGCTAGGCTAAAGCATTTCTATGGTATCAGTTAGCCTGCATTAAAAACAGTCTGACCCACTCCACAGTGCACCTGAGGTAAATCACTTATAACACCAGACTAACCATATAAATGTCTGTGTTAATAGAATAATGTTTGAAATATAACTGACCTTGTATCACATGAATTACCGCATTTTGAGGGACTATTTTCTCGCAGATCACTCCGCCGCTGCGTTAGCTTACAGCCACGAAGCTGATGCTGCTCAAATATAAGTTATTTTAAATGATTCTATTAACACAGACATTTATATGGTTAGTCTGGTGTTATAAGTGATTTACCTCAGGTGCACTGTGGAGTGGGTCAGACTGTTTTTAATGCAGGCTAACTGATACCATAGAAATGCTTTAGCCTTGCCCTAGGCTAGCGCAACTAGACTCTTCAAATATAAGAACTGCATGAATTAAAGAAAAAAATATCTCCAGACATCAACAACACTCTGGATAACTAGGAAATGAGGCCCAATGTCAAACATCCTGAAATATCCCTTTAAGGAGGAAACTTGGATTCAACGGAAAAACAGTTTCCACCAAAAACTGCAGCTGAATGAGTTTTAGACCAGAATGGAAATGTTCTATTGGACGAACACGCAGCAAAAACACTCAAAGGATCAACATTTTCCAAGGAGTTTACATTTACTGCCCGTTTGAAATGAATAAAAGCTTTTCACAGTGAAGCGTCCAGGCGTGAGAGCGACTGTGCCGTCCGTCTGAAAAGCTCTCGTTTGGAAGATTGCCTCTTTGTGCCGTGACCTCTCCCTCCTCTCCGTCTGGACCTGCTCTCCTCCTCCTCCTCTAAACCGAGGCGCTTTCATCGGCTCCGGGAACGTCGCCTCAACGAGTTTGGCTCCAGACTAAACCGGGATCGTGTTTCAAAAGCTCCGAGGCGTTTGTGGTGGAGCCGGTTTGGAAAAGACGCCAAAACGTGACGCAACAAAGAGAATAACTGGAGGAGCGGGTCAGGCGGAGAGAGCGGTTATTTCACTGTGACTTCACTCTGTGTCGTCTTTGAAAAGCACTCCCTTTACAAACGGCAGAGCTGTTTCTTTGTGTCGCTCAGAGCAGACACACATGAAGCGTTTGGAGACGTGTTTGAGTGACGGCTGAACTCCTAAACCCACAGCGACAAAACGCTCGGCAGAAACATGACGAGAGGAGCAGCTCTGTCTAAAGCCTCCTGTTTCAGTTTGTGCTGCATCAGACTGGCATTAAATCTATGCCAGTCTGAGACCATGGAGATCTCAAAGAGGCCTGTGATGCTTCTTTGATCTGACACTTATTTCAGTAAGGACTAATCTAACGCAGGACTATTTGTGTGATATAACCAGCAAATGTAGCAGCTCTGTCTGTGGAGCTACAGCAGGATTTACTAAAGCAGCTGTAATCTACTCTCAGTATAATTCCAGCTGTTCTGTGAGGGCCTCAGAGCTATGGTCAGAGTGTATTGGTCACTAAACAACATCATGAAGGCCAAGGAGCACACCAGAGAGGTCAGGGATAAAGCTGTGGAGAAGTTTAAAGCAGCGTTAAGTTATACAAAGATTTCCCAAGATTTGAACATCTCACGGAGCACTGTTCAATCCATCATTCAGAAATGGAAAGAGTATAGCACCACTGCGAACTTACCAAGACACGGCCGTCCACCTAAACTAACAGACCGAACAAGGAGAGCACTGGTCAGAAATGTAACCAAGTGCCCTAAGATAACTCTGGAGGAGCTGCGACGTACTGCCGCTGAGCTGGGGGAATCTGTACATGGGACAACTATAAGATTTGATTTTGATTTATTATTGTGTCTTGCACATAAGTGCCCGGCCCTCATGGGCTTATAAGACACATTTCAAAACAGAATTCAGATGCCAGAATAAATTCACAGAAATTGTACAATCAATCATAACAGAACAACATCCACATCACACAGGAGGAAACAAATTCATTTGTCTTCTGTCCCAAGCTTTGGAGATATAATGCCCTAAAGCAAAAACCTGCTTTTCAAAAGCTGCCTCAAAATGTTATCATGCGGAAACCAGAACACATCTGGGTTCTCATGTTGCACCTGTCGGAACAAAATTTCACACAAATCAGAGTAAAGTGGACAATAAAAACAAAATGAAACTCATCTTCCACCACTTTTAAATCACACAAAGTACAAAACCTCTCCTCCTCAGGAAGACCTTTAACCTGCACACCTCCACTGCCAGAGGCAAAGTGCCAGTTCTCAGTTGGGCACAGAGGGACCTTTGTTTTCTACTTAGATTTAAGAGAATATATGATTCAGTTTCATATTTGTCCTTAAACTGAATATACTGTAATGTCTTAATTTAGTTTTTCTACATATATCATATTTCCATTGCATTTTAAAATCAATGAACAGCTTTTCATTTAATGATTTTAGATTACAAAGCAGTTTATTTCTATAAATGTAATTTAGATCACAGTTTGAAAATATTATTGCCATTTCTTTGGCCCAAGGATATTGATTTGAACAATCCCACATAAAGACCTTTTTGGTCAATCTGTCCTCTGGCAGCTGAGCACAGAAAACTCTGAAAACTATAAGTCTCTACACAAATCTGGCCTTCATGGACGAGTGGCAAGAAGAAAGCCATTATTGAAAGGAGGCCATAAGAAATCCTGTTTGAAGTTTGCTAGAAGTCATATGGAGGACACAGCTACCATGTGGAAGAAGGTGCTTTGGTCAGATGAGACAAAAATTGAACTTTTCCTCAGCGGGGACTGGGAAGATTGTAAGAATAGTTGGGAAGATGGATGGAGCCAAATACAGAGACATTTTGGAGGAAAACCTGCTGGAGTCAGCAAGAGAATTGAGGCTGGGGCGGAGATTCACCTTCCAGCAGGACAATGACCCTCATTTATCAAACTTGCGTACGGTGAAATCAGGGCGTATTTGGGGTGTACGAAAAATCACCGCCTGTTTTGGCATTTATCAATCTGAGCCACCGTACACCTGGCGTACGGTGGCTCAGATCCTACACCAAGTCAGGAGGTGGTGTACATGAGACACCAATTTTAACTAAACACTAAACAGCGCTGGAAAACAGTTTTTAACAGCATGAATTGCATTGCCACATCACATATTATCCTCATTAGTGATTTAAACATGAAACAAGGCTACAGCGTTAATGTTTATGGGCAGACTTGATTCAATGTTGCGCTGCATCGACACGGGTCCGAGCGCAGAGGCTCAGCCCGGACCAGAGACACTAGAACCTGGACTGCAGCCACAGAGACGCTTATGGTGTGTTTTATATTTATGTTTCGTTTTTTGTTTTTAACAAAATACCGCTGCTGCGCAAACTTTGTGTGGATTCCCCGCCTCACACCCGCGGCCGTGTACCGGGACACCGGGACTCACCTGGGTCTGCGCGAGGCCCTGCTCCGTGTTCTGGCTGGTTTGAGCGCTGAGTCTGTGGACCGTATTCCGTGCTCGCGAGTAGCCCGGGCGTCAAACAAATCCTTCAACAGCTCCACAGCTTTCGTCGGTCCGGACGGGTTCGTAAAGTCCGGATATGAGCGGCGCGTGCACAGGGTCTGGTGACCGCGCGCTCTCCTCTCCCGGAGGAAAGCTCTGCTCAGGCCGAAAGAGCGTAGTCCTGCCCGGCTCCAGCGCTGAGTCCCCGGAGCTGACAGCTGCTTTTCACTGGTTCAGATCATGGTCCAGAGTCTGTACTGCAGCGTTACGTCCATGCTTTTTTAATGTGGTCTAATTTTATACCCTTTTTTATATAGGCTATTTAGGCCTATAGTGCTTAAAAGTCACTTTTTATTGTTAGCCTATTTCTTTCCCCCCCTCTTTTTTATTTAGTAAATGTGATCTTTTAATGTTACTGACAGATTTTTTAATCTTCCTCATGCACAAAAATATCATATTTATTATGTTAAAAACGACTATTTATCTTTTCCTGGTTGGAGAAATGTTCTTTTTTTACCGTGTTTCGTGCGTGCCGTAAAACCCGTGGGTGAGGCCTCCTCATACATGAATATTTTTTGGCGTTTCATTCAAATTACGCTGGGATTTCTCCGTGGCATTTACCATCAGCAGCGCTTGCGTACGATAAGACTGACAATGACCCTAAACACAAAGCTAAATCTACAATGGAATGGTTTAAAAACAAACATATTAATGTGTTAGAATGGCCCAGTCAAAGTCCTGACCTAAATCCTATTGAAAATCTGTGGAAAGACCTGAAAACTGCTGTTCACAAACGCTCTCCTTCTAATGTGACAGAGCTTGAGTTGTTTTGTAAAGATGAATGGGCTAAAATGTCAGTCTCTACATGTGCAAACCTTGTAGTCAAACCCCAGAAGACTTGCTGCTGTTATTGCAGCAAAAGGAGGTTCCACATAGTGTTAAGTCATGCTGTATGAATACTTATGCACGCCCCACTTTTCACTTTTCTATAAAATAACAGAATCATGTATCTGTTATCTGTTACTTGTGTGTGAACTTTCAGTAAAAAATTCTAAATAAAATCTTTACGTTAAGGGCTGTGAACATGACAAAATGTGCAAAAGTTCAAGGAGTATTAGTACTTTCGAGAGGGACTGTATGTGTTACAAACATCATGTTCTCTGTGAATCCTGCCCCAAAGGAAACGCTCGTTCAGGAGCTTTTATCTTAGAGCTAAATAACAATATAACATGTACAAAAAACAATTACATTTAAACTCCTCACAGGCCGAGGCTCGTTTTATGAGCACAGATGAGTCGTCACATAATGTTTCAGTCACGTCTTAACTTTTACTCTCTGTCCTTCACCAAAGCCTGAGCTCTTCATCTGTGTGAGACGCTGATAATGGTGTAAAAGATCAAGGACAGGAGGGACCGAGCTGATGCGACTGTCCAGGAGGAAGTCAGGCTGTGCATAGAGCCCAGTAACAGACTCAGGTCGTGATTCTGTGCATTAATATCAAACGTTTTCTTGGAAAGGCTCGCGACCCACCAGTTGAGAATCACTGATGTAAAGAGAACCACTGATGCAGAGGCTTTTTTAATGTGTTCAAATTGATCACCGGGTTTCATTAGAAGTCATTAAAGGAATTGTGCCAAAGTCAAGGCCATTAAAACGCATCAAATTGGATCAAACTGGCATTAAATGTAAATTTATTGGAAAATGACGACATCGCTCATCGTTTGTGGCATTAAATGTGACCTGGTTCTGTCTGGATAAAGCCTGGATCAAAATCAGGAAAACAGGATCTTCTCCTTTGTATCGGAGCTTGTAGAGTTTGCAGACAGTTTCTGATTCAAAGTGTAGGAGGAGGAGGGATAGATGTGGGATCAGGTCTGAATGTGAATGAGACTGAAGAAGAGCGACATGTTTGTCTCCAGCGTTCACACGGAAGGAGAGAGTCTGGTGTGGACTGCAGGTGATTCTCATGTATAAAACACACACTTCTATATTAATGTGGTGTTAATGACCCACCGCTGCACTCTAAAAATAACCACAACAGCAGAAGGCTCTCAGCCATCTGAACATCAGGAATGAAACTTAACGAAGAGACAGAGGCAGATCTGGGACGACTCGGTCTCGCTCTTCAGGAGGAGCTTTTGTTTTATTCAGAGTCGTCATGTTTGGAGGAGAAACGCTGCAGCAGAGTCAGGAAACACGTTTAGAGCAGTGGCTGGACGACAAAGAGCTGCAGATGCTTCCACGGCACGACAAGTCTGGGAAATGTTATAAATGTATCGTGATATTAGGTGATGCATCACCGTATCGCGGGAAGCCACAATATATCACGACATCACTAAAGTCTCTGTGGGACTGAGATCCACACGTTTTTATTAGAGCCCGATAGATATTGATTTTCGGAGTCCGATACCGATACCGATATGAAGGGGGTTGGCTTGTCCGATAGCCGATATAAAGGCCGATATTTTAAGTAATTTAATTTGATTTTTTTTTTTTAAATCTCTCAAATAGCCTAAAGTGAAGCATTTATTATTATAGTAAAGGTTTCAATCATAGAAATATGATTCGACCGATGTGGGGATCACAGATGGAAATTAGCATAATGCTAAATCTGGTGCAGCCATCTTTTTAATGTAACTGCACACTGTCCTTTCAATAAACTTAAATAAACTAAACCATTATCGGGTATTTTGATGCCGGTTTGCACCAGCACCACTGATAATGTTGGAACCGTCTATAATCCAGATAGATAGATAGATAGATAGATAGATAGATCTGATTGGACAGGATCTCCCTGATCTTAGAGAGCGTCCTCTGCTCCACCACCTTCTCCACTGAGTCCAGGCCCAGTCCAACCACCGACCCCGCCTTCCTAATGAGCCGGTCCAGCCTCTGAGTGTGCTGCCCCCCCCCCCAAGAGCATAGAAAAGAACACTGGACACAATAGACTGATAAAACATGTACAATAACTTAGCACAGACCCTGAATGAGGCCGTCTAAGAAAGTACATCCTACTCTGCCCTTCTTGTAAACAGCGTCCATGTTCACCGCCCAGCTCCGCTTATCCAACTGCAGCTCCAGGTTCTTATATGTGACTCCAGGCTTCACTGATGCTAAAGGGGCAAATACACTGTGTAGGAACATTTTTCATTATGATTCAAAAAGAGCAAACTCAGGCCGTAAATGGCTTCACACAAACACTAACGACAGTATGAGTGTTGTCTTTCATATTCTCTCGTCTCTAAATCAGGTTTAAACGGCTCGCACAGACTGAACAGATCCTCTTGTCCTGGTCTGACCCGCTCTGCTCTCGTCTGCTCCAGATCGTTCCTAAACTTTCTCTAATCCCACTTGTGTATTCTCTCTGCGGCGCCGCTCGCTGCTCCTTCCAATGCAAACCGGCCTCATAAATATTCAGGACCCGGACAAATCCTGGGCCTCAGCGTCCGGACCTCAGTGGGATTCAGTCTGACTGGTCTCACGCTCCGAGTCTCACACAGAGCTGCAGTCGTTTTCAGATCGACCAGGAATAAAACACTGAAGCAGGACTAAAACTACATCATAGGCTAATAATGAGTGTTGTTGTCATTGTGTATTGATGCTGCTGGAAATCTACATCTTGCCCAGGGACTACACTGTGTTAACAATTATTATGCTAATTGTATTTCAGTGCCATAAAAGGTAAAAAAAAAACACTCATGGATCGTTTTGTGTCTCAGGGCTCTTTGAATCACTGACATCAGTCTCAGACGCCTGGGATGATTAGTTATGATCAGGTTCAGTCCAGTTAAGGGAAAAACTACTGAAAAAGGACATTCCACATTATTAAAGAGGGGGTATTATGTAAAATGGACGTTTTCAAGCTTTATATCATGTTATTATGTCATTCCCTCATTAAACACATGCCTGGAGTGTTGCCTTGGCTCATTCACATATTTTTGAGTAATCAGTAAAAACTTAGACGGCAGCCATTTTAGGTGTAGCTATGCCTCAGTCCTCCTAGGAACGCCCCCACCTCCTGGAGACGCCTCTGGACCTTTCGTCACCAGCCAAGCCACCAACCACTGCTCCTCAGCTCAGCAGAGCCCCCTCCCCGCACAGTAGTGTTGTTTAGATGCCACAGCAGTGTGCTGAAGGGGGCGTGTCGGAAAGCTGCTTAAAGAGACAGAGGCCTATTTCAAGACGTTCAGTACAGCCATTTTGAGAGAGCAATTTTATTCAAGGCAGTTATTTTAATTGACTGCATATACAGACCAACAGAAGGTTACGTCATCATTGTAGTATGCTATAGACTGGTGCTATGGGACTGAAAAAAGCATAATACCCCCTCTTTAAGCAAACCACCATTTTCAAGCAATAAGTGACAGAAAAAGGATCTTTCTGCTGATGAAAAGCGTGAAATAGTTGAATGCCTTGGACTAGGTATGAAAACCTTCCATATTTCATGAAACATGAAGCGTAATCATCTTACTGTTAAGAGATTTGTGGCTGATTCAGACACACACGGGTTTGTGCAGATAAAGGCACAATGAGGACGGTTTCTTCTGCCAGACAAACACATCAGATTAAGAGAACAGCTGCTACAAAGCTGCTCTGGAGTCTCCCGAACATCACGGTGTAGGACCTCCAGAGGCTGCAGTTGTGCATAAACCTTCTCTCCGGCCTCCTCTAAACTGTTCATTGAAGCTGACGAGCAGAAACGGCTGCAGTGGCTCAGAAATACATGAAGACTCATTTTCAAACAGTCTTGTTCACTGATGAGTTTTTGGCGGAAACTGTTTTTCCGTTGAATCCAAGTTACTTCCCACTGTTGCGGGCTGTGTCTCGTTTCCTCCTAAACGTCTTGGTTTTGGTAAAAAAACAGCCCAAACTCTCTCTTTATGATGTTTATTCTCTGACGTTTTGTGGCTTTGAGTCAGAGATTTATCCAGGAATTGACTCCAACATGTCGTGTCTTTCCCACGCTTATTCATTCACAAATACTGACATGTTTGGTATCCACGTGCGTAGGCCTGTCACGATAAAAATAAAATAAAATCGATTAATCACCTCTAAAAATATCAAACGATAATATTGCGATATTTCATCATCATTCTGGTGAAATAAAACAAACTCACTTCTGTGTTAAATTGACCCTGCTTAGAATCAAATGTATGGATTTGATTCTGCATTGAGTTTCCTTGTGTATGAAATGTGTGGTATAAATAAAGTTGCCTTGCCTTGCAGTCAGAACAGAACGCTCTGTCTGTGTCACATTCACAGTTACATTCTTAACGTGTCAAGATTCATCAACACGTCCTCCCACAGACCAGAGCTAAACAAGGACTAAAGCAAGAAAGAAACAGGGCTAAATCAAGATCTAAGTGAGAATAAAGAATATTCTTCTTGTACAGTAGTTGGGCCTAATTACAGAACGTTATTTCATAAACCTGTGTTACTTTGATTGTCCATAATGTACATCCTGAACTGTGAATAATATTGGTCTGTAAAAAGAAGAGTTTATTGAATATTTGATTGACTGGATTTATTCGGGGGATTATTTACAACAACATTATTGCAGTGCAGAAAACAAACAAAGCAACAAAAAACTGAAAAGGAGTTTGAGGCCGAAGCAAGAAAGCTTATAAGCCCTACCCCATATTCAACATTATTTTACATTCCGGATACAGTGATACAACATCTCATGTTTTCATACAATATAACACTTTACATTACAAATTCCTGAATTACACAATTACAAATGTTCGCATTAACTTCACATACAGCAGCTTTGTTAGAGAAAAGCATTTCATGTTTTACAAGAAGAAAATCACAGGATGTTTACAAGACTTCCAAAGTAAGACATAACACGAAGATAGAAATGTATGTAGTTTACCAATATATATAACATTATGATTTTTTCTTTTCGTTTACAATTTGTACTTTTTTTCTTTTCTTATTCCTCATTCCCGTTCACATAATAACCCTATCCAATCATTACTTATAAACACCAGTCACCATTCTATTAATTGACTATTGATTTAGTTATAATAAGTATTACATAATCAACACGACCCATTATTATTGTCATTCCCATTTCCACTGTAAAATATTGGTTGTGATTGTTTTATTATTGTTGTTGTTTGCCTTGTTAGTGAGGTGCCTTAAAAAGCCAGGGTGTAATATGACCAGTAGGTAGAGGGCAGTAGCCCCCCACCAGCAAGCCCTCACCCTGATGCCCTAACTAGTTATTGTTGTGAGGCAGTTCTGAGCCCTATACTGGGGGTGCATTAAAAGACAAGATTTATGAACCCGTTGAAAGGGGGGGGGGCGTCCACCAGGTCCATCTCTGCCCTCGTTCTATTATGTTTAATAGTGACCAGTGGAAACAGGCCGTTATAGCATTGTGGTTAGCTTTTGCTTATTCATTTCTCTCAGTTAACGACTTAAACTTAGGGTTGGAGACATTGGTTCTGTCAGCAATGATTTGGTTAAACAGATTCACAGTAATACACTTCTCTTATACTAATATTAAAGCTGTGATGTCTCTAATAGCGTGTTGGTGTTTGTGTCCTCAGCCTGTTTGAGCTGGAGAGCAGCGGCGTGCGGGAGGAGATCCGTTATCACTTCGTTCACCGGGGGAAACCGCGCACAGAGATCTTCCCGTACAGACTGGCCGACGGGCAGTGGCACCGCCTCGCGCTCACGGTCAGCGGAGCAAACCTGCTGCTGCACGTCGACTGCAACCGGTAAGAAACACATCAGACAGATGTGAGAAACACACCGGACACATGTGAGAAACACACCAGACAGATGTGAGAAACACACCGGACACATGTGAGAAACACACCAGACACATGTGAGAAACACATCAGACAGATGTGCTGTCTGCGGGACATGCATGGTCTCTGGATGAAGCCCGTCCCTTAGGAAGAGCGAGGCAGGTTCATAGAGCTGGGCAATATCGGCTAGAAGATCAAATGGAAACGTTGACTATAGAAAGAAGAGCAGGACGAGCAGCTCACAGATACTGAGGAAGCACCTTCAGAGAAAAGTTTCCTCTTGGTTTCCTCATGAGTTTCCCGGTCATTATCAGGAGTTAATATTCCGGTTTTGTCTTTGGTCATATAAATGCGGTTTCCCGATGATACAAACCCAAATCAGCAGTTTCCCGGTGATGAGAAACCTGGATTCTCTGACAGTAACTGGGACATAATGGGAAGTTGCATAATCGGTTTCTTGTGCTGTTAATAAAGACGAGTCTGAAGAGCTGCTGTTTGTGGAGTCAAGAGGAGGCTGAGTTTTTGTATCTGATGCTCTGTTGTGACTCTTTATTTCCTTTTCTTCACTTTTTTAATTGCGTTTTTGTCGCTTGTTTGTTCTGTTTTTGACACTCTTCAGTTGCTTTTTGTTGTCACTTTTTGTTTATCTTTTCATCCTCATTTTCGTCTCTTTATCTCTTTATTTATCGTTACATTAACTGGTCAGTTACAGGCTTATCAGTATGTTTTAATTAAAGCTAATGTCGGGTAATATCCAGGCGTTTGTTTCAGCTCGATCTGCTTCCAAAGGCCGTTCAGGTCTAATGTGTTTTGTTTAGAGCCTGTAAGAGACACAAGCACTCGGAGCACATGGCTAATTATCATGCATGAAGCAGAGCCCATGAGAGTCTCTGCTGTTTGGACTCTGGTTCCTCTGTAAAAGATAAAAGCTCTGCAAAGGAACAAGGATCTTTTCTCTGCTCATGTTTGTAGCGGCTCCTCTGTGTTTAATCTGCTGCTGTTTGTGGATGTAGCTCAGTGTTTGCAGCGCTGTGGTAAACCCGCAGGCCGGAGCCGCTGCAGATTCAGAACATTAAAGTAATTAAATACAATCCGATGCTCTCAAAATGTCTGGATTGGCACCGAATACTCAATATCCGATCAGGACGTCCCAAATGTTCATGCTCTGTTTCATTAGGAGGTCAGAGCCTGACCGATATGGATGTTTGGGTCCGATACCGATATGAAGGGGTTGGCCAATGGCCGATATTTAGACCGATATTTAAGTAATTAAGTAGTAGTCCATAGTTAAACATTATTATCTTACAGAGGCTGATGTGGGTTTTTCTGAGGGCGATCTGCATCAACCATGTTTTAAAATGACTGGTCTCTAATCCTGTGTGTGAAGCTTCTAAACGTGTCATTGTTGAGCTGTGACAGCAGGGGGCGCTGTATGAGGGGCGCAGGACATCCATGTTTAGTCGGTCCTTCAGAGGGAGCTCGTTTGAAAGATAAAAACCAGTAGAGAAATGGGAGGCAGTGTTGTTTTTCTCAGCTCTTTTAGTCTCAGTCTTTTGGATGAAAATGCTTTCAGTTTTAATCACATTTTTGTAATTTCTAAATCTAGAATAATACTAGTAATAACTAATTTAGATAAGTTTTAGTAATTGGGATGAATAGTGTCTTGGATTTAAAGCTTTTGACAAACAGAATCCACCACAAAAGGCAGCAGTGTCTTTGTGAACTGGACTTTTCCTCGTCCTCTGATCGTCGCTTCAGCTCCGTCTGCACATTCGTTAATCAACAGCTCTCTGCTTCAGACGCTACGGTTTCAAACTGTCCTGAGAAAAGTGACATCACTGTCCGACGCTCCATGGAGGACGTACGCTGAGAGTAGCGAGGAGAGGGGCAGGAGCCTACAGTCTGTGAGTCCACTGAGGGCGTGGCTCTGTGTCACATGTAGCGAGTGTGTTTCTCCGTCTGTTTGTGACGAAACACTTTCTCTCATTTTCGTCTCATCTCATTAACGGAAACTCTGAGCTCGTCATCGTTATCGTCATTAAAAGAATGTGCGTCAACAAAATGATATAGTCTTCGTTAAAGAAAACAACAGTGACGGGAAGTCTCCATCGGTTTCAGTTCCAGAGAGATCGGCCTTGTTATCGGCTGATCTCGGGCTCGGGCCTCAGTGCAGATGTTGGATGTGGTGAGACAGGAGTAATCAGCGTTTGGTCAGCGTGACTCCTCCTTCATCGTTTCTCTGGCTCTTCACAGACGGTTCTCGCCTTTGTGCTGATGGAACTCTGATGAACATGTGTTGGGCTGTTTGCACTTTCATCTTCAGAGAGAACACTCGGATTAACTCTGTCGCTAATATTCCAGGTCACAGAGCGAAACAGAGGCTCATGAAGACGACCCCTGGCCTCATGTAGCACAGTCAGCAACGTCAGGCCCGGGAGCCAAATCCGGCCCTCCATCATCAAACCTCTGGCCCTCAAGATGATATTGAGAAATAACATTTTAGAAATCAGAGATCAAATGTTTGCTAAAGTACTCAGAAATGTGAAAAATACTGTGAATTCCTTCCAAATGTCTTAGCAAAACACCAAATTAAGCCATATATGAAAGTAGTGCTTTACTTCGGGGGGTTCGACCCTTAGTCTTTTGATGATGAAGAAAGCAAACTCTCCTACCCCTGATGTAGCACTTGTAGTTTGGTGAATGTAATCCCTGCGGTTCCCCCTCCTGAGTGTGGGACGCCCTCCTGTCCCCTCTCGTTCTTAAACAGTCTGCACACGCTCAGAGACACAGCCTCATCGATCCACACGGACTCCAGCTCCCAGAAGGCCGTTGGTCAGGGCTGTGTTTTATCACAGACGGAGACGCAGGGTCAGATCAGGTTTTTCCACGAGGAGCTAATGACTGACGACGAGGCGGCCTGAGGGGGAACAGGAGGAACTACTGCACTGTAGAGACATTCATACCAGAATCAAACTGAATGTCCTAAGGCGTTTCTGCATAATTAATGGACCAAATTACGAAGCAAAAAACAAATGCACCAGGTTTAAATGCGTGGGTTTTATTTAGTTCCAAAGATTTGCTCAGAGGGATTTTGAATCTGGTTTAGTTTTGGAATAAACTAATTAACCTCTTAACCCCCAGCTGAGCCGAGCACATTTTCTCCTGTTTGGCTTTACCCAAATCTAAAACCTTCTTGAACAAAACGTCAGAATGAACCGATGAAAGTGCGACCAAAATAGTGTCAAACATGAGATGGAAAAGAACATGGACACATCCTGTATCATAGAAATGAGGCGTTACTCTGGCCTATAGCAGGGGCAGGCAACAGGCCCGGGGGCCAAATCCGGCCCTCCAGCACAGAACCTCTGAAGATGATTTTGAGAAACATTATTACACAAATCAGAGAGTACTTAAAAAAAAAAGTTAAATGGAAGAAAATGGGAGAAATACTGTCAATACACCAATTAGGTCATACTGTATATTGTGTCCAGCACTGGCATTTACAGGAAGTGCACTGGAAAAAGAATCATAATTTTAAGGAATAAATGACATAAATCTACTTGAATTAGGAGATTTCATCTAAAGTTTGAGTAGATTAGTTCTGAATTTAGATCAAATAAAACCTCTTATTGCCGATGGAACAAGTCATTATTTTCTTAATTCAGATTATTTTATATAATTCAAGTGAAAAATGAATCCTTTTTAAAAGTTCATTTGTCTGATTTCATGTGGGTTTTATGCTTGTTGTGATGGTTTTAGCATTTGTACCTTAGATTAGTTCTGTTGAGATATGCTCTCATGATGTTATGATGTGCTATACTATGAGGTGTTTTGATATAGTTTTTGTTTACAGGTTAATTGTCAATGGCAACACTGATCATGTGACGAATGATCG
Organism: Neogobius melanostomus; assembly: GCA_007210695.1. NCBI lineage: Eukaryota > Metazoa > Chordata > Actinopteri > Gobiiformes > Gobiidae > Neogobius > Neogobius melanostomus. The sequence goes on along the minus strand of VHKM01000123.1, from coordinate 235,407 downwards.
CTGATGTGCAACACGTGTGTAAATAAATATGGCGTGTGCCGGTGTGGGAGAAAAGACGTGTCTCTGCTGTGTCTTACGCCACGCTGAAAAAGTGACTCTGCTAACGAGTTCAAACAGACTCAAATTCATCATAAAACGGTTTTAAGTCATTTATCTCATTTTGTCAGTGTTTTACTTCTGGCTAAAATTGGCCCTTTTTATAATTAAGAAAATCATCCCCCGGCTAATAAAACTTGCCTATCCCTGCTTTAAAGTCTCCAGAGAAGCTTTTAGATTTGGTTAAAGCTGAACTGGGGAAAATGTGCTCGACTAATTCTAACATAACGATGAAAGAAAATGTACTGAAAAATCTGAAAAATGTAATGCTTTTAAGGCGAGACACTCAGGTGAAAGTAATGATTTTTCACGCAGTGGTTGAAGTGGAGATTTTTATCTAGTTTCCTCCTTTACATCTTAGTTTTCACGTCAGAGAATAAAAATGACAAACTTACTGTATGATGTTTATTTTATGATGTTTAGCCGTGAGTGACGCGGAGATAACCCGGAAGTAGCAGCTGACCGTCTTTCCCGCGGATATTCATTCACAAATATTGACAGATTTTACCTCCACGTGTCCTGTGAAGGGTCCCCGTGATGACGCTATCGCCCAAATATGGTCTTTTTCCTCCTACAAGACGCCTGGTGCGGAACTTAAGTCTTGGACTTAACAATATTTAAAGGTTTTTCAGAGGGATTTTAATATCTAATTCTTAGCCTGATTTATTCAGCTTAGAACCCAAAAAACAGGCGGACTTTGAGTTTTTACAGAAGTTTTCACTTATAATTAGTTAATTGAAAAACTAAACAATATATCCAAAATCCCCTCTGAAAAAATCTGAGGTACTAGATTCTTTTTAATACATTTAATCTGGCTCAATCCATTATTTTTATATCGTTGCCCAAAATATAGGCAATTTTGTCCATTTTCACGCACAACATGTCTTATTTTTATCTGAAAACATAAAATGACAGAAAAAAATGCAATGCTTTTTCCTCATACTGTATTGATGTTCAGCAAAAGTTTCAAATTGACATCTCTGCATTTATTTATTTTCCCCTATTCACCTGCAGTGTCTCGCCATAAGACCTTCATTTTGTCATGATCAACACTGTGACCCTGGTGGGATGTGGAGAAAGTGACGCGTGTGAGAAGCGTCTCTCAGTCATTAATCTCGTTATTGTGAAGATTTTGCTCATGACTTGTTTAAATCTGTCGCGTGTGAGGATCTGAGTGTGGATGTGGTATCTGGATTTCTAGGACACTCTTCGCCCTAAAGTTTCTATGACTATATTTAGACGGAGAAACGGCTCTTCCTGAACAGCAGCCAATCGCAGCGTCCCGAGGGATGGAGGTCAGCCCGGTCCAGACGCACTCGCCGCCGCCTTCGCTTAGTTACATCCCTTTAGTCACGTCTGAGCTGCTGCTGCTTCACCACAGTTTTACTCAGGACAGGTTTGGAGACGAACGCTTGAACACGTGTTCCAGAGGCTTCTGTCTTTGATAGATCAGAGATGCAGGATGAGGGGGAGGAGGGGGAGGTGTTGTGGGGGTGAATATGGACAAGGCAAGTTTATTTGTAGAGCACAATTCATACACAAGGAAATTCAAAGTGCTTCACAGTTGCATAAAATTACAAGAAAACTGATCAAATCAATCAATAAAACATCAACATAAAGTTAATCAATGACAGTAAAAGCAAGAGTGCAGATAAAATACTTTCAGTTTCATATGCACGGGTAAAAAGAGCTGTTTTCAGCCTGGATTTGAACATTGTCAGAGTTGAGGCCTGTCTCACATCCTCATGAAGACTGTTCCAGATTGAGCTTTAGCCTCAGCGTGTTTAGTCCTGACTCTGGAACCACCAGGAGACCCCTCCCTGAGATGGTTCATACGGCTCTAACATGTCAGAGATGGACTTTGGTGCTAAACCATGAAAAGACTTGTAACAAGCAGAGCTGTTTTAAATTCTATTCTCTGAGTGACAGGAAGCCAGTGCAGAGACCGGAGCACTGGACTAATGTGGTGGTATTTCCTGGTTCTTGTCAGGACTCGAGCAGCAGCGTTCTGGATGTTCTGCAGCTCTAACAGCTCGTTTAGACAGGCCAGTGAGCAGCCGTTACAGTAGTCTAACCTGCTGGAGACAAATGCATGGATGAGTGTCTCTAATGTGCGTTTGTTTTGATCTCGATTACGGGCGAGCGAGTGCCGATCCTCACCACAACCTTCAGCCGCATTTACTAAACTTACTTTCAATATGCCCTAAATTAATTTGCTGAAACAAATACATTTCATTACTTTTCCCTCCACTTTTTTAATGAAACTTGACTAAAACTTTATTGAGTTTCCGTCTACTAAAACTAGACTGAAATGTGACTAAAAGTAAAAGCATCTTCGTCCTAAAGACTCAAACACAGCGGCTCATAAACAGAACCTTTTGCAGCTTCATTTCAACCAAAAGCTAAACTGAGCTGCTCATTTTTTGAGGAAAACTAGCTAATTATTTCCTCGTAAAACAGGCGTGATGTGATTTATGTGGAGAGTCACAGCTCGAGGAACGGAAACAGAAGTTGTGAAGTTGTGTGACGTGGGAAATGTTACAACAGAACCGAGAGCAAGGAGAGAGAAATGAAATAGGACTGAACCTGAAGACAATGTGATGATGAAATACGGCGATGATAAAACCATCATGGGGCTGATCAGGTTCAAAGCATGAATCTCATATCGAGACGAGGTGGAGAATGTTTTTCACCTTCAAAACGTCTGAAAAGGAACCAGTTTCCTGTTACTGATCTTAGGGGCAGATTTTGGAGAAACTGGATGGAAACTGTAAAACACACAGTACATTGTGTCTTTATCAGCAAACGGCTGAGACACAAAAACAAACAGCACTGTCAAACTGTAAGGTTTTTAGTGAAAAAATGCACAAATCTGATGCTAAACACATCGATCCAACACTTACGGCTCTGCCTTATTAATGTTTTATGGTGTTTGTAGCATGACGTCGGCAGATCGATACCGTAGTTAATTTGCAGATTTAAAAAGCAGTTGCAGCAGCATTTAGAAACGCAAAAGGATGAGACAGACACTCCACAGCTGCAGAGCCTGAGCCGTCCAGATCATCCAGCCCGTTCCTCGTGTGAGAGATTTCATACTTCGACGTCTAAACTTCTTCAGTTAACCTCCCGTGTCCTTTTATAACCGTGGTCGTTTGTGTTCCTCCAAATCTTAACATCTCTGACTGAAGATGAGGTAATGATGACGGGGAATGATCCGACTCGCCGTAAAAAGCAGCAGCTCCGTCGTCGAGGACCGTTCAGGCAGACGCTAACGACGCTAACGACGCTAACGACATTAACGATGCTGAGGCGAGAGGCTCTGCTCACGATCGTGTCATTTCCTGTAATTGAGCGTAAACGCCGCTCAGGCTGGAGTCCTAAAACCTCGCCCTCTGAGACGACACAAGGGCATTTCCCATAATCCCCTGCAGCAGCGCGGGGCTCAGGGAAACTGGCTCATTTACTGTAGTGTTTTCTCTGAAGTCGAGACGCTGCGGTGAAAACAGTCACTGTAGTTTCCTCCAGAACATCTGAACCAGGTGTGAGGGAAGGGCTTCTCTTTGGTCCAGCGGCGACTCCAAAACATACAAAACAGGATTCATATGTAGCTTTGGACTCAAAGCCCGGCTCCAGAGAGTTCACTATGACCCATGTGACAACGCTGGGCTGGGGCATATTTGTTAACCACACTGAGCCTAACCACACTGAGCCTAAGTCTATGACTGACAGGTGGAGTCTGTGGAGGCTCGTAGCTTATTCATTCATGTATTTATTTATTTATTTGAATTAGCAAGGCAAGTTTATTTGTAGAGCACAATTCATACACAAGGCAATTCAAAGTGCTTCACAGTTGAATAAAATTACAAGAAAACAGATCAATCAATAAAACATCAACATAAAGTTAATCAATGACAGTAAAAGGCAAGAGTGCAGATAAAATACTTTCAGAGTCATATTCACGGGTAAAAAGAGCTGTTTTCAGCCTGGATTTGAACATTGTCAGAGTTGAGGCCTGTCTCACATCCTCATGAAGACTGTTCCAGATTTGAGCTTTAGCCTCAGCGTGTTTAGTCCTGACTCTGGAACCACCAGGAGACCCCTCCCTGAGATGGTTCATACGGCTCTAACATGTCAGAGATGGACTTTGGTGCTAAACCATGAAAAGACTTGTAACAAGCAGAGCTGTTTTAAATTCTATTCTCTGAGTGACAGGAAGCCAGTGCAGAGACCGGAGCACTGGACTAATGTGGTCGTATTTCCTGGTTCTTGTCAGGACTCGAGCAGCAGCGTTCTGGATGTTCTGCAGCTCTAACAGCTGGTTTAGAAAGGCCAGTACATATTTAGTTTAGTTTGTTTATTTGAGCACTTTATAAAACATGATTACATCATTGCAGTAAAATAAAACTCAAAGGAGTCGGCCGAAGTAAGAAAGCTTATAAATGTCTAGCCCCCATTTATAGTAATTACTTTCATGCATTTCAGATTAACTTAAGAAATACAAAACATAATTGTCAGTTCTTTCAGAAGAAAAGGCCCATCATAGCACTGAGGATATACATAACTGAAACGCATGTGTCCGGCTGCTGGTAAATAATAACGGTGATACAAGCAGCATCTTGTGATTTCATACAATATAACACTTTACGTTACAAATTCCAGATATTAATCAACATGTCAGCAAAAAGCATCAATGTAAATATGGCGGAGTTAGCACAGGAGCTAATTTTCATCCGTTGTCCTAAGGCAGGTCAGTTCAGCAAACATGAACTTAATAATATATATACAATATACAGAAGAGATACTGTATATACACAATACACACAGACATTTCAAGGACAACATAGAACCAGCCTCAAAGATGCTCCACCGCTCCAAAAAAGGGATAATCTACCTGTGTGTGTCTGCTTAGGTTTCAACCAATGTTTCAGAGCACTTTTAAAAGTAAAACAGGTGCCACAGTTCCATGTTTGGCTCTTGAACCTGTTACCTGCCGTCCCCTGATCAGGGTGAGGGTTAGGATTAGGGTTTGGAACACAGATCTTACACATATGTTTAAAAACTAGTCTTGGCTTTCAAAGACGTATCACAGCGACATAAAGGCTGATTTTTCATCTTTCTTTTCTTTTATAAACACTTTGAACAAACCTGGAAATGCTTTATATTAAGGTGTGCTCGTTAAGTATTAATAATAAGCCTTAATAATATGCTTGTAAAGTATCAACACACTGCTTATTATACTTTTATGGAGCATTTAAACCTGCTCTGTCCGTTATTCACTGTAAACATCTGTAATGTGGATCATGATGTTTCTGTCCCGTGTGCCAGATCCTGACAGACGTTTCAGAAACTTCACAAACAAAGGATCTTTTATCGTGTCTGTCCCTGAACGCAGCGTCAGATCACTGCAGCGCTGCGTTCACTGACACACTTCAGCGGGAGATTCCAGTTTAGCGTTTCAAAGTCCTGCAGGAGGAGCGGACGATCGTCTTTCTGAAGATCAGTTACTCTTTACTTCACGCTCCTGTCAGTGACGGGCAACATGTTTAATGTGTTCCGGTTCTCCTCCTCCTTTAGATCATCGTGGAAAGAAACACAGATCTCGAAGTCCTCGTTCAGATGATTTATGACGCTGAGGTGTTTCTGTGAAACTGCAGAAATGAGAAAATGAAAGTTGTTTTGGACGGATATTACAAAACACATAAGACAAAACAAACAACTATCACTTCTTTGTTGGGTTTTCATATTTTTTGCCACATATAGGGGAGAGCGGGGTAATGTGAGACACGCCCTGTATCTAGGCAACGGAACATTGTGGTCATGTGACTTTCTAAAATGGTGGCTGTGGTAAAGTGAGACAATAATCCAGGTGGGTCGAGCCTATGTCCTGAGTCCCAGGCTCTTCTAACTGGTTCTGATGGTCCTATGTTCTGGGCCCCAGACTGCGAATGGTAATTAATACATTTTGAATGAATTATGTTGAACTTGATTGACTTTTAAAGTAGCCTACTTTGGATCACTTTCAAACATTTCATAAAATGCTTATTTGACCAATCCCCATGATTCTGTTACTAGTCCAACCTTAGTTTATGAATGTGTGGTTGTCAGTCTAGCTTTTATTGTTACATGTGTCATTATGCTATTCTAAAGTGGTTCACTTTACCCCACCCTCAGGGTAAAGTGAACCACTTTTTTAGGAACAATCATATTTTCATTGCCCTTTGTCCTGACATGCTCATCATTTCCATAGCTGGGAAACATCCTGAATTAATGGGAAATGTGTTAATTTTACTGATTTAATTTTAGTTCAGCTCAAGGGGAGCAAATGTAAAAATGGTATGACATTACCCCACTCTCCCCTACATCCATTATTCTCATTTTTTGTTGCTTTTTGGTCAAGATTTTGTCGCTCGTTCTTTGCATTTTCAGTCTCGTTTTCGTCTCATTTTTGTCACTTTTTTCAACAAGTTTTTAGATTTGGGTAAAGCCAAACTGGAGAGAATGTGCTCTGTCCAGGCGGGGGTTAAGAGGTTAACTTATATTTTCCAAAGCATTAAAAGCCGTCATACACAGTTTAAAGCCTCCTCATTAATACACAGCTCCAGTTCTGTTTGTCCCGGGTCAGAGGAGCTCATATAGGTCAGTGTGAATCCTCCATGTTCTCAGCTCCTAAAGACCTCCCTCCCTCTCGCTCTGGTGTCGGTGTTTCCTGATAACCTCAGACCTGCTGTGAAACGCTGACGGGGGAGTTCAGCTCCGTTATCTCCCTCCTGCACCTGCCCGTGTCCAACGCTCCTCCAGACGCGTGACGAACCCGGACCACCTCAGGACCTGTTTAACTCGCTCCGACGCCAACTCTCATCAGGAGGATCTGCTTTGAACATCACGGCTCAGCCTCGCCGTGACGAGGGAGACGTGAGCGCCGTTTAACGTTAGACATTCCTCTGGATTCAGGAGGTTTATCTTTTACATGTGTCCGTAAGACGATGCTCGATTATAGAAACATGAAACTATAGATTTACTGGACATTTTTAACACGTTTAACCCCTGCCTTAACCCAGAGCATTTTCTCCAGTTTAGCTTTACCCAAATCTAACAGCTTATTGAAAAAAGTGTCAAAACATCGACAAAAACGTGACTGAAGAGAGATCATGAAAAGTGACGGCAACAATGTGAGGAAAAAGATCAGTTTTAGTATCTTTCAAATGAGGCGTCACTCTGGCCTATTAAAGCTCCCGTCGAGAAGCTTTTAGGTTTTTAGGCGGGGTAACCACCTGGCAAATGGACACCGCAAACTCTAACTATCTTCTGAAACTAAAACGTGGTAACACTTTAGAATACGGCCCGGTAAGTCCATGGTACTTACAATGGTAATAACTGGTAATTATGTGGTACAGCTATGATACTTACTGTGGTCATTCAAGCAGCAATTCCTAGTTAGTAAATGTGGCACTTCTAGATGCATTCAGAGGTAATTCTAGAAATTATGTATGATTTAGTTGGATTGTATGACTGTAAAACAACATAAAGGAAACACGTTTCTTTATCATTAATATGGAATAAGTAGCACAGTAGCAACACACAGTTTACCATTTAAAAACAAGTTTCAAGCACAAGGAAAACATTGTAATCAAAATAAAGAAACTCATGTTATTAAAACTAAAATTCCTAGTTTGTGAACCTGTTTTCAAACAATGGCAATGAAAACTATTCTGATTTGGATTTTGAAAAGATTTTTTTATTTATAAAGTCATCATAATCATAAGCAACAATCATATCAGGAGCAGCTACAATAACCCACTTTTATTACATCACTGAGTGTCTCGGACTTACCACTAAAAGTACCCAGTAACTACCGCTTTATGTCTCTGGTAGTTTCAAGTCTAAGTACCCATTACTTACTAATACTTATCTAGTACTTACATTGTAATTACATAGAAACTACCACTTTAAGCACCCATTTGTAAATAGCACTGAGTCTGTGTGACTGTAGGTGTGAGCATGTATTTTATGATTGTAAATTGTGTAGAAAAGCCCAACAGGGACATGAGCTCTAAGCACAAGCTAAAAGCTCTTCATGCGTCGCATCAGCTGCAAACATTCATTGTAACTATGTTGACTGTATCGTCCCTGATAAATAAATACAAAAGTATTACTACTGACGTTCACTATGGAGTACCACAGTAATTACATAAACGTACCACTGTAAATACTTGGTAATTACCTATGTAAGTACCAGGGATGTACCACAGTAACTACCTAGAAGTTACCGGGCCGTATTATAAAGTGTTATTAACCCCATCGTGAGCTGTTTGTGTCTCCAGAGAAAGAGATGGAGTTTATCAGCTCTCACTCAGCTGTAATCGCAATCAGGAGGAAAAGGCTGTGGTAAATAACATCTCCATTGCTCCATGAGTTTTTCTCCTACGCACTTAAAAGCACTAAGTTTGGAGCTGCGAGATCTGAAAGTGTAAAATGTTAGGGTTAGGGCACCTTTACACCTGGACGGCCCACGGCCCAAAAGCGCCGCGGCCACAGAGAAACTCTCCTGATACACAGCACGGCCTCTGTGACTTTTAAAGTTTCACAGTTTCTATCTTTCCATGTACAAAGGTCCACGTTCTCTCGACGCTCACACAGTCTGACTCCACATTCACACAAACAGCAGGAGCAAAGTGTGTTGCCCGAGGACACAGCGGCAGTTTGTGTCGGTGAGGCGGTCGCTCGTTCGTTTGTTTAAAGTCCCACACGGCGGATCAGTCCGACAGACGGGGGTTTACGGCGGGAATATGTCTCCCCCCTCTCGCCCCCTCCTCGTCGTTATCATCGCCATAACGACCCGAAAGAGCGACTTTGCGCCTGGATCGAGCCGTTATTGCTCTCATTACGATCACAAACGCTTCACGCTTATATTCTCCTGCCCAAACAGAGCCTCCCACACAGACGTCTCCCCCTCGTCCTCGGCCGTCCTCCCACACGTTCCACTCAGTTTACTCGGACATAAACCTCTCACAGACTGAAGGCTTTACGGGAGAACGACCGGGAACGTGTTCAAAAACAGTCCGGTGCATTTGTTTAGAGTTCACCACGTTCTGCTCGGACCAAACCAAAAGTCAACACCGTAAAAACCCGCTGTAATGTCTGCTTGTTCCGTCTGTTTCTCCGCGGTGGCGTTCAAAAGCTTCAGCAGCATCTAAAGATCCAGAGTGAGCTCTTGTATTGATGACGGGAGTGTGTGACCTCTGTGCAAAGCCGTCTCCAGCACATCACAAAGATCCTCAATGAGGCTAAGATCTGGACTCGCCTCACGCTCCCTGATTCACTCTTTAATTCATCGTCATCTTGGAATAACCTGGTCATTAGGATGATCTCATCACAAATGGTAAATGGTCACATTTTATACAGCGCCTTTCTACCTGCTTTAGGCACTCAAAGCGCTTTACATCAAGGAACCAGTCACCCATTCACACTCTCATTCATACACCAGTGTACGCAGACACTGGAGGCGAGTTGGGTGAACTGTCTTGCCCAAGGACACAACGACAGTGGGCACCTGCGGGATTCGAACCGCCGACCCTCTGGTCACAAGACGACCTGCTCTACTCTCTGCACCACCGTCGCCCACAAGTGTTTGTCGTTATCCAGGATCCTCTGTGTCTGGCCTGTAATGCTGAGCTTCTACTCACAGAAGCTTCTTCTTCTAAAGAGCTATGAAGAAGAAACCTGAGTCCAGTCCAGTCGAGGATTTAGCTTCTCTACCATAAGGGATGAAGGGATGATTTATTCAGGACGTTCATGTTTAGTCGGTTCTTCAGATCATCATTAATAAAGTCTTAAATGAATGGATGGATGAACATATAATAGAATCCGAGGTGTACAAACTCTTTTCTTCAAGACAAAAAGCTCAAACAGTAGGACACCAACCAAACCAGTTTCTAATCCTCTTTGACTCATCACACAGTCGTTCTTCTGTAGCTCGATATTTGATCACGTGGTTTGATCATGTGACGCTCGCTCAGAGGCCGGTCCGGACGCCTCAGATGCGGCGACATTCGGCTTCAGAGGAGTTCAGTCCGAATGAACGATGAGAAGCCCAGATGTTACCATGGAGATCGGCCATCTTTGCAGCTGTTAGCAAACATTTCCATTGACTAACATTAGCTAAAACAGTACAAAAAGTGGAGAAAAAGCCGTGGAACAACTCCGTTAGCTGCTGAGTCACTGCTGGTAAAAATATCTAACACACTGTGGTGTCCAAGTGTTTTAATGTGAACAATAACTCCAGTATTGTAACTTTTAAAATCTCCATTAGTTTACAATTGCTGCTAATCCCATAATGCTTAGCGATTTGACATCACATTCCCGAACTCTATTGCCGGGTTGCAGGTTCTAGAATGTGATGAAAGTCGTATCTAAAAAGAAAATGTATGAATGAGAAAAATGATCATGAATATCAGTCACTGGGTCCATGATCTCTCTGTACAAGACCAAACGTTTCCTCAAACACTAAATCATTTCACCTCTATATAATATTATAGGCCTTTATTATACGGCCCTTCACAATGCAAGTATCATTTTAGACTCGAGACTAAGCTTTAAAAAACACATTAATAAGGTAATGCCATACAATAAAATATAATCTGTTTACATTTAAATCTATAAGAAATTCATTGACAATACAAGGAGCTAAAACCTACTTCAACGCAATGATATTACCTCACTTACTCTATGGTGTATCATGCTGGTCACAAGCCAACAAATCCACAATAAAACCTTTAGAATCTCTTTATAAGCAAGCACTTAGGATTCTAGATAGGAAATCACGACAGTATCATCACTGTCAAATATTAACCAAATATAAAATGCTCAATTTTGAATGTATAGTTAGGTCAGCCAATCTAAAGTTACTATTCAAGATTCAAGAATAATGTGGCACCTCCACCACTAAAAAGGTTTGTCCAATTAACCTCTGATCAGAGTCAGAACAACAACGTCAACAGTCAATGGCCAATGTACCAAAACGAAAAACAGCATTAGGACAATCGGCATTCTCTTTTCCAACTGCACTAAAACTATGCAAAGACTTAAAACGATTCTGCCTGGGTGTGAAACAACATTTTCTGGGAACTCAAACATGTCAGCATTAAAGAAAAAACAAAAACAAAAAAACAACAACTACTACTACTACAGTTTACGTCTGAGAAGGGTAGTGGGTGGGTATAGACTATAGAGGACTATAGAGGACTATAGAAGTTTTCCCGTTGATATGTTCTTTTTTTAAATTTTTATCAAATGTAAATACTGTCTGTAAATATTATGAAGGGCCTTCAGGGCGAAACAAGACCCCTCCGCTGCGCGTCGGGATCCAGTTCGCCCTGTCGGTACTTATTTCCCGATAATGACCGGCGTTCTATACATTATCCCTTACTTAGAACGCTGTGATGTCACTGAAACCCAGAAATAGCTCATACTAAGGTCACATGACTTTATTATTTATTTTGGGTTAGAATCCCCATTAGCTCCCACAGTGGTTACTGGTCTTCATGACAAAATATAAAATTACATTTACAAAACAGATCCACATTTCATAAATCATCAACTATCAGAAGCATCGGACATGGAAACTATGACCACATGACCAGAGCTAATTGTCTTTTTACTTTCAGCTTGAAATGTAGTTATTTTTTAGCGTCTCTAATATTAAAAGGAAGTGAGCTCCAGGCGTTTGCTCCTCTGTACAGAACAGATCTTTCATCGAGTTTCTATTGGTTTGGGAACAACCGAAGAGCTGAATAAGAGCTTATTAAACAAAATAACTGGGCTCCATCAGAACTTTGTGCATGAACATGAGGAGACAGGGCTCAAACGTCACCCAGGACAGTTTCTTGTGCATCTCATCAGTTTGAAAAGGACAGTGGAGCTGGAGATGTGCATTGGACCACACTACAGGCCAGTCATGGAGGAGCTGTGGACAGTTTTCAGAACAGGAGTCGGGCAGTAATATCTGTACCTTCACCATCACACTGACAATATGATTAATCTGATCTGACCAAGACAATGATTGATCCAGTCTGATGTCCAACAGCGCGAATCCAATCACTTCCAAATAACGATCAGGACAAACACGTTCCCGTTGAGTCGACCTATTCCCCCTCTGTGTTGTTCTGTTTCTCGCTTCTGACCTACAAACTTCAGACGCCCTTCCTGCAGCTTCACTGATATCCCCGTGTGCTGCACCTAAAGCTGCGATATTTCCTCATGTTGAGTCCGCCTTTGCCCTGTTCCTGCTCGTCTCCCTGATAAAACGCTGGGTCTGACAGCTGAGAGCTCAGACACATCTGCATTATTCAGATCAGAGAATGTGCCGCTTTAACGGATCAAACTGCCTTCAGAAGCAGACGGGGGACGGAGGGGGACGGAGGGGACAGGAAGTTGTTTACTCTGTCATTAATATTACAGCAATGTCCCAGATTCTGTATTTGAAGAAAAACATCTCGTTCCTGTTTGATTTGACACAAAAATCCGATAATTGCGCCCGGACTCGCCCTCCATCCCGGGGCGCTGACACAGACACGGTTCTGTGAGCTCCAGGTGAGTGTCGGCTGCATCTAAGAAGAGTAAATAAGTTTAGGAACCTCCTTCTCTTCATCGTTGACATGGAGCATCCAAACGTGTCAGTGCAGTTAGGGTCCAGATCTTTGGCTTGAACTCGCTGTGACCGTTTCCTCGCTGCTGCTAATTGCTCTGAAAGTGTTGCTTCAGTGCATTCGAAGGCACCGGCCACTCGACTCGCCTCATGAGCAACACCGGCTTAATGTGAACACACTTACGAGCGTCTCTGCAGGGAACAGGCCTGGACACGTCTGTTCAGTATCATTGATTAGCTGTTAGTTCGACAACAGTTCACCTCTTAACCCCCGCCTTAACCAAGCACATTTTCTCCAGTTATTATACGGATCTTCACAATGCAAGTAGAACGCTCCACTGACTTGAATGGGATTTATCAAAGTTCTACCGGTCATTACTTTCTGCTAGAGGACCTTTGAAATGAGTCTTTCATATCACTCCAGTAGTAGAGACACGATCTCTGTCCCCGTCCATAAGAGAGGAGTCGGGGAATCGCTCGTGAAGTTAATGCGAGTCCGACTTTCAACTCACCCAGAGATTCACCACCATTCCTCCTCTCTAACTGCACCTTCAACTAAGTAGCTAGGCTAGCAATAAGTAGCTAGCTTAGCTTTTGGGAACTATTTGCCGCGGAAATCATTCAATAAACCTTTGGGCCTTCATAAAAGTGTATGAAGTTTTTTTGTGTGTGTTCAGTTGGCAACTAGCCGTATAATAAGTGGGATAATGTATAGAACGCTTCGCGGAGGGTCCGGTTTGCCCAGCGTTCTATACATTATCTCTTACTTAAGCTTTACCCAAATCTAAAGGTTTCTACAGCCTATAGGCCAGTGCCTCATTTGACAGACAAGACCCGCAAAACGTATCTAAATGGATCTTGTTCCTCGCTTTGTTGCTGTGCTGTTGACTCTTTGTTGTTGCATTTTCATCGCTTTTGTTGTCGTTTTATTGTCAGTTCATTTTCATCTCGTTTTTGTCGCTTTTTTGGGTAATGCCAAACTGTAGAAAATCTGCTCTGTTTAGGCGGGGCTTAAGAGGTTAAATCACGTTCTATACGTTTGTTAAGTGATGATGTCATCGCTCCACTTCCGTCCTGTTCTCTATAATGTGATGTTAACCTGGTTTAGAGTCACAGGCTCTTCATAAACATCTGATCGCAAAGAAGTCTTTTCTGACACTACTTATAAAAACATCTTCCTCTATACACAATGAAGGCTTATTTTAAATATAACAAATCTCCACTTTTCCTGGAGAAATGTGTGGATTAAACTACGAGGAGCCGTGCATTAGACAGTTGTAATGCACTCCGCTGCACGGCTCCTCGTTGTTTAATCTTTACTTCTTTTACATTAGCAAATATAATGTGTAAAGAGTCTGTCCACTGCTCATTATAAGTAACATTAGGGACTCACTAAAGCAGCAGGAGGAGGGGGATGAATAGCACCAGAGAGCACTGGTTGTGTCACTGCAGCTCCATAGCCGTTAATAATACTGTAGATAATGAGTATCAATAGCAAGTCATTTGCATTTTCCTGCTTTGCCTAATAACGAGCGAAGCCTCTGCAGAACATCCTTTCAGCACCCGCTCTTCTTCTGCCCCGGCCTTGGCCTTTTATCCCCCAGAACACACGCAGAGTGCAGGGCATGGCAGGGCTTCTGTGCTTTTGGGTTGGACGGGGTCAAATATCTAAGATCATGCATAAATCCCAGCTTGTGCCCTGTGACACCTGCAGGGGGCGCTCCAGGCCCTGACCAGCCCCAGTCGCTTTACAGAGACGATATCCTCATCTGTTTCGAAGCTGATTTCTGCAGGATCAGTTTGAATCTGGACTCTGGCATTAGCCGTGGACATCAGCGCGGCCGACGTGGCTAATGTGGATTTAAATGTTCCTCCGTCGCCTCGGTGACTTCCCCGAGCGTCGGCCTCGGAGCGCGACGCCACATTAGGAAAAACCAACTCCATTTCACACACGGGCGGCGGCTGGAGAGGTTATTACACTAATGTGAGGAGCTGCTCTCAGAGAGATTACAGCCTCACGCTCTCCGCCGGATCGTCAACGAACCGTCCTGCGGGATCTGAGGCCAGGTCGGTCAGATCCAGGTCCAGATCCAGGTCCAGCTCCAGGTCCAGATCCAGGTCCAGGTCCAGGTCCAGGTCCAAGGATTTTTACAGATGGAATTGCTGGGTTTCAGTGACATCACAGCGTTCCAAAGGCCTATAATATTATATAGAGGGAACATTATTTAGTGTTTGAGGAAATGTTTGGTCTTGTACAGAGGGATCATGGACCCAGTGACTGATATTAATGATCATTTTTCTCATTCATACATTTTCTTTTTAGATGCGACTTGTGAAAGTGTAATGCAGTTAATAGGAAAAACTGGCTCCTCCCCCACTGTGACATCATCACATTCTAGAACCTGAAACCCGGCAATAGTTTGTGTTCACATGACGTCACAACATTCTAAAGAGCAACAGAAAAGTGTGAGGAAAACGCAACAAAAAAAGATGGGGAAAAAAAGTCAAAAAACGCATTAACAACACGGGGAAAAGATCCATTTATTTTGTAGGGCTTAGCTTTCAAATGAAGTGTTACACCTTATGGATTTGGGTAAAGCTGAACTGGGGGTTCAGAGGTTTAATAATAATAATCAGTTTACAGAGAAACTTCATTAAACAGTGTCATGTATTTATTATAATTGTTGTAAATACAGTGATAATTCTGCACTAGTATGTGTAGGCTCTCAGTCGTACAGGAGTTGTCCATCTTCAGTGAAGTTTCTTGAGTCGTTGTCTGTACTCTGTAGTTGAAGTGTCGAACGTTTCGCCTCTTCATCCAAAAAGCTTCGTCAGCAACACTAAGTTTTCAGCTCAGCCCAGATAAAGACCACAGTCTGTGCTCTTAACCTCTTAACTCCCACCTTAACCAAGCACAGTTTTTTTTCCAGTTCAGCTTTACTCAAATCTAAAAGCTTCTGGACTGGAACTCACAGCCTTTTGCTGGGTTTCAGGTTCTAGAATGTGATGATGTCACAGGACCCAGTGTGGGAGGAGCCAGTTTTTCCTATTAAGGCGAGACACTCAGGTGAAAGTAATGATTTTTCACGCAGTGGTCGAAGTGGAGATTTTTATCTAGTTTCCTCCTTTACATCTTAGTTTTCATGTCAGAGTCTAAAAATGACCAAACTCACCCTGTATGATGTTTATTTTATGATCTTTAGTCCGTGAGTGAGGTGGAGATAACCCGGAAGTAGCAGCTGCGCCGCTTCACAAAGCCGTCTTTCACACGGATATTCATTCACAAATACTGACAGATTTTACATCCACGTGTCCTGAAGGGTCTCCGTGATGACGCTATAATCCAAATATGGTCTTTTCCTTCTGGGAGTCGTAAAACAAGCAGAGCGGCGGAAGAGGCCGCACATGTGCACTCGGTACAAGACGTTCAGGGCTGCTTTTCTCTGAATGAGGATAAGCCTCACTCGGGCAGAGCCTGAGCCCTTACAGTCGCTCACACAGACTCCACACTTTACAGTCTTGGACTTAATATTTTGAAGGTTTTCTCAGAAGGATTTTTTAATTTCTAATTCCAAGCCTGATTTATTCAGCTTTGAACCCAAAAAAACAAGGTGGAATTTCAGTTATTATAGATTTTTTCACTTATGATGAGTTTATTGAAAAAACTAAACAAGATCCAAAATCCCCTCTGAAAAATCTTTACTAGAATGTCAATAAAATAAAAACATTTTAATCTGTGTCAATCCATTTTTTAGATTGTGTTGCCCAAATATCTGCAATTTTGGCCAATTTCATGCACAACATGCCTTATTTTATATGAAAACACAAAATGACAGAAAAAATGCAATACATTTTTTGCTCATATTTATATCAGTATTGTTCAGCAAAAGTTTCAAATCGATATTTCGACTTTTTCCCCCTATTCACCTGCAGTGTCTCGCCTTAACTGCATCACACTTTCACAAGTCGGATCTAAAAAGAAAATGTATGAATGACAAAAATGATCATGAATATCAGTCACTGGGTCCATGATCTCTCTGTACAAGCCTTTAGAACGCTGTGATGTCCCTGAAACCCAGAGGCTAGCGAAACGCCTCATTTCAAGGGTTTTGGACTGATTCTACTGACCAACATCACGCTCATGTTTTTGAACATCGTCTCCTCTTTAAAACCCCGCTCAGAGGAAATAGTTGGCCCTTAGTTTAATACGTGCCGACAGAGGAGACACTGAGAGGACATGAAGGAAACGCTGTGGCTTCGGGAGGTCAAGCGCCTCCTTTGTATCTGCAGATTTCCGGGCGATAAACGCTGTGAGGTCTGTATCGACGTGGAGGAGGAGGCGGCCAGGGCAGGAGTGTAATTACTGCGGCGGGAGCTCGCGCTAACGAAGCTGTGTGTGAAATATCAATAAACAAACACCAACACGCTGCATCGGGATTCAGACCGATCTACTCTCTCTGCAGTCAGAACACTTTATATCCTCCAGTCTCAACTAAACTTCAGGCGTGTAATACTACATGTACCTCGTGTTAAAGATTTGATGTTTGCAGACGATCCAGTGTCTTTAGTCCGAGCTCTGCTGCTGCAACAGTTACTTCACTTTCTTCAGATGTCTGGAGCAGGACATCAAATACCATGCAGTGAACAGTGAACAGATTTTATTTGTGCTTAATGTTACAAAACAAAACAAAATATCTGAGGCATATATTTACACAGGACTTGTCTGATGATGAGACATAAACAATTCATACTGTAACCTCTGTGCACCTTTGGTCGATCTGTGAAAGAGGAAGTTTCCAGAAGCTACAGGTGGCCTGGAATGATCTGCATGAGCTCCTCAGGGGGACGGACCAGAGTGAGATGTTGTCACGGCTGTGAAGTATGCTTTATGTGGATCGAACAGCATGATCTGGTCCTGGAATGTCGGAGTCCTGGTTGATGTCAATTGTGATTCCTGGTTATGTCATGGTTGATGTCACTGGTTGATGTCACTGGTTGATGTCACGGTTGATTCAGGTGATGTCACTGGTTGATGTCACTGGTGATGTCTTTGATGTCAGTTGATTCTGGTTGATGTCCTGGTTGATGTCACTGTGTGTTTGATGTCACTGGTTGATGTCATGGTGATGTCTGGTTGATGTCACTGGT
The DNA here is from genome assembly GCA_007210695.1 of Neogobius melanostomus. Taxonomy (NCBI): domain Eukaryota; kingdom Metazoa; phylum Chordata; class Actinopteri; order Gobiiformes; family Gobiidae; genus Neogobius; species Neogobius melanostomus. The sequence continues at coordinate 217,520 of VHKM01000123.1, read as the reverse complement.
TGATGTCATGGTTGATGTCACTGGTTGATGTCACTGGTTGATGTCATGGTTGATGTCGCTGTTGATGTCACTGGTTGATGTCCTGTTGATGTCTGGTTGATGTCGCTGGTTGATGTCGCTGGTTGATGTCACTGTTTGTTTTTTTTTTTTGTTATTTTTGTCCTGGTTGATGTCATTGGTTGATGTCACTGGTTATGTCATTTGGTTGATGTCACTGGTTGATGTCATTGGTTGATGTCACTGGTTGATGTCACTGGTTGATGTCGCTGGTTGATGTCACTGGTTGATGTCCTGGTTGATGTCATTGGTTGATTGGTTGATGTCATTGGTTGATGTCACTGGTTGATGTCACTGGTTGATGTCACTGGTTGATGTCACTGGTTGATGTCGCTGGTTGATGTCCTGGTTGATGTCATGGTTGATGTCATGGTGAGTCTGGTTGATGTCACTGGTTGATGTCATTGGTTGATGTCACTGGTTGATGTCATTGGTTGATGTTTTTTCTGTTTTCTGGTTGATGTCACTGGTTGATGTCGCTGGTTGATGTCACTGGTTGATGTCACTGGTTGATGTCGCTGGTTGATGTCACTTGGCGGTTGATGTCATTGGTTGATGTCACTGGTTGATGTCATTGGTTGATGTCACTGGTTGATGTCATTGGTTGATGTCACTGGTTGATGTCACTGGTTGTCACTGGTGATGTCTGGTTGATGTCACTGTTTTTGGTTGATGTCACTGGTTGATGTCATTGGTTGATGTCATGGTTGATGTCATTGGTTGATGTCACTGGGTTGTGATGTCGCTGGTTGATGTCATTTTCATGGTTGATGTCATTGGTTGATGTCACTGGTTGATGTCACTGGTTGATGTCACTGGTTGATGTCATTGGTTGATGTCATTGGTTGATGTCGCTGGTTGATGTCACTGGTTGATGTCACTGGTTGATGTCGCTGGTTGATGTCATTGGTTGATGTCATTGGTTGATGTCGCTGGTTGATGTCGCTGGTTGATGTCGCTGGTTGATGTCGCTGGTTGATGTCGCTGGTTGATGTCGCTGGTTGATGTCGCTGGTTGATGTCACTGGTTGATGTCCTGGTTGATGTCGCTGGTTGATGTCACTGGTTGATGTCGCTGGTTGATGTCGCTGGTTGATGTCACTGGTTGATGTCATTGGTTGATGTCACTGGTTGATGTCATTGGTTGATGTCACTGGTTGATGTCATTGGTTGATGTCACTGGTTGATGTCACTGGTTGTCACTGGTTGATGTCACTGGTTGATGTCACTGGTTGATGTCATTGGTTGATGTCATGGTTGATGTCGCTGGTGATGTCGCTGGTTGATGTCATGGTTGATGTCATGGTTGATGTCACTGGTTGATGTCACTGGTTGATGTCACTGGTTGATGTCGCTGGTTGATGTCCTGGTTGATGTCGCTGGTTGATGTCACTGGTTGATGTCGCTGGTTGATGTCACTGGTTGATGTCGCTGGTTGATGTCGCTGGTTGATGTCGCTGGTTGATGTCGCTGGTTGATGTCACTGGTTGATGTCGCTGGTTGATGTCGCTGGTTGATGTCGCTGGTTGATGTCGCTGGTTGATGTCGCTGGTTGATGTCGCTGGTTGATGTCGCTGGTTGATGTCGCTGGTTGATGTCGCTGGTTGATGTCGCTGGTTGATGTCGCTGGTTGATGTCACTGGTTGATGTCGCTGGTTGATGTCGCTGGTTGATGTCGCTGGTTGATGTCGCTGGTTGATGTCACTGGTTGATGTCACTGGTTGATGTCACTGGTTGATGTCATTGGTTGATGTCATTGGTTGATGTCACTGGTTGATGTCACTGGTTGATGTCATTGGTTGATGTCACTGGTTGATGTCACTGGTTGATGTCACTGGTTGATGTCACTGGTTGATGTCATTGGTTGATGTCACTGGTTGATGTCATGGTTGATGTCGCCTCTTTGTGCCGGTCAGTGGAGGATGAGGAGGCGCTGGTTTAAAGTGACTGAAATTGTCATTAGGCCCGAGCACCATCAGGGCGGGTGAAGGAGCTCTTCAAATCGTATAGCAGAGAGAGTGCACTTTACACACATATATGATGCAAAGATCAACATTGTAATTGTACAGAGCCCATAAAAGTCGTGGGCGACTGAGAGCCCTGGGTCAGTGACGGGCACCTCGTGCTGCTATAGGATGGAATGTATCTGGAAGAGGTGGTTCTCATGAACCTTTGGTGATATAATGTTGCTGTTTGGTTTGTGAGAAAGGAAACGGTAAAATCACTCGGGCTCCTCCTGTGTTTCCAAAATCTGGTTTAGAAACATGTTTGATTTTCTGAGACTGAGGTTTAGTTTTCTTTGTGCTCTTTCTTTGAGTCCAGTCGTTGCCCCTGAACTCACCACGACCGAGAATTAGAGCAAAATCAGGCCAGAGCTCAGCTTTAGTTCTGCTCCTCGTGGTTTTGTTGTTTTTGAATTGACTCTGGGCTAAACGTCTCAGTCTGAGCTCTTTCAACAGCTTTCATTAACTGGACAGTATGCAGTATTCTGTACTTCTGTCTCTCCTTTAACTGATTTGTACTTTCTACTTTGAATATTGAAGTATTTCCTACAGCCAATCCTTCAGCACTTTCCGTTGAGTCATAATAGTTTGAGCTTTGACGTTTATGTGAGTGATTTTGCAGTAATGAGACTCTTCCTGCGTGTGGAGCAGGTTATTTGAGGTGAAGCTGCTCCCGTTAGTTTTATCTGTGCTGTCGTCCCGCTGTCCCCCCGACAGCGCCTCCCCCACGCAGCGCCTCCTCGCACAGCGCCTCGGCCCCCGGAGTGAGGGAATGTGGGGCGCTGTATCCATTCCACGCTCCACCATCGCAGGAGAGTTTGGATATTTCTGAGCTTCATGTTTAAGACGCTGCAGGTGGAAACTCTGACCTCTGAGTTTTAACTCACAGTAAAAATCAGCCCAAACTCTCCCGATTTGTGGCTTTGAGTCTGAGATTTATCCAGGAAGTGACTCCAACATGTCTGTGTGGCTCCCTGGTCTTTCCCACGCTTATTCATTCACACATACTGACATGTTTGGTGTCTACGTGTAGCAGGAAAGGTTGAACTTTACAGGCTCTGAATTCGGAAGCTTTTTCACACAAGGATTTTTACAGATCTGATTCAGGACAGATTTATTGAGCTTCGAACCAAAAGACGTTTATTCCAAAATCCCTCTGAGCAAATCTTAATATGTCACACATAAAAGCAGACGTTTAAACCTGGCTCTGACTTTGTGACACACGTTTGTCTCATGTTTATGTCCGTAATCGATATCGTTACATTTCCTTCATGTTCCCCGTTCACCTGCAGCGGAACATGAACCTCGTCCTCAGTTTGACTCCAGAGCTGTAATCAGTGTCAGTGTTGGACAGAGTTTATCAGGCTGGAAACATAAAGTGAGTGAGATTAGCTCCTGCAGTCGGATAAAAGCTTTAAACGGCTCCAGGTCTGTGATTATTACGGGCTCTGGACCTCGCACAGTTCCATTCTCCTTTTGTCTCGGTCCGAGCGCAGCAGGACTCGACTAATGACGGCTTTTATTCCAGACGTACATTCTGCATATTCAGCCTGTTCCACCTGATGATGTCACAAAGAGCTTTTCATGAAGTCAGCGTGACTCCCACCGTTAAAGATGATGTCTCAGTGTTTCCAAATGAGTGGCACTGTGTGAAGTTAGATTCACACAGAGAATAAGAAATGATCCGTTTGTGCCGGGATTACAAAGTATTACAAGTCATGAAATCGACTGATAATGAAAAGCCTTGACTTTGTTTCCAGTTTGGATCAAATCTAAATGACATTATTATAAACATGGATTTGTCCTGCAGTCGTCAGTGTTAGTTTTAACCTCTTAACCCCCACTTTAACCGGGCACATTTTCTCCAGTTCAGCTTTACTCAAATCTAAAGGTTTAACGCCTCATTTGAAAGCTAAGACCTACAAAACTGATCTAAGATTTTTCCACGTGTAGTCGTCACTTTTTTGTTGCTTTTTTGATGCGTATTCTTCCTCAAACATCAGCCCAAACTCTCTTTCCTATGCTTATTCTCTGACGTGTTGTCGCTTTGAGCCGCAGATGTATCCAGGAAGTGACTCCAACATGTTTGGTATCCACGTGTTGCAAGAAAGACTAAACTTTACATTTGGAAGCTTTTTTCACAGAAGGATTTTTCAATATCGAGCTTTGAACCAAATGACAAAGAGATGTTTGAATTTGCACAGATGTTTTGACTCAACTAGTTTATTCAAACACTAAACCCTCGGAGCAAATCAGGGTTAATTTCGTCGACTAAAATATTTAGTCTTAATTTTAGTCAAACTGATATTTTTGTGACTAAAATTGGACTAAAACTAAATTAAAAGTTTTTCATGAGATTAAAACTGTGACTAAAATGTCCAGATATTTTAGTCGACTAAAATAAGACTAAATAAAAATGGAAAGGAGAGACTAGAATCATCCAAACTTCTATTCATCATGTACATCCTCTGCCAAAGGAGCAGCTCTGAGCTTTGTTCATGTGGAGCAGCTCCATGAAGCAGAGGAGCTGATTAAATATGATTATAATGAATATTATAAATGCAAAGTCGACTAAATTTACTTGCAATTTTAGTCGACTAAAACTAAGACTAATATTGAAGATATTGTTTTGACTAAATCTCGACTAAAATTGAATTACATTTTCGTCAAAAGACTAAAACTAAATAAAAATATGTTGTCAAAATTAACACTGGAGCAAATCTTTGGAGCTAATATGTCACAAAATAAAACCATACTTTTAAACCTGGCCCGTCCTCCGTCCTCTGGTCCTCGTCCCGTCCTCTGGTCCTCGTCCCGTCCTCTGAAGTGTATTTGCTCGGTAAATTGTGCCCTGGCAGCTCGGTGAATGGACTGTCCTCTGGTCTCTGGTCTCTGGTCTCTGGTCTCTGGTCTCTGGTCTCTGGTCTCTGGTCTCTGGTCTCTGGTCTGGTCTCTGGTCTTCGCTCCGTCCTCTGGTCCTCGTCCCGTCCTCTGGTCCTCGTCCCGTCCTCTGGTCCTCGTCCCGTCCTCTGGTCCTCGTCCCGTCCTCTGGTCCTCGTCCCGTCCTCTGAAGTGTATTTGCTCGGTAAATCGCGGCCCGGCAGCTCGGTGAATGGACTGTCCTTGGTCTGGTCTTGTCTCTGTCTAGTCTCTGTCTTGTCCCGTCCTGGTCTCTGGTCTCTGGTCTCTGGTCTAGTCTCTGGTCTTTGTCCCGTCCTCTGGTCTCTGGTCTCTGGTCTCTGGTCTAGTCTCTGGTCTTTGTCCCGTCCTCTGGTCTCTGGTCTCTGGTCTCTGGTCTAGTCTCTGGTCTTCGTCCCGTCCTCTGGTCCTCGTCCCGTCCTCTGGTCTCTGTTTCTCTGGTCTAGTCTCTGGTCCTCGTCCCGTCCTCTGAAGTGTATTTGCTCGGTAAATCGCGCCCTGGCAGCTCGGTGAATGGACTGTCCTCTGGTCTCTGGTCTCTGGTCTGTCCTCTGGTCCTCGTCCCGTCCTCTGGTCCTCGTCCCGTCCTCTGGTCTCTGGTCTGGTCTCTGGTCCTCATCCCGTCCTCTGGTCTTCGTCCCGTCCTCTGAAGTGTATTTGCTCGGTAAATCGCGGCCTGGCAGCTCGGTGAATGGACTGTCGCAGACGCGGCGTCCGGGTGGATTTACGGCGCCGGCGGACGAGGCTGCGGCTCAGATTTATACAGAGTCTGTGAGAGTCGATGGGACACTTCTTTAAACCTGTGACAGCTCCATCAAAGAGCGGGACAGAGAGGAGAGGGATGGCTCTATACTCACACCTGAGGGAGGGAGGGGGAGACCAGGGACGAGCGAGGAAATACATTCAAAGTAAAGCTGCACCATCCCCACAACCTCGTCAGTTCATAAATAATGATCTCTACAGAGGCCGAACATTCCCCACTGCAGGATACTTTATTCATCTGGTGCAGAAATACTTTAGTACAAATACATGTCCATCCTCCTGCCGTGTCCACTGGGTGTAAGTGGTGTTGTTTGTCTCTGGCTCTGATGAGACTGAAAAAGACCTGGAGTCTCTGAGGAGCTCAGTCTGAACTAAACATCTGAGTTAATGAGTCGGAGCTGGAGCTAAATATTCGTCCTGAGGCAGTTCAGGGAAATGCCTCGGCTCTGACTCCTGATTATTTTCCCCTGAGAGTTCTTCACAGGCAAAAAGTGTCGTAAACTGGCTTTGAAAAGATTGAATTAAGACGGCGGTTCTAACTGGGACGAACCATCACCACAGAATGACGAGCCACGGCCTGAAACTAAAAGTACAATACTGCATTTTTACCACAAATGATTGTTGAACATTGAATACATTAAAAAGCTGAAATCATAATGAAAAACGACCCAATAACACTGCACACTAAAAAATGCTGGGTTATTTTAACAACCCAACTGCTGGGTTATGGCTGTTGGGTCATTTTGTTGGGTTATTTCATAGAGTTGGGTTGTTTTTTTCCTACCCAGCAGGTTGGGTCAAAACCACTGAGCTCAACTGTCAGCAGCGGCCATTACTGCTCCTCCACCTCCTCCGATTGAAACTGCTCATAAAGGTATTTATACATGTTTTTATTTGATTACTCTGTCATAAAGAGTCAGTATTTATCCAAATGAAACTGATTAGGCACAAATAATTAATCAATTTGGTTTTGGCTTTGTGTTTCCCTAACACCTTGTTAGCATCTGTCATAGAAGAGAAAGGGTTAAAGTCACGTCTTTTGGACGAGCTGTAGCTAAAAAACGATTCAACACAGAGGGGTGTAGTTAAATAATCCTGACAGAAGACACTTCACTCTCTGTCCCAGTTTTTATTTCGTGTTGATAGGACAAGTATTGACTGAAATAATGAGGGCTAAAGGTAGTTAAAATAATCGGTTATGATATCCTATTTAATATAATGCGCGCGACAACCGTTAGCTAATGCTAACGCTAATGCTAACGCGAACTCTTTCTTAAACACTTGTCAGTGTCTTATCTCTGCTGTTGTTTCTTACATAATGATTTTAGTAATTTAATATGGTTAAAAGGATGAGGAGGAGATGAGCAGCAGCAGAGGAGAGAAGGAGAGGCTCAGATATGGGAGAAACATAGAAAAGTGTTAACAGTTTTCAGTTAGGATATTTTAAAGTCTCTATCCTGTGTGTTTCAGATCGGCTTTACCCTCTCCATGTGGGACCTCCAGAGCTGATAAATGCCACTAAAGCTTTACAGGTAAGCAGCAGTTTTATAATTATCAGAAATGTTTTATTCTCTGTTTAATTCATTTGCTAAAATACAAACTTGTGTTAATGTGTGTCCTACAGAAAACAAACTCTCCTGAGCTCTTCCACTGTCTGTCTGAAGATCATCATCTGCATCACTGGACACCAGTCCCAGTAAGTGCAGTATATTTTTTACAAAATATAACATGACCCTTTATAGTTTTAGAGCAAACACAAATGTAATGTTTCTCTTCCAGTGGAATCTTCAGCTCAGTGGAAGTGTCCGCCTGCCTCTGAGACGATGCCTCTGTCACTTCACCAAGGTAAGGTCTTACATTATACTGTCACTGTCTTATGGAAGGTTGGTGTCCCTGGTGGAGTAATGGTTACTCCATTACTCCACCAGTAAAATTTCATCTGTGACAATGTCTCTCTTTATTTCCACAGTGGTCTCTGCTGCTGTAGACTGCAGTGTCCTCAGCCCTGTCCCTGCTGTGACTGAACTGTCCTCCGCCCTGTCCCCAGCCCTGTCTCCTGCTCTGTCTCCTGCTGCAGTGTCCCCAGCCCTGTCTCCTGCTTCAGACTGAACTTTTCCCAGCCCTGTCCCTGCTGTGACTGAACTGTCCACAGCCCTGTCTCTGACTCTGAAAAAGGACCACTTCACCAAAATACAGCAAGTACAATATGGACAATGGGGGACTTTCCTTAGGCTTGTTAACAACCAAATTAATTATTTGCTGCTGATGATGTTGTGTTAAACAATTATGTTCTGCTTTTGTAAGAAATAAAGTTTCTAAAACAGCACTGGGGTGATCATTACGAATTAACCCAATCATTGGGTAAAATTAAGAATAAACAACCCAACGGTGGGTTAAAAATATTAACCCAACTGTTGGGTTAAAAAATAATAACCCAACAGTTGGGTCAAAATAACCCAACGTTGGGTCGGACCAACTTTGACCCAACATTGGGTTAAAAGTTGGGTTACTTTTAACCCAGCATTTTTTAGTGTGTGGTTTTAACAGACTCAGGAGGGTTTCCAGGCTTCTTCAGGTGATAAATGTTCAAAGAAAGGTTTTCCGGGAAAGGCTCGCGACCCAAAGGTGAAATCAGAGAGTCTAACCTGGAACATTATTTCACCTACTTTGTGTTATTTCCTGTTTTTTGTCTGGTTTTGCCGTTTGTAGATCTTCTTTAATGTCACGTTTCTTGACAGAATTCATTGTTTTGGGGAGAATGCTCCTCCTGATCCTGATCCTGCTCCTGCTCTTCGGGAGGTTTTTTATTTAATAACTAATTATGAATTCTTATCTTTAACATCTGAAGCCAAGGAAACTGAAGGAGAATTCTAAATAATAATGTCCTCGTTAAGTTTGTGTGTCCTTTACGGGTCATAACGGCTCCATTCGCTCCTCGTTTAAAGTAATACAAACCTTTAAGACATTTTCTTATTGAAGACATTGATTTTTTTCCAGCGTACGGCCCCAAATCGACAGAGCACACGCACACACACACACACACACACACGCACACGCACACGCACACACGCACACACACCTCTGTTAATGACTCTGATTAAGGAGCAGGATTAACGAAGCTTTAAGAACAAAAGATCAGCTAAAACATTAAAGCAGGAGCTGATGCTAATTTATCTTCGGTTCATCAACTTTCACCGAGTCAAGGACGTCGGCCGCAGCTCAAAACGGCGGCTCGAACATTGTTTCTCCCATTTGGCCACAAATCCCAGACTCGGTGAAGAAAGAGACGTCGATCTCTTGAGTGAATGAGATGCTTTGTTGACGGCTCACTTCTAAAGGTCCACTCAGCAGGTCCACATCTGAACACCTCACACTAAGTGGATCTGATGTTCTCGCCTACGTCTATTCTTTATCATTTTCTCCCAGTTTTCATTCTTCTGATGCAGCTCCGTAGAGAAGGCAAGGCAAGTTTATTTGTAGAGCACAATTCATACACAAGGCAATTCAAAGTGCTTCACAGTTGCAGAAAATTACAAGAAAACAGAGAAAATCAATCAATAAAGTCTACCCCAGGGCAGCTGTGGCTACAATAGTAGCTTACCACCATCAAGTATGGAGTGAATGAATAATCAGCTGTGAAGCGCTTTGGGTATCTTGAAAAGCGCTATGCAAATCCAAGAGATTATTATTATTATTATTATAAAACATCAACATAAAGTGAATCAATGACAGTAAAAGGCAAGAGTGCAGATAAAATACTTTCAGTTTTCATATTCACGGGTAAAAAGAGCTGTTTTCAGCCTGGATTTGAACATTGTCAGAGTTGAGGCCTGTCTCACATCCTCATGAAGACTGTTCCAGATTTGAGCTTTAGCCTCAGCGTGTTTAGTCCTGACTCTGGAACCACCAGGAGACCCCTCCCTGAGATGGTTCATACGGCTCTAACATGTCAGAGATGGACTTTGGTGCTAAACCATGAAAAGACTTGTAACAAGCAGAGCTGTTTTAAATTCTATTCTCTGAGTGACAGGAAGCCAGTGCAGAGACCGGAGCACTGGACTAATGTGGTGGTATTTCCTGGTTCTTGTCAGGACTGGAGCAGCAGCGTTCTGGATGTTCTGCAGCTCTAACAGCTGGTTTAGAAAGGCCAGTGAGCAGCCGTTACAGTAGTCTAACCTGCTGGAGACAAATGCATGGATGTAATGTTTCTGTGTGTTGTTGCTACGGCTACGCTCCATCACAGTTTCTTCAACACCAGTACTTTAACGATACTCGGTTTTCGATACCGATACCTGAACGATACTCTTTACGATACCGATACTCAAATATGTGTCGAAGATCTGCAAGTTTACAACATCAGGTTCTTCTCCAATGTGGGGAAAATGGGGAATAATTTTGGGGGAAATGGTGCAAACTTTAAAAAAATGGAGGGAAAATGGAAAAACATTAGCAATAAAACAAATGAGCAAAAATAATAATATAATAAATTGGCACAAAAAAACTCATAGGAAAATGCGGCAAACATTGGTCAATACAATTTTTTAAAATGTGGAAGAAACGAATTGATTTGAGCTGAAACAAGTCGCCTCCTGTAATCCTGTCCCTGTAATCCCACTGCATAAAGAGAGAAGAGTCGAAGAGCCTAAACGCGTGTTGTGTTTGTTGTTGCAGGATCTACGAGCGCGTGATCGACCCCCCTCAGACGGAGCTGTCCCAGGACGGAGAGGCCTGGCTGGGGCAGCGCGGCCTGAAGCACGGCCTCTTCAAGGTAAACCCGGCTCTGCTGTAAATGTACAGATATGGATTTATGAGGGAAAACGTGCGGCAACGTTTTCTGTCAGTTATTGTTTTCATTCAAGGCGTTTTATTCAGAAAAATGGATTGAACTGCAGATATTTTCAGCGACGAAATCTAAATAATGGACATTTCCAGGTTTGACTTTTTAACCCTCGCCTGTTTTATTGGACAATGATCCAGAAACTGCACTTTACAAACCAAACTCTTCCAAACTCTTCCAGACTCTGCAGATGTTGTTAAAGAGTGGAATGAAAACGGCCCTGAAGTTTAGTCCCTTTGTCTTTAGCCGCTGCTGTTCTCACACAGGAAATGACCATATTTGGTTCTTAATAATCCACGATGAACCTTTACGGCTTCGAATTGAGCGGCTGCAAAAACCGAACCTCGAGGAGCTGAATTTATTGTCCTTAATGTGTGTAATTGTAACAACTTTTCTGCAACTGAATGGAGAGAGTGAGAGAGCGACACCTTTATTAGAGAAGATTCGGTAACGCTTTAGAAAACAGCCCCCGAGTTCCAGGTGTAAGTACGAGTAACAAGAAAGTAATTACACATGTAAGTACAGGTACTCTTACAGCGTGTAACAAGGAAGTACAACGTGTAACAACGTGTAACTACATGTTAAGGTGTAGTAAAGGTATTCATTTTAATTTTTGTATTTATTTATTTCATTCAAAAGTGACATCATACAATCACAACAAAACCGCCAAGGTAATACAGTCTGAATGAAACGGAGCAATTACTAATGTAATGTTGCAGGACGACAGTATTACTGTTGTGAAAGTGAACACATGACTCCAGGCATTTTTATTGATTTTATTTTTTTAATAGTGAGACACCGTTGCCTGTAACAAGCAGAAACAAGAGTGAACAGAAAAAAAATACAGCAAAACAAGGAAAAATACCACGTTATCAATGTGCATGTTGTAACTAATGTGTAGGTACAGGAGAGCACGGGCTGTAAATTAAAGTGAGACACAGTTGCCTGAAACAAGAGTGAACAGAGAAAAATAAGGTGCAGCCTATTGTTTGTAGTTGTAGGGGAAACGTGAGGAAACCTATGTTGGCACAGGAAAAACATGCACATCAGGAATTGAACCCGGGACCTTCTAGCTGTGAAGCAAAAGCACTAACCACTGTGTCATCATATCACATGTACTTATGCTGTACATGCACTTTGATAGTGTGATCATTTTTGGAGACTTGTTCTGTTCACTCTTGTTTCTGCTTGTTACAGGCGACGGTTTCTCACTATGAAAAATAAACCACAATCAATAAAATCACCTGGAGTCATGTGTTCACTTTCACAACAGTAATACTGTCGTCCTGCAACATTAAAATTAATGCACAATTTATAAAACCACATTACCTTTTGCCACAACTATGTGTTAGCTCAGCACCAGTAATTTCTCTTTGAATACCTTTACTACACCTTGACACGTAGTTACACAGTGTTCCCCTTGTTACACGCTGTAAGAGTACCTGTACTTACATGTGTAATTACTTTCTTGTTACCTGTACTTACACCTGGAACTCGCGGGCTGTTTTCTAAAGCATTACCGAAGATTCAAACTGAGGATGTTTTTTCTGACTCCTAAAACGCCTCTTTGCCTCTCGCAGATTTGTTTGTTGTTGCTGATGAAGCTGAAATGAGAACCGTGATCAGCAGTTTTAGAAGTTTATCTGCAGCTCAAGTGCATGAAAAATAAATGGAACATTGTTATCAGTCAGTTCATCTTTGTGGTGTCAGAGCTGTGCAGGAGTGAATCCCGGTGCTGTCGTTTCCGCTTTAGTTTCCTGGTTCTTGTGGCTCTGTGTGAAGCGACTCTGTCCTCGTTATCACAGGCTCCTGGAAAACTCTCAGCTCGTCTCTAAAATCACACCTCCTCAAAACTCCCCAACACACGATCAATGCTCTGAGACTCAGCGGAACCGGATCTGCTGACGGTCACACTTTAGTTCAGTCCCTCGTCTGCTGCTGGAACATCAAGCCATCGCTAACAGACTAAGACTTTTCACTGATGCTTTTGAAAAGTTCTCTTCATTTTGGAACAGTCCTAAAGTCCTACAGTTCTACCTAGTTCTACGTTTACATGCCGTCAGTATTAGGGATGGGAATTGATAAGATTTTATAGATATCAATACCATCAATAATTTTACCTATCGATTCGATTCTTTATCGATTCTCTTATCGATGCTTGACTTGTCTGTGTGTTGGGGAAAAGCAAGGAATGAATGTGCTTTCGATAAACTCTATCAAAAAAGACACATTGTTAGTTTTCCCAAGAAAAATATTCATTAAATTAAGGAAGTTTCCAAATATACTGTGGCTCCTGCTGGCTCTCAGCCTGCCTAGCATCCTCTAATATAACGGAAACATTTGTACTTTTCAACAAGTGTCTGTAACTTGTAACAGACTGATGCTGTTTTGTAAAACCTAAACAACAGGACTCGGTCTCAGCCCAAACCTACAGACTTTCATCTATTTCTGCTTCATCCGGCGCTACATTCTCCTTCCCTCTCTCCGTGTGATCTACTTCTGCTGCAGCCCGTTAGCCAGAGCTGTGAGAGATCAGCCGATCCATTCATATAGCGCACTCATAGCGGGACGGGGAGAGGTAGACCCGCTCACAGTGCGCTCAGGGCAGGACAGGCAGCCACAGCCTCCGCTCTGAGCCCCGGGCCTGAGCGGGGTCTACCGAGGTGCGCTCAGACCGGGAACATGCAGCCTCGGACCCGGGCTCAGAGCACAGCGGGACGGGGAGACAGCGGGCGCAGCAGCGAGACCCTGAACTCCGTGTGTCATGTCAATAGTAACGTATCTAAGAAACAACAATACAGCGCAAATAAACAGAGCGTTCGCAGCAGCAAAGCGAAAAGGTAGAACTGACACGTTTATAACAATGGACTGTTTTAATTGACGACTCGTCTCTCGTGAACGCGTAAAACGGAGAGGAAAGGCGGAGCGGAGGCTAAGGTATGGAATTGAGATTGGGCCGATGTTTCCCTGCTTACTTTGAAGCAGCGTCAACAGATTCTGAGAACTACGTCATTACACACATGTGTGTCTAGCGCCGCGGTGCAAAAAGAGTGTTTTCAGAGCCGGAGCATCGATAAGAGGGATCGATAATAGCTTTGCTCAAACAGAACCAGTTCGCGATTACCATCCCTATTCAGTATTCAGGTTAAGGTCAGTATTCCGGATTGTGGAACGTTTGTAATAGTCAAACAGCAGTAATCAGGAGCTCACATGGCTACTGAATATCATAAACACAACAGCTGGTTGGTTTACAGCTTGACTGGACCAAAGTTGTGACTCTTCGTCTGCTCTGAAGGCGACATGTTTACACTGCAGAGATGAGTCTTTCCTTATAATGATGATGTTTTCAGACTCTCCTCAGAGAGAGGATTTAAGCTGCTGTGGACGTTAGCATTAGCTGCGTTAGCTTATTGTGTCGATATATATAACTAACCAAAAATAAGCTAGAGCAAAGGAGTTCTTAAAGCCTTTATTAACTCAAGACGACAGCGTGATGACAGTCGCAGGAAAAGTCTGCAGAAAACAGCCGGCTTTTATACCACACAGGCTGCTTTATTATTAGCTCTTCTTCAAAACATGTTTACCAGAAGGACATTCGACACAAATACCACGTATATGGCTACTTTATAAATGTACGACTGCAAGTGCCTGGTTGCATTGTCACTCAGGTCAGCAGACGGACACATACCTAAATGTATGACATTGTATACCAGAGAGCTGCTCTGCTGACACAAGAGCAAACTTAAGACTCATCTATTTGTTCAGGCTTTTAATGAGCTACTTTTGAGCTGCTATGATTGTGTGTTGTCTTGGCCTTTTACGTTGTGTGTATTTTCTGATATTTTTGTGTTGTGAAGCACTTTGTCTTTTGTCTGTGAAAGGTGCGATATAAATAAAGCTTACTTACTTACTCTCCCACTTTAAGCTAAAAGAACAGTGTGTAATGTTTTCATAATGAAAGCATAAAAAGACATTTTTCCACAGTTGTGATTAGATTATGAATCATGTACAGAGATGGTGCAGAAAACTGAGAAGCTTTTAGACTGAGATTTACTATTTACATTTATACATTGTCCATCCCAGGGCCGTACTGACCATACAGGTGCCTGTACTGACCATAGTAGACTGACCAATGGATGACCATTGACTGACATCTGGTACTGACCATAGTAGTACTGACCATACTGGCACTGACCATAGTAGTACTGACCATACTGGTACTGACCATAGTAGTTCTGACCATACTGGTACTGACCATACTGGTAATGACATACTGGTACGACCATACTAGTACTGACCATACTAGTTCTGACCATACTGGCACTGACCATACTGGTACTGACCATACTGGTACTGACATAGTAGTTCTGACCATACTGGTCTGACCATACTGGTAATGACCATACTGGTACTGACCATACTAGTACTGACCATACTAGTTCTGACCATAGTAGTACTGACCATACTAGTACTGACCATACTAGTTCTGACCATAGTAGTTCTGACCATACTAGTACTGACCATACTGGTACTGACCATAGTAGTTCTGACCATACTAGTACTGACCATACTGGTACTGACCATAGTACTGACCATACTAGTACTGACCATACTGGTACTGACCATACTAGTACTGGACCATACTAGTACTGACCATAGTAGTTCTGACCATACTAGTACTGACCATACTGGTACTGACCAATAATGGTACTGACCATACTGGTACTGACCATACTGGTACTGACCATAGTAGTACTGACCATACTAGTACTGACCATACTGGTACTGACCATAGTAGTACTGACCATACTAGTTCTGACTATACTGGTACTGACCATAGTAGTTCTGACCATACTAGTACTGACCATACTGGTACTGGCCATAGTAGTTCTGACCATACTAGTACTGACCATACTGTACTGACCATACTAGTTCTGACTATACTGTACTGGCCATAGTAGTTCTGACCATACTAGTACTGACCATACTGTACTGACCATAGTAGTACTGACCATACTAGTACTGACCATACTTGTACTGACCATACTAGTTCTGACTATACTGGTACTGACCATACTGGTACTGGCCATAGTAGTTCTGACCATACTAGTACTGACCATACTGGTACTGACCATACTAGTACTGACCATACTAGTACTGACCATAGTAGTTCTGACCATACTAGTACTGACCATACTGGTACTGGCCATAGTAGTTCTGACCATACTAGTACTGACCATAGTAGTTCTGACCATACTAGTACTGACCATACTGGTACTGACCATACTAGTACTGACCATACTAGTACTGACCATAGTAGTTCTGACCATACTAGTACTGACCATACTAGTACTGACCATACTGGTACTGACCATACTAGTACTGACCATACTAGTACTGACCATAGTAGTTCTGACCATACTTGTACTGACCATACTAGTACTGACCATACTGGTACTGACCATACTAGTTTCTGACCATACTAGTACTGACCATAGTAGTTCTGACCATACTTGTACTGACCATACTGGTACTGACCATAGTAGTACTGACCATACTGTACTGACCATAGTAGTACTGACCATACTAGTACTGACCATACTGGTACTGACCATAGTGTACTGACCATATAGTACTGACCATACTAGTACTGACCATAGTACTGACCATAGTAGTTCTGACCATACTTGTACTGACCATACTAGTTCTGACTATACTGGTACTGACCATACTGGTACTGACCATAGTAGTGCTGACCATACTAGTTCTGACCATACTTGTACTGACCATACTAGTTCTGACTATACTGGTACTGACCATACTAGTTCTGACTATACTGGTACTGACCATAGTAGTTCTGACCATACTTGTACTGACCATAGTAGTTCTGACCATACTAGTACTGACCATACTGGTACTGACCATAATGGTACTGACCATACTGGTACTGACCATAGTAGTACTGACCATACTAGTACTGACCATACTAGTACTGACCATAGTAGTTCTGACCATACTTGTACTGACCATACTAGTTCTGACTATACTGGTACTGACCATACTGGTACTGACCATACTGGCACTGACCATACTGGTACTGACCATAGTAGTGCTGACCATACTAGTTCTGACCATACTGGTACTGACCATAGTAGTGCTGACCATACTAGTTCTGACCATACTGGTACTGACCATAGTAGTTCTGACCATACTGGTACTGACCATAGTAGTGCTGACCATACTAGTTCTGACCATACTGGTACTGACCATAGTAGTGCTGACCATACTAGTTCTGACCATACTGGTACTGACCATACTAGTACTGACCATACTAGTACTGACCATACTGGCACTGACCATACTGGCACTGACCATACTAGTACTGACCATACTTGTACTGACCATACTAGTTCTGACCATACTGGCACTGACCATACTGGCACTGACCATACTAGTACTGACCATACTTGTACTGACCATACTAGTTCTGACCATACTGGCACTGACCATACTAGTACTGACCATAGGCTTTTGTCTGTGGCTGCAGGACTCGTCTCTGTGCAGTTACATCGTGTTTTCTGCTCCACAAACGGTGTCCATTCCTCGTGTCCTCGACCCAGAGACGCAGATGTATCGACAGAGACGTGTCTTTCCTCTCAGTCTGTCTCTCTACTCCAGAGACACTCCAGCTTTCTGTCGGGGCATCTGAACTTATATTTGCTGATGCTCGGTTTGTGTTTTGCCTGATGAATGAACAGAGACTTTGGCACATGTTTCTGTTACTCCTCTTCCTCATCGTTCTCATTGTCATAGATGTTGGGAACATGGACCTCACCTGCCCAGTTCGCCTATGCCCTTCCTCCGCCATGTTCGTTTCTATGACAACAATCCCCAGACAAAAGCCTCTCTCTCCTTTTTACTGAAATGCTTTGACTGATTGCTAACGCGGCGAATGTTTAATAACGGCAGCGATGTTGTCTCTGATAATCCCTGACAGACGGAGCCGACAAACACATTTATATCAGAGGAAATAACAGAACTTTACAAATGTCTAAATAGTGTGATTCATTAGGCTTCAGTCAGACGTACCACAGTCTGGAGGATCGCTCTGTTTGTGTAAAACAACTCCACAAAGCTGCCATTGTTCATATTGTGGTTAAAGACGCCCTGGTTTGTGCAGGTATAGTGAGGCAGATGTGGAGATACTGACTTCAGTCTGAAGTAACGTAACCAGATTATTTTAGTCTGCTGCGCTCAAAGGTGTGCTGCATAATGGGGAGAGTCAGGGCGTTTCCCAGAATAAATGCATGAATGAATAACAGACTCATAATTGTGCTGTTCCAGGCCTAAAGGCTTTAGCTGCAGCAGGAGCCTGGGCTGTTCCAGATAGAAATGAAGAAACACAAGCGGAACTGTCATGTAGATCTATCAAACACTGACTGATGTATCAAAACCAGGACGAAAAAAACAAGTTTGTGTCCATGCGAGGGAAGAGGGGAAAAGGCATTACTGTTACATGTAGAAAAAGTCAATAATATATATTTCATATCTCTAACTTTGTGCTGAGTGTGGGGCTGTGTCAGGCTCAGACTGTGTGAACAGTGAAATGGTATATTCAGTGTTGGGCAGAATACTTTAAAATGTATTCCGTTACAGAATACTGAATACTTTCCTGTGAAGACGTGGGATGTTGGAAATGTGCTACAAATGTTTAGACACAACTAATTATTCACGACTAATTATTCACAAATTATTCACGAGGCCAACTCAGCTTTTCAACACTTTATTTAAAACCTCGAAAGACGACAAATAAAGAAATGCAGCAACAGTCGAGACTAGAGCAGATGGAAAAAGGAGAGTCCTCAAAAACATGTACAACAGCAGGTCTGCAGATGTAATGGCTTAAAGTGCATATGACACATTAGACACAATTTTTGCTAAAACACAGTTAACACGATTATATTTAAGATTTTGCTAAAGATTATTCCCAGTTTTCTTTAGTTTGACCATTTTTGTGATGTTTATGTTTTCACTTCCTTATTGGACACCGACAGGAAGTGACATAAAAGAAGGTAAACGGACTTCCGGCAAGATGGCGGACAGGGCACAAGTAACCTTTTAAGCTCCGCTCGCTTGGTCCTAAACTAGACATTACACCGCCCCCTTCAGACAAAAAGACTATCTCAAACCTTCTTTTTTTTTTTTACCTAATTGTTGAAGAGGAAAAGAGTTACACGATGTCTGTCACAAATGATAAGGATTTTCCACCGCTCCAGCCAGCTAACGGTAAGGCGGGAAACTCGTTAGCCCTCCACAACTACTCCGCTAAACAAGAGGAGGCTATGGACACTTCAAAATCGAACAAGGCTAACGCAAACCCATCGCAACAGGGAACCAGAAGACCACTAAATCCCACACCCACTAAACAACAACCACCCGCGAAGAAACCGACACCTAATGTTAATACTGTGAACGAGGCCTCGTTTGCGGACCTGGTGGCGGTTATTCGAAAGTTGGAAACCAAAGTTGACGCAGTGGGAAAGAAAGTGGACGCCATGGAAAGGCAAATGGTTGAAAATACAGAGCAGTTGATGAAAAAACGCAGCGCACCTGGAAAAGAACTCCGAGATGATTTCTAACTGTATGAAACGCTTGGATGAGAACACAGGACAGATCGCGGAAATCAAGTCAAAGGTTGAAAAGTTGGAGAAAGAGAATGCTGAAGTGAAAAACGAAAATAAGCTACTGAGAGAAAGTGTGCGGGAGGTTGAACGGTACAAACGCCGCTGGAACCTGCGACTGTCCGGGCTCAAAGAAGAAGAAGGAGAAAACATCAGAGGGAAGATCGAGGAGCTGCTGATGCAACTTTTCCCACAGTGGGCCACCAACATCGGGAACATCATCGACTCGGTGCACCGGGTTGGTCCTAAGGATAAGGGGCGCAGCCGACAGGTTATCATGCAGTTCGTGAGGAGGCTTCACCGAGACGCAGTGTGGACATCTACCAAGGACTCTTCTATCTGCAAGGAGCGAGGGGTCCGTTTTGTCCAGGACTTCACGAAGGAAGATCGGCTGGCAAGAGAGCTGCTCTGGCCCCAAATAAAGTTGGCCAGATCACAGGGTAAGGTGGCCTACTACAGAGGTCACGTGGCTGTCATTGATGGACAGGTTGTAACTGGCTAAATCCAACAAAGCAGCTTTGAGTAGGCGAACATTTGAAGTACTCTAGAAGGTTAATGTTTACTCTTGTTGAGATTGATTTGTTAAAAAAAAAAAGAAAAGAAAAAAAAAAAAGGGGGGGGGGGGGTGTTTACAATGTTAATAAGGACCTGCCTGAAGTTTTTTTTTTTCCAGCTTAAGCTAGAAGGTTTCTATTTTACGTTTTTTTTTGTTTTATTTTATTTTTGTGTGAGTGTGTGAGTGATTGTAAATGTCTTTGAATACTAATCTCAAACTATTAACAATTAACACTAGAGGTCTCAGGGATAGTGTAAAAAGAAAGGCATTATTCCTTTACTGTAAGAGCAAAAATCCTCAATGTGTACTACTTCAGGAAACCCATTCAAATGAAACCGATGAAACATTCTGGACAACACAATGGGGGGATAAAATATGTTTTTCACATGGCACAACAAAATCAGCAGGTGTAGCAATCCTATTTAATAATTGTAATGGGAAAATACTTAGAACTGAAGTTAGCAAAGATGGTCACTGGTTAATTTCAGTTTTACAAGTAGATAAATCTATATTAATATTAGGAAATGTTTATGGATACTGTAATAAAGGAAGAAATACAATTCTTTTAGAGAAGTCAAAGAAATCTTGGTTGAACTTAAAACTAAATATGCAACGGATAATATCATAATGGGAGGAGATTGGAATACAGTCAGGGATGACTGGTTAGACAGACATCCTAGCAAATTTTCCACTATACATCCCAATACTGTATTAAATGAATTTTGCGATTCATTACATTCCTAGACCCTTGGAGAGAAAAATATCCTGATTCAAAACAATACTCTTGGTTCAAACCAGATGGTTCAGCTAAATCTAGACTTGACTATTGGTTAGTCACAGACATTATCCTCAATCAGATCTCAAGCTGTGAAATAATACCAGCACCCCTCACCGATCATTGTTGTGTGGAATTATATGTAACTCCTATATTAAAATCTATTAGAAGAAAAGGCTATTGGAAATTTAACTCAAATTACTGAAATATGATGACTTTTGTAATACTATAGAATCTCTAATCCAGAACACTGTATTAGATGAATCCTTAATAACATATACTCAGAAATGGGAATTCCTAAAATACAAAATCCGTCAATTATCAATCTCTTTTAGCAAACAGATGAAGGAAAAAAATGATATGGAAGAAGACGGCATTATTAAAAATTTTGTCAATCACGACCTGCCCTACACAGTCTGAAAATCAAATAAAACTATTGCAATTACAAGAAAAACTTGATAAAATTTATGAAAGGAAGGCCAGAGGAGCATATATAAGATCTCGAGCAAGGTGGATGGAGGAAGGAGAGAGAAATACTGCTTACTTCTGCAGATTAGAAAGAACGAGACAAGAAAGAAATAGTATAAAAACGCTGATAATAAATGGTTCCGAATGTTCAGATCAGTCTGTCATTGCAGAAGAAATCAGTACTTTCTATCAAAAACTATATACCTCTTCTTATTCAGCGGAAAAAGCAGAGGGCTTTCTCAACAAAATGGAACATTTTATTCCAAAAATTGACAATGATTTTAAAGACAATGTGAAAAAGACATAGAATGATAGAACTAGATAGAGCTATTATGTGCCTTAAACTTGATAAGTCACCTGGTCCAGATGGACTTACGGCCAATTTTTATAGGCATTTTTGGGAGTCTCTCAAAGAACTCCTTTCGAAACATTTAAAGAGATTATTTCTAATTTGAATTTGTCAACAAGCATGAAACAAGGCATCATAACTTTAATTCCCAAACCAAACAAAGATAACAAAATATTAGAAAACTACCGCCCTATTTCCCTTTTGAACAGTGATTACAAATTGTTAACATATATTTTCACCAATAGATTAAAAAGTGGATTATCTCAAGTAATCAGTGAAACACAGTCTGGGTTTGTTAATAAAAGATCTATACATAATAACATAAGACTAATTCAAGATCTTTTGGATTATAACGATATGATTGAGGATAATGGCTTCATTCTTTTTCTAGACTTTCACAAAGCTTTTGATAGACTGGAACATCAATTTCTCTTTAAAGTTTTAAACATGTATGGGTTTGGACCAAAGTTTTGTAACATTATCGAATCTTTTTATGATGGTACAACTAGCACTGTAGCTCTTCCAATGGGTACGACGCCTCGTTTCTGTGTAAATAGAGGCGTGAAACAAGGCTGTAATATTTCTCCATTTTTATTTATTATGGCAGCAGAAATGTTGGCAATCTTAATGAAAAACTCTGATATTGAGAAGTTAAATGTTTTTAATGAACAATTAATTATAAGTCAACTTGCAGATGACACAACTATTTTTGTTAAAATTTGGAACAAATCCCTGAAGTTTTGAAACGTATTAGCCTTTTCTCCGAAGCGTCAGGCTTGACACTGAACCGTAATAAATGTGAGCTTATGGCTATCCATGATTGCGACCTTTCTGTAGCCTATAATATCCCAATTAAATCAAGTGTTAAATATTTAGGAATTAACCTGACCAAAGATAAGTCCTCAAGCGAGAAACAAAACATTCAAGATAAAATCGTTCAATGCAAATCCAAACTAAACTCTTGGCTACAACGGGATCTAACAGTTTTTGGAAGAACCTATCTAACAAAGATGGATCACTAGCGAGATGCATCTATCCAGCTATTCATTGGCAATACAGACAGAGATATTAAAAAATTAATCAATTAACTTCAATTATATTTGGAAAATAAAGTCCATTATATAAAAAAATCTGAAATTGTCAAAGAATACGAGGATGGTGGCCTACAAGCAATTGATTTTGAATGTCTAAATATTGTCCTAAAAATGAAATGGCTGAAGTCCTTCATAACAGAGAAGAACAGTGTATGGTTCTGTCTGTCCAGGGGGTTATTTGAGAAAATAGGAGGTATTGAGTTTGTCCTTGCATGCGACTTTAATATTGAGAAACTTCCAATTAAGTTGTCATCTTTTCACAAGCAAGTTCTGTTAAGCTGGAAACTTATGTACAACCACAATTTTACTCCGCATCAAACACCAATATGGAATAACAGATATGTGTTGTGTAATAGAAAATCTTTGTTTTTGCAACATTGGATGGATAAAGGAGTGTGGTCCCTACGCCACCTAATGGACAGACAGGGTAATTGGTTATCATACGAGAACTTCATCTCCACTTACAATATAACATGCAAAAGAACTGAATTTAAAAAAATATGCAAAGCTATTCCCCAATCTGTTAAACAATTAATTGAAAATACTGATTTGAGGAGTTTACCTCCTCCTAAATTAGCAACACTATATATCAATGAGCAGGATTTTATGGGAAAAGAGATACCAAACAAAACTATGCGAAAATGTCTGAATGATCACTTTTATCCAATCAAATCTAACAGGAACTCAATTGTTCAAAAATTTTCAAAAGAACAGATTAAAATATAAGAACTAAATATTTAAAATTTCCCGTCAGTCCAAAAACTAAGGAAGTTCATTTCAAAATTTTGAATGCGATATATCCATCCAGTGAGCTTCTTAGAGTAAGGTTTGGTATAGAATATAACAATTGTACTTTCTGTGACTCAGACATTGAAACCACTGAACATCTGTTTTATCAATGTATGTACACAAGCACATTTTGGGAAGACTTTATGGACTGGTTATCTTCGAAAATCCAGCTGCAGCAGGACTCTCTTACATTGGACAATATAATTTTTGGGATTTCCCTGAAGGACTCACAGACAGACTATGCTTTGAACAATTTATTAATCCTTTCGAAGTATTTTATTCATTCTTGCAAATGGAAAAAGTCAAGCCTATTTTCACAGTGTTTAAGAGACAACTTGAAGGAAACTATCTGATATCTTTAAAATGTATGAAATGTAAATCTGCACTATCTCTTCTTAATGTATTTGACAATCTGAATGTTTTTTGAAGAAAACCTCTAACGGAAACTGCTTAGTTGTGAGTGTGTGTGTGAATGGGTTTGTTTATTTTGTTTTATGTTGTGCTTATTTATTTACTTTTATATTTTATATTTACTTTTCTTTTTTTTCTATTGCTTTAATATCTGGTGCCTTGAATTGTTCATTTTAACTTGTTGAAAATTGCCACTGTGTGTAAAACGTTGTTAATAAAAAAAAAAAAAAAAAAAAAAAAAAAAAAAAAAAAAAAAAAAAAAAAAGAAGGTAAACGATTTTAAACTGTTGCCGTGCCGACCATGTTAAGTCAATACATTTGTTAAGTGGTGACGTCACAGCTCTACTTCCAGGTCCGCAGAAACTACAAAAAACTCTTTAATACCACAATCAATATTTCTGAAACTCAACAGAGAGTTACTGAACATACTTATTTATCAGACTCATTAGCCAAAAATGCTGTAGCTGCTGCTATAAAAGTCATATTTACCAAAATCGCTACATCCCAGTTAGCGGAGAAAAATGCTAACGGCGCAGCAGCTCCGCTAACCCCGGAAGTAGCAACTTTAGTAAATATTACTTTTTAGCAGTAGGTGCGGCATTTTTTGCTAATGACTCCGAGAAATAAGTAGCTTCAGTAACTCTCTGTTGAGTTTCACAAATATTGACGGTTGTTTTTAAGAGTTTTTTATGTTTTTCTCGCATATTTGCCCGTCTGCCAGGACCCGGAAGCGGAAATCGTGACGTCACACTTAACAACATATGGGAAATGAATGAGTCAAACTGCTCTGGAACTTTACCTTCTTTTATGTCACTTCCTGTCAGCAGCTTAAAAATTGCCCAATATTTCGTCATTAAAATTGCTGCTTCACTGAAATAAAATGATAATTATGCAACTGATGTAATCGATTTAAATAAGTCATATTTTCAAGAGCATTCAAACCTGTCATATGCACTTTAAGCTCTGGAGCGTCGCTGGTTCTGGATGTGAAGTTCCTCCAGGTCCTCCTCCTCCTGTGATGAATGAGCCTCGTGTTCGCTGCTTTATGGGGCATTATTTTAGTGTAGAGAGCGATGCGTTCGAGGGCCTCGGGAGAAAAGAGAAATTTAAACCTCTGCGTTTCAGGACCAGAGGAAACTCATCTCACTGCACCTTTTCATCCAATTATCTGGACGTTTTTAGTCCATTTTAAACTCATTTTTGCTCAAAAGTTTCTCTGCTTGATTTAATGTTTGCAAATCTTTAGTTTAGAAATACAGCTGTAAATGCAGAGGTTTGTGAAGTTTGTGGCACAGGACTCGTTTTCTTCCCCCAGTGAAGTTGGCCTGATGTTTATGTGTAAACTCTTGTTGCCGTGGGCGACTCTAGAGCCATAACGTTTCTCCTGCTGCTCTTAAACTCTGCTGCGTGTCTCCTCCAGGGCTCGCACAGTCGCAGCCGGAGCCTGGACGAAGGTTCACTGAAGCTGAGACACGTTTATGAAGATACTCAAAGGTTCTTCATGTGAATCCACCAAATAACCACGAGTTTTTCTCCTGAACGTCTTAGTTTTAACTCTGTCAGAGTCAAAACAGCCCAAACTCTCTTTGTACGATGTTTATTCTCTGACATTTATCCAGGAAGTGACTCCAACATGTCTGGTCTTTCCCACGCTTATTCATTCACACATACTGACATGTTTGGTATCCACGTGTAGCAGGAAAGGCTGTGACCGAGGTGATGCTGTAATCCAAATATGGTCATTTCCTTTGTAGGAGACAGTTTTGAAACAAAAAAAAAGGAACATTTTGAAAAAAGAATTTGAATTTTGTAAAATGATGGAACAGAATAAAACCACACATTAAACTTTATGTTACATTATGTAGATTTTTTCGCTGAAATTATCGGCAATTTTGTCCGTTTTCATTCTTAAACCGCCTTATTTTTATACTAAAACAGAAAATGACAGAAAACTTCCAACATATTGATCAGAAAATGTTTTGAGTTTTTATTCCACTGTTTCACCTGCAGCTTCTGACTTTATCACTAAAGACATGTCTGTGTTGTGTCTCCAGGGGGCGCTGCAGGACGTCAAGTTTACCTTCGCTCCCAACGGATTCATCTCTCAGTGTCCAACCTCAACCGCAGTAAGTCCCAGAAATAAGAACTGAAGAGAAAAGGACTGAAGACTCAAATATACATCAGTCCAAGGTCTTTAGAGGGACGAGTCGTCTCTGTCTGTCCCAGGACCGGCCTCTGGAACAATGTCTGTCTGTGATGGTGAAATATCGATTGTAATGAGTCTTTTCTTGTTCCTCTCGGAGCCTGTCCGACCTGCAGCGACTTCCTGAGTCTGGTCCAGGCATCATGGACCTGCAGGACCTGCTCGCCAAGATGACCCTCAAGGTGAGACCTAAACCAGGACTAAACCAGGACTAAACCAGGACTAAACCAGGGCTAAACCAGGGCTAAACCAGGGCCAATCCAGGACTAAACCAGGACTAAACCAGGACTAAACCAGGACTAAACCAGGACTAAACCAGGCTTCTGTGTCTCGCCTCTCAAACATCAGCAGCAATTGCAGAAAGCAGCTTCTGCAAAGTGAGAGCAGAATCAACTTCCTAAATAATCCGAGAGCAGACGTGTTAAAGCCGTCTGTGTTTAAAGAAGAGACGAAGATGGAAATGTCCATAAAGCAGTGCTTGAAAAATGTCATTACAGATATTAAAGTAACGGAGGATTAACCAGAGCAAACAGCACCGGCTCAAAGAGCATACGCAATCACAGACTTCAAGGAAAACTCCGCCATTTTCATATGTGAGGAAACGCTGGACTGAACTCATGAGAGCATTTCAATCATATTCTTAAGCAACAATATGGCACGTTTTTGTCATGTTTTTGTCTCTTTTTTTTCGCTCGTGTGTCACTTTATTTCCCTGTATCATTTTATGCGGTGCTGCTACTCCTGACTTCATTTCACGCCTTCCTCTCCGTGTCATTACACTTTCCTGAATCGATGAGTACGAACGCCTGGGCTGAGCTCCCGGCGAGCAAGAGGGAGGGCATCCGACTCACAGCCCCTCCCCCTGCTGACTCTGCTCACGGAGGCGCAGGGCGTGAAGGGCGGGCGGAGGATGGACTGTAATGTTCAGGCCGTTCTGAGGGAAACGAGTGTGAAATGAGGAGAGGACAGACGGCTGCCTCACACCAGACTCTGACTGAACACTAACCCACACTCACCACATTTATTAACCCACACGTTATTAACCCACACTCGCCACATGTTATTACCCACACGTTATTAACCCACACTCACCACATGTTATTAACCCACACGTTATTACCCACACTCACCACATGTTATTAACCCACACTCACCACATGTTATTAACCCACACTCACCACATGTTATTAACCCACACTCAACCACAGTTATAAACCACACTCACCACATGTTATAACCCACACTCACCACATGTTATTAAGCCACACTTACCACATGTTATTAACCCACACTTACCAAGCAAGGCAACTTATTATGCTGCGCATTTCATACATACACAAAGAAGATATGTGAAATTACAATCAGGTAAGGCAAAGCACATATATGGAAACATCAAGACATGGGAAATACACGCTGACTGGCCATTGACCAGGGGCGGTGCTAGAGAAACGTGTTGAGGCAGAACGACGGGGGCGTGGTTAGGGAGGGGCTATGTGTGTGCGGTTATTTACAGTCTGAAAGTCAGTGTTATGCAAAATATATGACCCAGAGAGCTCAGTCCTTATCAGGTTTAGCTCCGTGGATTGGCCTTGAAGGGAAGTGTTGACGGTGTAGGAGAGATAAGAGCTCCAGCTGCTTCAAACCTCCTCTCAGGAGACAGAGAATTATTCCAGCAATAGTTCATACATTTATAATGAATTAGATTTTTCTTGGTCTCAGCTTTAGTTCAGTTCTCCAGAGCAGGAAGTTCTTCACAGTTCAACCCTTTTCCTCCCAAATTATAGTCCAACTATTGTCTGTCTCCACAGCGAGCTGCCAGGTCCTACATAACAGTCCATCGTTGTGCGTTACTTTCCGGTGTAATTCCATCACTCGGTCACTCCCTGCTCCAAAGTGCAGCGTGGTCCGATTGTAAGCTGCTGTCATTTCAAATGTCCGATAATCCAGGGCAGTCGAATAAGCAGGTACCCTGTTATCAAGAGTCCAAATACCACATGTTATTAACCCACACGTTATTAACCCACACTCGCCACATGTTATTAACCCACACGTTATTAACCCACACTTACCACATGTTATTAACCCACACTCATCACATGTTATTAACCCACACGTTATTAACCCACACTCGCCACATGTTATTAACCCACACGTTATTAACCCACACTTACCACATGTTATTAACCCACACTCGCCACATGTTATTAACCCACACGTTATTAACCCACACTCGCCACATGTTATTAACCCACACGTTATTAACCCACACTTACCACATGTTATTAACCCACACTCACCACATGTTATTAACCCACACGTTATTAACCACACTCGCCACATGTTATTAACCCACACGTTATTAACCCACATCGCCACATGTTATAACCCAACACGTTATTAACCCACACTTACCACATGTTATTAACCCACACTCATCACATGTTATTAACCCACACGTTATTAACCCACACTCGCCACATGTTATTAACCCACACGTTATTAACCCACACTTACCACATGTTATTAACCCACACTGCCACATGTTATTAACCCACACGTTATTAACCCACACTCGCCACATGTTATTAACCCACACGTTATTAACCCACACTTACCACATGTTATTAACCACACTCACCACATGTTATTAACCCACACGTTATTAACCCACACTCGCCACATGTTATTACCCACACGTTATTAACCCACACTTACCACATGTTATTAACCCACACGTTATTAACCCACACTCACCACATGTTATTAACCCACACGTTATTAACCCACACTCGCCACATGTTATTAACCCACACGTTATTAACCCACACTCACCACATGTTATTAACCCACACTCACCACATGTTATTAACCACACTCACCACATGTTTTTAACCCACACTCACCACATGTTATTAACCCACACTCACCACATGTTATAAACCCACACTCACCACATGTTATTAACCCACACTCACCACATGTTATTAAGCCACACTTACCACATGTTATTAACCCACACTTACCAAGGCAAGGCAACTTTATTTATGCTGCGCATTTCATACATACACAAAAGAAGATATGTTGAAATTAAATCAGGTTAAGGCAAAGCACATATATGGAAACATCAAGACATGGGAAATACACGCTGACTGGCCATTGACCAGGGGGCGGTGCTAGAGAAACGTGTTGAGGCAGAACGACGGGGGCGTGGTTAGGGAGGGGCTATGTGTGTGCGGTTATTTACAGTCTGAAAGTCAGTGTTATGCAAAATATATGACCCAGAGAGCTCAGTCCTTATCAGGTTTAGCTCCGTGGATTGGCCTTGAAGGAAGTGTTGACGGTGTAGGAGAGATAAGAGCTCCAGCTGCTTCAAACCTCCTTTCTCAGGAGACAGAGAATTATTCCAGCAATAGTTCATTACATTTATAATGAATTAGATTTTTCTTGGTCTCAGCTTTAGTTCAGTTCTCCAGAGCAGGAAGTTCCTTCACAGTTCAACCCTTTTCCTCCCAAATTATAGTCCAACTATTGTCTGTCTCCACAGCGAGCTGCCAGGTCCTACATAACAGTCCATCGTTGTGCGTTACTTTCCGGTGTAATTCCATCACTCGGTCACTCCCTGCTCCAAAGTGCAGCGTGGTCCGATTGTAAGCTGCTGTCATTTCAAATGTCCGATAATCCAGGGCAGTCGAATAAGCAGGTACCCTGTTATCAAGAGTCCAAATACCACATGTTATTAACCCACACTCACCACATGTTATTAACCACACCCACCACATGTTATTAACCACACTCACCACATGTTATTAACCCACTCACCACATGTTTTAACCCACACCCACCACATGTATAAACCCACAGGTTATTAACCCACACTCCCCACATGTTATTAACCCACACTCACCACATGTTATAAACCCACACTCACCACATGTTATAAACCCACACTCACCACATGTGATTAACCCACACTCACCACATGTTATTAACCCACACTCACCACATGTGATTAACCCACATTCACCACATGTTATTAACCCACACTAACCACATGTTATTAACCCACATTTATCACATGTTATTAACCCACACTCACCACATGTTATTAACCCACACTAACCACATGTTATTAACCCACACTCCCCACATGTTATTAACCCACACTGACCACATGTTATTAACCCACACTCCCCACATGTTATTAACCCACACTGGACCACATGTTATTACCCACATTCACCACATGTTATTAACCCACACTAACCAATGTTATTAACCCACACTGACCACATGTTATTAACCCACACTAACCAATGTTATTAACAAACCACATGTTATTAACCCACCACTGACCACATGTTATTAACCCACACTCATTACCACATGTTATTAACCCACCACACATGTTACCCACACTAACCACATGTTATTAACCCACACTGACCACATGTTATTAACCCACACTGACCACATGTTATTAACCCACATTTACCACATGTTATTAACCCACACTCCCCACATGTTATTAACCCACACTCACCACATGTTATTAACCCACACTGACCACATGTTATTAACCCACATTTACCAATGTATTAACCCACACTCCCCACATGTTATTAACCCACACTCACCACATGTTATTAACCCACACTCACCACATGTTATTAAGCCACACTTACCACATGTTATTAACCCACACTTACCACATGTTATTAACCACACTCACCACATGTTATTAACCCACATTCACCACATGTTATTAACCCACATTTACCACATGTTATTAACCCACACTCACCACATGTGATTAACCCACACTCACCACATGTTATTAAGCCACACTTACCAAGGCAACTTTATTTATGCTGCGCATTTCATACATACACAAAAGAAGATATGTGAAATTACATCAGGTTAAGGTAAACACATTACAGTATATGGAAACATCAAGACATGGGAATACACGCTGACTGGCCATTGACCAGGGGCGGGGCTAGAGAAACGTGTTGAGGCAGAACGACGGGGGCGTGGTTAGGGAGGGGGCGTGGTTAGGGAGGGGCTATGTGTGTGCGGTTATTTACAGTCTGAAAGTCAGTGTTATGCAAAATATGACCCAGAGAGCTCAGTCCTTATCAGGTTTAGCTTCGTGGATTGGCCTTGAAGGGAAGTGTTGACGGTGTAGGAGAGATAAGAGGTCCAGCTGCTTCAAACCTCCTCTCTCAGGAGACAGAGAATTATTCCAGCAATAGTTTCATACATTTATAATGAATTAGATTTTTCTTGGTCTCAGCTTTTAGTTCAGTTCTCCAGAGCAGGAAGTTCCTTCACAGTTCAAACCTTTTCCTCCCAAATTATAGTCCAACTATTGTCTGTCTCCACAGCCAGCTGCCAGGTCCTACATAACAGTCCATCGTTGTGCGTTACTTTCCGGTGTAATTCCATCACTCGGTCACTCCCTGCTCCAAAGTGCAGCGTGGTCCGATTGTAAGCTGCTGTCATTTCAAATGTCCGATAATCCAGGGCAGTCGAATAAGCAGGTACCCTGTTATCAAGAGTCCAAATACCACATGTTATTAACCCACACGTTATTAACCCACACTCGCCACATGTATTAACCCACACGTTATTAACCCACACTTACCACATGTTATTAACCCACACTCATCACATGTTATTAACCCACACTTATTAACCCACACTCGCCACATGTTATTAACCCACACGTTATTAACCCACACTTACCACATGTTATTAACCCACACTCGCCACATGTTATTAACCACACGTTATTAACCACACTCGCCACATGT
Organism: Neogobius melanostomus; assembly: GCA_007210695.1. Taxonomy (NCBI): domain Eukaryota; kingdom Metazoa; phylum Chordata; class Actinopteri; order Gobiiformes; family Gobiidae; genus Neogobius; species Neogobius melanostomus. Next base: position 185,804 of record VHKM01000123.1, on the reverse strand, counting down.
TATTAACCCACACGTTATTAACCCACACTTACCACATGTTATTAACCCACACTCACCACATGTTATTAACCCACACGTTATTAACCCACACTCGCCACATGTTATTAACCCACACGTTATTAACCCACACTCGCCACATGTTATTAACCCACACGTTATTAACCCACACTTACCACATGTTATTAACCCACACTCATCACATGTTATTAACCCACACGTTATTAACCCACACTCGCCACATGTTATTAACCCACACGTTATTAACCCACACTTACCACATGTTATTAACCCACACTCGCCACATGTTATTAACCCACACGTTATTAACCCACACTCGCCACATGTTATTAACCCACACGTTATTAACCCACACTTACCACATGTTATTAACCCACACTCACCACATGTTATTAACCCACCGTTATTAACCCACACTCGCCACATGTTATTAACCCACACGTTATTAACCCACACTTACCCACATGTTATTAACCCACACGTTATTAACCCACACTCACCACATGTTATTAACCCACACGTTATTAACCCACACTCGCCACATGTTATTAACCCACACGTTATTAACCCACACTCACCACATGTTATTAAACCCACACTCACCACATGTTATTAACCCACACTCACCACATGTTTTTAACCCACATCACCACATGTTATTAACCCACACTCACCACATGTTATAAACCCACACTCACCACATGTTATTAACCCACACTCACCACATGTTATTAAGCACACTTACCACATGTTATTAACCCACACTTACCAAGGCAAGGCAACTTTATTTATGCTGCGCATTTCATACTACACAAAAGAAGATATGTGAAATTACAATCAGGTTAAGGCAAGCACATATATGGAAACATCAAGACATGGGAAATACACGCTGACTGGCCATTGACCAGGGGGCGGTGCTAGAGAAACGTGTTGAGGCAGAACGACGGGGGCGTGGTTAGGGAGGGGCTATGTGTGTGCGGTTATTTACAGTCTGAAAGTCAGTGTTATGCAAAATATATGACCCAGAGAGCTCAGTCCTTATCAGGTTTAGCTCCGTGGATTGGCCTTGAAGGGAAGTGTTGACGGTTGTAGGAGAGATAAGAGCTCCAGCTGCTTCAAACCTCCTTTCTCAGGAGACAGAGAATTATTCCAGCAATAGTTCATACATTTATAATGAATTAGATTTTTCTTGGTCTCAGCTTTAGTTCAGTTCTCCAGAGCAGGAAGTTCCTTCACAGTTCAACCCTTTTCCTCCCAAATTATAGTCCAACTATTGTCTGTCTCCACAGCGAGCTGCCAGGTCCTACATAACAGTCCATCGTTGTGCGTTACTTTCCGGTGTAATTCCATCACTCGGTCACTCCCTGCTCCAAAGTGCAGCGTGGTCCGATTGTAAGCTGCTGTCATTTCAAATGTCCGATAATCCAGGGCAGTCGAATAAGCAGGTACCCTGTTATCAAGAGTCCAAATACCACACTCACCACATGTTATTAACCCCACCCACACATGTTATTAACCCACACTCACCACATGTTTAACCCACACTCACCACATGTTATTAACCCACACCCACCACATGTTATTAACCCACACTCACCACATGTTATTAACCCACACTCACCACATGTTATTAACCCACACCCACCACATGTTATTAACCCACACCCACCACATGTTATTAACCACACCCACCACATGTTATAAACCCACAGGTTATTAACCCACACTCCCCACATGTTATTAACCCACACTCACCACATGTTATTAACCCACACCCACCACGTGTTATTAACCCACACCCACCACATGTTATAAACCACACCCACCACGTGTTATTAACCCACACCCACCACGTGTTATTAACCCACACCCACCACATGTTATAAACCCACACCCACCACGTGTTATTAACCCACACTCCCCACATGTTATTAACCCACACTCACCACATGTTATTAACCCACACTCACCACATGTTATTAACCCACACCCACCACGTGTTATTAACCCACACCCACCACATGTTATAAACCCACACCCACCACGTGTTATTAACCCACACCCACCACGTGTTATTAACCCACACCCACCACATGTTATAAACCCACACCCACCACGTGTTATTAACCCACACTCCCCACATGTTATTAACCCACACTCACCACATGTTATTAACCCACACTCACCACATTTAAAGCAGTACTAAGTAACTCATGCCCCTACAGGCCATAAGCGTCACTGCATGTTACATTTTTTTACTCATTAATTGTCTGTGAGAGTAAATACTACGCTGACAGAAAAGACAAAGGGACAGAGGGATATTGTTCATCCAATTAAACAATGGAGATCATTTGTTTCACTCAAACTTGGCTGTAAATACTGTTTAAGTGGCGCTAGCCCGCAGTTAGCTTTGCCCGTTAGCCTGTTAGCTTCTTCTTTGTGATTCCTTAGTGTGTATTGGGGAAAGTTGCAATTGTGGTTTTCTGTCCAGAGACACCAGGGGGCGATGAAAGACCCCCCAATCATCCATTAACACTTGTATTACCCCCAGAGGGACAACGTTTACCTACAGGGTGAGACGGCAGCTTTAACACACAATAACTGTGAAATCCAACCAGTTATATCCTCATTTTCTTTCATTCAATAGAAGTTGTACAAATGTATAAAACCGAGTAAACCTTCAATATCGGGAAACAAAAGCTGCACAAACTGCTGCTAAAAATAGAAATAAAACATACCTGATGACGCGGAGGAAAACGCGTTTGTTTGTAGCAACATCGATCTAAACCAAGGCTTTTCTCACGTTTGTTCCTGAGAAAGTCCCTGAATATTAAACTGTTTCTATTTGTCGATATCCGCCGCGGTTAATTACAATTAATCAGGATCTGCTTTGAGCCGCCAGCCCGGCCCACGTTTCCCGCCGCGGAGAAAACAATTACAGTGGCTTTTACTGTTGTCTGTTTAACAAATCCGCCGCTCGATGGAGACGTGTTCATCGACGGATAATGACTGTAAATCTGTGGATCGACGCTCAGGTGGAACAAAAGGAAGACGAGATCTGCCAACGATTTGTTTCTCCAACAAAACAACACGACTCCATCTGCAGAGTCTGGAGGAAAACGGGTTCAGATCAGGGACAGAGACAAACCATCATTTTCCTGCTCGAGTTAATCTTCATTAAAACACCAAAGAGCAGAATTGTTATTATTATTCCATGTCTCATGCAAATATCTGTCTGTTAAACTTCCAACTTCCAACTGCACTAAAACTATGCAAAGACTTAAAACGATTTTGCCTGGGTGTGAAACAACATTTTCTGGGAACTCAAACATGTCAGCATTAAAAACAAAAAAACAACAACTACTACTACAGTTTACATCTGAGAAGGGTAGTGGGTGGGTATAGACTATAGAGGACTATAGAGACTGTTTATAAATGTAAATACTGTCTGTAAATATTATGAACTGTATTGTTTTATGCTTTTTGTAGTGTTTTGTATGTCTTGGGGACTGCAGATGGAAATTAGCTCTAAGAGCTAAAGTCTGGTACAAAGCATCTTTTCATATGCTGATTAATGCTCATGTACATGTCCCTGTCAAATAATAAATAAACTTAAACTAAACTAAAGAAAAGTCCAAATGTTTTCCTGAATCTTTCACAAACCTCCACCTTCCTCTTCTTGTAACAGCTGACCTACGCCGAGTCGCCAGCTCACGGCAGCTGGAGGGCTGTCGCTGTGGAGAGGACGTGCTCCCCGTCAACGGCGTTCAAATACAGAGAGGGAGCAGTGGGCGGAGCCACACAACTGCAGGGACGCCCGTCTGCAAGTACGACTTTACACGACAAACACGTGTGTGAGGAAACCGACTTTATCTGTGAAATAAACTGTGCGTACGGAATAAAATTAAATAATGATACAAATGATAAAATATAGACAGAGAAACGAGGAAAAACGATTTACAAAGTGTTTATCTTGATTTCTGTATCAATGATTGGTGAAGTCTAACCTGAGGGTGGGTTACAAGAAGTGTGAAGTATTCTTGATAATGTATATTAATCAGATGAGTATATCAGGGTAGGCACGATGCTGGTGAGACAGTTTTCTCATTGTAAAAGACCAAAGTAAAGCACCACTGTCTACAAATTGCCAGTGCTGTGGCATAATATATCATCTGAATGTTGGGTTCTGTCGGAAATGTTTAAGTACATTTTGACCAGCACTTAACCCCCCGCCTTATTCCCAACACAGGTACTCTGATTTGTATAATAATATTTCTCAAAATCATCTTGAGGGCCAAAGTTTTTCTATGCTCGGAGGGCCGGATTGGCCCGCCGGCCTGACATTGTTCCCCTGATGTAATGATTCTAATTGAGCTGGTGTATATTAATGAGCTGGATGTATATTAATGAGCTGAACTGTATATTAATGACTGATGTTATATTAATGAGCTGTGTGCATATTAATGAGCTCATTGCTTATGTATTTGAGATGTGTATATTAATGAGCTAATGTATATTAATGTGATGATGTTTCCAAGTTTCTATGCTGGAGGGCCGGATTTTGGCCCGCCGGCCTGACATTGTTTTACCCTTGATGTATATATTTAATGAGCTATGTAATATAATGAGCTGATGTATATTAATGAGCTGATGTTATATTAATGAGCTGATGTATTTTAATGAAGCTGATGTTATATTAATGAGATGATGTATATTAATGATTGATGTATATTAATGGAGATGATGTTATGATTCAATCAGATGTATATTATTGAGCTGCTGAGGTAACCTGAGCATGTTTCTTGTTAAGAGTGGGAAGTTATTTTCTGATAATGTATATTAATGAAGCTGATGTATATTAATGAGCTTGATGCATGTTAATGAGCTGCTGTATATTAATGATGCTGATGTATGATTAATGAGATGATTGTATATTAATCAGATTGTATATTAATGAGCTACTGTATATTAATGGAGCTTGCGTATATTAATGAGCTGCTGTATATTTAAGTTTATTATATAATTGAATATTAACCGTTCTATTCGTCGATATCCCCCGGGTTAATTACATGAATCAGGCTCCGTCTCGCGCTTTGAGCCGGCGGCCCGGCCCAGGTTTCCGCGCAGAGAAAACAATGACAGTGGCTTTACTTTGTCTGTTTAACAGATGCGTCGATGGAGACGTTCTCAGTCGACGGATAATGACTGTAACTTGCGGATCAACGTTCAGTGGAACAAAGGAAGACGAGATCGCCAACGATTTGTTTCTCCAAAAAACCACACGACTCCATCGGCAGAGTGTGGAGGAAAAACAGGTATATATGCTGTATATTAAGTTTATTATGTTTCTTGTTGCAGGGAGGGATGGTGGAGTGTCGGAGTGATCTTCTGTCCCCAAACCAACTGCTCTAAGACTCTCTCCCGGTCATTGTGGAGGGAAAATGTGGCATTGATCTGCAGACGTGGAGTCACATGTGGCACAGGGGGTTGTCTCTGTGGCACAGGGGTTAGTCACTGTGACCACACCAGGGGTTAGTCACTGTGGCCACAGGGCGTTAGATCACTGTGACAAGGGGTTAGTCTCTGTGGCACAGGGTTAGTCTCTGTAGCACAGGGCGTTAGTCACTGTGGCACAGGGTTAGTCACTGTGGCACAGGGGTTAGTCACTGTGACACAGGGGGTTAGTCCTTGTGGCACAGGGGTTGGTCACTGTGGCACAGGGGTTAGTCACTGTGACACAGGGTTTAGTCACTGTGCCACAGGGGTTAGTTCTGTGGCCAAGGGGTTAGCACTTGGCACAGGTTTAGTCTCTTGTGGCACAGGGGGTTAGTCTCTGTGGCACAGGGGTTAGTCTCTCTTGGACAGGGGTTAGTCACTGTGGCCAGGGGTTAGTTCTCTGTGGGCACAGGGGTTTTAGTTCTTCTCTGTTTTGCACAGGGGTTAGTCACTGTGGCACAGAGGGTTAGTTCTGTGGCACAGGTGATTAGTCTCTGTGGCACAGGGGTTAGTCTTCTTGGCACAGGGGTTAGTCAACTGTGGCACAGGGGTGTTAGTCTTCTTGTGGCACAGAGGGTTAGTCTCTGGCACAGGGGTTAGTCCACTTGTGGCACAGGGGTTAGTCTCTGTGGCACAGGGTATAGTCTCTCTGGCACAGGGGTTAGTCACTGTGGCACAGGGGTTATCACTGTGGCACAGTGGGTTAGATCTCTCTGGCACAGGGGTTAGTCTCTGTGGCACGGGCGTTAGTCTCTGTGGCAACAGGGTTTAGTCTCTCTCGGCACAGGGTTAGTCACTGTGGCACAGGGTTAGTCTCGTGGCACAGGGTTAGTCCTGTTGGCACAGGGGTTAGTCTCTGTGGCACAGGGGTTAGTCTCTGTGGCACAGGGTTAGTCACTGTGACACAGGGGTTAGTCTCTGTGGCACAGGGGTTAGTCTCTGTGGCACAGGGGTTAGTCACTGTGGCACAGGTTAGTCACTGTGACACAGGGGTTAGTCTCTGTGACACAGGGGTTAGTCTCTGTGGCACAGGGGTTAGTCACTGTGACACAGGGGTTAGTCACTGTGACACAGGGGTTAGTCTCTGTGGCACAGGGGTTAGTCACTGTGGCACAGGGGTTAGTCTCTTGTGGCACAGGGGTTTAGTCTCTCTGGCACAGGGGTTAGTCACTGTGGCACAGGGGTTAGTCTCTGTGGCACAGGGGTTAGTCTCTCTGGCACAGGGGTTAGTCACTGTGGCACAGGGTTAGTCTCTGTGGCACAGGGGTTAGTCTCTCTGGCACAGGGGTTAGTCACTGTGGCACAGGGGTTAGTCTCTGTGGCACAGGGTTAGTTCTCTGGCACAGGGGTTAGTCACTGTGGCACAGGGTGTTAGTGCACTGTGGCACAGGGGTTTAGTCCTCTTGTGGCACAGGGGTTAGTCACTGTGGCACAGGGGTTAGTCTCTGTGGCACAGGGGTTAGTCTCTCTGGCACAGGGGTTAGTCACTGTGGCACAGGGGTTAAGTCTCTGTGGCACAGGGGTTTAGTCTCTGTGGCACAGGGGTTAGTCTCTGTGGCACAGGGGTTAGTCTCTGTGGCACAGGGGTTAGTCTCTGTGGCACAGGGGTTAGTCTCTGTGGCACAGGGGTTAGTCTCTGTGGCACAGGGGTTAGTCTCCTGTGACAGACACATCATTTTCTTTGTTCTTTTTCTTTTGCGTTTCTTTGCATTTTGTCAGAAGTTTCTTTTGTCAATTTTTATTTAATTTTACGTTTTTGTCATTTTTATTTTTCTCTTTGGTTTTTGTTCATATTTTTGTCTCATTAAAAAAATCCCTTTTTCCCGTTGGTTCATTCCGTTTTTTTGGTATTTTTTTAGGCATCCTCTGTCTCCTCCCTGTGCTCCTGGTGTTATCCGTGTTTTAGTTTATTTGAGCAGTTAAAATTCTGCTCAAAAGGAGTGGCTGAAGCAAAGCTTATAAGCCCCACCCCCGACATCATTGAAATAAAAACAATTGATCAAATCACACAAGTACAGGGAGCATGTTACAAAGTACAAGACACAACCTTTACCTTTTTCTTGCTTTCTTTAATGTATTCGTCCGATTTTTCCCCCTTTGTTTTAGTGTTTTGTTTTTCCCCTTGTTTTCCCTGTTTTTGTTGTTGTTTTTTTTCCTCTTCTTTTCCATTTCCATTATTGATCATTTTTCCCCTTTTTCTTGCTTTTTGGTAGATTTTTTTAAATGTATTACTTTTTCCCCCATTGTTTTTATTCATATTCTAGTTATTTTTCTGTATTTTTGACGTTTTTCTTTCTTTTTTCCGCTCCAATCTTTTGTTTGCGTGATCATATTCTTGTTTTTTTTTAATTATTTTGGTTTAGTTTTTCTTCTCTCTTTCTTGCTGTCATGTTTATCCTCCCTCTGGCATTATCCACAAAGCATTATCCACAAACGCGATTACAAGCCCCGCCCCCGGCGCCTCGTTCTGGACGATGCCGCCTCGAAACCTCTCGCACGGAGAAGGAAACCTCTTTCTCTCTGTGCGTCCCGCGGTGAGGAGGAGGAGGAGGAGGAGGAGAGGAGGAGGGGAGGAGGAGGAGGGGGGGGAGGAGGAGGAGGAGGAGGGGGAGGAGGAGGAGGAGGAGGGGAGGAGGAGGGGGAGGAGGAGGAGGAGGAGGGGGAGGAGGAGGGGAGGAGGAGGAGAGGGGAGGAGGAGAGGAGGAGGGGGAGGAGGAGGCGAGGGGAAGGAGGGGAGGCAGAGAGGTGGAGGAGGGGCAGAGGAGGATGGGGAGGAGAGAGGAGGAGGAGGGAGAGAGGAGTGAGAGGGAGGAGGGGGAGGGGGGGAGAAGAGGAGGAGGAGGGGGGAGGGGGAGAGAGGAGGAGGAGGAGGAGGGGAGGAGGGGAGTGGAGGAGGGGGAGGAGGAGGAGGAGGAGGAGGAGGGGGAGGAGGAGGAGGAGGGGAGGAGGAGGAGGAGGAGGAGCGCAGGGGGAGGAGGAGGGGGGAGAGGGGGGAGGAGGGGAGGAGGGGGAGGAGAGGGGGAGGGAGAGAGGAGGAGGAGGATTGGAGGGAGGAGGAGGAGGAGGATGGGGAGGAGGAGAGAGGAGGAGGGGGAGGAGGGGGAGGGGGAGAGGAGAGAGAGGAGGAGGGGAGGAGGAGGAGAGGAGGAGGAGGGGAGAATGTGAGGAGGAGAGGAGGAGGGAGAGGGGGAGGAGGGGAGGAGGAGAGGGAGGAGGGAGGAGGAGAGAGGAGGAGGAGGAGGAGGGGAGAGGAGGAGGAGGAGGAGGAGGGAGAGAGAGGAGGAGGAGGAGGGGGAGGAGGAGGGAGGAGGGGGAGGAGGGAGAGAGGAGGAGGAGGAGGAGGGGAGAGGAGGAGGAGGAGGAGAGGAGGGGAGGAGGGGGAGGAGGAGGGGGAGGAGGAGGAGGAGGGGAGGAGGAGGGGGAGGAGGGGGAGGAGGGAGAGAGGAGGAGGGGAGAGGGGGAGGAGGGATGAGAGGAGGAGGAGGAGATAGGGTTGAGGAGGAAGGAGGGGGAGAGGAGGAGGGAGGAGGGGGAGGAGGGAGAGGGGAGGAAGGAGGAGGGGAGGCAGGGAGAGAGGAGGAGGAGGAGGGGGAGGAGGGAGGGGGAGGAGGAGCGGGAGGGGACTGCAATCCAGTCCGCTCTGTCGCAGCAGTCGGCTCTGAAGGACTCCGTGTCTATCTGTCGTTGTGTTTTAGTTCATGCTTTGTGGAAAGGAAACGAACCACTTGACAGAACTTCCAATTACACGAGCAGAACATCAGCCTCTTATTAACCCCAACCTGGTCTGAACACATCTTCTCCAGATTCAGCTTTACCCAATCTAAAAGCTTCAAACAGAGATGAAATAACAAGGATGAAAATACAACAAAAATTAATCCAAAAAAGCCACAAAGGAGCAACAGAAAACTGACAGGGAAAACAACAATAACACGATAAAAGCATTCAAAAATGACAAAAAAACTTCAGAAACCAGAAAGAGTTTATTGGTTTGTTTGGTCGCGGACAGGATGTTAGGTCTTAGCTTTCACAATGAAGTTTCTGGCCTATATTGGCTCCAGTCGTGAAAGCTTTTAGGCTTTACCCAAATCTAAACCCCTCCTTTACTGGAGCTGAACAGCCCATAGACAGAGAAACACCTCATTTGAAAAGCTAAGACCTACAAAACTGCTGTAATACAGATCTTTGTCTTCACGTTGTTTCCGCACGTTTGACTTTTTATCTTCACTCTTCACGTTTTGACACTTTTTTCAAAGAAGCTTTTAGATTAGGGTAAAGCCAGATGGAGAACATGTTGAGGCGGGAGTTTAAGAGTTTAAAGTGAGGCGTTGGTTACTTCTGTTTGTAGTGTTTTTAGTTTTAACGTCAGCAGTCAAACATGTTCTGTGTCGCTCCGCTGGTTCTTTCCCTCTCCACAAACACTGCATGTTTTGGGTATCCACGGTAGCAGGAAAGGCGTGTGACCGAGACGACGCCTGTAAGTTCCAAATATGGTCATTTCCCTGCCTTAAGGGCAGTTAATGAAACTGTGAATGAAAAGGATGTTTTTGTTTTCTGTGTTTCAGCAAAGTGTCAGTTCTTGGGGCAAACGTTTGCAGAAGGACAACGCGTTCTTGTCCCGAACCTTGCAGGAGGAATGCAAGGTAAGACACGGAAACCTCCTCACAGACCCGAGACCATGACAGAGAACCCTCCTCACAGACAGAGAACCCTCCTCACAGAGAGAACATGACAGAGAACCCTCCTCACAGACCGAGGACATGACAGAGAACCCTCCTCACAGAGAGAGACCACAGAGAGAACCCTCCTCACAGACGAGACAGAGAACCCTCCTCACAGACGAGAACATGACAGAGAGAACCCTCCTCACAGACGAGAACATGACAGAGAACCCTCCTCACAGAGAGAACCCTCCTCACAGAGAGGAACCCTCTTCACAGAGAGAACCCTCCTCACAGAGGAGAACCCTCCTCACAGACCAGCTCTAACCCTCTGACTTAACCAGCACATTTTCTCCAGTTCAGCTTTACCCAATCTTTGTCGCTATTTCTTATTGTGTTCTTGCTCTTTTGTGGTGTTTTTAGATTTGGGTAAAGCCGCGCTGGAGCTAAGAGGTTGTTCAGATTTGCTGACGGTGTTTCCTCCTCAGAACGGGCGGATGCTGAAGGTTCTGGAGGCGTGTCCGGAGCTGAACTGCAGTCTGAGTGAGCAGCTGCTGCCGAGGGACGCTGCTGTAACGTCTGCAGAGGTGAGCCGGATGCCCTTCCTCGCCCCCCCCCCTCTCGATATATAA